>CM060932.1:270486166-271686166 GCA_030765085.1 Allium cepa
GACTCAAATTTATGTGTTAAGAAATGATTTCTTAAAGAATGAAATATATACTTAATTTCGATTTAAGTATATTGGATATTTTCCAAGTGTTGAAAATAAATGGGTCTGTGAATTACTTATTATTAAATAAGTATGGAAATATTTTTCCAATGTGAAATGAAACGTTTTGAGAATTTATCTTTTTGAAGACAAATTGAAAATGAATATTAGAAATCGATCTGGGAATCATATATTCATAAATATTTTAGAATGTAAATTCACTATGGAATTTATAAAAGAAAGGAAATTTGCTTAAAAATAAACGTTAATTTATTTTTGAAGCGTGGGAATTAATTTACGGATTTGGAACGTAAATATAAAGTAAATCGTTAAGGATTTATTTAATTGGTTTTGAACCATGTTGAAATGAAAGAAATTCCGCGTAAGGAAAATGATTGAAATTTGTTTTCAAAAGTGATAAAGGTGAAAAGTGATTTGAAAATTTGTTTTCAAGTGGTTGAAGTGCGGAAAATATATATCTAGTAAAGATATTTTGGAAAGTAAATAATTTGGGAAATTATTTGGATTTGGTGATGTTGAACATGCCTATTGATAATTAAATATCCGACTATCAATATTTACCTTTAAATAGGTATTTGTTGAGATTTTTTTGAATTTGAACGCCACGCTTATTTTTGAATAAGTGCTCACTATTCGGGTTAGCCGGGAAAGGACCTTGGGTCGTATAACCCATTCCGAATATGTGATACGTCGTTATGGATTGCATTTGATGACCGGTGTTGAAGGTCGGATATTTGTGAAAACGGAAGGATTACCGTCGAGTTACTCTACATCGGATGATCTCCGATATAGAGGTTTTATCACCCTTAGTGACGGGAAGTCCGGTCGTGATTAGTGAATATCCGGATTGCAGGGACTTCTTTGGAAGTGCCTTCGGTTCTGTTCGATCCCGGAACAGACTTGTATGGATTGTATGTATGACATTACAAATTGAGATATAAAGCTGATTTCTTTCAAATATACTTCTGTTGGTGGCGGAGAATTTATCCTCTTAGCTTAACACCCTTCCCTGGCTCAGAGGTTATGTAGTTGAAGGTTATTAGTGATATACTCCCAATTTGGTAGTGTGGCATGCTGAGTGTTGCTGTGAGATGATCATTGATTGATCATTTATGATATGATCATTTGTTTGATCATTTATCTTGGTGATCATTTCTATGATCATTTGTTGACCCAAAGCACGGTTTTTGTATAAAGCGTAGCTTTGTGGACGAGACTTCGTCGGACCTCACACCCCGAAAATGGTCAAAACATGAAGGATGCAGCAAGGTTATTAGGGGGTAGCACCCCTTTAGTGTATGTCATTCCTTCTGGATAGAGGTGGTATCATGGTATGGAGCCCAAATATTTAACCTATGTGGTTGCTGCAAATTTTGTGGTTGTTGGAAACCGAGGATCCTCGGATAGATCGGTTACGATCGGGGGATGACATATTCGTGTCAGTAGTTACCCAGTTAGGGGTAACCCGGCCTTGTGTTGGCAAAAATCCGGTTTGGTTCTCGGGTCATCTTTCCAGAGGCGTACCTATGTGGCAATGGAAAGTTCCTTGGTCTGACCATTTGTTGGAAATCCAAAGAAACAATACGATCTTGTACGGTTTTAGTTGTATAACCTGCCATGAAATGTGGCGGTAACCTGCTATTGAACATGGTAGCTATAGTAGGCATACGATAATGGTCTTATGTTGGCTAAGATTTATATCTTTACTTTCGAAATGTTTCATACACTATGCACTAGTAATAATATCAAATGTTTCTTTTTAATGCGTATCAAGCATCTTTGACTATAATAAGGAGAAATCTCCTCTGATTCTGCGTTTGCATTGTGTGTGTGTGCGGGAGGCCTTATGGTAGTCTCATTTTTAAAAGCATTGCGAATTGACTTTAAAAATATTCCTCTATTTTGATTTTAAAGAAAAAATAAACTGTTTTGAGTTCTCACACCAGTCACATGACTGACTCGGAGTTTATTGTTTTTCTTCCTAAACTATGGGTGCCCACCAATTTCCACACGGGCAGTCAAGAGTTAAGGTTTATCAGGATATTCTGGAATTCAGGAGTTGCTGGAGGCAAGCTGGATGGCATGGCGTATTCACTAGTATATAGTATTTCTTTTCCGCTGTTTGTTTGTTGTTGTACACTCTGATGATGTAATGTAAAGTGATGTAATGTAGTAACTGATATAGTTCTTTGTTTAAAGATTATTCATTTATCTATTATATGTTGTTCCGTTGCGAATTGTGAGATTCTGTTGTTGTTCTGTTGTTTCTGTTCTGTTCCGTTCTATTTTCTATCTTCTTCTATCCTTTTCTTTTTCTTAAACCCTAACGGTACGGTTTTCCAGCCTTCGATTGCTCGGCAGTTGATACAGTGGACGTATTGATGTCGGCATTCGTGGACGAAAAATCACGATCGTTACAATATATATACATGCATACATACATATATATGTATGTATGTATGTATGTATGTATATACTATCAATAATGAGAATTGGATGAATAAGATTTCAATCTTGTCCTTTTGAAATTCCAAAAATACCCTACATCCACTAACGGAATCTTACCATCGGTTTGCAATCTCCACCACCATCCCTTTCTAGACCATCCATCAACAGAATTTCACTATAAATTTACAGCCGACACCACCAACATAACTTTTTGAAATAAAAATATTGTGACCACCAAAGCTATTAGACGCACGAACATGCAACTTATACTAGCTACGTATAACATTTTGCATTGTTTTAAATTCACTTGATGAACACAAACTTAAAAAAAAATCTTCTGCAGTGGTAAAACATCTATTGTTTCGTCATGGGCTGAAAAAAACTTGATTACTGAGGCGATGGTTCGCAACGCTGTACAACCATTATCAATTGATTCATGTCTACTGCTGTCTCCATATATGAACCTAAGCACTAATAAATATTTCTGCTGGGTCGCAGAGGCGTTCACCTATGACTCTATAAAAGGAATAAAAGTATGTATCGGCATTAAAATTCTTGAAGTTGACAACATTGTTTAAAGGTATATTTACATGGTCTGTTATTTAATCCAACTACTTTGTTTATAAATCTTGCTGCTTAACGGTATTTTATTTTTGTCAACAAGGCACTGGATGATAGATAAAATTCTATTATACTACTAACTAATATAACAAATATGTGGGTTATAACAACGTAGAAATACCTGAGACTACCATTGCATAGCTGATGGATGACATAAGGAAGAGCAATTGTTAAGTATGTGAACATCCTTTGCTAACTCATGTGTTGTACCATAATCCTTGCCAAAATTAATTGCATACATGCTTATAAATTGACATCCGCAAATATTTGAAAACCAAAAAAATTAAAAAACCATATTTTGATTGTACAATGATTGTGACAAAATATTTTGTACAATTTTCTTTTATTTTTACACCATAATGTTTCAATATCACCAGATGTATATCCTGTCACTGTGTTAATCAATAATCCACCATAGACAATTTAATAACCTTTTTATTAGCTTAAAAATAAAAAATTAACTCTCATATCCAGTTGAGATATGTATTGATTTAAAATATAGGTTTTCTCATTTTAAATTCTTAGAAAGACGGTCGTGATTTCAAAAATGGTTTTTCTATATCAAATTTTCATGAAAAGATGTCACATATTTACTAAACATGGGTGACATTGGCAAATTTTAGTAAGAAAAATGCATCCTAATGTTTACTCCATTGCATTAAGTTTTGGATAGCGCTCTTAATTTCAGGAACATTTCTCCATTGATTATCCAAAAAAGGTGAGTAGGCTGAGTGACATTGCAGCCCTCGACATATGCGTACCTCGAGATAAGTTATTTGGCCATATTAAAATGTCAGATTTTGGTGGCTGCTCATTCAAATTAGTAGCTCCACCCACTATCCTGGAACTCAGAGAAAAATCTGATGACACTGCTAATGAGTTTGACTCGGTGGAAGGTGTACTGAAACTATATAAAGGCGGTCTTTCTCTGTAGCATACTCCTTTTCTTTAATTTATTCACTGGAATGGTCCATTTTTTGCTTATCAAATCATTTTAAAATAGAAATTTTGCAAAAGAAATATTGGCTGATGTGAACCCTGTCGTGATATGTAAGCTCAATGTAAAAATTAAAAATCAGTAGCATTTCAGTTGGAATTCTAAACATGACAGATTATTATAACGTACGTAATCTATGTAAATTGGATTAGACCACTAAACTACTATATATGCATTTCTCATCTTTTTCTTAGTATGATAGGTAACTCATTGTAGAAATACTTGAATAATAAGAATGCACGAAATTTATATAGTTCAACTATTTAGGTATAACAAATGTTTAATCTTGCAGACAAACACACTTGATTCTAGCAAACAGGGGAAGCATATTAGTTCGACAATCTAAGAACATATAAAAGTCAGCTTATAAGGCCTGACTGTTGAATAGGTAACCAAATTTCATGCTTAACAACAGATCAATCAGTTTAGTGATTGAAAATGATTCGCATGTACCACGTGATTCGGCCATATTAAAATGAATGAATCGTTAATTTTTCATAGGTGCATTTAATTTCTCAACTATGCTTTTTTTCCTCCGATAATGGTTCAGATCGGTCCAAAATTTTAAAATTTATTAAGTCCAAATGCTATTAAATGTAACCTGGATTCAAAAGTATGGATATTTTTTTTAGGGAGGATGATGACACTGTAGCTTTGGTTTAAGATCTGTACAATCTCACAAACATTTCACTAAAAAAAAGGATTTTATTTCTGTATGATTACTGTGTTTAATTTTTTTTCCTGTATAATCTGAATCAAACGATAATTTGGTTTTACATTATATTTTATTTTTCATGTAAAAAGGATAAATATATGTTAACATACAAGGATGTGAATCATTATTTTAAAATGCTTAATGTTTATTGTGTACCCCAATTCAAATATACTCAGCAACTAAACAGCAAACTTAAAAATCATACCACCATGAGTTAGTGTGGCTATTTGTTTGATCTATTAGTGTAATTCTTTATGGATAATCAGGGGTAACAAAGCAAAGAAGCACTGCAATACTGGGTACTCTGAAAGTGATAATAATAGCTTCTTAACTGTCAAGATTACAACATCCATTTTGGATAAACTTTAAAAACATATATTATTTCATATCTATAAATTACAGAGATATATAAAAGAAGCTCTATAACATATCTCACTTTACAGACTATTTGTTAACACATACACATTACCTAAATGTAGGACATATTGAATTTCACAATCAGATTGAGTTTAACGGTTCAGAAATACATGTCAACCCACATTTTTGTGCGCTGAATGTACAACACAAACACTTTGTCTTACATTTTTTTGGTGTTTGTTTTGTTTTATGCAATCTTTTGCAGGACCAAGAATTGATGTGACCAACTATATCTGGGAATGATGATTAATTCATGCGGATATAGTACAAGCATGGGTATCACAGTTAAAACTGCTGATAAAACTTCTGTTAACATGTTCATAATAATCATCTTTCCACTAATTGCACCTCCCAAATTCATACTCCAATTTCATTTGGAATATGATATCCTCTCTCGGTTTTATAAAATAGCATATGTGCCTGGTATCAATAAAAAGTCTGCTATATTTACCTAGTGAATGAATTTTCTATTTATTTATATGCAATTATTTTCGAATATACATTTTTCCTACATAACTTGTGTCCAAATATGGTTAATATGGCTAAAATCAGGTGAAGTATGATTTAATCAAGTAGAAAATTGTAGTACTATAAAGAGAGAAAAATATTATATTATCATGCTTTGAGTAAAATGATAACCGACCAATTAAATACCATCCTTCAGATATTAGAAATTGTTTAGTAATTTTTTCCCATTTTATACATAAGTGTTCTAATATGCTTTGAGTTGGCACGTGATAGTTGTAAAATCCACTGGTTAGCAAGGCTGTTGAACAGTTTATATTATGGATGGAAGAAATAACTGCTGTAGAAGTGGGGTGATAACAGTTGGTATAACTAGCAATAATTCCATACATATCCTCTTGCTATTTAAACAAATTAAACTACCTAGACAAACCAATTTAAATTGAAACTAATTAAAACACTAAAAAAGCACACTATCATTGATTAAAAGTTGGCCATTTTATTCCACATAATTTTTTCCTGTCTTCTTACTTCTCCATGAGTTTTAACATTTTGACAAAGTTGCTGCTGTATTTTTCCTTCAGGAATAATTATCAAAATGTGCAAATACTTTCTAACTTAGTGTGCAAATTGACCCGCCAACTACCCCTGGTTTGAAGCACGAGTCTCAATCGGTATCGCTGCAACTATACTACCTGGTGGAAGAACCGCACATTTAAGATTTAAGCTCCTGTTACAACCAAAAGCGACATCAACATACTCAATAAGCAAAAACAATCAAAGTTAGCAAAACTTTTAAAACAATCAACTGTTCTTATGTGGGATGAAGCTACAGTGATACATCGTTATGCTTTTAAGGCATTTGATAGAACTATGAGAGATATAATGGATGTAGATGAACCATTTGGCCGGAAAATCCTTATTATGTGAGGATATTTTCGACAAGTATTGTCGGTTGTGCCTAAAGCTACAAGAGATGAAGCGATTAATGCATGCATCATTAAATCACTTTTACGTGAAATTTTAAAATTTTGCATTCAAAGACAAACGTGCGAGCGACAAATGATATCGCATATTCAAAATTTCTAATTCAAATTGGAGATGGTATCGAACCTTCAACCAATGAAGAAATGATTCAAGTACCAATAAATATGGTCATAAAGTCAAAAAATGATGTTATACCACTTAAAAAAGACATGTTGCTGGACGAACCAAAACTCATCTACATATACCATCAACTTTCCAAGGTGCATTCTCACAGTATTTACCTCTTCTTCTATGCTACATATAGGTGAATCTATAATGTATGCGATGGAGAAGTTTCATTTAAACTTTTCCATGGCTTCTGGGATTTTTTATGCCTTTTTGAATCTATAGTATATGCAATGGAGACGTTGTGGGCATGTCATCAACTTTCCTTTCTGATTACAGTAAAAGGTTCATCCATGATTATAGCTATATAGTAATATTCTAACTGAACATTTCTTTTTCCTCATTTTTGCTGGAAATTCGGAGAAGCAAGGTTAATATATGAATGAGGTTGCCAAGCTAAACAAGGGGAAAAATCTTACATTTGGCAGGTTGTTAAATGCATCTATTCAGTATAATGTTTTGAAATATACTTTGTTCTAAATATTGAATATGAATTGGTTACTTATATTTGGGTGTACTTTTTATATGACTAATGATTTGCAACATGGATACTCTTCGATTACTGGAAAGTTAAAATCATAAAGGAAAAAAAATTCTTAAAAACCATGCAGGCATGGAACATTCTATTTTTTGACTAATATCAAATCAGTAGTTTTGGGTAAAAGCGATTCTTCACTGAAATATAACTGTGTTCAGAATACATTCTAGTTTAAAATCAAAACACAGTTAATTAACGATTATGCTCCACTCAAATGTTACCTCCATCCCAAAGAAAGTAATAATTATTGAAAACCACCAGTTTGATCTTTTTGCATATGCGGTGTACGTATGTATCGTAGTCAATGTAACTTTCAGTTTTTTAGGTGTATGGTTGCGCAAGCTAATGTTATATATGTGTAGTTCGTTGCCTGACTTTGAAAATTTTATCATTTTGTTACGTGAATTTGAATGGTTAGCAAATTAATGGTTATGTACCCCTTACTCATCTACTCGTTGCTATAGTGCCATCAATCATCTATCATATAAAGTGTAAGACATCGAACCCAAAATCTTAAGGAAAAAGATGAATGATATGATTCCACTGATGATTAATAACTTGGAACAAAATAAAAGCAGTACCATTGATTTGCATGGTTAAAGAGGGCTGTCAATGAATACGAAAAATTTGAAATCCGTCTGTATCTGTATTCGACATATGAAATATTATCCGATATTTAAAAAATAGATACGAGCCATATCCGTATCTGATAATTATCCATCTGGTGTTTATCAACATTATAATAATTTTTTGTGTATTTTAGTACATAAAATGATCGTCATTTACCATTTTATCTAGGTAAAAAAATTAATATGTATACAAAAATCAATATCTGCTGCTTGAAATTATATCCCTTAGTATATTTTTTTATTTATTTTTAGTACTGAAATGAATTTATAATGAGTTAAATTTTCTATTTATTTATTTAGATTTATGAGTTATGAATTAGTCGAAAAATATCCGACATCCATCCTCTCCACGGATATGGATATCTGATATCCGAAATTGGTTTAGGATATATACAGATATGACACTATCTGAATCCGTATCCGACCATTTATAGGAATACTGATGGAAAACAATGTCAGATTAAGTCACGAACAGTTTCATTGTTTCAGAAGTTACCACTTGGATCTTTCGTAGACATTTGCAGTCATAAAAACTGCCAACAACTCCAATGGGATCTTTAAGTGATGCATCCCAAACTGGGCATAATAATAATTTATTGGAAACTACCTTTTAAATTTAAAAATATAAACATGGTCCTATATCAGGATTACCTTTCAACTTTGAAATTTTAAAAAGCCATGCTGTAAATCCTATTCGTTGAATTTTCGCTATTAATAAATAGAAGAGATGAAGCCATGTTGTGAAGTGATAATGTATCTAGATACATTTTTGCTCACAACCCGCATTAGTTAGAAGTGCATATGCAGTATAAGTACAAGTGTTATTTCCATTTTTATTCATATAAAATAAACTAAAATAAAAGGAAATGAATGAAAAGACTTTGGCATTATAAAATAGGGGAAATAATTTTAAAGGACAGATTAAAGTAAATAATTAGTCATAAGGACACGCACACAAAATTTTTACCGTAAGGACAAAGCCCAAAGCCCAAATACAATTTCAAACAAAACAAAGTATTTCGTTCGTCTTCCTCCTCCTTCCTTTCACTCAGAATTTGACGAAAGTTTTCCTCGAAAGAAAAAATGGCACAGCAAACTCGAAACAAATCTACATCTCCAACAGAACCTCAAAAATCGACAATCGATGAACAATGAACACAACAATCGACAGTCGATGAAAACCTAACTACGTCGGAAGTGAAGAAACAAAGTGAAAATCGAAATGTCGAATCACTTCCAATAGCAGATATTCAAGAAGAAAACACCACTACAACAAAACTTGCTATTGGTTGCAGTTATTGGTAGCGTTTCAATGTTAAGTGCAAGCATTACTCATTTATAAAAATTTGCCTTAAATAAAGTATCGCTTCTTTACTATCCCGCCAACAATACACACTAAGATTTGGGTAATATTTTCTCTGCCCGCTCAAATTACTTTTTATTTCATCGCCGCTTAAGCAATTTTATTAAACTTCTTTCCCTCCAGCCACAGTAAACCCTAAATTTGCTTCAATCGTTGCTTAGCTCATGCAGTTCTACCATAATTTGCCTCAGAAACCTTGCGCTCAAGTGATGATTTCAATCTCCACCCTCTGCTTCACACCTTCAGCTCAATAAAGTTAATAAAGGTAATCTGAAAATGAACTTTATTTTGTGTTTGTATTTTAGAACGAGCCTACGAAATAGCTTTTGTGTGTTGTTGTTTGAATTCATCACATAAATTGCATTTAGTTTATTCAAAAATCAAAATGAAAAAATGGGTAATTTTTTAAAGTTACCTAGCCTTCGTGCTTAGGAGTTAGAGGAATCTTGCAGTTGCATTTGGATATGGTGATAAATGGTATTCTTTTCTCATTTTATACTGTAGTTTCCATCTTACTGGTCACCAACTAAGTAAACCTAGTATTAGCATTTTGGGTAATATGCATTTTGAACATTGTAGCTAAATTTTGCATGAACCAGTTTTTGTATAAATCTGTTGCATTTGCTTGTAGCCTTGTTTGTGGTTTGAGCAATAGATTCGCAGCGCATTTCATCAGGGCAAGTAGTTGTATACCATAAATTGTCATTTTTATTGGTATAAATGAGTTTTATGTTGAATTTTTTTTCTGATTTAATATTGCCATAGATATAAACCAACCTTAGCTAATTGCATTCACTCAAAACTAAAAAAGATTTTGTTAACATCGTGAATGATATTTTTTGGTATATTCGATATATGATTTTCGGTGCATTTTTTCAGATAAATGATAAGATGAGATATTTGTTGGAGTTCCCAGCAACCTTTACATAATCAATATCAAAGTAATAAAAACCCTTTTTTCTCATCGAGAAAAGAGGACATATATATATATATATATTCTATATATGTACGACTGTTGAGAAAATTACATAATTATGTCATAACCTAGTTGATAGAGGCTCAATCACTGTCCAAGATTGAATTACCAAATTAGACCCTTCAGTTACACGTGTAAGGATTTTAAAACCACTCATTGGATCATGCAAAAATATAATTGGAATATGCAAAAATATAACCGCAGAAATACTAGTAACTGGCACTCCGACTGCATTCACAACTCCAGCAACTATGGCCAAGGCCAGAAAAAGGACGACTGTTGCCACTAGAACTCCCAGCTGAAATGTGACAACCGACCAGAACAGAATGATTATGTACAAAAGCTATCCATGTTTGACGTTCTTTTCTTCTGTGCTCATGGTTTTGAAATCTCCGCTTATAACCGTGCCTACGACGGTTAATATCATTGCACATAGTAATACCATCACCTAATTTGCATTTTTGTACGAGCAATAAGTTAGGGCCTTGTTCATTTAAAACCAAAATCAAAACGACGTTTCCGTACCCAAAAAGAAGAAACTTTTAAAGTTATTTTTTTGCCTTTATTTGGAAGAAAACATTCCAACTAAACTGGCTAATATATTGACAATTGGATCAAACTAGTGTTATATAATTGATTAATATCAAAATCTTCTCATAGAATCATAATTCAACAATTTATAATTTACTTCAGGTATGGAAATGTAGTTATTTTCTAACTATAAAGTGGAAAAACCTTAGTGTGCAGATTTAATAGTGATTAAGTTCCAATTCTCCAAGTACCTATTACTAGTTTTATGTTAGCTTTATATTAGTAATAAATAAAAATGAAATCAGACTTTGTTTTTTTTCCACTCAAGCTACTAGCAGTGTTGATATTTTTAATATTGTAACACATATTGTCAGTTTGCTCTTGGGTGCATATGCACTGGTGAAAGATGTCATGTATTTAATTCAAAAGGTTTTAAGAGATATGATTATGGCAGTTTTACTCAAGGTACGACTAATGTTATCATTTGATGATTATAACATAGCATTGATTTTCCACTAATGATACGAATAGCTTTGTTATAATCTATGTTATAACACATGTTCATTTTAATAAGGTTATCAATGAATTGGCCATCAACCTATCTAATCCATGTCTTACTAGTTAGGTCAAATGATATGTAGTACAATATGCATGAATCCTTTCCTGGAAGCTCAAATATGAATACATGCTCAAATCAGCTTTGAAGGAGGAGGGATCAATTGGACTGTCAACTAGTAGAGTTAGATAAATTGAAAGTTTTTGCGCATCTCTTCATTCTTACTGCATGCTTCCGATACTGAGTTCGCTTAATGGCTATTATTTTATAGTCTCGAATAAGTAGGTCATGCATGACAGTTACTGGAGCTGGTATGTTATGAAATAGTCTTTGATTTTGTTCGACGCATAAATGCCATACTGATAGCTGCATCCATTATGTTATGATATAAAGTTTTGTTGATTTGCAAATTTGAGAGACAGATCATGAGATCTTCTGACGTCTTGATGTTATTGTGCGTGAGCTTTTATTTTGTTTGATATTTTCCCAAATCTATTTCGAATATTCACACTTGAAAATTAATTTTCTACTTCCTAGCGCATAAAGAACAATTTGTGCTTAAGCATTGCACGAATTTTTTATTCTATCTAGCGTATTAAATTTTTTCAATGCTACAATGCAAGATAGAAACACTTTTCCATTTTTGGAGCATTTATAGAATTCCATATATGAAGAGATTGGCCTTAAGTTTGTTCACTAATTTGAGTGCAGTCCCAATCGGGCTAAAACCAAACTGTCCTTTGTATGGGGTTTCTACCATAAAAAATCACTTTCTATATTATTGTAAATGATAATTTTTCCAATCTAGGTTCCAATATTATGAGGAATATCATGGTTGTTGAGGCATCATTGGAGTCTGAGATGAGTGCAGACACTTCCTTTTCCGAACGTACAAAATAGCTCATTGATAACCATCTAACTGTATTGATCAATGTGTTTCCATTAAGCTAGTGGTCGAACCATAAACTATTGTTTTTTCCATTGGCAATTTTCTTTTCGACTATGCCATAACATAAACATCTTGTTTTAAGCAGTAACTTTCACGTAAATGATGCACTGTTGTCTTCTTGAATTATCCAAAAATTCTACTTTTTATAGTATATTTGCTGCATCCACTTTGTCCATATGCTTTTTTGATTTAAGTAATTCCAAGTGATTTATAAACCATGAAAGTTAGCAGCATCATTTAGATTTCTGAGCCCCATACCTCCTTCATGTTCGGCTTTAGTATACCAATTCACAAGGTGTTTTCTTCCTTGTCTTAAGAAATTTCCTAAATGCATTCAATATGGGAAATAATGTTTTTTAGCATTTGACAAACCTGCATCTAGTAACCGATGGTAGAGTATACAATTGTTTCAATAAGCTTTAATAACCCAGTGTTATAATCTATTTATAACTCATTTTCATTTTTTGATGGTAGATTATATAACTGTTTTTCCAATTTGGAAATTTTCAGATATGACATTGTAGAGCTCCTTACTAATTAGGTCCCAATGTATTCTAAAGAATATGGTAAAGGATCCATCGGGGCTTAGGATTTTGGAATCATTAATTTAAAGCAAAGTAGATTTTCTCTCCTCCAATAATACTTCAACAAATAAGAATTTTTTTCCCACATCATTAACTTTCATTCTTGTGTGCATTGTTGGAAAATTATATGTTTCCCCCCATTAAATATATTGGAATATTAAGAGATGACCTCTTTAGTTGTCTTCTTATTAGATATTCCTCGTTGGTTTTTAGTATTGCTTGGGTTATGTTTTTGTGTTTACTCATTTACTTCATTGCATAGAAAAATTTATACCACCCAATTGTAGTCATGGTATCTTGAATTTTGCTCCATGAGCTGCATATTAAGTTGAAGCATGTTGTCATATAAGTATCATTTTCTGGATTTTCTTTAGTTTGCATGAATTCCAATTTAAATCCTTCTTCAAGCTTTTAAACAAAATCTGACTTGTTTTTATTCTTCTTCCATGCTTTTGCATTCAAACCTATGAGTTGCATCCTCTCATGTTGTTTATTTAAGTTCATCCACTACATAGTTTAAACATCATTTATGTCAATACCAGTTTTTTACATAATCGAATGGCTTTCCTTTTCGATGTTGAACTTGTTTAGAAAACTTGATTAGAATGGGTGTATGATTGCTATAATTAGTTGGAAATGCAATTGTAACCATGTCCAAAAATTTAGTGAGAAATTCACAATTAAGTAGGTCTTTGTCTATACTAGTTTTCTATTGTACTAGCATACTACATACAACTTTCAACAGAATCATATTGTAAAATACCATTTTTAAAACTGTTTAAATTAAAAATGAGGATTGGTAGACCTTTGCTTTTATCTTTTAGGCCAAAAACGTTATTAAAATTCACCTTTGCTATCCAAAGAAAATTAATTGAATAAGCACTAATACGCAAGTATCCCATAATTTTCTTTATAGAGATGAGATAGATAGTTGCAGTGAAAGAGATTTTACTGCTTATGACTATCTGGTTGCATATAATGTTGTTGTGGATGAACTTCTTATAATTCTAAATAAATCTTACGAGCAACCACCAATTTGGGTAGAAAAAATTGTTAAGGAAAAGGAAGAAATACTTGATGGAACTGTTGCAATGCTGACACCTAATATGCAAGATGCATTGTGCCATGTCTTTGTAAGACCAAGAAATAGCAATGTAAGCATTATTTTCCAATTATTTCAGGCACTGTATGTTAAAATTTATGAATTGGAAAATTGGTCGCTTGGTGTAGGTTTGTTTTTCCATTTGAGTTCCTGACAATTTATTTTGGCCAGGATTTGGAACACCTTTTAAAGCATGCCGTGGATTTGGTGGCCCACCATCGAACTACAATGGTCAAGTCAGCTGTGGACAAACATTGATTATATATGAAACCTCAGTTACGGTCAGAGTGTGCAACGATGCAACAAAGTATGTTAATTGGATATAATCAACAAAGAAAGCCTTTCATATTTTCTGATGAAATGGAAAAAAACAACTATAGCTTTATGGTAAGTTCCCTTCACCTTGCTTCTAGCTTTTATCTTATGCTTCCATAATTACATCAATGCCTGATTATATCAGTTGTTGGATCCTTAGTTTCTCACAAGCATTTACCAACTGTAGCTAGCGAAAATATTTAGAATGATCATTTTGGAAAGAAGCTAGTTTCTCGGTTTATCTTCAAAGAATGTTCACAGTCTCGGTTTATCTTACATTATTCTGTCAAAAGCTAGTTTCTGATTGATGATTTATGAAAGGATGATGTTGCCGATAATAGAGTTTTCTCTATATTGATAATATACTTATAACTTTGATAATTTTATCTACATTGAGTACCGAGTGTATATCAGGTCACTTTTAATCCAGCTTAACTACGCTACACATATTCAACCAAAATTTTGGATGGCTATAGTATATAATATTGTATTTTGATTAAAAAAATCCCTTTATGCTACAAACTGTTAGCTTTGTAAATAAGAATGAGTTCGTTGTATGACTACATGAAAGATTATAGTTTGTTTGTCAATAAAATTGCTATGAGCATGCATTTTATATGCTTATATAAGCATAACATGATTTGTAGGTGTTTATAAGCGTACATCTCCTCTAAGGTTTGCACTCAGGTTTATCTTAAAAATATTTGTTTCCTTCCATTTTTTATACTTTATATGCTGCGTTATAAAAAAAATCATTTTTTTAAGATTTAAGTTGTACGAGGAAAGATATTAACAAAATTTCCTTTGGAATGCAAATTATACTAGCAGAAGTGGGTTGAATTTCTGTTACTTTTTAATTATTATTAAAGTTAAAATATCATATAAAGATTTAACAGAAGTAGCCTAAAATCATATTTGCCATTTCATAGTGATAAAAATTTCGTTCCGAAACTGTAGACAGTAATAGAACTGAAAACAAGTATATTCATAATGATATATGGACTCTATTTTCTGATGCATCTTCATTCAGTACGACAGTTTATCAAACAGATCTCATTTGTTACAACCTATTGATTCATAACTCTGTCTTTCATTTTCGCTGCATGTTCAGAATATTTTCTAAATTATAAATTAATTTATTTTTGTTCCAGAATTATAGTTTATGAAGAAATTTTTTTGACTTCATTGCATGTATCTAGAAGATATCCATATTTCATGCTGGTAAAAAAAATGGAAAAAGAATGGCACAAAAGATAAGGTCAGTTGACTTTCTCTTGATCTAAAAGTACTTGGGATAATTCTTATCATGTATGTATAAATGATAAATTAAATCCAACGAACTAAATAATTTGACTACAGTGGATTCCTTTCTCATTGATTTTAGTTGTCTAATTGAGGTGGGTCATGTTTTAACATTAATTTGGCTATAAGAATTTGTTGTAGAAAAATAAATTAATAATTTATGCATTAATAATTGCACGAATTATTTTTCCACCCATCAAACTATGTTTGTGCAGTAGTGAGACTTTGTTAGCATGTTAACAACCATGAGAAAATACTGGAACATAGACTAGTGGTATATCAGTAATAACATATTAGATAAGCTAGGTGTTTTTGCATTATCTTAGTATGGTGATATGCTTATTTCTAAACATTCGCTTTTCAAATTGGATTGGCATTATATGTCTAATTGTTATGTAGTTCGATAATTTAAATTTTGGATTTCTTGTTGCAGGATTTTCATGCTTTCAACCCTAATAATGTGAAACGACAAAATTTGGATATCTCTTCCTATAAGCAGAAAGAGAACCCTCAATTTGAACATCCGTGGAAAATTCCAAACCTTTTACCTGATAATTTGATTCAAGATAGAATGCCAGTTGCAAATAAGTCTGTGCTTCAAGGTTTGTTTTTCCTCCATTTAATATCCTACTTTAATACATGGAAAGTTATGATTAAGGTTTTCAGAGCATGGATAATTCATATGAGTAGTTTAGGTGGCAGCCAAAGGATTGTGAAATGCCCGAGTTTGATGGCCTCAAGTTTTTGGAAAGGTACTTCCAATCAATCATATTAGTTTGATATGTTGATGAATACTTCAACTTCCTGGTAAGAGGAACATAACTTATACATTAGTCAAAAAGTAATTGTGTTGGATTTTGCTCAAATTAGTTTGTTAGTTAATAATTTATAGTTTTAATGATCTGAATAGGGAATGATGTGAACAAGGATGTTTTAGGACTATCTCTGGCTAATATGTTGTCTAACATACTAATTCCTAACAAATATTAAATGTCATCAAGTTTTGAATCATCTAAGTCTTTGTACATGTAAATGTCATATGTTCTTTGTCCCTTGTTTGTTTATTTATCAGAACCACTTTAGCCTTTGTAAGTCTCTTCCTCTATTATAATGGTTGAGTTTAATGCCTATATAAAAAAGGAATTTATATGTTCATATAAATCGTTCCTTGCTTAGTAATGAAATATAGTGAAGATGATCAACCTTTTATTTAGACGATTGCAGAAAACACATCTCATGTGTGATTGTGAATTAGAAAGGTGTGCAAAACAAATCAACAAGGCAAACAGAGGTGATATCAGCCCTAAAGAGCTGAAAGTATCCTCATTGTGTATTGTCTTTGTCCTTGTAGACTTTTTACATTAATATATAACTATGTTTCTAAATGAATGTGCAGGCGAAGTAAATGCAGGTTTTGGAAATCCAGAATATCTTATCAGATCCTATGATGCGACTGTGGACAACAAAGAACTATTGGTAATCAAGCAACGAACATGAATTTAATTGCTATATATGTTGTCGTATTTTGTTAGTACCATTTGTGGAAACTTGTCTGTGAATGCTTGTAGTATGTGACTTATTTTGTTGAAAAACTACTATCGAATTGATTATGGATATTATATTTGATTTTAAGATTAGCACGTTTCTGCAATTATTTGAATATGATGATCATATGAATGATTGTTTGTATATGCTAATTATGTGATTTAATTATTTGTTTGAATATATGAAAATTATGCGATTGATCGTTCGTTTTAATAAGAATAGTATATAAGCGATTGCTGGAAATGGTATAAACCATCAACCGTAAATAGTAACATTTAAAATATGCTACCAAACAATCAATAACTTTTAGTAGCATTTCAGAAATGCTACAGAAACAAATGTAAACTAATATAAAAATTATACAGTTGCATTTTAAAAACGCTACTGAAAATCAAAAAAAGCATATAAACAAAAAATACAACCAAAAAATGAAGACTTATGGTAGCGTTTTTTTAACCCTACAGAAAAAACCTATAGCTGCATTTAAAAGTGACTTTTGGTAGCGTTTTTAAATCCTACAGAAAATACCTATAGTTGCATTTAAAAGAGATTTTAGGTAGCGTTTACTACAACGCAACAAATTTTTTTAGACTTTTAGTTGCATGTCGTATAGCAGCGTTCTCTAAAACGCTATCATAAGTTATGGTAGCGTTTTTTCAACGCTACCAAAAATCTTTTTTGGTGTAGTGCACAGTGATAGAAGAGGAAAACCTACCTCTAGTGCAGGAAAAATCTCGGAAAAAAAGAAGGGAAAAAAGCCGCAGATACATAAAACTGATACCTATGTAGTATAAACCGATACTATTTACTGCAAACTGATACATAGTTACTGCAAACTTGAAATCTTTACATATTTGACTGAAGATATTTCATTGCAGCTAATACGCAACTTATTGTTACATTTCAACATAATTTGTTTCACAAATTACTTATTGTCTTTATTTTGAAATAATAGGATGATGATGATTTTGTTAATTCACATCCAGTTTAAAAGAAGCTATAAAATTGGTATGTGATTTCTCTTTCTTTTAAAAAAAATACTTATTACGGATAAAAAGGTGAATATGACCTAACTTTTTAACATTTTGTCTTTATTAGAGACAAAAAATAGAAGAAATACTCAAAGAAATATAGAAAAACAATAACACAGCAGGCATGGAGGTGAAACTAGATGACATGCATCAAATAAAGTGTGCACAACAAGCACAAGACACGTAAGTTTTTTTGGTTAAAATGATATCTACTGGCAACAAAATGAACATTACAATTAGAACTACTAGTCATAATCAATTGAAAGTTGCTCATTATTCAAACTATTTATGTTTTTGCATTATAACATTTCATACATAATTCTATACATCATTGTATGCCTTTTTATATTTAAATGAATTTGATTCATAACAAAATATTGAAAAATATTATCTCTCAATTTCAATAAACATTTAGTTCAGAAATAAAGCAATTACTACTGGAAAAAATTGATACCTACATAAAATAAACTGATACCTACAGAAACAAAACCCATACCTACATAAAATAAACTGATACCTACAGAAACAAAACCCATACCTACATAAAAGAAACTGATACCTACATAAACGAAACTGACATCTATAAAAACAAAAAAAGATAACTACATAATAAAAAATAAAACAAAATATTTAGCAAATATACCTTAAAGTAATAACTACAAACGCAAAATTCATACACAAATCGATACTAAGTGTGTTGGTAAAACTGTTGAATATTTTAATTCAAAGCATACTATATGCTTGTACCATTATCCCTGAAATTCAATGTTTTGTATTAATTGTAAACCTGATAATACAACTTATGCAAACTGATACTAACATTACATTTTGGTTTCGACAGGCTTGACTGTGGAATATTTGTAATGATATTCATCGTTTCACTGAACAAAAGCAGAATGCCAATAAAACTTGGAAAGAAGGAAATATTATCCACAAGAGCAAAAATTTGTACATGCAATATTGACAGATGATGAACATTGCTGGAATCTATCTAAATACATATCAAGCTTAGAAGAAGAAAGAAAAAGAAAAAACTGAATTCGCATTGTGATGTTTCATAGTTAAATTTGATACTTATAAAGTAATGTAATTCTGTTGAAAGTTGTACTTGTAAAGTAATGATGTTTTGTTGCAATTTGATACCTATGAAATAATGATGTTCTATTCTTAAAACAAACTGCTCTTACTTGTAAAAGCAAACACCGCAACTGATACTGTAAAAACATTTTACTAACACTAAAACTAATACTATCACCTATACTAAATACTTGAAATTAAATCAATTTGATAATATGCTAATATACTGTATACAAATTAATAACAAAAGGTTCAGTTACAATAAACCACCAAAACAAGTCACGCATCCACTTATTAATCTGAATAAATTCAAAATGAAAAATCAAATCATATCCTCTTCGAAGCTTGACAATTCTGTTTATTATGACCAAGCTGCTTTGCAATCGCCATATCTGTTTTGGTTTTTCTGAAAATATGAAAATCCTCCTTTAGGCTTAACTGATGGTCAACCTGCGCCACATTATCACCATTGTCAAAAAAAAAAACATTCGTAAAAACATGTTCAGTTTAGAACATTAGTTTTTTCATTTCAGAAAACTGATACCTAAGGTATAAAAAACTGATAATCAAAAAATTGATACTAAGAAAAAAATAAAAATGATACCAGAAAATTGAACCTAGGATATGATACTTTTCCACTCTATCACAAGCTTATATACAACCCAATCAATGATATTTTTTCAATCATCACAAGCTTATATCTCAATTTTCAAATCATACAAAGAGCAATCAATAGACAATCGAGTGCTAAAAGTGTTATTATTCAACACAAACAAACAAAGAAGACTGTTATTCCCACTGCCAAAAAAATAAAAAATAAACATTGGTAAAAATATGTTCAGTTTAAAACATTAATTATTCAATTTTACAAAACTGATACCCACCGTATACAAAACTGATACCTATTTACTGATAATAAAAAAAATGATACCCAAAAACTGAACCTAAAATATGATACTTTTCCACTCTATCACAGCTTTATATAAAACCAAAGCAATAATACTTTTCCAATCATCCCAACATTAATGCAAGAAAATGCAAGATAAATTAAATGAAAAGCAAATTAAAATACAACACTGCATAAAGAAACGAATAATAATAAAAAACCTGCTGCTACTTCCACAATTTGCCATAGACGAACGAACAAACAATGAGAACAACAACACTGCATGTCATCTGTAAAATTGAACACAATTAGAAATCACGGCCATTTTTTTAACTCGAATAGAAAAACAACAAAATATAGAGTAATATAAGCATACCTAATTAATGCAATTTGAAGAAAAACGAGATTACGGTACAGATATGAAAAGAACGAGATCAACAAAACACGCGTAAGAAAAAAATGATCGATGAAATACAATTTTCAGAAGGATGAAATTGAAATAACCGAACGAAGCAGATCGATATTTTTATTGCGAGAGAGATATTTGACCGCGACTGAAAATTTTGATCGAAAGGAAGAAGAAGAAGTGCGCGAAAGTGGGCTGGAAAGAAAAAACGATACTTTGTCATTCAGAGAAAATGATTAGCAGGCTGTCCTACATCCAAAAAAAGCCCTAAAAACCATCCTTGAGGAAAATTTCCTGTATAAAATAATCGATTCTATGATTTTTCTTCAGTTGTTTCAATCTTTTTGGATACTGTTTTAGGTACAGTTTATGCTGGCAATGATACTGTTAAATCCACTTCAAGAGGTGCAACTATAAATGCATGTACATTGTGATTAAATGCAGACCCATTTGGACGTGCATGTATACTCGTACTAATCTTTAACAATAATTGTAATGCTTTTGGTGTCACACTTTATTGGTATTAACGTGAAATACCAAAAATGCCCCTCTGTAAATATTATTAAATATTAGTGTTACTTAAAAATAGGATCTAACAGTTAATTTTTTCACCAATTCAAAACCACTTATCTTGATATCACTTAAAAATAGAATCTTATGAATAACAAATTTTGAAGTCATTTTTACTAATTAATAATAGAAATAAAAATTCAAACCAATAAAAAATTAAATTCATTCTTTAGTAATTAATAATAGAAATAAAAATTCAAGATAACAAAAAATTAAATAGTACACTTTAGAAAGAAAAATTAAAACTTTTTTTCTATAGATAAGGAAGAGCCTTACTGATGCTCTCTTTGCCTGTCAAGGGCTGATTCTTTCATATCCGAAAGAGATTGATCCTAAAAAGTAAAAAAGAGACCAAGCGACCCCAATTAATACACTGGTTCGATAGGACTTGGGCTTGCATATCATTTCGACGCAAAAATATGATTAAATATTTGTGCAAATTTTATTTATTTCGAACGAGTTAAACACATACAATTTACAAAAAAACAATTCACGCACGAAGTGCGATCCATCTTTACGGACGAAGCGCGTGCCATAACGCTCGTAATTAGAATTCAATTACTAGCATTTCCATAGTGTCTTTTTGAAATTCCAAACATATGCTTATCCATTAACGAAAATCCACCATCTGTGTGCAACATTCAATACTATCCCTTCTCACCTATCCATTAATGAAATTCTACTATCAATTTGTCACCGAAACCACTAACAAAACAACTTGAAATAAAAGCATTGTGATTACCAAAACTTTTAGACTTACACCACACATCCGCTCTAGCTACCAGATGCACATCTGTTTGTTTTTCACTAGTACGCATAATTATAATGGTAATAATAGATCATTGAAAGTGCAAGTTAAACCTGAGGGTAGCCCATGGGCCTACCGATGACCCACTAAAATCAATTGAAACCGAAACCCTAGCAGCCGGCGCGAAAATTCATTTTTCCCGCCAAACCATTGCCTATCGTTTCTTCCCATCTTAACTAAAACTTTACAGCCGAAAGCCAGTTAAAATCAATCATCTCACATTCGTTATTTAAGCTTTATCTCAGTTCCCCTTTGATTTTAAGTCATGACGAAAGACCAAGAGTGGAACGGAAGATCGGAGATGCAAATTGACTTGGATCTTAATCATCTCAGGCTTTACTACGGTAATAATCGTTCTCGCATAGTTTTACATTTTCTCTCTGCTTCTTTCATATATGCTTCTTAATTATTTTAATTGACAGTGATCATGAGCAGGAGATCAGTTTAACTTAACTGAACTTAGATGTCATTGAGTTAGCAAGCATCATTTATTAACATGCACAATGTGTAAATACAGATAATGTCAAAGTGCAGTAAAACATGAAACTTTAAAAGGGCATTTTTTTATTTTAACGCTGGTTGGAACAATGATACTGGTGAATCCTATACCATCGTTATTTTAGCGGTAGAGACGTGTTTCACAACTTGATTTTTGGATAAGGAGTTTCACCTTTTGAGATTTAGTTAACAATAAACTATTTCAATCAATTTGGACTTCCGGATGCAACCAATTGGAATGTTCATGTTTATTTTTGTTTCAGTGAATATATGATTCAGACTCTTTTCAGTCAACTGGTAAATCATAATAAGATGCTGATTTAGTTAGAGTTTGTCACATATTTGCTTTCTCAGAGCTATTATGTTATGTATTGTGCTATGAATCATATTTAACCCTATTCGTCTTCTTGTTAACTGATGTGGCAAACAGTTAGTTCTACTTGGAATTTATTAAATGTAGAGTTCATTCATATTCATTTATACATTGGTTAAGCGTAGGTTACATTTTGGTGCATATTACAATTGTGCATATCACAACTTAGATTATAAGTGGTAGTTTGCATTTCATTTATGCTCAGTTCTAGACTTCTAGTGCATAGCTATCACAAGGATGTAAGCAAGTTTCTTCAAGATTGTTAGTGGGCAAAGACTTATGGAATTATTTTATTTTTATAGTCATTAGGTTGCAATTTAAGAAGTTTGATAATCTCACCGAAGAAACTCAAGCAGCAGATTAGTTTGAGTTTAATACCTCGTTACCTCTGAGAGATCAAGAGGTCTAAAACAACTGTTTAGTGCCACTGCCTAATAATTATGTTTAAAGAGTACGCTACACGGTTCTATATATCATTCTCTTGATTGAACATTACCTTTCTTACATTACTTTTATACTTATATCTTATAAAGACAGTCATATACAGTATGAAGTTTGTTATCGTTGAAGAATGACAAATAAATTTTCAACCACTACTTGCTAAATCTTTAGTTAGTGCTATCCTGCACAGCGGTTTTTCTTCTTCAATAAATTAGCATATAGGAATATCTACTAATGTGCAGAATAGACAAGAAGTATGCTACGCTATGCCGTGTGTGCTTAGGTTTCATGTCTGTGAACCAAGCATGATTTGATTTTGGTCATACAAAACTGCTACACATATCAAGTTTTTGTATAAATTTTATTAATATTTAGATTTAGATGTCTTTTTTGTTGATAACATTTGTGTTTATTTACCTTCTCCTTAGCCTATTTTTAAATCTTCCAAGCTCTTTATTCAGAGGCTAAACCTTTCAATTGAATGCATACCAGGAAAGCTTTTCCCATGTTCTGATATGTTCAAATGGCTTTCTTATGGAAATGGTGAGGACAAAACAACACATGTTTGCAGGGTTTTTTATATCCTTTTATTTTTGTAATATTTGTGTCTGGAAATATTTTACAGATGGGAAGCATCCAGCATGTGATAATACATATATCAGCCGAAGAGAGTTCTCTTTCACCTTGGATAATGACATATATATTCGATATCAAAGCTTTGGTAATGCAATTGAAATG
The DNA here is from genome assembly GCA_030765085.1 of Allium cepa. Classification (NCBI taxonomy): domain Eukaryota; kingdom Viridiplantae; phylum Streptophyta; class Magnoliopsida; order Asparagales; family Amaryllidaceae; genus Allium; species Allium cepa. The sequence goes on from CM060932.1 coordinate 270,510,260, forward strand.
GAGAAATCTATCAAGGAGAAATGCCCTGTTAAAATAGACATTGGGCCTGTCTATAACGTCGATGTGTGTTGGCCCATATTTCACTATTATTTTTAATCAGTTTTTAGTTGTTTGCGCTATTAATTCTTCAATCATTTGCTGCCTATAATCATAATTTTCATTATTTCAGCTAGCTAAAAGAACTGCATATGCACAAACTGGCCCAGTAGAAAGGGAGCTCATATTTGATATAGTAATATCACGATACATTTCATATATTTTGTAATTTAAGTTACTTTTCAACATCATGTAGATTTAAAGTGGTTTGTATTTATATGACATTTAACAGGATATGTCGGATTATGACGATGTACGTTACTGCTGCTCTGGTGGTGATGTTTGCTTATCTTGTTGGCCTTTAATGACTGCTGCTATTAAAGTGATTGACGCCTCCCTTAGAGGTTGTATGTTTTTCCCGAATCCATCTGCTCACACATTCATATCTCGATTAATCCACAAATGGAGAAATGTTTCTCAAGATGATATGTGTTAACCGATCTTAATCTTAAATTATCTGTACTTATTTTGTAGATGATTTTGGATTTAGTCACATATTATGGGTATATAGTGGGCGTCGTGGTGTCCATTGTTGGGTCTGTGATGGTAGAGCAAGAAGGTAAAATTTCGTTCATTTGGATACTTTACCACTTCAACTGTTGAACACCAATCTAAATAATTTTGTTATTTTCCTAGGTTAGGTAATGAACAGAGAGCTTCAATCGTTGACTATTTTCGGTTATACAAGGTAATTTATCATCTTTAAAATTTAAATGACATTGGAATCTATTACATGATCAACAACAAGGTTGTATCTTGTAGGGTGGTGAAAACAGTTTGAAGAAAGTGTCTATAACTGGATCAGTTCTCCACCCTTTCCTGGCGTAAGTCAATCTGTTTTGTATTTCAAGTTTTCAACATTGAATATTATTTGTTGGCTCATCATCAAATTCTCTACTTTATACAGTAGGTCATACACTGAGGTTTTGAAGATCATTTTTGAAGAAAAACTGCTTTCCAACCAAAATCTTTTTTCTTCTGAAGAGAGACACAATAAGATACTAGCACTTATTCCTGATGAATGCAAGCTTCTTGTTTTATTTCGATGAACTGTTAGTATTTTTATGTTGTGTATGTGTTATTCTTATTGGGTGCAATTTTTTCAGCCATTAAAACCGAACTTCATGAGAAGTGGCAGGGCAATAAAAAGTCTACAGTTTCGAAACAGGATGTCAATGTAGCTCGGTGGGACCAGTTAAAACAAATTTTGCAATCAGGAAAACAGAAGGTCTCACTTTCTACGCTCAAGTAGCAATTTTGATTCCTGGTTCCTATTCCTTCTTCTAGCTATGCTTTGTCAATATGTTTTGTAGAACATTGTGTTAAACATACATTTGATCAATGAATTTGAGCTTATTGGAACACTGGTCTTTTTATTTCATTTGATCATTGGTATGTTTTCATATCTTCATATTTTACACATTACAGGTTCAAGGCCTACGCAGATGTATTGAGGAGATAGTTTTCACCTATACCTACCCTCGACTGGATGTTGAGGTTGTGTGGTCTTCCGTTTTGGCTCCTTTTGGATTGATTTTTTGATTGTTCTTTAATATTTATCTCGTTCCTTGGATTTGTATGTTTATCTTCGCTTCATATTTGTGTTTAGGTTTCAAAACATATGAATCATCTTTTGAAGTCTCCGTTCTGCATTCACCCTAAAACTGGTTAGCATCAATACTAGTGCTTATTCATATAAAATGTTGGATTATACATCTGTTTATTTAATGGCTTACTTCAAATGTAACTATCATTTTCGAGGTCGTATTTGTGTTCCCATTGATCCAGAACATTGTGACGATTTTGATCCTACTGCTGTGCCAACTCTTTCCCAGGTATCTTCATATCTAAGCACTGCGTGCTGGTATCCTTTGTTTTGTAAAGTTATCTCGTTAAGATTTAATCATGAAGCAATTTGTACCTAACAATAATGATACTTGTGCAGATTATAGACGAACTGAACGCTGATAGCATGGTAACAGATTCTAAATATGGTAAGCAACTATCAAATTTAGATTTATATCGCTGTTTCAAATCTTGTTTCTCTCCTGAGATCTCGCTCGAGATCTCATTTTCGAATTTGAGCTAGACGAGATTTAGTGGAATAAAACATTGAATTTGTTTATATCTTATTTGACACTCTTCTCATACAAGTTAGTTAGATCTCAGGCGAAACTTCGTATGAGATCTTAACATGAGATCTCATACGAGGTTATGTTTTCTCATTTACATATTTCTCTTATTTCTTACGTGGATTCGAAAGAAATTGCACTCTAATGATATTTTACTAACCCTCTAATTTTGTTTCTCACTATTTAACAAGTAAGCAAAAATAAAAGATATATTTTTTACTGAATATTTTTAATATTCAGATGAGTAGAATCCACTCTATCAATAAAAATCAATCATGTTATCACTCTATCCTAAAAAGAAAAATTAATATTATCATATTATATATAAATTATGCATGTTAAAAGGTTTATATTTGGATAACAATTATTATAAAAATCTTTAAAATGTCAATTTTAAGCTGTTAAGTTACTCTCAGATAGTCCCAAGATGGACATTAAAATCCGAGATGTACACCCGAGATACACTCATCTCGTCCGAGATCACGTCCGATACGAGATTTGTGTGTAAAGTTCTCGAGACGAGACACGATCGAAATATGAGATTTAAAATTTTGATTTGTATACCTTGACTTTGCATTTGTAGTTTTTTTCTGAAGTAACAACATTATGGGTGAAAACCTCACTTCGTTTTAACTTTAACAGAGTGGGAGAAAACCTCACTTGGAAAATCCATTCAATTTTTCAGATCATCATTCTTGCAGCCATTACTGAAAGCTTGCAAGGTATATTTCTATTTGTCCTGGATGTTTGTTATCTGTTGGTTAGCTATAATTTTATCTCTACTGAAATACTTATCTTATCGAGAAGAAACTCCTTAAGTGTTTAATTTCAGTTACCATCTAGAATGATACGGCATTCCCCATAAATGCTATGAAATCCCTCATCGCACAAGGCAATGCCATCAAAAGCTGAAATTTTGGTTGCTGCATTTTGATGACTTTAACCAAGTTTCCTTTGCCTCGCGTCTATTTTTGTTTGATCTTCCATGTGATTACCCATCATAAACTTGTTCACTGATAACTCATTGGGCAAATCTATTTTCATTACTATCTTTTCTTTAAAGTGTATCTTTTCTTTAAACTGCTACACACTTTCTGTATAGGGGATTTTCACTCAAAGATCTTCTTTGTGCAGGGTAAATAAGTTTTAAGGACAACATTTTTGAAAAATTAGTTTAAAGGATTTTAGAAAAAAAAAGATAAATAAAGTTATCATTTTCAGTTATACAGTAGAAAGTTAAATGAATTTATCATTTTTATATAAATTGTCCTTAAAATAATTATTTAGTAATATTGTCCTTAAAACTCATTACCTGGAATGAGAAGCCATTCAACCTAATTTCCACTTCTGCATATGCGCTAAACAATGTTGCTAAGCTTAAATCCTTTAAAAGGGCGCAGATTAAATCTAAGGCAGTTTGCAAGAGAGGTAGACGTTAAATGTAGAACCTAACAAAGCAGAATATGTAACTTCTATTCAAAGATTCTAAAATTCAATCCTAAAATATTTTGGGATTTTGCTTGATTTAATCATGCATCGAAATAATGTTAGAAGATGTCTATATGTTTGTCTTTAACATTAGCGTTGCTGTCAAGATATGATAGTTTAGCAAATAAAGGGCTGTGGTAAATTTTTTTCATTAATCAAGCTTGTTTAGAATTCCTAGTTTTTATCTACAACATTTAGTAATATATAGAAAAGGCTATAGGTCAATTTTTATAACTGCTCAAAATTTACTGGTTATTTAAGTGGATCACAAAACAAACAAAATGTTCACTAGTATATGAATCCAAACCGACAAATGTAGCTATCATTTTTGACCTTTACAATGAAACTAAATATTATAGCTACATGATAATTTTGAGAATCTTAATTTGGTAGGATGCTATGATAAAATTGTGCTTTTCAAATTTCATTGCAGTTAATCCACAATAATCTGATTGTTCTGAGTTATTATTCCAGTTTGGAAATAACTCTGATAAACTTGTTAATAAACTGCTAAAAATATTGCTGTTTGAATTGTTTGTACAGGATGAGTTGGAAAGCTCTTACAATGCCAAACTCCAACAGTCCAAGAATTCCTTGAGCTGGTAGTTCCTGTTGCGTTTATATATCATAATATGTGTTTATTAGAACTTCTGTTCTGGATAGTTTTCATATTAAAGCTGTCTACAGTAAAATCTTTTTAAGCTTTTATATTGTAATATAATTCATATTTTAAGTCATATCAAAAATTCTACTGGGGCGAGTTTGCTTATAGCTGCTATTATAGTAATTTCCTCTTCGTGTTGTGGTAAACATGAAAGTTTGAAACTACACCGACTTATTTGGATGCAATGTTATTCGATCTTATATATTATAATTTTTTCGTTTGCATCTATAATTTTGATGTGAACACGATCAGCTTAAAAGATATAGGCAAATGATAGCAGCTCTTGCAGGTAGCCAAATTCCTAGGAACTTGAGGACCTTTTCTCATTAAAATGCAAAACTCAACCTGGTTCAAAACTGTTGTCACCAAATAGATAAACTATTTTTGGATATTGTCACCTGCATAAGTTTTGCAATCATATTAGCTTGGAAAATAATCTAATAAATTATGATGCACTATGAAAGGTGTAGTATAGCTAAAGAGATAAGTTCGACAAAAGGAAAGTAGGGAAGTGCACACTTTTTTAATAAATTATGCCTAATTATGTTTTCTTTAAAAGGCATCTCTGAGTTATTTTTTCAGTTATATGATAGTAAGAGTTTTGAAATCTAAAAATTTGGTGGAGATTCAAAATGGTTGGTAAAACACCCATATATATGGAATGTTACTAAGTAGATGATTATAAACTGGTTTAGGCGTATCTAATACTAAGAAATAGGTAAAGTTTGGAAGAGTTGAGCCAAGGAAAGCTTGTTGTTGCTTAACTAAACTTAATTTTCTACTTGTACATCCACCATGGTACACACATATAATCGACACTTATTTAGAAATATCGAGAAATGAATGAAAGTGAGCAGCCAAGCCAAACATATCAAAGTGTATAACATAGCGGCGGTTCAGGTTCAAGCATAAAGAAGCGGTCAAGGCCCAAAAGTCCAACACATTGTATATTATAAATATGAATGAATGTATCAATGTACATGTAGCTGTATCATCATTTTGCATCAATAAAGTTCAGTTTCTTTTTCCTTGATATTTCTGTAATAAATCAAATACTCAAAATCATCGAATAACATCAAATCCAACATGGTATCAGAGCCAAAATGCTTAACAACAATTAATGTTGGGTATTAGAATTTAAACTCATCAAAAAATCTTCATCATTTGAGTATCCTCCTTAGAGAATCAATCTCATCATTTGAAGTTCAAAGATTTGATTGAAATTCATTGTAGAATACAAGTGCCGTGTCGAGAATTCTTTGAACTCTGGCTACTCAAGTTCTTTATCATAGAAAACAAGCAAACCAACAGCAAGATTCAGAAGACAGATTCCAAAAAGCAAGAATTTCATCATCAAAGTATCAAGAAAGTAAGTGCTTTTTCAAGAACCCATCAAATCTATAACGATCCGTTTCGACCCTCGAATGTTGATACTAGTACATCCACGGTATTCGTCTGCCAAACACCTAAGTGCGGGAAAGACAGAAAATTAGGTTAAAATAAAAGAAAACAAAATAGAACAAGAAATGAAGAACACAACACCAGAATCTCACAATGGAACGATAATATATAATATCAAAAGAATCGTATAAAGGGTTACTCTGAATACAAAAATATCAAAGTTACTAGAACCTAAGTACTGTCATTAGCCTGGACAGTTAGAACTGTCTGTCATCACAATACTGATATAGACAATACAAAAATGCAACATAAATAAGAATACCACGGAAGGTAATAAGCTCCAAAGCGTTCGTATCTAAATCTAGAAACATACATAAGGCTATTCCGAGCATTATAAAAAATAGCACCCGAGTTAGTTTGATAAACCAACGTGAGAAAACTTATGAAACATGTAATGGTAGCTGTTGAGACCATACAGATTCCCGTAATGGTTTTTTCCTCAAAGAAACCAACCATTCATTATGTTTAATATAGTGATATGATAGATAATGTCTAGAGTGTAGAATATAAATCATATCAAATAGCTGTGGTTCTTACATTCATTACACCACAACATATTTAGGTTACATTTAAGACAGCTAATGTACGTCAGCATAACATATTTTTCCGTGGAGATCTCTTCGGGGAAGCCGAATCCAATCTCCTCCATAAAGGTTAGAAAGTACCTTCCGAGTGTCGTAAATTTCTAGATAAAATATACCATTTAAGTAAACACAAGCGGCCTAACGGCCGAACGTAAATATGAATAACATGAACCAAATATCATCAACCCACGTCGGCCAACAATCGATATGTATAGCAAGATATGGAGTTGATAATACCTTGGCATGGGTCGCTAAACCCTAGGTTGTGCATCATACTTTGTTTTTAGTCATTTCCGATGCCGAGGTTACGTTTGGCTTTTTCACATGAGTCTTCATGACTGGAACAAAACATGAATTCCCAAATGGGTTCCCATATCCCGAACAGATCATGAATCACCATATGGATTCGAGCATCTAGAAAAGATCTCGAATCTCCTCATAGGTCCCCTTTTTCAACCGCTTTCAAATCATAGAACTTGTATACTAGTTTTAAAGTGGTATCCAGCAAGTAAAAAACTTAACAATTCCGGACTCTTCAAAACCAATTGATGAACTTTTGGCTAACTCAATTTTGGTTCTTTTAGAAGTAAGTGAAAGCTAGGGGCGTTTCGTACCAATACTTTCCCCTGGAGGTTCTCTTTGATATGAAATCGCGAAGTCTTTTGATTACTTCTTAAGTTAGTATTAGGTCAAGTCCAATAATCGACTAATCAATTATCTAGTCAAAACAATTGCTTATATGAATTAATATTCGTGCCCTTTACCGTTTCCAACATTCCAACTTAACTATTTCTCGTCCAAGAGTAAAGCCAGGTAAGTTAGAGCACTGGTTGTGTAAAATTCTTGCCTAAACACGTCATTTTTGAATCTCACAAATAGATAATTCTACCTTTTCCGCTTTTGATGTTAATATAGTACTAATGGTTTCCATAAACAAATAAGAAATCGAAATGATTAACATGCTTTTGACATTTTTCGATTTACTATTCCTCGGTCAAGAGGAAAACTGATAGATTAGAGTTATATTGCTCCGTTCCTACTCGACATCAATTTTAACTCTCACAAGTAGATAAACCTTACTTCGTCGGCTTTTAGCGTTAATCCTAGTTAATTACTTTACAAACAAGTAATCTAATAATTAATCATTTAGCCACCAAGCAATTCTTAACCCTTTTTGAAAACATTATATATACTTTTAAAATAATTGAAAATACTTATAATAGATTTAAATTATTTATCCAAATATTATTTGAAAATAAAAACTTTAACATTTCCTTAAAACTTGAATAGAACATGTTTTCTATATATTTTAATAAAATATCCCTTCTTTAAAAATTCATAACCATTTCTCAAAAATTCATAAAGATTTCAAACCACTTTTTAAACGCTCTAATATGAGATAGTAGACACTTGTAAAAAAATGCTTAAATATAAATATCTTTTTAAACCTTTTGAAGTCCAAAATCAAGGCTAAACATGGCAGTTTTGCATAAGCGAAATTTTGGTTTTATCAAGATGTTACTTAACCTTTTACTATCCAAGTTTTTAATAGCAACAAACATACATATAAAACATTATAAATATGGAGAGAAACCCCTAAAGATCTCTGTATGAAGTTCTATAGCAATCGCCAAAAACAAGGCAATTCATAACTGCATCTTTAGCGACTATCGCTACAAGTGCACTTCCAAGTCCGAGTTCACTCAAAACCAAAGTCCATTTATAACCTAAAGTGTTTCGTTCAAGGCCTAGTCATATGTCATACAAGTCCATTCAAACCCATTCCAAGTTTGTTTAAGTCCATATACATGGATCAGAGGTGTCTCTTACTTTCAAAGCAAGAATTCAAACCAATGTTTTGACATATGTCAATAACAATTCAAATAACTTAAACACAGTCAAACACAAACATATATGTGTTATATTTTCATTCAGAATGAGGTGTTAACTCACATCTGACCCCACTAACAACCAAAATCCATGAACCCAAGTCCAAAACCAACTTGCAATAAACTTTCCCTCCTTTATTCTTTTGCTTTTGCACTTGAATTTGCCTTCGTCCCCTTTAAATTGGTCATGGCCAAAGCTTGGTGGAGGAGTGTGGATTTTTTCTTTAACTTCTAACTAGGTAGGATGTTTTATAATTTGGTTGTAAGGCTTTACTCCAAGGTTGAGTTGATTTGCAAATATTTTGCTTTAGGAAATTATGATGAAGAAGAAGAAGCCATGGATTTTCTTACATAAGCTTTGTGAATTTGTGAATAATATACAAGGATGTGCCTCTCGTTATTTAGGCTGAGAATGGTATCTTTAAGCTTGCCTCCACCCCCCTTTATGTCATGGAAGAATCACCTTCCATCACTTCTTCTTTACGCTAGTTACAATTTTACCCCTCTCATTTTAATAGCTCTTATCCTAATAGAAGCTTCTAGAACATTCCAAGATTTATCAAGAGGTATGTGTTAATTAGTTGCTAATGTGTTCATTTTGTTACTAGTTAAGTGCATAAAAATTCAAACAACTTATATCGATTGAAATGCTATTTGTCGATAAATCGATTTTCGGTCACATTATCGATTTTTTTTACAAAGAATATATTTTTGTAAACAATTTTCAAAAACAAGTTTCTTATCATTATTAATTAATTAAATGATGCCAAACAAGTTTATAAAATCATATTTATAACACTTAATTATATTCCAAAACGTTTCGATATTCGAAGATGAAGTGTTCGAATTTCAGGGTCGCTATATTCTCTCCCACTTAGAAATTTTATCCTTGAAATTCAAATAAGAACAATAATCAATGGAGATAGACGAAACAAGATACATATATAAAGTATTGATGAAACTATATACAAGCTAAATTGCAAATCAAATTGCATACTAAGCGACTCTACCTCAAGAGGTGAGTACACTACAAAATACGTACGATACTAAGATAAGAAATAACTCATAATCTATAAGTACTCTGGTTAGAACTCCTTGAACCATCCTCCATCTACCATGTACAACCCCGAGCATCCTCGCTTCGTGGTACTTCTAACTTTAACAAAGGAACACACATATAAATACTCAAACAACATTCACAATCATTAGCAAACAAAGCTTATGGTTTGGGCAGGTTCAAAACTCTCCCATTGTCCAAGGACAATAAACAATCTACTAAGCATACCATATACTCAACAGCCTCAGGTGATTACTTAGACGATTATTCATGCTACCTTATAATAAATCGAAGAGTCATTCCCCAAACTCTTCATAAGCCAACAAAAATATTATACAAATGTATTAAACCTCGTACAATGCACATGAACCATCCGTACACAATATCCAATTTAATTACTTACTCGATCATATATATTTAACTTCCAAACTAGTATATATTACTTGACCTCTCTAGTGTGGACTCTGATTTGGTTTCTAAATAGGAAACCTCCATTCTCCTTCCATAGCCATATACTATCATAAAAAACATGAGAATCGTATCACAGATTTCGTCTCAAATGCTGCCGTCAGGAGTCGAGTGAAAAATCCTTGTTCGAACCGGTGTAAACCACCTCGAAAACATGTACTCAAATACTGGATCAAGAAGAGTCATGCGAATAAGACGATCCACGTATAACTTACGTATTTATCCTATTGGTTTCTTAACTGAACTAACTTCTTTTTTTAATCACATGTTTTTATACAAATAGTATGTCATTCAATACTAAAACACTTATGTATCATTTCATAAATCATAAATTCTGGTTAATACACCTTTTATAACTTAAGTTCATACCCGTATAATACTCTACTACATCCCAAGAGTATATACTAATACATCAATTTTTTTACAAGTATGATTAAAAAATTTAAAACTTGTTTTAACTTGCTATCTTTTCAATTCAAGTGTTATATAAACTCAACTTATATTTTCAAGAACACTTAATTATAAGTTCTATAACAACTCAGAAGTTCTCGGCCATTCAAAATCGTCGAAAATTCCATTTCATTTTAACAAATGAAAACTACCAAACAACATACCATATTATGATGCACCTACCATACTTTCCTAATGCGTAGGCTTCATGTGTCCATGAATTATATTAACAAGAGAACTTTAGATCTGTTTTTATTTCTAACCATTTTGAAATAATGTATACATATAACTTTTGTATATCAAATCATGCTTTCGGGGTTAAAACTGTTTTATCAAAAAAACTTTGTAGCATCCCACACTTAGAAATTCAAAAATGAATGCCGATGATGCTGCAGTCATCAGCGAAATTATTATCAAGCGACAGAAGTGAGTTCAGTACATCCAAACCATACTTTTGGTATTTAACCAAAATCAATCCAAAACAGTATCAAATACTTCGTATAATAATATTAAGTACCATGACCTCAATCTCCGAAACAAATTTTCTAAATATTTACTTTCAAATAATACCGCTATTATTTTCACTAAAATCTCGAGAAACATTTCCAAAGACACCGGATTTAAGTTATCAAAATCTTCGTTTAAATCCTTTTTGTTATAAGCCATGTTTTATAAACCATACTTTTATGAAATCACTTTCTTATATAAATCCTTTCACAAAAATTTATTTCCAAAATATTCTATCTTTCCTTTAGATATAGGCCCAACATAAATTTGGGTCTTAAAATTGAGTTAATTGTTTCAACCTCTTTACTTATCCGATCTAGTAAGTAGCTAAGAAGAGTGATTCTGGTATCCAAACTCGGAGTATACTTCTCCTTATATATCCCTAAGGTAAAGATGTCTATTCACTACAACAAAATGTACCTATCATAACGTTTCATAAACGCTATAAAAACCTTTAACAACGTTTTAACTATGCTATATATTAACTTGCCACTATAGATCAGACATATACCATAACAAGATAGAATACGCTATAAAATTCACGTATCTATCGCGATTTTTGATGTCATTAATGCGTTTTACAGCGTTTCTTTTATTGCTATGATATCTATCTACATCGTTTTCTGAAATGCTTGGGACCTATTTTGTAGCGTTTCGAAAACGCCGTTAAAATTTTCTATGGCGTTTCGAATACGCTGATTAATCTTTTCCATAGCGATTTAGACAAGCTGTTAAATATTTTCATTGCATTTAGAAACGCTGTCGTGTTTTACTCAGTTCCTAACCAATATACAACACTTCCAATCCTATATGCAACCATAATTTATGTATAACACGGTTTATATAAACACATATATTTCCGTAACAAACATATATTATATTAATCACACATATTATAATCAATATAATCACACGTCTTACAATTAACATGAAATATTACGTAATAAACATACGCAATATTCTTACATCAAAATAGATAATAAGTTCATAATATTTCAATGTAGAACAAGCAACAACTAGTATCCAAAAGTAGTAATACATACAAGCATACAAATCAAAATGTAGTTATGTCATCAAAAGTAACTTCGAATCCATAACTTGCTGCAGTATGTTACTATTTTTTCCATCAAATATATCTATCCACCTGCAAAGAAAAAGTTCTTTATTACATGTATTTGATTAGGATTAAAAGACAGAAACATTAAGTAGCTAGTTCTTAAGTTATTTTAATCTTTATAAAACAAACATGTGAAAGAATGAGCTTGAATCTTTTCTTTATATTTGTTTTTTGCTATTATTAATTGTAAGGTCAGTTACAATATAAACTTATACCGTTTTTATTTGATTAGTATATAATTCAATGCGTATTGTTTTATTAGTTATCCATTATACCACTAATGTCATTTTAGAGTCTTAAACTCTGTGTTAGTATCTAGTATATAAATGTGTTTCTAACCATTATTTGTAGTATTATTTGTGGTATACAAAAAGCATAGGGAAAGCATACCGGGTCCTTCTTTCTAGCACATGAACTAGCAAACATCTATGTTACCTTTACAAGTAGCTCCCTTTCTTCATTTGCAGCACACTTCTTTTTAAAGTATAAAACATATAATCATCAGAGGAAATAGACAAGACCGTATTGTTGCAGGCCAACAAAATATATAATCAGCAATGAGATATACCTCAAACTTCTTCTCAAGGTCATAAAGTTGTTGGTCTTGTACATTTGTGTTTCTTTCAATATATTACTCTACTAATCTATTTAGATACATAACTATCCAGATTGCAGAAAAATTGGATGTGACCTTTAAAATTGTTCAACTTGTCTCTACAGCTCATAAGTGCCCCTTGATGGTTAGCCAATTTAATAAATTTATTGGCAATAACAAAAGGAATAAAAGTGAATTTCAAACCAGTAGTCTGGAATCAACCTCACGCTGCTGGTTTGCAAATGAAGTCAGTTTATCCCTTTGGTTGAAGAGACTTCTTTGCAGATCATTAAGCAAATGATCAGCCTCCAACACAATTGATTTAAAACGTTGTGATGGAAAAAGAAAGTAGAATTAACACCAATACTCAAAATCTTATCAAATAAACTTTTTCCATATATTGTACACTGCATCATGCAATGAAATAAATTGTTAGGGTCTTCCAATGTTGCACAACTGCATCATAGAACTGATAGACAAAGAAAATCATACTGCTAGGACGTAACTCACATCCTCAAGCGTAGTATTGAATTTTTGTTAGAAACAACTACTCAGTTTCTTTGTTCTGCTTCTTCACTTTTCCCTTTTTCCTTTTTTTCTTCTTGAATTTTTTTATATCTATTTTTTCATATATTACAAATCTTTTATCCACAAATGACAACTAATTCGTAACTTTAAAGTAAATATTGATATTACAAATCTTTTATCCATAAATGACAGCTAATTCGTAGCTTTAAAGTAAATACTAGCTAAAGCTAAATGCCTATATAGAACTAAACATTATCTTATAATCACAGTTCTGTTTTTTCTTTAGTGAAAGTGATTAGGAATTTTTTTGAAATGTTATTGTTCAGTCATGCCACTAAATATTACCACGTCATTAAGTTGTATGATTTCTGAGTAAATAGGTATAGCCAAGTCATTCATGTTGTATCGAATATATATATATATAAAAACTTCTTTGAGCAGTATGAAAATGATGTACGCTAAGTTTCAGGTTAGCACGGAACAATGGTTAATAGTTTTTATCACTTGAAGATTAAATTCAAGTTATTCAACCTCTACATATTCATTTCAAAACACTAATATTTTCTAGGTTTCAATCATCTTTAACTAGAAAAAGCCACATTAAATATATAGATATTTTCTTATCAAACTCCTTTGGTTTTATAAAATGTTAATACAATTCATTTTAAATTCTTTCGTTCCCAAAGGCATCACTGTTAAATGGAGGTAGAATACTAACATCATTATTGCTATCATCGCTAAACGGGTTATTTCCAAAACTGTCGGATGATAACACAAAATTGTCATCTATGTTAAAAAAATAACCTATGGTAGTGATGCAAAATTTGAAGACTCAGATGCTCAAGCAATATGTAGCATTTACCACATTCAAAGCTTGTTACATTGTACTTTGAACTCCATCTTTATATTTAACTAATCAAGATGGTACAAAATAATATAAGTTTATTTAATATCTATAAATCATACTTAGTTAAATTTTTATAATACTTAGTTAAATTTTATAAACTTATTTAATATTTATAAATCTTAGTTAACTTATTATTAATATTATAAATAATAGTTAATTATTATTATATAAATCTTAGTTAACTTATTATTATTATTAGAAATCTTAGTTAATTATTATTATATAAATCTTAGTTAACTTATTATTATTATAAATCTTAGTTTATTATTATTATTATAGAAGATCGAGTTATATTTTATATTTTTATATACTTAGTTAATTTTTGTAAAACTTAGTTAACTTGGTTAATTTTAAGATACTTAGTTAATGTTTATAAACCTATTTAATATTTATAAATATTAGTTAACTTATTGTTATTGTTATAAATCTTACTTTGTTGTTGTTGTTGTTGTTGTTGTTGTTATTATTATTATTATAGAAGATTCAGTTATATTTTATATTTTTATAAACTAAACTTGTTAATTTTTATAAAACTTAGTTAACTTAGTTAAATTTTTATAATAAGTTAATTTTATATACTTATTTAATATTTATAAATCTTAATTAACTTATTATTACTGTAAATCTTAGTTAATAATAATAATAATTGTTATTATTATTATAATAGAAGATTTAGCTATATTTTATCTTTTTATATACTTAGTTAATTTTTATAAATTAAACTTCTTACTTTTTTAAAAACATAATTAACTTAGTTAAATTTTTATAATACTAGTTAATTTTTATAAACTTATTTAATATTTATAAATTTTAGTTAACTTATTATTACTATTATGAATCTTAGTTTATTATTATTATTATAGAAAATTTAGCTGTATTTTATATTTTTATATATTTAGTTAATTTTTGTAAATTAAACTTGTTAACTTTTATTAAACTCATGTGATATCCCGGAAATTTTAAGCAAAATTAAATGTGATAATCCCCATTATAAATTATTTTAAATTGATAAAATTGTTATTTTCAAACAATAATGATAATGGGTTGTTTTAAATATAGATAAATAAAATTTTAAATAAAATTTTTAATTACAAATTGAATTTAGGTTTATTTAAAATATATATGTATTGTTTGAATTGATTTTTAAATTTGACTTTAAATTGGATTTGAATTTGAAAATTTAAAAGAAGTATATCTTAAATATATTTTGGTTTAAAAATATATTATATATGATTTTATTTTTAATATAATTGGTTTTTATTTTATTTTATTTTCTTTAAAAGAATTATATATATATATTTAGAAAAATATTTATTAATTAGTAAATAAATACAAAAGTTTTTATTTAACATTTAAAAGTTAAATAAATTTGCAAAATTACAAGTGTAAGGTGATTAATTAACAAAAATAACAAGTGTTAAGACATTAACATATGTATTTACAAGTGTAGTTGAAATAGACAAGTGGAAAAACATGTTTTTTTTATATTCATTACGTGTATTAGAAGGAAAAAAAAGCCGGAATTCATTTTTCTTGGATACATCTAAAACCTGAAAACAAGTTAAAAACAAAGATCAGTTCAGTTTCAGATTTAAAACAGTAGTTTCAAAATCAAGATCAGAGAAGAAAGGAATAAAATCAAAAAGCCTGAGAATACTCAAAAGATCATCAAGCTAAGATCAAATTTATTTCAAATAAAGCATGGGTCAGATCATCTCGAAAAATCATCAACTATAAATCAGATCAAGATATTTTCTAGATTTTCAAACTTTTTCTGTTCCAACAAAGGTGAGAAACCCTAGTTTTAAGCTGGAAATGCTGCTATCTGTTAAATGTGAAAATTTTGTTCATTCCAGTATTCAAAATTCCTTATCTCATTTTCTAGTTGGTGTTTGTGGATGCTATAAACTAGGAAAATGTTAAATTTTGGTTATAGTTTATGCTAAAAATAGTTTGTGAGCAAACTATGCTATGTAGTTCGTTGGGGTTCTGTTTTACAGTAAACAGTGTAATTTAGGTGATAATAAATGTTTTTAATTCTAGATTTCAATCATGTAGCTTTGATTGTTAGAGGAAAACACGAATTTTAGTGATAAATTTATAATTTTTAGTATCGTATTTAGTGAGATATGGTTAGATGAACATTTTTCGTTCAAAAATTTATTTCCGTCGACTTCATCGACGAAGGGTGATGCGGCCGATTCTGGTAGAGGCATGTGATCATAGAGAAGGGGTTGATCGTGGCAGAATCTTTTATTTGGGCTTAGATTTGGGAAGCGAGTCGATTTTAGGGGTTTTAAGGGTTTTCTTTTTGACTCTAGAACGTGGTGATCTGCGAAGGTGAGGATGCGACCGAAGTATGTAATGTTTGGCAAGGAAGTAGCATAGTGTGTGGGCATCCGATCGGTTAAGGTGGCGAAGGAATTAGATGTAATGGACGAGTACAGTTCGTCGACTGGTGGAAGTTGATGGTTTTTTCTGGTTTTCTAAAGGTTTGAGGTGTTGATCGATTTTCGATCAATAGAGTGACTGGCTTCGGTAAGGTGGCAAACTGGATCATGGATTAAGTGTGGCTCATCGGCGATAGTGCGGCGATATGATGACCAGAGGAAGGAGTGTGCACGTGCACGATCGTCTCTGTGCACAAGGGATCTGGATGGGGCAGTTTTCTCATGTTTGGATGTGGGTGATCGGCGGGGTCTTGAGTTTATTCGAAGTGACGATCGATTTGCGAGTGAAGCTGGGATTGATTTCTGGAATCGATCGGAGATGATCGTTTCATATTGGGTTTGGGGATGATTCCTAGTAGTGATGGGAAGTTATGGAAGAAGGTTGTGATGTTTTGTGTTTTGTTGATTTGGGGTCTTCGGGTTCGTCCCGATGAAATCTTGTTTTGGGCTTCGGCCCGTTTTAATTTAAAGAATGAGATTGTAAATAAAGTCTAGTTTAATAAGCATTGTTTTAAAAGAAAACAAATCTTCTTAAATTATATAACAAGTTAGTTGGTTGAGGGAAGGATATATAATTTGTTAACTTAAGTTTGTTAAATGCTTAAGTTATTATGAACTTAAATTAAATGATTAAATTAAGTAAGTTAATTTTAAAGATAAATGTCTAAATATGATTTTGATAATTAAGAAAATTAAATAAAGATAAATGTTTTATCTTAAGGTTAATTAAGACCTTAGATGATTAAGGATTAATTGAATTAATAAAGTAATTAAAGAGTAATTATTCATTTAATTAATTAATGATTAAAGGGTAGTAAACAAATTAATCATGAGTTAATTAATTAGAGATTAATTAATTCGTAATTAAGGATAAATTAATTAAGTAATTAGAAATTAATTAGTTAAATGATAATTACTAAATGTAAGTAATTAAAAGATAAATTTGTTAAAGATTTATTAATTTAATTTGTAATTAAAGGTTAAATTAATTAATAATCAAAGGTTAATTAAATTGAGGATAATTAACCAATGGATAATTACTTGATGAAAGTAATTAAAGGAAAATTACTTAAGAGAAGTAATTAAGAATTAATTATTGAGTGTAATTAATTAAAGGATTGATTAATTATGGAAATTAATTAAGGGTTAGTTTAGGAGTGTGATTAATTAAGGGATAATTAATCTATGTAAGTAATTATAGGATAATTCATGTGAGTAATTAATTAAGGATCAATGTAATTAATATGGATGG
This sequence comes from Allium cepa, assembly GCA_030765085.1. NCBI lineage: Eukaryota > Viridiplantae > Streptophyta > Magnoliopsida > Asparagales > Amaryllidaceae > Allium > Allium cepa. Next base: position 270,527,905 of record CM060932.1, read on the forward strand.
GTAAAGGTTAATTAATTTGTGTAATTAATTAAGAGTTAAATTACTTATTGTAATTAAAGGATAATTAGTCAAGGGTGATTGATTAAGATGGATAATTAAAAGATGATTAATTAATTGGTTTGTAATTAATTAATGTTAAGTAAAGGTAATCTAAGTGATTAAAGATTAAAATTAATTTAATTAAAGATAAATTAAATTAATTTTGGAAGTTATTAATCTTGCTTATGATGATTGAATGATGTTAAATAGCTTGAATTGGCTAATATCTTTGATATGAAATGTTTTATGATATGATAAGTTTTGATGGACAGTGATAATGTTGTTATCCATCGATGATGAATTGCTGTGAAAAAGTGACATCTTGTATTTAAAGTTGAATTGAATTTCACTTGAATAACTTAGGTTAAGATGACATTTAATTCGAAGAGACTAGGGTCAGGTATCAGTAAATACCCGAAACCACTTCGATTTGTAACATACAATGATTCTTTGTAGATTGATATGTGAAATCAATAAGCTAAAATGGAATAATTTAAATGACCGAGTATTACTGATTTTCAAGTGAGGCCGTTCTGGAGTTCAGGAGGCGAGCTGGATGGCAGAAACGTATGGAGTGTATTCAGCTGTATATATTATTGTTGTTTATCCGTGACAAATTTTTATACCGTCCAATCTTGAGTAAAGGTTGTAACTCTGATGTATTGATGTAAATTAATTGATACAGTTTTTTCCATGTATAACTGTTATTTTATTTGATATTATAATTTGATCCGCTGCGAATGTGAGATTCTGTATTTTATTTCTGTTTCTTCTCCTATCTCTTTTCTTCTTTTCCTAACTGTTTGGAATTTTTGAGATCGAAAATTCTAAATCATTGCATTTGGTATCAGAGCTGAAGGTTAAGCGAGAACCTTGGCTCTGGTGGGTTTACTCATTAAGAATAGGGTCAGTGGTACACTAGAATGAGTTGAGTGTGTGTGTGTGTGTGTGTGTATGAGAGCATACTTGTTATTTTCTTATATAAAGGTTTTAAAAAATGTTTTAATGAATGATTTTTTATAAAAGCTTATATTTTATACATAAATCAATAATTGGTTGTTCGATATTGAAATTGAAATTTAATATGAATTAAGTGATAAATATATATATGTATATATATTTAAATGAGGAATTGGATAATATGAACTATACTAACAAAATAAACTAGAAATGGGTTTAAACCAGAAATAAAATGGTTATTATGATGTTTGTTTCCCAATAAACAATGATAAAGCAAAACGAAAAGTTTTAAGGAAGTAACAATTTAGATGAAATTGACTTGTAAATGGAAAAGGATTTAAATTGTGTTGTTTTAAGTCCAGGAAAGAATTTGGAATTGTTTTAGAATGTTAAGAGAAATAATAAATAATATTATCCAGACTATTTTTGAATGTAGTCTTATTTTAAAATAAGAAGTTGTTCGAAAGCTTTATAAGAATTTGTTTTGAATTAAAACCAATGGTGGTTTAAAACTTAAGGATAACTTGGTGTGCAAAGAGAATAAATATGTATATATGAGAGATATACAAAATATCAAAGATGATTTGAAATAAACTCTAAGTGCCGAGTTTTAAATTTTTACTTGGAATGTGGTGTGAAAACCTAAAGTGATAAGTTTTTGAACTTACAGACGGGATTGGATATTAATACGAAGTTTAAAATTTGAAATGGGAATTTAAATTGGGTAAAGTTGTCTGGATTAAAAGTAATTGAATTTAACTTAGGAAAGTTAAATGGTTGATTTGAAATGGGAGTTATGAGTGATCTCAAAATGGGTTTGAGATTTGGAAATTGAAAATGGATGCTGTTAATTGGTGTTTGGATAGATTTGGGGGTTTATTTAGCCTGATATCATTCTATTGTTGTAAATAATTTATGAAACTGAGAATTGATTTTGAAGTTAAAAATGGATAATAAATTAGAATCTAAAGATTAAGGTGTTTTTGAATTATTATTTGAACTTTGAAATTAGTTAGTAAAGATAATTTAAAATGGAATTTAGGAATTTGGATTCAGAATTAAATGCTTTAAAGATCTAAGTTGTTAAATTAAAAATAAGGGTTAATTTGATTTAAAGGATTAAATGAACATTTAAAATTTAACTCATATTTATATTCGAGATGGTTTAAAGTTGAAATTGAATTAGTTCAAATTGAATTTGATTTGAATTAATTAGAATTGTGACTGAAGATAGATAAGTTAAAAATTCAAATGGGATATTTAATTTGGATTAGTTTGAAATAAAATTGAAGTTGAATGAGTTCAAATTCAAATGGAAAGTTGATTTGAATTTGGGATGGGAATGGAAGTTAACTTAATTTGAATTGAAATTGAAGGTTAATTGGAAATTGGTAAATGATTGGAAATGGAGATTGGAAATTGAACAGTTTGGCTCTGGACTATTTTCAAATATATTAAACTGTTTTAAATCTATTTTTCCAAGCTATTTACTATATACAACCTTTCATTTTAAAGCCAAATCATTTTATACTTATTTTTCAATTATTTTTGCAACTAGTTAATAATTTTACAACTGTTTTATAAACTATATACTGTTTTTCAACTGTTTTATAACTTATTGCTATTTATAACCATTTTACAATTATTTAACTATTTTATAACTACTTAACTATTTTACAACTATTTTACAAACTAATAATTATTTTTTCAACTACTTATCTATTTTAATTCTTCAAGCTATTTTCTCAATTTAAGCTGGACAGAGTTCAAACTGTTTATGATTAATTGCCAATTGAGATAAGGATTAAAGTGATAATCCAAATGGAATTGAAACAACTGTGAATAAGTGGATGGAAATTAAAGTGAATGTGAATAGAAAAGGAGATTGATTTGGCTAATAATCAATAGAGATAAATACGTAGGGTGACGTATATTATTCTATCCGCATAGTGATTTGATCCAGATTTGAGCACATAATTTCGAGATAATATATCGATCCGAGTTAGGATTTTTCACTTAATTTTCGACGACGAACCTGGATATGGATTGTTGATTGGTTCTGGAAATTCTCTACCATAGTATGACTATGCAAGGAGAATGACGGTTTTTGATCAAGAAACCAGATCTGAGTCCGCACAAGGAAGTTGGGTGGACGATACTAGTTCGGAAGTGAAATTGTGTGATCGAGTGAGCGGTCAGATTGATATAGCGTACGAATGATATGTGTACATCGTACGGGTTTGAATGAAATTGATATTAAATTTTTATGGATAAGAACTGTAAATGATTTTTGAAATGAAAAGTATATTTTGCGAGATATATGATGAAATAAGGTGGAAATTGGATATTTCTATGGTAGAAATTTACTTTATGGAAGTAACTAATATGGTAGTGGCTTTATAAAGTAATCAAGCTTGAATATTGTTTTGGCATAAACAAAGTTATGAATATATAACTGATAAACTCCCCTTGTTGAATCTATTGCCAGAAGAAAAGAGTTTTTGAAAGTATTTGAAGTAAAAAAAGGGAATTTATACAAGTTTGAAGTGATCCAAAGATTTTTAAAAGTTATATATATATCTATACACACACACATAAAGGATCTAATGAGAATGATTTTGAGAAAAGGTTTTTGGAACCTTTGGATATGGAAAGGCTTTTGATTTTTTGGGAAAAATCAATTTTGGAAATTTGGAAAGCCTAGTTTGAAAATTATCGATTTTGGAATAATCAGTTTTGAGAAAAGAAGATTTATATAGGATTCATACTAGATTTATGATTTGGAAGATACTATATGTGTATAGTATAAAGTGTTTTGAATATGGCTCTGGAGAAAAAAGCGATTCCTTGAAATGAACTTCTTAGGAGTACCATAGGTTGGTACTGCCTTGAGCCTCAAAGGGGGGAGGTTCTAAAGTTGATCCTGTGAGAAAGTCTAGGTAAACTGAAGTTCCTAAGGATTATTGAGTAGCGAAAGTCGAGGGCGTTGATGACTACAGAGGCATTTGGGTTATGCTGTGGCGACAGTGTAAATCGATGTCGCTGTGATCTACTTTGGACCATAGTGGAAATCGTACGGAGGTGAGTGTCAACGATCTATGCTTGATTTTGTCGGGAAGGCAACGTAACTTCGATAGACTACGATATATGGTCGAGTGGAGTGGAGAAGTTTCATTTTTTGGCAGTGGAATTCGAGGGCGCTGATGCCTACAGTTATACGGGTTTTTTCTGTGATAACAACGTAACCCCAGATGTAGCTGCGATCTGTAGCGGGTTCCAAGGCGTAATAGAGGGGCGGAGTGCCTACAGTTATCTATAGATTTTGCCGGGACAGCAACGTAACCATCGGGTTAACCGCGACCATGGATGAGGGTGATGATTTCCAGAGCATTCTCACCAAAGATATTTCCTCTATTTTCAAAAATGTTTTCTATATTTTTAATGAAATTATTTTCCAAATGTTTTCACTGCGTGTTGAAAATGGGTCTGCTAATTACTTATAGATTTTCAGCCCTACGCCTGATCGACGTATGACCGAATTTCTGTGAGAACGAGACAGACTTGTTGAAACATCAAGTTATAAAATGATATTTAAAAAAAAACTATTTTGGCAATATTATATAAGTTTTAAAGTGTTTTAATAATGTTCAAAGATAAAATTTAACTGATATTACGTATTCTAATAAATTCTGGCTTCGTTCCTTTTCGAGGATGAAAAGATTCAAAGGGGGAGGAATGTGATATCCAGAAAATTTCAAGCAAAATTAAATGTGATAATTCCCATTATAAATTGTTTTAAATTGATAAAATTGTTATTTTCAAACAATAATGATAATGGATTGTTTTTAAATACAGATAAATAAATTTTTAAATAGAATTATTAATTACAAATTGAATTTAGATTTATTTAAAATATCTATGTATTGTTTGAATTGATTTTTAAATTTGATTTTAAATTGGATTTGAATTTGAATTTAAATTGGAAAATTTAAAAGAAGTATATCTTAAATATATTTTGGTTTAAAAATATATTATATATGATTTTATTTTGAATGTAATTGGTTTTTATTTTATTTTTTTCAAAATAATTATATATATATATATAGAAAAGTATTTATTAATTAGTAAATAAATACAAAAGCTTTTATTTAAAATTTAAGAGTTAATTAAATTTGCAAAATTACAAGTGTAAGGTGATTAATTAACCAAAATAACAAGTATTAAGACATTAACATATATATTTACAAGTGTAGTTGAAATAAACAAGTGGCAAAACATGTTTTTTATTTAAATTAATTACATGTATTAGAAGAAAAAAAGCCAGACTTCATTTTTCTTGGATACATCTAAAACTTGAAAACAAGTTAAAAACAAAGATCAGTTTAGTTTCAAATTTAAAACAGCAGTTTCAAAATCAAGATTAGAGAAGAAATGAATAAAATCAAAAAGCCTGAGAATACTCAAAACATCATCAAGCTAAGATCAAATTTATTTCAAATAAAGCATGGGTCAGATCATCTCGGAAAATCATTAACTACAAATCAGATCAAGATCAAGATATTTTCCAGATTTTCAAACTTCCTCTGTTCCAACAAAGGTGAGAAACCATAGTTTTAACCTGGAAATGAATTTGTTCTGTTATCTGTTAAAATGTGAAAATTTTGTTCATTCCAGTATTCAAAATTCCTTACCTCATTTTCTAGTTAGTATTTGTGGATGCTATAAACTAGGAAAATGTACAATTTTGGTTATAGTTTGTGTTAAAAATAGTTTGTAAGCAAATTACGCCGTGTAGTTCATTAGGGTTCTGTTTTACAGTAAACGGTGTAATTTAGGTGAAAGTAAATGTTTTTAATTTTAGATTTCAATCATGCTGCTTTGATTGTTGGAGGAAAATACGAATTTTAGTGATAAACTTATAATTTTTAGTATTGTATTTAGTGAGACATGGTTAGATGAACGTTTTTGGTTCAAAATTTTATTTCCGTCCACTTCGTCGACGAGAGGTGATGCGGCCGGTTCTGGTAGAGGCAGGTGATCGTAGGGAAGGGGTTGACCGTGGCAGAATATTTAATTTGGGCTTAGATTTAGGAAGCGAGTCGATTTTAGGGTTTTTGGGGGTTTTCATTTTGACTCTTGCATGTGGTGATCTGGGAAGGTGAGGATGCGACCGGAGTATGTAATTTTCGACAGGGAAGTAGCGTAGTGTGTGGGCATACGATCGGTTAAGGTGGCAAAGGAATCAGATGTAATGGACTAGTGCAATTCGTCGACTGGTGGAAGTTGATGGTTTTTTTTGGGTTTTTTGAAGGTTTCAGGTATTGATCGATTTTCGATCAGTAGAGTGACTGGCTTCGGCAAGGTGGCAAATTGGATCAGAGGATTAAGTGTGGCTGATTGGCGATAGTGTAGCGATAACATGAAAAGAGGAAGGAGTGTGCACATGCACGATCGTCTCCGTGCACAAGTGATCTGGATGGGGAAGTTTTCTCGTGTTTGGATGTGGGTGATCAACGGGGTCTTGAGTTCATTCGAAGTGATGATCGATTTGCTAGTGAAGCTGGGATTGATTTCTGGAATCGATCAGAGATGATCGTTTCATATTGGGTTTGGGGATGATTCCTGGTAGCGGTGAGAAGTTGTGGAAGAAGGTTGTGGCGTTCTGTGTTTTGTTGATTTGGGGTCTTCGGGTTCGTCCCGATGAAATCTCGTTTTGGGCTTCGGCCCGTTTTAATTTAAAGAACGAGATTGTAAATAAAGTCTAGTTTAATAAGCATGTTTAAAAAAACAAATCTTCTTAAATTATATAACAAGTTAGTTGGTTGAGGGAAGGATATATAATTTGTTAACTTAAGTTTGTTAGATGCTTAAGTTATTATGAACTTAAATTAAATGATTAAATTAAGTAAGTTAATTTTAAAGATAAATGTTTAAATATGGTTTTGATAATTAAGAAAATTAAATAAAGATAAATGGTTTATCTTAAGGTTAATTAAGACCTTGGATGATTAAGGATTAATTGAATTAATAAAGTAATTAAAGAGTAATTAATTCATTTAATTAATTAATCATTAAAGGTTAGTAAATAAATTAATCATGAGTTAATTAATTAAAGATTAATTAATTCGTAATTAAGGATAAATTAATTAAATAATTGGAGATTAATTACTTAAATGATAATTACTAAATGTAAGTAATTAAAAGATAAATTTGTTAAAGATTTATTAATTTAATTTGTAACTAAAGTTAAATTAATTAATAATCAAAGGTTATTTAAATTGAGGATAATTAACCAATGGCTAATTACATGATGAAAGTAATTAAAGGGGAATTACTTAAGAGAAGTAATTAGGAATTAATTACTTAGTGTAATTAATTAAAGGATTGACTAATTATGGAAATTAATTAAGGATTTGTTAAGGAGTGTGATTAATTAAGCGATAATTAATCAATGTAAGTAACTATAGGATAATTAATTTGAGCAAATAATTATGGATCAATGTAATTAATATGGATGGGTAATGGTTAATTAATATGTATAATTAATTAAGAGATAAATTAATTATTGTAATTAAAGGATAATTAGTCAGTGGTGATTAATTAAGATGGATAATTGAAAGACGGTTAATTAATTGGTTTGTAATTAATTAATGTTAAGTAAAGGCAATCTAAGTGATTAAAGATTAAAAATTAATTTAATTAAAGATAAATTAAATTAATTTTGGAAGTGATTAATCTTGCTTATGATGATTGAATGATGTTAAATGCCTTGAATTGGTTGATATCTCTGATATGAAATGTTTTGTGATATGATAAGTTTTGGTGGACAATGATAATGTGGTTATCTATCGATGATGAATTGCTGTGAAAAAGTGACATCTTTTATTTAAAGTTGAATTGAATTTCACTTGAATAACTTGGGTTAAGATGACATTTAATTCGAAGAGACCGAGGTCGGGTATCAGTAAATACCCGAAACCACTTCGATTTGTAACATACAATGATTCTTTATAGATTGATATGTGAAATCAATAGGCTGAAATAGAATAATTTAAATGACCGGGCCATTTAAAACTAAGTAAAGGTACTTAGGGATTGATTGTGAATATAAGTGTTGACTATAGCAAGTTGTGAACTTGTAGTGATGAACGAGTTATCCTGGGTTTTAAATACGATTTATGCTTTTGTATTCCATGTTAGATGAGTTTACTCACGCTGGTTTCCAGCCTGACCCGGGTGTTACTTTAATGTAATGCTCGGGTCAGACCGAGTATTACTGATTTTCAAGTGAGGCCGTTCTGGAGTTCAGGAGGCGAGCTGGATGGCAGAAACGTATGAAGTGTATTCAGCTGTATATATTATTGTTGTTTATCTGTGATAAGTTGCTATACTGTCCAATCTGGAGTTAAGGTTGTGACTCTGATGTATTGGTGTAAATTAATTGATATAGTTTTTTTCCTTGTATAACTGTTATTTTATTTGATATTATATTTTGATCCGGTGCGAATGTGAGATTTTGTGTTTCATTTCTGTTTCTTCTTCTATCTCTTTTCTTCTTTTCCTAACTATTTGGAATTTTCGAGATCGAAAATTCCGGGTCGTTACAACTCAATTAACTTAGTTAAATTTTTATAATACTTAGTTAATTTTTATAAACTTATTTAATATTTATAAATATTATAAATCTTAGTGGATAATAGTAATAGTAATAATTATTGTTATTATTATTATCGAAGATTTAGTTATATATTTTTTTATATATATACTTAGTTAATTTATATAAACTAAACTCGTTAACTTTTATAAAACTTAGTTAACTTAGTTAAATTTTATAATACTTGGTTAATTTTTATAAACTTATTTAATATTTATAAATCTTAGTTGTTATAGCGACCCGCAGTTCCGTATCCTTTGAGTTCATAGTAAATCACTCTTGTTCAACCCAAATTGTTTGGAAGAGCGAATAACTAGGGTGGAGAAGATAGGATAGAAGAAGGAAAATAGAACAACAAACATAGAATCTCACAATCACAGCGGAACAACATATAATATATAATAACAAATTTTCAATAAAAGAATATGTAATTGTTTATACTTATAATCATTAGAGTACAATAATTAATACATCAATCTGGGCAGTTATAATAATTTGTCCTCAAACAGCGGAAATACAACAAGTACATGATATACGTCAGAAATCCTGCAGCTCGTCCCTTGAGCTCCATAACATCCTAACTTGGATCTGTAATACTCGATCTGACCCAAGCATTATAATAAAATAACACCCGAGTCAGTCTGGAGAACCAGTGTGAGAAAACAAACTCAATTTGAATTATTAGAGTTATCAAAATCCTTTGAAAACAAAGATATCTCGTCAGACCGCGTCACGCATAAACATGGTGGGTTTTTACCTTACAATAACCAAAACATATTATATAAAATTTATAATAGTGTCTAAATACAAGTGTTTATTCAAATAGCTGAAATTGTTACATTAATTATATTTTAGCATACTAGGCTCTACAAAGAAAACTGTAAGCTTGTATTGGAGAATGGATTCCAATGAATGACTGGGCCACTGGGGTATCGCCCACCATACTACACCTCTTGAACAATGTACCAAGACCACGTTGGGATCCCCTGCTACACAAGATTGGCCCACCGTTGACCTGGATACACCGAATATGTTATTAGCTTGGGTGTTCCCCCTTACCATCGAGCGCTCTTTCCATGCACAACCATATCCATAATATAAAGGTTTCCAAGGACATCTAGAAAGGTGATAACATACCCGAATTGGGTGCGAACCACTTAGCCTTGCTGCATCTTTCCTGTTTTAGTCATTCCTGGTTGATGAGGTTCGAGGCTAAGCATTACCTTTTCAAGAACAATTTTACTTAGAATGCTCATTGTCCACCAATGACGACATTCTTATAGCATTCGCCCATACAAGTTATCCTGGGTCTGGACAAACCGAATCACCGTCTTCATCATCTTCACGGTATTCATTCGTTATGTTCAAACCGGATCGAAGCGATTTTTGGATAATTAAATCTGATTCCGGTCTCTTCGAAGCGATCGACGAAATTGACCAATATTGACAGTCGGTTATTTAAGTATCAATAAAACATTCATAAGCAGCACTAGGTCTTATTTTAGAAATATATAGAATATTTATTTCAAAAACATCTTTTCTAAGATATGTATTCAATCTTTTCAGAATTTCTATATATGAAACAAATTCAACACTTGCATCCATAACAAGATATGTCACCATTTCAATACTTAGAAATGTTTTCCACTAAAATATTTCCAAAACCTCCCTTCCAATTCTTAGGAAAATATTTATACGTATAATTTCCCAAAATCATTTTAATATCTAACTTGGAAATATTTCATACTTGTATCATAAGTCTTCGAAAATTTTAATAAATTCTTCTTACGGTTTCCAAACCGATTATACTTATTTATAATCCCACCCGCCCATTTCTAACTTCTTTAAATGAATTCACATTCTTTTCCGAAGTTATCACATCTAGTATCGAAAATTCTCTTAAGTCTCTAACATTCCATTTATAAGATTTCTCTTATAAAAATCTCATACTTTAATAAACTCGTCTACACATCTCGAGAGAATTTATAAATAAATTTGAAATCGTTTCAAAACAATCTATATAACAAGTATTTTTTTCAAAGTATAGTAGTTTATTTAAAATGTGTTTAAGTTATTATTTAAAGTATTTAAGACACTTATATAACATCTATACTCATTTTTAGGTGAACAATAAATTACCAAAGCTGGATATAAAAGTTAGAATTTATTAAATAAATACTTAATGTTTGAAAATCTACTTACCGAAGTATTTAAATCTCAACTGGTCCAAAATTCTATAGTTTTAAAATAATAAAATTTCCCTTTTAAAACAATCTCACTTCTTACAATTTTAAAATATATATTTAAAATCTCAATAACCAATTTTAATTTTCAACTTTCTCTCGATTTCACAACATATCGATTCATTGGCAATTCTCTAACCATTTACATATCCAAAAATAAAATCTGCTATTTTTACTCCACACTATTTCAGTATTCTAATATAGATTCACCCTATGAATTTATATTTCCAATTATCATCTGATATTGAATTCCTTTATTTATAAACGTCGCTTATAAATTTTACAATCCTTTCTGTTTTACCTGTTTATAAAACAAATCTTATTTTTAAAATTCCGTTATATAATTTATTTTCTTATAATTTCCTTTTATACTTCCAATCAATTTTAACTATTGACTTTAACACCTTTTATATTTCTATAATATCATTTATAAATTCTTTATATAATTCGTTTTTAAAAATCTCCATTTACTAATTCACAATAGTTAAATACAACCAAACTCAAATATTGTTTTCTTTCTAATTCAATTTTCTTTAAAATAACTCCAATTCCAATATATATATATATATATATATTTATATCGAATTCATTTTAATTCCTTAAATTTTAATTTTAAATTATCAAAATTTAGGCCGGTGCTACAATAGCATCCAATAATCCAATTACTACAATAATCTATACTTGATTATTCTGCACAAACCATATATCCCTATATATGAAAAATAAACAATATATTGAGGAATCAAGTTGGATCCCTCCAACCTGTTTGTCTGCATCCACGGATGTTAATACAACATAAAATAAATACCAATCCCACTTCAAGGGGATCTTGCGGTATATAGGGTCATCCGCTATTATGCGGGGCGCACAGGGTTTCATCCGCTATAATGTGCGAGAATATCACTCCAATACTAATATATATACTACGATATATATATATATGTGTGTGTGTGTGTGTGTGTGTGTGTGTATGTGTGTCTATATAACATCCAATTGATAATTATGATTCATTAATTCAATCAACATCCAATAATTAAATTTAACTACTTAAATTTAAAATTTGAAAATCTGAACGAGTAAGAATTTCTCATCTTGATTTTTATTTGTGCTAATCGTTCCAATTTCCACTTTTCCCATTGCGAAAATCTTCGAACGTAAGGCGACAACCCGAATTCAATTTTAAACCTCCACTGTTGCTGCCCTCGCGGACCGCTGTCCACCCTTGCTTGGACTTGAGTGCCATCCCCAACCATGTGAGGAAACCTTCATCGCCACAACCCCTTCACGCGCCTTCATCTGCCCTAAACCCCAACCCTAGCTCCCACTATAGCCGTCGAACCCCTCGACTCCATGCCTACACGACCCATCACCTCCTCGCGAGGCCACACCACCTCATCAACGATGACACACACACACCATGCAAACGGCAACCCAAAATGCTAGCTCGCGATCGAGCCCTAGCCCACGCCTCACGAACACGAGCCTCGAATCCCTTCTGCAGCAAGCTTCTCCTTCCATCGCATTCTCCATCGCGCGCATATGTAGAGCAGCGGACCCAAGCATACACATAAACTAAGGTCGAACTGGTTTCGTATGAATTTGATTTTGAATCTTTTTTCGTTTGTTTTATTGTATTGAAGAATGTAGGTTTTTTTTAGAGGAATGAAGGGAAATAAGCTCGCGACCATTTTCTTTATGTAAATTGAATTGATACAATGGATAAGGACGTGATTAAAAAGGGCGAAACGTGTTTGAGTTGGCCTATTACAGCGATTGAATGAAAGGATAGAAAAAGCTGATGTGAAGGAATTGCAGCTGAAAGGTTGACTAGAATCCGAATATATTAATTAATTTTCAAACGTTTGGTTATACGCAACTCAAAATCTCGAATTCCAATCGAGGTGTACCGTTAGGCATTTATAAGGTTATGCCCCTATCTCGAGCGTAATGGAGAAGGTTTTGAGTCCTAATTCGATTGTATGGAGAAGATAGCTTTTTGGATCCAAATTTTATATTGAATTTCCGATGTAAATTTCAGTGTGTTTCTGTCCCGTATGATCAAACGATAACTCTAGATACTACAAAATTTCAAATTGGACAACAATACAATATTACGGATCCAATGGAACTGGTTTCGTCGAATTTCGAGACTATGCCTCAGAAGGCTAATTTTAAATGTCAATTTAAACAGACTATTTTTAAAATTGAATAGATCACTTTTGAATTCAATTTTTAAACTTTATTATCTTTTATTATTAATATAAATTTTAAAAGCCTTTAAATTATTTTATCAAGCTTAAAACCCAAGATTCAATAATTTAACCAAATTCCAATTATTAAATTCAAAAATAAATTATCCAATAATAAAATATTAAGTTTTAAACATTTAAAACCAGTCTATAATTCAAATTCAATATTTAAACCATTTAAATATTTCGAATCAAACGTCGAAAAATCCAGGTCGTTACATTCCTTCCCTCTTAAAAGAATTTCGTCTTCGAAATTGCTAAGCCAGAAAAAACAATCCAAACCCATAATCTTATTAAAACCCACTTATGAAAACTCGATATTCACTTTTCAAATCTTTTAGTTTTTCCAAAATCAATTAGTTTTCAATCCTAATTCCAAAACCCCTTATTTCAATTCAAATTTGAAATCAATTTGTCGTCAACAAAAATTTTTCAAAATTTTTCTAACACCCTAAATTTTCGAATTTTTTTGGCGGAGTCTCCTTTGTACGAAGGACCTTTTGCAATATGACAAGAGAGATAAAGATATATACATCGACCTACATGGTCGGAAAACAAAATATGTCAATATATTATTGTTTTGCAGTATATAATCTGAAAACGTACCATATTTAGCATTTTTAAGCAAGCAACTTATTTATTTTGCAATTAGCGCGACCAAAGTCTAGCAAAACGGCCTCTAGGAACCTGCACTTACTCAATTTAAACATGTAAGTACCAAATATATGAAATTAATAACATTCCACTTATTTTAAATAGCTAAACACATGAATTCCACAAGCAATGCATACTAAACAATTATTCGTAAGCAACTTTAAGATTTCGATACTAATTCAATTTGCTTTCACTCGATCTTATACCATTCCATTTTAAGTGATTTACAACTCACTTTACATGCATCCAATTCATTTTTAAATTAAACAGACACATATCTATTCTAAGTTGATTCAAAAATCAATTTTATTAATTCATAGAATTTTATTTACTCCCGTTTACGTCATCGACAATTATTTCCATACAAATTTAACGATATTTATTTAATAGAATATTCATTTAGTTTATAACTATTTTAAATTGATTCCCACTCAATTTATATTTATCTCCATTCCGTTTCAAATCTATTTACGATCAATTTAGTTACATTCCATTCATATCTATTTTCATTACATCCAAATCTATTTTATTTACCTCAGATTCATTTCATGTTATCATATCAAATAACCATTTCACAATTTATTTAAGCCAAGCCTCCATTCAAATATTTACTTATGTTAATTTATTTACTTCTATCATTTCAATCAAACAACTTAAGTTCATTTCCATTGGTAAACAATTTCCTTTCAACCTAATTTGATTCTATTTCAATCAAATCCATTTCATATGGTAATTAACTCAATTAGTTCATCCACTCAATTCACTTCAAACTTCTAATTTCCATATTCGAATTCATTTAATTAATATTCCAAGTCAATATTCAATTTATTTATACTTAAATTGAATCCATTTATACTCAAACTATTTCTATTTCAATCCAACATTTGAATTTTTTTTCCGCTTACAATCTACGTCGAATTTTAGTTACAACTCAAGTTTCATTTCCAAAATCCATTTTTAATCCACAATCTAATTTTATTTAACCAATTTAAATTTCATTCCCATATTCAATTTACTAATTAATTATCTAATTAGTTCACTTCTAATTTATAATTCAATATTTGAATTTATTTTAAAATTTCTTCATTCAATCTACTTGGGCTCAAATTTATTTAATAACTCAAGTTTGGATTTTTATTTCATTTCCAAAATATCAAAATCTTTTTATTTCAACTTATCTATTTCACTTTCAATTTATAAGTCACTCGACTTATTTTTTTTCACATTTCCGTGAACTCCGTAACCGAGCGCATTCACATTTTGTTTTTAACCCAAAGTTATACATCGCTTAATAGCTTACTATACTTTTATTCCATTTCAATTTTTATTTAACTTAACCAACGATGCTTTAAACTCCATCCCATTTCCTTTTTATTTTGTTAAGTAAGAGTTCAGTCTCATTCCATTTCATCTATAACTTAATTCAATTTTTATCTTTATTCAATCCAAATTTGACTCAATTTTATTTAGCTTAGCTTGAGTAATTTTATAATTCCATTTGCTTGCTTAAGTTTAAATTTATCCATTTTAACTACACTCAAGTTAAAACCTATTTTAAAAACTCAAACCTCATATTTTCTTTCTTTATTTAGAATCATACTCAATTTATAAGTTCATAACTTATTCCCTGATGATCTCTTAATTATTTAGATAAGGATTCCAGAATTCTTTTAACGCCTGGTACTTATTTCAAATCATTTTTGAAATCGCGAATATCCCAAAATCACACTTTTTCAATTTTTAAACCACACCCGGTTTTTATCCAAAACAAATTCCCTTCGTAATTTTCCAAAACAAACTGTTTTGCCCAACAAATCTGAACAAATCAGTTACGGTAGCAATCCATCACTTAGAAACTCGAAAATGAATACTGATGATGCTGCAGTCATCACCAGGATTATTTTTCAATGACTGAAGCGAGATCAGTGCTATTTACACTTCCAAAATCCATTTAAAAAAACATTTTCATTCAAAATACTTCCAAAATAAAAATACTATTATTTATTTCAAAATACTTTGGAAAACATTTCCAAAAATACCTGGGATTTAATTTTTCAAATTCTGTTTCAAATTCATTTTTTGTTTTATTCACTTGTATAATTCATTCTTATACCATTTTAAAATTTTGTTTTTAATAAACCATTTTCAATTTTATAATCTTGTTTTAGTTATATAATAATAACCAAACACAATACTAAAATAATTTCAAAAAATTATTTCTATTATATCAAAAATATAATTTGGGTAAAATTATTTCATTTACCCGCTTCAAAACCATACCATGTCAGTTTATCGCGTTCAAGTATTTAGAAACTCCTATCGATTTAGTGGCATCCCACTATTCGACACAAATTTATATACCACTCAACCAATAAGTCAACACAATATAAAACCACTTTATATTCACTAACAAATACGCGCTCATATCTATTAATACGCTCAAACTCATCTAGAGTACTACTGACTATATCTTGTAACGACCCGAAATTTTTTAACGATTTTAATGGTTTAATTATTTAATTAACTGGAATTTTGTGAAATTTTAAATAATAAAATTTGAAAATAAAAATTTGATATTTGGAATACGTCTTCTTAACCATAGCAACTGGTAATTTTTCATCAGATAATATGGAAGTTTATTTTATTGTGTAATTCTATTTAAATTCAAATCAGTTAATGATAATAAAATATTTTTCAAACCTGAATATTTTTATATAATAAATTTGTAAATCATCTTTTGAGTGAGACGTCATTTTTTGTTTATCTAAAATTTGAATTCTATTGCTCCGTTCATCTTAATTCTGGAAAATTAGTAGCATTTTTCGGTAGCGATTATCGACTTTTGATCGGATGATCATACCACTAGTATCTGTATATCGTTCTGATCGTCTCATCTGACTGACCCCTACGGTATATTTACTTCTGTGTTTTGAAGCCCGATCCATAGTGGAATCCGTGAAAACGGTAACCGTGTCAATAACCATTTTCAAACCTTTTTGAATTTTGTGTTGATTTGTGTCCACTCCAGAAACCAACGGTCAATAGTCATTTACCATCTATAATTCTGAATTTTTATTTGTGTCCAATCGTTTGCTATGCAACCATTTTACATCGTTTTCTTTTACTAGGACGGAACCCGTGCTTCGCATACGGGTAGTTGTTGGGAGTTATAACATCAATGACGACTGAATTGCAAGTGGTACGTTAATTGATTTATTTAAATATAAATGTGCAGAAATAGATGTTATAGATAGGTGCATCAGAGGAGCACAAAGATAATTATGTTGTTTCGTGCAGGGTTGTAATCAAAAGTGAAAGATAAAGCCTTGGACAAAACACCTTGTACATAAAGTCCAATATAAAGGATAAAGTAATGAGAAACACATACGTGTAGTAGTCAGTGAACATGCTTTGGAACCCATGATCAATAAGCTTTGCAATGCAAAGAGTAGAAGCATCGAAAACTTTTATTCCGTGCTTTGGGCTTGGTAGATTTTGTAATGGGAGATTTAAAAGCATACACCAATTGTTTCAGTGCATTTTTGAGATTTTGTAGTGTAGCCTGTAGAAGCTTGCAAATCCTGTTTTTCCTTCTGGAGTCTGCTAGCAGCATAAGGTTTTGCTGCTTCTTTTGAAGTTGAAGAGGCCAAGTCAGTGTGTGATTCTTCTTATTGGGTCACGGATATCTGTAGCAAACTTGCCCCATTTGCGTTAGCAAACCCCTCAGTATTCAGAGACAGGCACGGGTGAGGGGCTAGGGCGGGTGCTTGGTAGTTTTCATTTGTCCACTGTGCATGTGTAGAAATATGGGTAAGTCATAATGTTTTCGTGTAATAATAGTCAGATACATGCATTTGCTGTGCTTATTCTGACTTGCGTTCAAGTTGAACAACTGACATGCTGCGCAGTGTGTAAATAGCGATAAATTCAGTTGAGGCGGTGAAGGGAGAGACTGAACAGACGTAATAGTACGAATAGTTAATGCCCATAGGTTGTTGCTTGCAAAGCAGAGGAAAATATGCTGAAACAAAACAATTTATACAATTCACAAATGAATAATATAATGAACCGTAGTAGATATTTTTTAGATGTTGTAATATAGTTCAGTACTTGTACGTAAAAGTAGGAAAGTAAGCAGAAATAGTAAATAAAAGTAGCAGTAACAGCGCAAAGATGTCAAGTACAAATAGAAAGTAAGTGAAAAGTTGAATACAAACGGTAAAGGGAAATGCAGTAAATAGTAGGTAGAAAGCAAACGAAAAAGGTACAAAATTACTACTATATACGTAAGGGGGTAACAAACAGAAATATGTAGAAACATGAGTGGTGGTTGTCCATGTAGCAGCGTACCGTGTGGAGAGGACATTCAGTGAAAAGAATGGATCTTTAATCCTTCTTGTTGTGTTCCGTCTTCTGTCTCTTTTCATGCTTTGAACCGTTGGAGCCAATGTTTTCCATTCTATCTTCATAATCCTGCAACCAAGTATGAAGGTGTCATTCTAAACGTTCTTTACTATACGATTTACGCTGCATCTATAATGCAGTAGCGGTAGATGTTAGTTTAATTTGGACTGTAGTTGGCTGGTTATGTAGTTTGTGGACCATTGTGGAAGAAGGTGGATGAACAGGTATGAGTCGAGAATTGGCTGCAGTAAAAAAGAAGATTCAGTTGTTGTAGAAAGTAGTAGCAGAAATGTTTATGAGTAATGATGATTTAGCTAAAATTTGAGTGTTAGTCATGCATCTGTACGTACTACATCCGATGAATAAGTGAGAGACTTGTTTTAGTTAAATGAACTTTTCTAGTGGTGGTGCAAAACAGTTTGGCTGACAATACTTACAGTGATAGTAATGCCTTTTTATGAACTCTTCTTTCCTGCATTACATAGCACTCTTGACGGTGATTCGTTTCCTATTCCAAGTAGAAAATGATAGTTTTTTTATTCGATGAGCAGATAGCAGTAGTCGTCGCTTGGCACGTGCATGCCTCCAAATCTGACAGTTATTGAGTGATAAAAATTATATTTAAAATCAAACTGCTGATATGCAAGATAATTTGTTTTCCAACTTATATACACACAAACAAACATATTTTTTTTATATACACAGAAATACGGTGATGTACTTGTGTAGACGATTTATTTAGTAGAACATCATCAGCATATTTTTAATACAGTTCTTATATGAGAAAAATTGGTTTGTACAAATCCTTTAAACCTTTCAAAATAGGCTGAATTCCCTTCTAAAAAATATGCCAACAAATTTTCAAACACAAAGTTCAAAAAAAAACCTTCTTTATTATTTTCTCACTATATTAATATCAAAAACAATAGTTTAAGCATTACTGTACCATTGCGTATTGACATTCTTCTTAACTCATATGTTAAAAATTTAGTTTTTTTTTTGGACTTTAATACTCCCATACATACTAATTTCTTAGTATTTTTCTATGTTTACCCTTAAGTCAAGTAATTGTGATATGATATGTTATAAAATTTGAAGTACGATATACATGTTTCATTGTTTAAGGATCGAACTTTCATGTTCACGGTGAGTGTGAACCCCAAAGTCAGCGGTCATTTAGCTCATGAGTCTCCATGTAAATATCTGTTCTAGATTATATTATACTAATAGAAAACTAAATCTCTCTTTAATTCCATATATATTTTTTAGTTCCTCGACTTTATTTTCATGATTATCCTTCGTATGGTTTAAGCTTGGAGTGCATTTATGCTTTTCCATTCAAGCATCTTCATGTGTAAGACAATGATTTTTTTAGGTAGAATACCTTCACTATTATGAGCAGGGCAATGGAAGTTTGAAACAGCTACTTTAATATACATACTGAAGTCATCTGATCAGAGACGTACTCTTTTTTAATTCCTAAAACGTTTATTAATTTGTGTGTGATGTCCATTACTAATTGACACAGATCAACGAAATGATTGTGTCATCAGAACATGTCCTATTGCTGCTGATCTCGGCCAAATTATTTAGAGGTTTTGGTGTTTGTGAATATTAGTTGTTCGAAATTGGTATAAATTAATTTGAAAATGGGTCATTAGTTCATATGGTTTTATTTAACACATTTATTTATCAAATCCCTGCCTATAAACTTTATACTTGGAGACAAAGTATCATCATTAATTGATTGTAGTCGTCTCGCTGTAAAGCGAAAACCCAAAATACATGAGCAAAGGCAAGTGTATTTGAAGGGGACAGGCTCCTATTGCCACATATGATGTGATATTAAAACACTTTTCATTCTAATTTCTTGAGTGTTTCACCAAGTTTATTTATTGTACATGCATATAGGATATATGAAGGTCTTTTTCAACTATATTAAGAAATGAGATATTAAATTCAGTAGTGAAATTACATGGCTGTTCTGACAATACGTGCACATCATTTATGAGATCTAAAAAATGTAAAAGAGTAGTGCAATAGTAAAAGTAATTGGAGTCAATGTGATATGGTAGTAGGGAGCATAGAGGAGATGGTTCGATGGATAACATGTGCTTTAATAGTCGCAATGAATTCCTAAAATAGGTTTAAGTCACATTGGGTGGGGAAAAATTAAACTGATGAATAACTTCTACTTGAAGCATACTGAACGGTGAGATGTTTAACATGGAAGAAAAACAACCAAGAGACAGTACTATGGGTGTTGGATGCATAGTGTGGAGCAGTGCAACTGTTAGGTCGTAAATCGTTAGCTTTGTCTGTACTGATCAATATGGTAACATACTTCTTTTTTACCGCAGTTCAGTTGAATAACAAAAGGTTGAACACACAGAGCAAACGAAAAAAAAATTGTACAACTGAGATGAAAGTTCAATCACATGTCAAGAAAATAATAGCTATGTGCACAGTTAATTGTTACATTTCGATGACAAACAAATTCCGAAAATTAGGTCTAAGTTGAAGTAACTTATTGGGGTAAAAATTATGGAGAAAATAGTAAAACAATGTATTTAGTCCAATAGGTTCAAGTTGCCAGAATTTTAAATTAGATATGGAATTAGAAGACAACATAGTGAACAATTGTTACTGTACACTGCACAATTCAAATACCACTTACTGCAGTGTACAATCCAATATATGTTCTCATCAAATGCAGCTAACAGGTAAATAAAGTTTTAGCAGGCCACAATTTATATTTAATATCGGTCTGAGTTAACATAAATGTACAGAGAACATTAAGTTATTTCAAAGTTAATATAAATGTACAGAGAACATTTAGTTATTTCACAAGCACGCATAAAAAATACCAACAGAAAACAGAAAAATGGGCAGAAGATGGAAAACATAAAGTAAATAGCACAGTAGGTTTACCGAAAGCTGACACGACCGCGTATAAAACGCATGCTGTCCAAATTCCTTTGTCATATACCTGCCTGCAGAAAATATAGTTTAGCACATGTACACAAATTGCAGACATCAAAATCGATACGCAAAGTTCTTATAAACTGTTTGACCTTCCTTCGTGACATACACATTAATTTCAGGCTCATTTCTATATTGTAAGCATGTTATTTAGTATGCATACCATGTGATTACAGTTGAAGTATGAATACGTCAAAGTGTAACATGAACATGGGAAGTATGGAAATGGACTTACGGTATGAAAATTGGGAAAGCGGAAGTGGATGAGGTGGGGGTCCTTTTTGTTTAATTATTTTTATGTGGGAAATAAACGGAAAACGAACGGAGAAGCAGTGTTTTGTAACGACAGCAGTGTGTTTGTCCATGTATGCATTTTGGAAATTGTGCTTTTAAGATTAAGTAATATATTTGAGTTCAAAATGATGAGCTTAGAAAGAATTGATTATCAGCATGCACATTATCAGGCTTAGAACATTTACCTTACTGTGAAATTAAAGTTAAATTAAAATAAAGATACTGAGATTTTTCTAATAGAGGCTGATAAAAGTTTATTGATTTATTTCTATAGCTAACAACATAGTAAAATATTAAAGCCGAGGGAAACGAAATAGTATAATTATTTATAATATCAAACACATGCAAAATACAAAGAAGGTCAAGCATTGGCTTTCTTTTCCAAATATACGTATAAGGGTATGCTGTAGCATTTGCAGCAGCCAAAGTTGCTCTCTCCCGCATAAAGGAAAAAATGATACTGTAATAATACTTGATAGTGAGTTATTATAGGCGACTTTGTTGAAACTAAGATCGGAATTATGTGATGTAGTAAGGAATTGCTTATATAACACAACATGACTGTTTTCTACGTCTGGGCAGGCCTTAAATCAACCTGTAATATAGGTGATTTACCTCTAAGAACCAATTGGTTTGGATCTTTGAGATTACCGGGGAACACCTTCATGCTCAGGCACAAGTAAGATCTTAAAATTGTTCTGGAATTACAAACCAGACTCCATAATTTTAGCTTATCCATCTAAATTTACGTATTTAAACAAAACGACACATATCAGTTGATAAAAAATTCAGTTCAGTTAAAATTTGTGAGAAAGTTTTTCATATACATACATGTCACCAAAAAAACCACACCAAAATATACATGGACAAAATTGAACTGAATCAGGTTAACAGAGAAGACTTAAGTTGCTGTCCGCAGCAGACCAGCACAGAGTGCAAAAAAATGAGATAATTAACACCAGCCGAGTTAATATTAGTCCTGTAGTAAGACTAAATTGTGAAGAAAACAGAACCAACTAATTTTTTTCCCATACAGTTTAAATTTCGGCCAACCAAATCCGCAGTACTGAGGAGCAGCACAGATAAGCAAAGTTAAAGAAGCTGAGGTTCGAAATAAGGAAATGTCAATATACTAACAAATATTAAAGTTTTAGAATTCCATACTTTGCAGATGTTTGGAATAATCAACAGTCGGTATAGTGTAAGTCTACTTGTAGGCATGTAAGAACGCGTTATCTAAACAACTTCGGTAAAGAATAGTAACCAAACTGAGAACGATAAATTAATTCAAAGATGACCGTGGGTAATAAATCACACTGTTTAGCAGTTATCGTAGCATCATGTACTGTAACCGGGGAGGAAGGAAGAGAAACCCACAGTTTTGAGCCAAAAATTCAAGGAACGGTATTTTTTGGTAGGATTTAAGTTAAAACAATACTTACCTGAAGCGAAATCAAAGTGTAGGAATGATGTTATGAATGATTTGGAGCGCCCCTGATACTCGGTCAACGACGGCGGAAGGCGGATGGTAGAGACTTGGCGGTCGATTAGCAGTCGTACGCAATTGTGGGGTGGCCGCCGACGATATCGTGTAGAACGGAGAAACGTTTTGAAGGCAGATATAGTTTATACGGACGGAAGGTGATTCGATGTAGGGTTTGCAGTTTTATGTTGGAGGGAAGTCGATCGAGGGTTTGCAGTTAACAGTAGAAATGTAGAAATGCTGATTTTACAGTATGGAAAATGGGAGAGGAGAAGTGGAGGAGGTGGGAGGTCATTTTTTTAAAATTATTTTTCTGCGAGAAATAAAGGTGAAACAAACGCGGAAGCAGTATTTTGAAACGGCAGCACTGTGCTTGTCCACGTATGCATTTTGGGTTTTGTGCTTTTATATTTAAGTAATAGATTTCCTTTCGGCTCCGGTTCTTACATTTCACTTTGGGTATTTTTTTTTTTGTTTCTTATATTTTTAATATACGTCTCCTTCTTTTCTCATCTCCTCTTTCCCACGCAATTCAGCATCCACGGCCGATCTTCACAGCTACCTAATCCCGCAATTTCCCCAAGCCTTGCTCGAGCCCTCCGTCTCGCCGCATGTAACCAGCCCATCGTCGAGCCCAACCTGAAGCTCGCCCGTCTACCACCCCGACTTCCACCAGAGTACACAGCCACACAAGACCACCACCGCTCCTTCTTCCTCCAGCCCCATCCATCGACCCGAGCACCTACAGATCCACAGCTTTTGCCCCTCCTCCTGCCAAACCATCTCGGCCACAGGTTCGCCCAATCTCTAGCTTGCCACAATCTCACTTCTCCTCTGCCGAGAGGCACATCAACCGAATGCTCTCATGCCGATTACCTCGGTCATCTACTCGGCCTTCTTTGTGCTTCTCCTATTCATGTTTTGGGTAAGTGTGTATATATATATATTATAACTTATTTCTATATATATGTATATATATTACTTTTTAAAATTGGTTTAAGTTCTGTGATAAAATTTATTTACAGCTTAAAAAGTTGAAAAGAAAAAATGTGTACTTATATACGAACTCACATGCTGCTTTGCATCCTTTTGTTTATTTTACAGTTTTATATTAGTGGCATTGTATTTTTATATAATCTGGGTTCTATTTTTACAAAGTATATGAGCTATAAAGTTTATATATGTATACGTATCGTTTACATCTAGTGTATGTATACACATATAAGTCTGTGATATCGTTTGCTTTACCTACTGCTTTATATTATACTTTATGTATAAAGTAGACCTGTACATTCTATATATTTAATCTGTTGATATTTTTTCCTCTATATTTGTTTATATCCAATATATCTATAGCCTGTAGTGTCCTTTACTCTATGAAAGTATTATTATTTAGTATAGGTTTATGCGTGTTGTTTATACCAGACCATATACGTATGTTATATATATAATTTATATTTGAACTTTTTTTGATTAGTTTATAAACATAAAGGTTTAAATTTAATATTGATATTAAGGTATATAGGTATATATTTTATAATAATATGAGTTTTAAACTGTATGTATAAAGCTGAATAATGTATAAGTCATATTTGTATATTTATATATAAGTATCTTGCATTTTAAGTATGCATATATTTTATTATAGATATGTTGATTAGGAGTAGTGTTTCAAAATATATTATATATATATTTTCCGTCTGTATCAAGCTAACTTGTTTTGAATTCGTCAATTCTTATCTATCAGCTTTGTCTATCGTACCTGTTTCTTCATCAAATTTGAGCCAATATTGCTTTACTTTGGAATTCATAGCTTGTGTGTTGTCCATTCTCTCTAGCTTTGATAAAGGTGAGTCTTTCTCACTCTGGCATTTTGCTTATGAATTAGTTAATCAATGACAAGTGTTTAGTAACTAAAAATGTTTATGCAAGTAAATGATGATGACATGATATGTTGTGCCATGTTATTATCATGTTAACTCTATTAATTATCACCTGGCATTTGATATATAACATTATATTGTGACATTGACATGTTAGTTTATATTATTTATATTGTTTTTGCATATATTCACACTGCAAGTTCCCTGTTAGAATAGAATCACTATGGGTTGAAATGATACATACCCGAACGGACTTTAGAATAAGGAAAAATCGTTATGGGTTGAAATGATAGGCCTGAGCGAATTTTATTTACTTGGGATTGCGGGTTTGAAATGATAGAACTCGGGTTTTCTTTTTAAATTACGGATTGAAATGATATATATCCGTATCACTTGACCTAGGTTAGAAAATTATATACAGACCCCATGGTATATTTTTAAATGATTTTTATTAAGATATGTTTTTTTAAAAAAGTACGAAATTTTGATTTAAAAAATATATATTTTATGGTTTTAAGAAACTTAAATATTAAGTCTTGAAATTGTGAATTTAAGTATGTAAATTTGAAGTAAATGTGATTTCGACTTTTAATTATATTTTAAAATGTAAGTAAATAATGGAAATTTAATTTAAAGTTTTGAAATGATATTTGAAGTAAAATGTTAAATTTTGGTTAAATTAATAAGTTAAGAAAATAATGAATTTTTGACTTAATAAATGAATTGAGTTTTAAATTGGATATTTAATTATAAAATTTTGTTGTGATAAATCATATGTTAAAATTATTTAAATGTGAAATTTTGAAGTCTAGAAATATGATTTATAAATTTAAAATGACAAAAATTGAAGTTTTAAATGTTTCTGAAAGTTATAATAAAAGCTGGAATTTTATTAATAGCATTTCCAAAAATGCTGTGTCTTATGACAGCATTTTTAAATGCTGTTGTTTCTGAATTTAACTATGTTGTAATAACTAAATATCTATTACGACATTTTATAAATGCCGTTGTTCTTGAACTAAACTATTTTGAAAACTATAAGCTACAATAGCACTTTATAAATGCTGTCGTTGCTATAATTTGACAATGTTTGAAATATTATAGATTTTAACACTTGTTGAGTTATATTTTAAGGTGTTAAATGATTTAACTTTTGGAATTGATTATTTGTGAAATTAAGGAGTTTTAATATGTATTTTATATTTAAATTTGAATTTTTAAGGAATTTAAATTGAATTTGAATTTAAATAAGGTTTACTAGGTTATGTGTTAATTTGAATGAAATGAAATGAGATAAATGAATTTTGAATGAAATTTTGATATGTTTTTTGAAATGATATTTAAATGATATCTATGATTTTAAATGATACTTAAATTGAATATTTGAATTTAAGAATGATAATGAATTTATAATGGATTTGGAATGGGATGATTTTGAAATGGTTTTGAATGACATAATCTTTATTTTGATAAAAAATGTGAATTCGGAATGATATTTTATTTTATAAATGAATATGTGAAGTTTATATTAGTATGAAAGAATATTGAGGTTTACTTGTAATTTGGGTTTATTCAAATGATATTGAGTTTATTTAGTAAATATTTCAAAATTAAATATTGGTAAATTGAATTTGTGATAATGAAATTATAAAATTTAGTTTTGAAATATGGTATATTTAAAAAAAGCTTTGAATTGATGGTTTAAATTTAATTAAATTGGAAATTTGAGAATTTGGGTTGATTTGAATAAATTTGTAAAATGTAAAAAATTGTTTCATGATTTCAAATATATGATTTCGAAATGTTATGATTTCCAAAGTGTAATGATTTCAAGTATTTTGGTTTCGAAAGAATTATAACTTTGAAAGTATTATGACTTTTGAAAGATGAAATATATTTGAAATGGAAATGATATCGTATGGATTTGAATATAGTTTGAAATAAAAATAGTTTTGGTTTCGAAGTATAAACTATTTTGAAAGGGATATAGTTTTGAAATGAAATGATTTGATTTTTGAAGTATAAACTATTTTGAAATGACCACGGCGTTATAATAACATTTGGTTGTTAAAGAGACCGGGATCAGAAGTTATCATAATCTCTGCCAACTCTGAAAACCACTTTAACAACTGTGTGCACGGTGGAGATTGCGGAATGAAGTAGGATGGTGGCGTCATTCTTGAGGTATATTTCATCGACCCAACTCCCGTGAATTGGCATAAGGTGGATAAAACAGGAGCGATCTCGGGCCATGTGAGGTCATTCCTCCGATTGAACATATTTCTTCGATATTATACTCTTACTTGTGATTGATTAGATGACTATCCTCCGATTTTGATTTGGGAGTGTGTTACGAGGTGGACGTATGTGGCTGCTACCTTACCACCAGCCCATGTGCGTAATTGGTATATCTATCCTGGCATTTCCTTATGTGCCATGTCACCTACCATATCGAGCCTTACTACGAGTTTTTTTCTCTCCCATTGCCCATGGAGTATTTAGGATAGTCTCCCGATCTTGAGATATGTTGATACTGGATGGACTAATGGGACTATTACGTGTTGGGGGCTATATAGGTAACCCTTCAACGCTATTTTAAAGTAAGTTTATTTTACTGTAGACATTATTATAATAGCGAAATATTACTACATAGTAAATAGTTTAACAAATCCTCAAAGGATGGGCGATCCCAAGCATCCTTTAAGTTACTGATGCATTTTGTTACTATTCACTTGAGATGATTTACAGTTCATAAGTATTTATGTCCTGACTCGAGTGTTTTGTGTTTTGCTCTACGCTCGAGTCAGACCGAGTGATTCAGCATTCAAGACTCACCTTCAGAGTTGGAGCTTTGCTTGAAGATCCAACCATCTATTTCTGCTTTCTGTATTTGGTGATTCCGATAATGTATTCTGATTTGTACCTGATGTATCTTCTTACTCTTCTGTTATATTTTGTTTAACTCTGGCGTATCTTATATTTTTGTATAGTAGCTTCATGAACTATTATCTCTTTTAATTCCGCTGCATTATTATTTACTCTGTGTCTGTGATGATTTATTTACTGTATATTTTGAGATTTGCAAAATTTTATTTACAACCCGGTATTTTGAGCAATTCAAATCCGACATGTGCGGATGCGAATGGTTGAAAATATCAGGTCATTACATATCTCTAATGAGTAATCCCCACCAGAGCCAAAGTCCTCGCTTAACCTTCAGCTCTGATACCAAATGCAGCGACCTGCAGTTCTGTATCCTTTGAGTTCATAACAAATCAGTCCACTTCAACCAAAATTGTACGGAAGATTGAATAACTATGGTAAAGAAGAAAAGGTAGAAGAAGAAAAGCAGAACAACAAACATAGAATCTCACAATTGCAGCAGAACAAAATATAATATATAATAACATATTTTCTACAAAAGAATATGTAACTGTTTATACTTACAATCATTAGAGTATAACAATTAATACATCAATCTGGACAAATATAATAACCCGTCCTCACATAGCGGAAATACAACAAGAACGTGATATACGTCATAAATCCTCCAGCTCATCTCCTGAGCTCCATAGCATCCTAACTTGAATCTGTAATACTCGGTCTGACCCGAGCATTATAATAAAATAACACCCGAGACAGTTTGGAAAACCAGCGTGAGAAAACACATTCAATTTGAATTATTAAAGTTATCAAAATCCTTTGAAAACAAAGGTATCTCGTAAGACCGCGTGACACATAAACACAATGGGTTTTTACCTTACGATAACCAAAACATTTTATAGAAAATCCAATGATACTAAATAGTGTCTAAATACAAGCACTTATTAAAATAGCTGAAATTGTTACATTAATTAAATTCTAGCATATTAGGCTCTACAAACAAAACCGTAAGCTTGTCTTGGAGAATGGATTCCAACGAATGACAGGGCCACTGGGGTACCACCCACCACAGTACATCTCTAGAACAGTTTACTGAGGACCACGTCGGTACCCCCTGCTATGCAAGACTGGCCTACCCTTGACCTGGATAGACCAAATATGCTATCACCCCGGGTGTTCGCACCCTTACCATCGAGCGCTCCTCCCATGCACAACCATATCCATAATACAAAGGTTACCGAGGACATCTAAAAAGGTGATAACATACCTTAATTAGGTGCGACACACTTAGCCTTGCTGCATCTCCTTTATTTTAGTCATTCTCGGTTGATGAGGTTCGAGGCTAAGCGTTACCTTTTCAGGAACAATTTTACTTAGAATGCTCATCGTCCTCCAATGACGATGTTCTGATAGCATTCGTCCATACAAGTTATACTGGGTCTAGAAAAAATGAATCATCGTCTTCATCATCTTCACGGTATTCATTCGTTACGTTCAAACCGGATCGAAGTGGTTTTCTGATAATTAAATCCAATCCTGGTCTCTTCGAAGTGATCAATGAAATTGATCAATATTGATAGTCGGTTATTTAACTATCAATAAAACATCCATAAGCAACACTCGACCTTATTCTATAAATCTCCAGAATATTTTTGTTTCAAAAACAACTTTTCCAAGATATATATTCAATCTTTTCAGAATTTATATATTTGAAACAAATGCAACACTTCTATCCATAACATGATATGTCACCATTTCAATACTTAGAAATATTTTCCACAAAAATATTTCTAAAAGCTCCCTTCTAATACTTAGGAAAATATTTATACATATAATTTCCCAAAATCATTTTAAAATCTAACTTGGAAATATTTCATATTTACATCATAAGTCTTTGAAAATTTTAATAAATTCTTCTTACGATTTCCAAACCTATTATACTTATTTATAATCCCGTCCGCCCATTTTTAACTTCTTTAAATGAATTCACATTCTTTTTTGAAGTTATCGCATATAATATCGAAAATTCTCTTAAGTCTCTAACATTCCATTTATAAGATTTATCTTATAAAAATCTCATCCTTTAATAAACTCGTCTACAGATCTCGAGAGAATATATAAAAAATTTGAAATCATTTCAAAATGATATATGTAACGAGTATTTTCTTCAAAGAATAGTAGTTTGTTTAAAACGTGTTTAACTTATTATTTAAAGTATTTAAGGCAATTCTATAACATCTATACTCATTTTTAGGTGAACAATAAATTCCTAAAGCTGAATTTAAAAGTTAGAATTTACTAAATAAATACTTAACATTTGAAAATCTACATACCAAAGTATTTAAATCTCAACTGGTTTAAAATTCCATAGTTTTAAAATATTAAAATTTCCCTATTAAAACAGTCTCACTCCTTACAATTTTAAAATATTTTTTTTAAATCTTTATAACCAATTTTAAGTTATAGCTTTCATTCAATTTCACAACATATCGATTCATTGTCGATTCTCTAACCATTTTCATATCCAAAAATAGGATCTACTATTTTTACTCCACAATGTTTCAATATTCTAATATAAATTCACCCTAAGAATTTATATTTTCAATTATAATCTGATATCGATTTCCTTTATTTATAAACGTCGCTTATAAATTTTACAACCCTTTCTGTTTTACCCGTTTATAAAACAAATCTTACTTTTAAAATTCCATTATATAATTCATTTTCTTATAATTTCCTTTTATACTTCTAATCTATTATAACTATTGACTTTAGCTCCTTTTATATTTCTAGAATATCATTTATAAATTATTTATATAATTCATTTTTAAAAATCTCCATTTACTAATTCACAATAGTTAAATATAACCAAACTCAATTTTTTTTTCTAATTCAATTTTATTTAAAATAACTCCAATTCCAATATATATATATATATATATATATCAAATTCCTTTTAATTCCTTAAATTTTATTTTTTAATTATCAAAATTTAGGCGAATGCTACAATAGCATCCAATAACTTCAATTACCACAGTAATCTATACTAGATTATTCTACACAAATCATATATCCCTATATATGAAAAATAAACAATATATTAAGGAATCCAATTGGATCCCTCCAACCTGTTTTCTTGCACCCATGGATGTTAATACAACATAAAATAAATACCAATCCCACTTCAAGGGGGGTCTTGCGGTATATAGGGTCATCCGCTTTAATGTGCGAGAACATCACTCCAATACTATATATACTACGACAAATATATATATATATATATATATATATATATATATAACATCCAACCGATAATTATGATTCATCAATTCAATCAACATCTAAAATTAAATTTAACTATTTAAATTTAAAAGTGAAAATCCGAATGAGTGAGAATTTCTCACCTTGATTTTTATTTTTGCTAATCGTTCCAATTTCCACTTATCCCATTGCGAAGATCTTCGAACGTAAGGCGGCAATTCGCATTCAATTTTAGACCTCCACCATTGCTGCCGTCAAGGACTGCTACCCCTCCCTGGCTTGGCCTCGAGTGTCTTCCCCGACCACACGAGTAAACCTTCATCGTCGTTGCCCCTTCACGTGCCTCCATCTCCCCTAAACCCCAACCCTAGCTCCCACTATAGCTGTCGAACCTCTCATCTCCACACCTGCACACGCCCATCATCTCCATGCGAGGCCACACTACCTCGTCGACGATGACAAACACATCATGCAAAGGCAACCCAAAATCCTAGCTCGCGATCGAGCCTTAGGCCACGCCTCATGAACACAAGCCTCGAATCCCTTCCGCAGCAAGCTTCTCCTTCCATCGCATTCTCGATCGTGTGCATGATTAGCTTAAAGGACACCGCATGTAAGATTGACCATTCATATAGTTGTTGCAGAAATTTAACTTTGTTCTCAAAAACCATACCAACTTTGAAACCAATTTGTACGCTAGAAGATGAAAATATTTCATCGTTGAAGTGTACATTTGCTACTATCGACCTAGCCGTAATTTGTGCATTGCAAAAATCATCGTCCATCGGTATCTCCATTTTCCTTTCATCACTATCCACACAATCTGGTTCTTCACCTCCGAAATCATAATTCATTGGATCATTGTTTACTTGCATATTTTCCACCCAAGTTGTATCAACCTCTGGTATTGACACAATAGTCATACTATCAAGCGTAAAAACATCTTCTTTATCATCTACAACCATACCATCGTTGCATACACTTGAACCCATTGGTTCATTCGACGGTTGGATATACGACTGTGTAGCAGTATTGTTTGCTGCGAAGCTGTAATAACAAAATACATCAATTTTACTTTATTTCTACATACCGACGATTTTGAATCATACTGAAATATTTAACTTACTTCTGGCTTAATTTATAAAGTTCAGACGGAGTTGGCTGCATTCGTTCAGATGTAGGGCTACTCGATACTCTATCACTACTTTGAGTGGAATTTTGAAGTGAGAAAAAACTGCACAGGAATACAATTTTTGTATAATAATTAAATCAATTCAATATATTAGATCTATATGTAATCATAGCTAAAGGTTACCTCTAACCCATTTGTGCACCGCTATCCTGCGTCAAATGTGGATAGCTAAATTGGACATTTGACTGCAAATTCATGAAAGGGTGATAACCATGAAACATCTGTTGTTGCCCGTATTGCGATACGTTCTGAGTCCGATTACTAAAACTAAGAGATGGAATTCCTTGCCCAGTATTCATGTTCCCCACCATTCTATAATATTCTTCAACTCCAAAATTTGATACATGTGCTGCTATTGGTTGTTCTGCAACCAATCTTCTATTTTTCCTAACAAACAATTCAATAGATTTAGTCGCATTAGCAAATAGCATCATCGTCGTCGACAATTTTTATTGTCTTTGATCTAGAATCGGTTGGCCAATTGCAAACTATATCTATATCATTCTCTTCCGAATTTATCTTTGTTGCTTTGTAAACCAACTCTTTCAACTATTCAAAATTAGATCATCTTCAATCTTTAGTCGGTTTGTAAGATCCACCAATATATTTCCCACACATTAAATCATCAATAACCAATTCACCGTCATAATAACATATGGTTGGAATAAACGAGGAGCCATTCTACATCAACCATGCAAAAACCACATAATCAATTTAATTTACAAACTAATCGGCAAAATTAGGTTTACTGTTGCATACCTTGATTGGATCCGACTTAATGAGAAATTGCTATGCTTGAGCTAGATTTTCGAAATCTAATGCTTTTATGGAGAATAAATGGAATTTAACATGATTTAAAAATTTTGGAAGTAGAGGGTTTGGATCTTTTTTAAAAGTTGAAGAAAGGGGAAAGTGATGAAAGGGGAAGATGGGGGTTTTATTTTGTAGCATAACCCCGTATGGCCGACTTTGGAAAAGTCTCCAACTGGCAACTTCCGCAAAGTCTCCCATACAAATTTAACTAGATAGTACGTTGGCGACTTTTCAAAAGTCATCGACGTGCTATGCACTTAAAAACTTGCTGGCGACTTTTGAAAAGTAGCTGATTGGGCACTTTTCAAAAGTCGCCAATAAGAAACCAACACAAGAAAAATACTGGCACCTTTTCAAAAGGCATCAGTATGTTTTAGCCAGCTCAATGCTGAGTTGGTCAGAATAGGGTTACAAATGAAATTAGTTTCCAAACTAAGCTAATTCTGATAATAATTTTTGAAACAAGGCCTAATTGAAAAAATCCAATTAAAATTGTAAACCCGAAAAGAAAGTTGGTATGAAACTTGTGAGGCCACTTATCATTAATAACAGTCGACCAAATATTAAATAGCCGCATCATTACAGTTGTTATCTCATTCCATCATTGGTGTCATATGCATTAAATGGTCAGATTCACATGGTTTATATATTTGTGATTTATGTGACTATTTCTATAATGTTAACATAAGGATTATATATATATATATATATATATATATATATATATATAAAATATATATATATATAAAGGATCTGCAACCCTCCTTATTTAGCACCATCATGTAGCTCTCTAGTATCCTCCACATGTTTATATTATAATATTTAGCCCATGTAATAGGAGAGAGAAAAGCTATATGTTTAAATATAAACACTTGATGGATATTAAAGAGCTACAAATGGTGCAAAACGAGAAGGGCTGCGGAACATATCTCATATACATACATACATGATGTATGTATATGTATGTATGTTTATATATATGTATGTATGTTTACATATGAATGAGCTAGAATTCACAGCTCCCTTAATTAGCTCCACCATGTAGCCTTTGATATCAGCCACATGTTAATATTTGAATAATTGGCTCATTCTCTCTCCTCTTACATGGCCAAATATTTAAATATAACATGTGATTGATATCGAGGGACTATATGATAGAGCTAAATAACGATGGTTGTGCATCATATACACAAACACACATATATGCACATGCATGCGCTTATGTCTGTGTGTGTGAATGTATTAGCTTTTGTATTTTAATTTTGTCTTCTTATCGTAATAAAAAATGTATTGTATTTTTAAATCATGATTTGGTTTGAGCGGTGCTAGATATACTTCATTTTCTACAGCATGTTACTAAACCTTGCAAAAAATAGTAATTGCTTTTGTTGTGTTCTAATTTGATGTAGGCTTTCTGTGGGAGTCTAGTGAATCATATGTGTGGAAAATTGCAAAGTCTAGCGAATCATATGTGTGGAAAATTGCAAAAAACTTCATAGTTTTAAATTTGATGGTTTGAAATTCAGTTAAGAAGCAAGTTTTTTTAGAGTTATATAAGCCATGGAGGATGTCATGGCTTGTGACTGTTATGATAACATCTACTTAAAAAAAGATATACTTGTAAGCTCGTTTTGACCCAACAAAGGGCAACTATAAATCTTAGTTGGGATTCTACATTGTACGGTATACCTAGGTGTGTACCTTGGTAGCTACAGGTATTTACAGAGTGATATTACATCATACAAATGCAATATGTTGATAGCAATTGTGTTAGTTTTTGTTTACCCACAAGTACAATGCCCATGCCGACGGCACAGGTGTTCCTATTCTCCTATACTTATGTCATTATAAGTTGCACAGACGTATTTTGTTGATCTTATGTTTTTTTGTTTACTAAAATATAGTAAGATACAATTTGTCATGAGAATAGACGAAAATGATCACAATCTTTGCACACTTAATCATATGATACAAAAATGAGAATCGGTTGCATGTAGTACAAATATGCTTTTCTCTTAACACAATCGTCAAGTGCATGTTCAACCGAATACCTAAACTTTCTCGATTAATATGTAGCAACTTTTGTCTAGTGTACAAAGGCTTAAGGAAATAAATAAAAGAAAGTATGATAGCACTTAATCTCAATACAATACAAAAGGAAAAGAAACAATTGAAACAATGGATATGGACGGGAAAAAAGTGTAAGTATTTAACCTATTATATATTCAGGTTACATGTTAAAGGAATAAGTAAATAAATGTGCATATGGTGTGAAAAGTGATGAAGCATATTAATTATTAGCACAGTTATGGATGGGAATAATATTTTTGGTAGCTACTACAATATAAGGAGAATAATGATCTAACATATCATGACCTTGACTAAACAAAAGCTTAAATGTGTGATGCTTCAATTTCTTCGTTCAATATATGTGTTTGATGCCACATCAACATCCATGACAAAGCTATATTTTAGTCAAATCTCTAGTCTTGCAAGAAAATGATAGGGATGCCTACTCATAAAATGTTCAATAATGTGAACCCATAGTCAAATATACTGCTTTTAGTTGTCAAACCATAGGAATGCAAGACCAAACCATCATCTTAGGACCTTGTAACCGACAACAAAAGTACATGTCACTTTCACCACATTTACCACTTACACAGCAGTTAAACATCAATTTATGAGAAAAAATAATCTCTTGTCATAAGCATCATTTTTTCATAACAAAATTGAGGAGTACATGCTACTATATTAGAAGTTGGAACATAAATATATTAGGAAGCATTGTAATTTGGGATAAGGATAACATGAAGATAAGGACAGTATATTATAAATAAATAATATGAAATAAGAAACAGAAAGAGGGGAAAGTACTTACTAATGAAGAATCATGGACATAAGTTTATATCAGTAAAAATTAACTTTACACATGCACCTTTCCGATGATTGCTACCCCGGATTCATATTTTTTTATAGATAATCAAAGCACTATTAAAGCTTCTATGCACTTTAATAGAAGATTTTATACGTCAAAATTAATAATATATGTTATCAAATGGTAGAGCAGTGATATTACACACGATATATGTCTCCTACAGACCAAAGTGTAGAAGAGTCGGCACATAATATTCAGTTGAGTTAATATTAAAGGTTATTACACTACAATGTACCAACTAATGTAACCTTTCTTATACTAATTTAATTTTGTTATAGAATAAAGAGAATGGGAGCCATTAGAGAGAGAATAATTTTATTCATTCAGAGAATGAATATCTATTTACATTACATGGCCTACTTTATATAAAAGCTTCAGAAATAAGGATTGGACTTATCCCACGATGTGGGACTAAAAAAATCAATGTACAAGCATATTCACTTTATAATATACATATATTATAACAATCCCCCTTGAATATGCATCTTCAAAATCTTGAATGCTCGGATAATTTGGAAATTTCCGTTTCGAAACGTGTATGATGATTGTTCCCCCTCATTATTATCTTGCTTGCATTTATCGATTCAGTCGATATAGATAATGTCTGTTGCCTCATTAAAAACCTCTATTAGAAAAACCCAGTGGGAAAAAACCTTGAATGAGGAAAAGAGTGCAACTTGTGAAATCATAAATATCATACTAAAAATGATATTCCTCATAAGAGTTTGATACTTCAGGATCAAAATAATGCCTCATTAAAACCTTACTAAGAAAAACCCAATGGAAAAAATCTTAGTGAAGGAAAAAGAGTACAATGACATATTTTATTTTCTTATTTCTTTAAATAAAACTTGATACTTCTGGATCAAACTAATGCCTCATTAAAACCTTACTAAGTAAAACCCTATAGGAAAAATCTTAGTGAAGGAAAAAGAGTACAATATAGTATGTCATATTTCAATAATTTACTGCATCAGATAAAGTTTGATACTTCTGGATCAATTTAATACTTCAGTAAAAACCTTACAAAGGAAAACCCGATGGAAAAAACCTTAGTCAAGGATAAGAATATAATTTAACTTAACTAACATATTTGAGATGTTATTTCTTGAAAAGACGTTTGATTCTTCTAGATCAAGATAATGTCTCATTAAAATCTTAATAAGAAATACCCAGTGGGAAAAATCTTAAATAAGGAAAAAGAGTACATTATAGCTTATTTCAAATGTTACTAAGGAGTTGATACTTCTGGATCAAGGTAATGCCTCATTAAAACCTTACTAATAAAAACCCAGTGGGAAAAATCTTATTTAAGGAAAAAGAGTGCATTATAAAATACTTATAGATGCTCCCCCTGATTTAAAGTTTCCTCTGAATTCGTATTCGTCTTTCGATAACTTAAATTGGTTATAGATACTTCTGGATCCAAAAATATGTATCTCATTAATAATACAATTTATTAATAGTTTCCTTCGATACAATCAAAAATTCCAATCCAAATATGATTTGCATTTTATGCATTTTGTTTGCTACCTTTATGAAAAACACATAATGTGTTTTCATTTTTATGCTTCAAATCAGTTTTGCATATTGCAACTACATCTTTGATGAATATTAAAATTTCTATTACAGCAATACTTAAAAGCAGGAAGTAATCTACTCATCTTGAAGTGCATCAAGAATTTCATTACAGCAATACCTAGAAGAATTTGTAATCTACACTTCATGTCTTTGGCATTCTTTATAACTACAAAAGTTATATATATATTCT
This sequence comes from Allium cepa, assembly GCA_030765085.1. Taxonomy (NCBI): domain Eukaryota; kingdom Viridiplantae; phylum Streptophyta; class Magnoliopsida; order Asparagales; family Amaryllidaceae; genus Allium; species Allium cepa. The sequence goes on from CM060932.1 coordinate 270,565,608, forward strand.
TCAGAAATTTGTAAACTTTAATAAGTATTTGCATATCGCAATTATCACTTCAATGGATATTAAGAGTTTCATTACAACAATACTTAAAAATAGGAAGTATTCTACTCATCATGAATTATACCAAGACTTTCATTACAACAATACTTAAAAGTAGGTTGTAATCTATGCTCCTTATTCTTTGCCTTCTTTATAACCACCAAAGTTATCTATATTCTTCAGTAATTTGTATATTTTCATCATTTAATATGATTTAAACCATATTTATACCTTCGGGGTATATTAAGCATTTGAAGTACTTTCGGTACTTTGCGGACTACAAGTTCACATTTATTATTAAGGAGAATTTCATGATGGCCAATCATGTTTTTCTCTAATCCAGGATCTTTAATCCATTTATAAACATAAGCACTTTATTATTTATAAATTTATCATCGATGATGATGATTCTTATCAGTTCTAGACATGATTTATTGAGATCTCTTTAATTATCATGTTTTAGGTACCTAACCCACTTCTAGGGTTATTTGAGAATCATATCATGGATATCTTTCAGAGCATCCTTAAATGTTTCTTTAAGAACACTCACCTCCTTTATTTTACATCTTTATTACTTACTCCAAAAATATTTTGAACTGACTTTGGAACCATATTTCAGATGTGGTTTACAAATTTTGATCCTTCAGGGATTCAAATCTATGTTGGAGAAAGTCTACTAGGGATATTATTGATAATTTATTCAAGTTACTTAATATTTTGCATCATTGTATATTTTATCAAATATTTAATGCTGATGATCAAAATGAACTTGTATCCCTTTATCCCGCCCCTCAATGTTGACAAACATTGTCACATTAAATAATAATAATCTTTGGACTCTCATTTTGATCCATTATGATATTTCTACTAGCAAATACACCATACATATTAATAATAGGAGGATAATTCTCTTATTAGTTCATAAGATGCATTCAATTGGTATTGATTATTAGAGTTTGTTCTCATTCATTGATCTAAGCAATTGGAGGAATTTACTTATTGTATGGATCATTTGAATACATACATGACTTCAGGTCATTCAACATTTATGTTGATCGAATTTTAAATCACTAAATAATATCTATGCATAATCTATAAGATGGGCTATAACAAACTTCAGGTTGTTAGCTAAGTATTTACAAATATGGATGTATACGTGCGTCCACGTATCACATATATATTATAAAATTTTCATATTCTTTCTCATTTGAATTAGTGGTTTTTAGAACAAACTATTACAAGGATCCAAATTATTAATTTCTATTTATAAATCAATGTCAATGCAAACCTGTCAAAACCGCATGATAATGTTCAAAACATTTGGTTTGAAATCATATCAAACTTCTGGTTCGAACAACTTCAAGTTGTTAAGTTTTGTTCCTCAATTATATCTCAAGTATAAGTTTTGAATATTAATTATATTACTTATCAACGAATAGTTTATAATTGCATATCGACATTTCTACACATCTCTATTGAGAGTTCTGCAAAAAAAAATTACAGCAAAAATAATAATATGATTATTATGATATACAGCATTTATAGCTTACATGAAAAATTACATATGATTATCTTGAATGCAACATCATTTTCTCATATGATTATTTATTATTTTTCTTTAACTTCTTCAGGAAGTACAATCTTATCATTTTACATAATTTCAATAGAGCTTCGGGCTTCTAATTCATGAACTTCAAGTTCATTAATTTGTTATGAACTTCAGGTTCTCAAATTTTGTGTAAACTTCTTCCCCTTTTTTTGTACCATATTGTTACAAAATAAAAGTCTATTCTTATTTCAAGATTTGTACATTTTGAAAAAATATATTGATAAGAATACGAGCTTATAAAGTTTATCAGAAAATCTTTTCATAATTCAAGACTTCAGGTTTTGGACTTTGAGTTACACAACCTCTGGTTGAAAAAAATAATCTTTGCACAACTTCAGGTTGTTGTTCAAACTTATTTCTTTGATTATATCCGGCATTGTTTGCCAAAATGAATACACCATATAATAAACCATATGTCTATTCTTATTCCAAACATAAAAATACAACATCATTTAATTTACTGTATCCAGTGCATTTATGATGATATGGTAATTTAATTTATTACCATGACGTCAACATTTAATGCATTGGTGATAAAAAAGGAATGCGATTTACCATTATTGTGGCATAAAATATAAAATATTATCACAACGAATTGATTTCTTTACAAACAAATAAATTAGTCTAACTAGCTTTAGTTAGCAAAATAAAACAAAGCTATAGTTCAGTTTCTCCTTCATTGTCATATACTTAAAACAATTCACAAATAGCCCATTTTCTCACAGGAATAACTATCATCAGTACCCCTAAATTAGGTGTAGTATGCAAGTCAAGTTAACCAAGTACAGAAAATTTGGCAACAAAAAAAATGTTGAATGAAAATATATATTTGCATGGAATCAATTTCAATACTCACTAATATGAATAACGTGAGTATGTGCCCTGAAACATATGATTAAGAAAAAAAATGTCATGACTTGTACCATATAATAAAATAGAAACCTGATGAAACTTTGTTTCTTGTGTTGCTTAATTTCATTGATCAAATAATGGACTAACCTTTTTTTTATACTTCAATGAATGTCAAGTACCAAATAAAACAAGATGGTATGGTAATTATTACCATTAGCCATATAATTCAAATCAAATGCTAGAAATGTAATATAATGTCCATAATATATGCATAGCTTTTATAAAGAATGAAGAATCAATTTAATAGAACTTTGTAAGCTGAACATAATGGATACCTCATCTGAATATGGTTAATTCCTAAAAAACCCAGATATAATCATATAAATTCTAAATTATTTCTAAATGAAAATATAAACATCACGGAACTTTGTGTCACTCAATGCGTGAATGAAACCAAAAATCTCATAGCAAGAGCAAAAGTGCGTGTTTCCATTAAAAGGAAACGTGTTTTATACATCGACGAATGAAAAATGGAACAAGTCAAAAATATAAGTACCATTGATTCGATTCTCATTACTGGAGTCATTGAAAATTAATCTGTTTACTTCTCCATTGATTCGATTCTCATTACTGGAGTCATTGGAAATTAATCTGTTTGCTTCTCCTGCAACTCAAACCTCTCTGTATTATTAAATCAGCAATAATATATATAATTATACATGCTACAAATATCAAAACTATTTCATGTAGATATTTGATAATCAACATTAATTTGGTAAATTTTTGATACAAAATCCTTCATAACAAAGAATATCAATTAAAAATAATGAAAGATCAATTAGATCTAAAATCGATCATTTTACCATATCAAGGCCGTGGATCGAAAAGAAAAGCAACAGTATATAAAATATAAAATGTTATAGATCCATAGAATTAGATCTATAATAGAATTAGATCAGAAAAATTAGATCATATTAAGATCGACATAATAACATCTACAAATAAAATCAATTTAATAAGTCTACAAATGAGATCTGAAAAATGAAGTCTACAAAGTTAGACCTATACAAATAAATAATATTAGATTCACATAATTAGATCAACATTATAACATATACAAAATGAGATCTAGGAAAAAGAAATGAGATCAAAACAAATGTTTACAAAACGAAATTTGATCTACGAAATAAAATTAGATCCCAAGAGAAAAGAAATAGATCTTAAATGCATAAAGAAAATCTTAAAAATAAAACATCGTGCTAATAACATGTTATAGAATAAAGAGAATGGAAGCCATTAGAGAGAGAACAATTTTATTCAAGAATGGATATCTATTTACATTACATGGCCTACTTTATATAAAGGCTTCAGAAATAAGGACTGAACTTATCCTACGATGTGGGACTAAACAAAACAATGTACAAGCAGATTCGCTTTATAATATACATATATTATAACAAATTTTATTTTTTATTAATACTAACATGCTAATAGGTGTGGTTCCAAGTGATATCAATAAATAAACCACATAGTTGATAATTTATACCAATTAACTGGTTTAAAAAAGAATGAAGTTGGCGATTAAAAATTAGGAATTACATTATATTTATACTATGGCAGAATACCCTTATAAACCATATAAGCATTGCAGCACAACGGACTCAAGGCCATTTTATATAAGCAAAGTCTCACCTTAGTAACAAATACAACAGGTTGTCGATTCTATTTGGCTGCGATCATCATTGAATTTTTTTTTGCAGTCGTATATGCTATCATTCATCTTTATTGCAGTTAACAGTAATACAATATGTTAATTAATGGCCACATGGTTATGAGAAAAACATACTTGATTCTCTTCTCTTTCTTCACACCAAGACATTGCCATGTCTTCTTAATTGTACAATCTAGTGCCAGATATGAGAATTGCAATATAAACCTATTAAAATTAAAACAAAATGAAATCCAATTCTTCAATATGACATTTATTTACTTTAGTTGATTAAAAATATAATATGAAATAGAAAAAAAATATCTTCACTGTTAATTATCAACGCACATGACAATCCAACTGGAGTACCAATGCCACAATCAGTGCTGAAACCAAAACCATATTCATTTGATGCTTTTGGAAGCATTTTTTTAAAGTCCACAACACTACAAAATAAATTAGTGATTTGTTTGGCACCATAGAAGCAAAACAATTTCACTTTATCATAAATAGCTAAATTCATATAAATTTATGTTTATCTTTCAGTTACCGATATAGCCATGTTCTTAAATCATAATATTTCAATCAAAGCCAAAACGATGAAACTAAAACACATGAAATTGAATGGTAAATCTATGGCGGGGGTGAAGGAAAGAAAAGGTATCATGTAACCAAATGGAATAGGAAATACCCTTTTTAAGTCGTGGTTCCTAAAGCAAAAAATCCCAAACCTTAACGTATAAGTAGATGTTGGATATGAGAAGAAAGGCATGGATTACAGAAAAGATAGTTTCGATTGCACTTGCAAATGGTTAGTGGATTAACTTGATTTTAGAAGAGGATCAGATAGTGGGAGCGGTTGAATTGAGATTTAAGCGAAAATGATAACGCCGTCATCCAGATTGTTAACATTGATGAGGTGGCTGATAAATAGCCATGTGATATCTATTGCATTATTGAATCTCCAGCGTTCTTTGTCTTTCCTCTTTATCTTGCTGTTAAACCAAAAGAAATTTGTCATATAGATTTATTTGATTTTTATTTGAAATGGGATGGTAAGGGTAATGATGTGGATCTTAGCATTTTCAAGGAAAAATTGTTACTCATGGTCAATGTGTATCTCAATGGTACATATAACATAAGTGTGGATATCCATAAAATATAGATTTTCTATCAATCTATTTCTGTAATTCTTTTGAATCTTGCTCAAGCCGGATATGATAAAAAATTATCATGTTCGGTTCTTTTGGGAGATGGATCCATAAGAATTCATCTATCCCAATAACAAAGAAACCTGACCTGAATGACTTACTCATAAAACATATAAATTTGGCCATAATCATATAGTACATTAAGGGGTTGTTAGATAAAAAAAATTCTCAATTAACTATGTAATGATATGGAATTTTTTATGTTTCGAATGAGAATATTTAATTTATTTAAATATTCAAATTTAATAAATAATAAGAAAATCAATTTTTAATATAAGGACTCGTTTTTTATTGACGTATTTTTAATTTGATTTATAGGATTTCTACATAATTTTTAATTTTAAGAATATTTAAATTATCGTTTGACGTATTTTTCAAAAAACAATATTATTTTTGAAATTTTACAGAATAAATAACCAGTATATTTATTATTGCTTTGAGACTGTGTTGTATTTTTGTGCACGATCGTATTTTTTATTTTTTCATTTGTGGTTCATACACGAATGGAATTCTGTATAGCGAAATGCTGGAAATTGCAAAAATAAAACTAACTAAACATTTAGAATTTTCAACATAAACTTTTCCTCATTTCTACTTTTCAACTTCCCTCATTCTTTTCAATTCTATCTTTAGTAAAAAGAAAATCAAAATGTCCTCCATTGAAAACAAAACATTTATATAAAGCGGTAGTAACCTTTCGACTTTGTCGGAAGGTTTCAAAACAAAGTAGCAGTATTATCCTTTCGACCGTGTCGAAAGGTTTAAAACATTTCTTTTAAACATTTTGACCCGATTGAAAGCAACCAAGTCAAAAGCTCTATTCGAAAGCATAGCAGATTAAAACTTTTGTTTGTAAAACACACATCCCAACCTCTTTGGCCATCGACCTTTCAACTGCAATCCTTTCGACTCTATCCAATTCATTACACACCAAGTACTTGATACCATATGCATTGGTTTGACATTGCCGAAAGGTTCAATCATTTCGACTTAGGCGAAAGGTCTAGGTCGGAAGGTATTATTATGCCTAAAATGGCTGAAACATGCCAAAAGCATGATTTTCTTGTTTTTAACTTAAAGAAGGCAACTTTTAACTAACCTGCACTTTTTAGAAAATTCTCATTGGTTAACAATTACTTCTAAGAAAACTGATACCGCAAATTTCAGATTTAAATAATAATTTTATTTTACAAAATGCCCATTCTCCTTAAATAAATATATAAAACATCTAAGTCTCATACTTCAAATAATTTTATATATTCATTGAAACATTTAGGAAAACTCTGGAAAAATCCCAGAAAACCTATTTTGATATGTTTCCTAACATATAAAAATTTCAACCCAAATAATAATTATTTTAGCCGTAAATAATTTATAACCCAATAAACAATTTTTTTCACTAGAAAATTTATATAGAATCCACCATAATTCGAAAAATTATGAAAATCGAAATCCATCTCTGAAATATCATTTTTGACCTATATTTAAATTTTAAAGGAATTTGGATGTCATCAAATAAGGTTTTCATATCAAACATATCATAAAACAAGAATGAATATGCATATTTCACCAACCAATAAATATATGTAACTTTAATCATCAAAACACGGCATATGCTTATAAAAATGTTTTCGACCTTAATCTCAAATCCGAAAACCAAAAGAAAATGAGATGTAGTAATTATTCACCTTAGCTTTGAGATTATAAATGTGAGATTTGATGTTGATTTAGTATATTATCCTTCTTCTCTTAAATCCTAACTTTAATCTTCTTCTTGGGAATGATAATGGTGGTCGGCCTTAGTAATTTTTATTCAGGTAAAATGAAATGAATGTGAGTTTCCTAAGGGTTTAGGGTATAAACTCCACCTATTTCCTATATTTCCCTCATAATTTCCTAACACCTATGTTTAGGTTATTTAATTTTAATTAAGACACTATCATGACATGGCTAACCTTACTAAAACAAATCTCAATCCGTTAATCTCCACATTATTTTATTTTATTTAACCAATTAAATATCATAAATAATGTCATAAAAATACGGGGCGTTACAGGCTCCCCATTTTAGAGAATTTTGTCCTCAAAATTACGATAAGGTACACAACAAAACAATCAAAGGTAAAATATACCATCAAATAAGTCAGGATAAGGATCCCTAATCCTGCTCTCTATCTCCAAAGTACAGTCTCTAGCATCATCACTCCACTGAACCTTTACTAACTTGAATGTCTTGTTCCTCAACTTCTTCTCATCTCTAGGCACAATCAGAATTGGCTTCCTAACCATAGTCAAATCTGGTTCTACTACTAAATTTTCTAACACTGTAGGTGCTATAGTAATCTCTGGGTCTCTAACATATTTCCTAAGATGAGAAACATGGAAAATATTATGGACTCCATCCAAATTACTTGGTAATTATACTCTATAAGCGAGTTTCCCAATCCTCTCCATAATACAAAAAGGATCAATGAATTTAGGAGCTAACTTTCTTGATTTCTCAAATCTAATCACACCCTTCACCGGTGAGACCTTAATAAACACATAGTATTCGGTAGAAAATTTCAAATCTTTTCTTCCAATGTCAACATAACATTTCTTCGTAGATTGAGCTTCCTTCACCCTAGCTCTGATTAACTCAATCTTCTCCGCGGCTTCCTTCACCAAATCCTGACCAAGAACCAATCTATCCCCAGTCTCTAACCAGCATAGATGAGACATGCATGGTCTTCCATACAAAGTTCCAAACGGTGCCACCCCAATCTAGTCTGATAACTATTGTTATACGAGAACTCAACTAGATGAAGATGGTCCTTCCATGATCCTCCGAAATCCAATAAACAAGCTATTAACAAATCCACCAAGATTTTGTTAACTCTTTCCATTTGCCCATCAGTCTGCGGATGGTAAGCGGTACTCCTGTTGAGCTTAGTTCCTAAGTATTCATGTATACTTTTCTAGAACTCACTAGTAAACAAAGAATCACTATCATTGATAATACTACTAGGAATCTCGTGCAGTCTAACTACATACTTCATAAATAACTTCGCCAAAATTGGTGCCGTGCTAGTTAACCATACCGGAATGAAATGGGCACTCTTAATCAGTCTATCTACTATAACCCATATACTTTCATTCCCTCTATTAGATCTTGGTAACCCATCAACAAAATCCATAGAGATAGAATCTTACTTTCACAACGGAACTTCCATAAATTCAAGCAATCTGCTAGGCTTCTGGTGTTCAGCCTTCGCCTGTTGGCAATTCAAGCACTGCTTAATATACACACTAATGTCACATTTCATACCTTCCCAGAAGAAACTTCTCTTCATATCTTGAACATCTTCGTTCCTCCTGGATGAATAGTGAACTTCAAACGTTGGAACTCATCCAAAAATTCCTTCCTCATGTTTTCCACATTCGGAACACACAACATTCGAAACACGCAGCCTTAACGATTTTTCCGACTTCTTGGCAAATACAGTGGCAGCTCCCCATGGCGAACTACTTGGTCGGATAGAACTCTTGCCTTCCAAATCCACTAATTACACTTTCAACTCTCTCATCTCGGTGGGTGTCATCTTGCTCGGCGGCCTACTCACCGGCTCCACTTCGGGCACAAAATCAATCTGAAACTCAATAGCTCGTTTTAATGGCAAAGCAGTTGTCGGCTCAAACACGTATGCTAATTCCCTTACCATGAAAACTCGACTTAACTCGTCTTCCATCTCCATAACACCCAATAAAGCATTCATTTCACAATAGGGTTCTCTACGGCATAAACTACCCAGTTAAACATGTTAGGTGAGACCACGCCGCTTAGCGGAATGAGTTTACCCTCACTAACATCCTTTTAAAGCATATCCTTTGCAAAACCTTTTATAAAACCATATATTGTGCTTCTACATCCACAATGGTTAAAACATATATTTGTAAAATATTATAGTGATAAGCATACTTGAAAACAATTAGGATTCCCCGTCCCCAATTAGAGTTTAATTATATCAAAGAGGGACTACATATTCCACACTCTTTTTCTTAAGTTGATGTAGACTATCCATCTTACATCGTATAGTTTTCCTAGGATGACTATGAACCCATCATTTTGCCACTTGATTCATGCTATCCCCATGAATCAAATTATTTCATGTTAGCCCCATGAACTTTAATGGACTCATATTATCTCCATGAGTTTATTTATATCATGTTAGCCCCATGACTATATTTGAATTTTCCATTTGATCATGCTAGCCCCATGAATCTATTTACACCATGTTAACCCCATGAATATATTTGTACCATGTTCGTTGCATGATTCTATTTAAATTTGTCATTTGATTCATGCTAGCCCGATGAATCTATTTATATCATGTTAGCCCCATGATTAACCTATTTTCATCAGTATCCCTAACTTAGGTCATATTCATTAATTGTTTCCATTAGTACCATCAAAACCCTTAGAAGTCAAAACCTTTCAAAACCATTGAAATTCAACTCTTCAAAACCATTGAACCTCAAACCTTTCGAATCCATTGAACTTCAAACCTTTCGAAAGCAACAGAAGCTTTGGACATCCTATTTTAAAAACACTAGGTAAATTGCCTTGGAAAACCTTTGGAAACCCTTCCATTTATAACCTTCTAAAATCATTCAGAAATAAAAATCTTTCGACCCCTTCGAAAGGTCACTTTTCGACTACATCTAAAGCTTGGCTTTCGACCCCTTCGAAAGTTTTGCCTTCGACCCCTTTTAGAAAAATTCAATAAACAAAACCTTTCAAAAGAATTAACCTTCTAAAACCTTTCGAAACCTTTCTGGGTTTAATTTTAAAACAGGTGGAAATCCTTCTTTCAAAACCTTTTGACTTCATTAGAAGCAACCTTTCAGCTACGTCGAAAATTCTGCTTCGAAAGCTTTAAAGCATCTTTTAAAAAAACTCTTTCGAAAGCTTTGGGTTATAGTTCAATTTATAAAACAAGGGTAAATCACCTAAGTCGAATGCTTCCTTTTGAAAGCATGGAGAAGCGGTTAGCTTTTAAAACAAGTAAAACTTTCGAAATCAATCAAAGTAAACCCTTCGACCTTATCGGAAGGTTCAAAACAAAACATTTATATAAAGCGACAGTAACCTTTGGACTTTATCGAAAGGTTTCAAAACTAAGTAGCAGTACTATCCTTTCGATTGTGTCGAAAGGTTTAAAACCTTTCCTTTACACATTTTGATCTGGTCAAAATCAACCAAGTCGAAAGCTCAATTTCATAAGCATAGCAGGTGAAAACTTTAGTTTATAAAACAAACATATCCCAACCTCTTTGGCCATCGACCTTTCGACTGCAAACCCTTCGACTCTATCCAATTCATTACGCACCAAGTACTTGATATCATATGAACTGGTTTGACCTTGCTGAAAAGTTCAATCCTTTCGACCCAGGCGAAAGGTCTGGGTCAGAAGGTATTATGCCTAAAATGGCTAAAACATGCCAAAAGCATGATTTTCTTATTTTTAACTTAAAGAAGGTAACTTTTTAACCGACCTGCCCTTTTTAACAAATTTTCATTGGTTAACAATTACATTTTAGAAAAAAGCTACCATAAATTTCAGACTTACATAATAAATTTTATTTTACAAAATTCCTCTTCTCCTTAAATAAATATATAAAAATTTTAAGTCTCATACCTTAAATAATTTTATATATTCATCATAACGTTTAGGAAAAATCTAGAAAAATCCAAGAAAACCTCGTATGAATAATAGTATACACCGCCTCACCTGCCTGTTACTCATGTCTTACTACTCAGACATAGTAAGATAATTCTTAGAATACATGGACGAGCTAAATATTGATAGAAGGGTACTAATCAAACCTATCAAGCTGATCTATCTATCAGAGACACACACACACACACACACACACACACACACACACACATATATATATATATATATATATATATATATAGACACACACACATGAATAAAAATTACAAATACACACCCTCGAAGTTGACCTCAACCCATGGCCTAAGTCTTCAATTAACCTAGGCACTGATACCAAAATTGTAACGATTGCCTTTCTTGCACCGAAAGACGACCCATTAAGGATAGAAGGAAAAATGGAACTACACAATCACAGAATCTCCCCATGAATCAGAGCAACATAAAATGGATAACATAGCATATTGCATTGTCATTTCCATAATAATAATACATCAGAGTCATTACATTACAACCTTCAACCAGACAGTTATACTACCTGCCCATACAAAATACATTGGTAATACATAAACATGGCAGAACTTGAAATAATTAGCTAACGATGAAGCCACCTGCTCCAGCTCCTTCAAAATTCTTCCATAAGAAACCTGGATCACTTGGCTACTCATACAAATTTGAGTACCCAATAGTTTTAGGAAAAGAAAATAAAACTCCGGATCAGACATGGGTCTAGTGTGAGTAAACTCAAAACAACTAAATTTTTACTTTTATAAAACACTTTGAAAGTCAAAGGTATTTTGTAAGACCATGCTGCATATAAACACGAACGTGTTTTATCTTATGATAACCAAAACGCTTTATAAAAAATTCAGTGATACTATGATAATGTCAATGATGTTCAAATAAAATAGAATAAAGCTGAAATGCTTTCATCTTGCATTCCAACATACTTGTGTGCAACTAAATCAGTACTTCACTTAATGGAGAATGGATTTCATACAATGATTAGGCTATTGGGGTACCATCTGTCAACCTCTAGAATTATGTACCGAAGTGGAACCTATCGACCCCTTCCAACACAAGACGGCCTACCCTTTATTGGATAGTACCAAATAAGATCACTCCTCAGTTATAATCAGCAACCATTGCGAAGAATACATGAGTTAATATGTAGGAACTCTAGATAGGGATCACCTTACTCTCATGGGAGCGATCCACCTAGCCTTGCTGCATCTCCTATGTTTTAGTCATTCCCGGTTGATGAGACCTGAGGCTACGTTTACCTTTATTATAGCATTGCCACTTTGAATGCAAGCTATAGGTTGACACAATGTCAGCACTCATCCATACAAGTTATTCAGAAGATGAACGAACCGAAGGCACTATCTCCACTAAAGCCGCTTTGGAATCACCCTCCGGGTTAGTAGAAAATAGACCTTGCATTTTAAAGTCTTCATCCTAGACCTTTACTATTTTTAATTTGGACATTTACGTTAGTTCGAAGTGGATTTTGGATAACAACTAAATCTGATCCCAGTCTGTCCAAACCAATATTCGATAATTTTAAAAGGCCAAGTTGTTTATAGTGGACAATCTCACTATCGGGGTGTAAAGATTTACATATGAACATACGTTCCATATGCTTAGATTATTATGACTCGCTTATCGAAATTAACCCCCTTGTTTTCATCACTTTCCTAAAGTGCGGTATTTGTGATAAGTACAAGTCAGCTTACTTTCAATAAAACACGTCATTGTTATATTACAACCACTTCAATTAATTTGGCTACTTAATAGCATAAACAAGTGATCCTTTGGTTTAAACAATTTACTTAAACAAGAAAGTTGGTTAAAATAAATAACCGATAGAGCTTTAAAAGAAACTTAAAAATAAATAAACCTTGATTAAATCATAAATTTTAAGCTCAATTAAACTTTGATTAATCTTAATTAAATAAAAATTAAATCAATTATAACTCTAATTTTATCTATAATTGAACTTTAATTAAATAACATTCATTTAAGAATTAAACCAAATTTAAGTAGATGATCAACCTTTAATTAAATAACTAATTTTAATTAAATAATTAATTAAAGTAATTAAGCTTGATTAAATAAAACTAATTTCCTTTTATTTTAATTAATTATTATTTAAAACTAATTTAATTAAAAATAATTAACTTGGTAGATAATTTTGTTAAACTCTAATTATTTAACATAATTACACAAACAATTAATTAAATAATAATGACCTTAATTTGTAAATTGAATAATTAATTATTACATAAATAAGACTTAAACTTTTGAATTACTTGATTTATTTGAAATAAGTTTTCAAAAACAATCCAAAAGAAAACACTTTAAAACTTGAAATCGTGAAATTTTCCAAACTACATCCAAAGCAACTATCGCTATAAATGCAGTTCGCTAGAATTGATTTCTAGGTGACAACTCCACTTTAACTCTAGCTACAACATGTTTGAAATAACAACTGTAAGAATTTTGAAAACTTAAACAAAAGGTGAAAACTTAGAAAATATTTACTAAATTCAAAAACTAGAAACAAGCTTTTGTTTGCAAATCGAATCTCAAGTCCTTTGTGACTTTTCAAGGTGCTAACTTTCACAACATTTACATCGCATACACTTGGTTTTTTTTCATGAACATACTACCATCATATCATAATCCACCATTCACATATTCATGTCCAAACATATCATTTAACATCCAAATCACAAATCTAAGCTCAAATACAAACTTATAGTCATATGCTATCAAAACAACATGATAATTCAACAAAACAACCACATATTTTCAAAACATATAATTCATCAAAATCAAGTATTTTTCTTTTCCAAAAACAAAAGTTTTACTCACTGAAACTTTTTAAATTCAATAGGAACTTTTTCCAAAACTTGAAAACACTTTAGAAACTTGCGAAATAGAAACTTTGGTTGTTCGAACACTTGAAATAGCTCAGCCAAGGAAGGTTTGGGCTCGGCCTAGGCCTTATTGGGTATAACCATGTAGTTGTAGGGTGCATGGTTGCTTGTATTTTTGGAAGAGAAGTGTTGTAGAAGATGTAAAATTGATTTTTTGGATTAAAAAGGAGATTTTTTGGCAAAATGAAGTAGATTTTCTCACTTTGAAAATTATGAAGAGGAGGCCATGGATGTTTGCTTAAGTTCTTAGGAATTTATCAGTAGAGAGAGATTGTAAAATGTGAAAAATGAAAATTAAGGGGTGTATATAGGCTTAGGAAATTAATTAAAATTTATATAAGTGTTTATATTAAAATATATGTATGCATGCAATACCATACTCCTCCCCCCTCCTTACACTATTCAAGCCATATCCCCTTGTACTTATGTTGAAAAAGAGCATTTTTATAAATTTTATGTATATATATTTTTATGAAATAAAATCTTATTTCAACTTATTTGTTTATATGTTTAAGTGGACTGATATGTACATGCACGCACCATGTTAAAATGGTTTATATTGTGTGCGTGTGTGTTTACAATAGTGTTATGACATTCAAATAAACTTTTAACCAATAAAAAATTGAAATTTCGAAAATAATTTTCGGTCACATTTTCTATTTCTCTACGAACTATGTATATTGGTAAACAAATTTTGAAACCGATTTTATTGTCATTAGTTATTTTTTAAAATATTTTTATTTGTTAATAAAAATTCATTTATTAATTATGTAACAATATAATTTAATATCCATTTAAATAGCGATTAAATTCTGGGTCGTTACTTTAGGTCTCGAAACTAGTTACATTGTGTTCGAAATAGGGATATTACATAGAGAACGCCAGACGACACATCTCGTTAGGAGTTCAGACTTTTGAGTGCTACGGGCAAGATATTTTGAATATAATAATATATATATCCACCATACATTAGCCATACCCTAACCATAGCTACATTTTTCGAAGTCATACCCAAGACGTGCTGCACGTTCCTCCTTCCCCTTTTATTAATGCGTTCAACCAGAGAATTTCTTTTCCATTTCTCAAATCAAAACCACTTAATCCAATAGTCATGGTTCAATGGAGCCACTAGAGACATCGTCGGTCGAAGACTTAACTAGGGAAGTTTCGAGGACGACATGATGAAGGAGTTGAACGATGGAGATGGGCTGATGAGGTCGGAGGCGATAATAATTCATCGATGAACGGGGCTGCAAAATTTTAAACTCGACATGGCGATTTAGGGGACGAAGGTAGGAGCTGCTGGTTGCGATTGGCAGCTGGGACGGAGGGCGTGCTACAGTGATGGAGCGGTGGCCATTCATGGTAAGAGGTGTTAGAATTTCAATGTTGAACGTTATTTGTTCATTTTGGTTTTCTTAGTGGTGGAGGCGATTCTGGTGACGAAAATGGTGGTTGGGGGTAGCTCGTAGTAGGGGCTTGCTTAGCTGAGATCGCCGTGGTGGGTTGTGACTAGAGGCGAGGCGATATGGCGAATAGTGGTGCCTGAATTTGGGTCCAATCGCGAGAGGAAGCAGAGAGGATTAGTGGAGGTTAAAAATTTAAATAAGGTTACGTGTAAAATAATTGTAATTAAGGATTAAAAATATATTATTTAATTCTGAAATCATATTAATTCAATACCTAATTCATATTAGGCCCAAATTGGATACGGTCAATCGCGTTGCACTCAATCAGCGATATGTACAAATGGAATTGGATTGGTAAAGATTTGTGCTTGTATAATTTTAAGCTAAATTTGAACGTTGTTCGTATTTAGACAGAACCAAAACGCCTCGGCGACAACTGGAATAATGATGAGTAAAATTTACCTTTTTGGTTAACCAACGTTATTATATATTTAATAAAAAATTGTTGATTGGATGTTTGGATGGTTTGCTGTTTTTATCAATTGGTTTGGATTTATTCCCACTCGTGGAGCGGATGACCCTTTATTGTAACGTCCCGCCTTTTCGCACGCTTCAAATCGACACACATGCCAATTCAAACCATACGGAAGGGCGGATTGTTATGGGGTAAATAAGAAAATAAGAAGAAGAAAAAACAAACAGAATCTCACAGCAGAAGGATAAAATATAATAATCAGATATACAGTTCATGAAGCTGTTTTACAAAAACATTTTATTATATTTACATAAATATCAGAGTTCACATACCAATCATAATCAATGCAGCGGAATTAAATAGTGTAGTGCAATAGAATAAATAATAATAATACGAATCTTCGTCTTCGTCCTCCAAAGATAAATCTTCAAATCCTGAAACGCTCGGACTGACCCGAGAGAATTTGAAAAGACAAAAATACTTGAGTCAGAACTAAAAGATCTTATGTGAGTTAAATTAACAGAAATAAATATGAGTACAGTAACTCAAGAGATGCTCGGGATTTACATCTTTTAAGGATCCGTTAAACTATTTACTATGTAGTATATTGCGCTATTATAATAGTGTCTAATTGTAAAATAAACTTACTTTCTAATAGCGTTAAGGGGTTACCCATATAGCCCTTAACACAAATAATGCCAATAGTCTATACAGTACCGTAATACCTCCTGATCGGGAAGCTACCAGAGGATACTCCATAGGTACGACACAAATAGAAACTCGTAGAAGGCGCGCTAGGGTAGGTGACACGACACAACTAGGCAATGCCAGGGTAGATATACCAATTACGCTTTCGGGTCGGTGGTAACGCGTAGCGCGCAGCTACCGCCCACCTCGAGCCACACCCCAAATAAAAATCAAAAGTGGCCACCGAATCAATCCAAAGTCAAAGTATAATATCGAAGGGATGTGTCCGATCAAAGGTGCTACCTTATTAACCCGTCGATCGCTCCTGTTTTAGCCACCTTATGCCAACTCACGAGAGTTGGGTCCACGTATTTACCTCAGAGGAAACGCCACCACCATCCTACTTCATTCTGGAATCTCCACCGCGTACACAGTTGTTAAAGTGGTTTTCGGAGTTGGCAGAGAGTATGAAAACTTCCGATCCCGGTCTCTTTAACAACCAACGTTATTATAACACCGCGGTCATTTAAAATAATTTAAACTTTAAAACCAGAATAAAATATCCATTTTAAACCCATATAAATACGATATCATTTATATTTTTAAAACCCCAAATCAATACGATATCATTTATATTTTTAAAACCCAAAATCAATACGATATCATTTAGACCCAAAATCATAAACGTCATTTTTATTTTCCAATATATATTCTTTTCCAAAATCATAGGGTTTTCAAAGTAAAATATTTAGAAATCAAAAATCCTTAATATAATATTTTCAAATCATACTACCTTGAAAATCATAACTTCGAATCAAATTTCCATCTCTCAAATGGTTAAATATTAAATTACTTTATAAAACGCAATAGTTTCTTTAGATTTCACAAATCAATTTTTGAACATCGATTTAAACTTCCAAATAACATTTCAATTCTATGTTTCAGAGCTTTAAATATTTTACCATTTCAAAACAAACTCATTTGACAATCCCATATATATTAAATTCAATTACTTATTATTTAGACTTGAAATATTTACTTAATGAATTCAATATAATTTAAGAAAACCTTTAACTTCACATAACTGGAAAATCTTTCAATTTATTAAATATTCATTTAAAACAACCTGATATTCATTTAAATCACTCTACCCAAAAATCAAGTTATAAAATTCATATCCTTTAGAAATTCTAACTTTTTATTTAATTCCAATTTAACTTAATATTCATCTTCCCACCTTATCCTCATTTAAGTCAATAGAACTTCCAGAAATTAAATTTTTAAATAAATGCTTAATCGTATTTGATCAAAATAAAAAAAAAAATCAAACTTTATTTTATAATTCAAATCAAATTTATACAAAGCTTAAAAACCGGAAGTTACTATATATAAATAACCTTTATCAAAAACCAAATCAATATCCCATAAACCATATATATAGCTTCACAAAACCATAGAAAATCATTGCAAAACAATTATATATATATATACCGCGGTGCCTGTATAAAATTTTCTACCCTATGGTCAAGTGATACGGATGTTTATCATTTCAATCCGCAATTTAAAATAAAAATGCGGTTGTATATCATTTCAAACCGCAATCCCGAATGGAATGAAAATGCATGATGACTTGCAGTTTATACAATATAAATATAGCATCCATTCATCCAAATATCAATCATCAACCATTATTTGCAATCATCATCCAATTTAAACAATCATCGATATATAGTACATAAATTATACTGGTAATAAATAACATGTATTAACTAACAGCTTATATTCAATAATAAATTTAACAACTGTTAAACTAACAGTTTATATGCAAAAGTAAATGTAAATTTAACCGACAGTTAATATGAAATAAAAATTTAACATAACTATGACTGGCAGTTAATATGTAAATAAATAAATTCTAACTGTCAAATTTATATGCAATAAATAGAATAAATTAACAGTTAAATTAAATAAATGCGATTTAACTGAGATGATGAATAAAACATGCCAAACAAACATAAATAAATTTCTACTCATATCTTAAGTCAGATTAACAAACATAAGGAATTCTAGAAGTTGTGAGTAGGTTAAAACACTCACCTTTTTGAATTTAAATCGAATTTAAATCCGATTTAAACCCAAAAATTCGACGGTCTCCAAATCTGTCCGAACCAGCATCAAAAGATCTGGAATTTAATTTCGATCCTAACAAAAAAAATCGTGTGAAACGGAGTTCGTATGAGAAAGTTATCCTCGTTAAACGATTTGAAATCGAAATTAAGAATAAAATAAAATAAAACAACGCTCACCAATAACATCCTTCCACGTCACTCCCCCTACGTTCTCCCTCACAATAGGAAACGCGCCCTTCTTCCTACTGGAAACGAACCACACGCCTCCATTGACTGTGCTTTGACCGAGAATCACGAACGCCCTGGACCCCTATTCGACGAGCCGTCACCGCCGTTAGCCTCGTGACGACGCCCTCTACCCCGCAGTCCCCCTCCGTTCGCCTCCATCAACTGGCCGCCGCCAAAACTAGGGTTTGCCGAACCCTATTCGCTAATCCCAGCCGCCACGCTTCGATCTAGGCCTAGCGACCACCACCATCCAACTCCACGCGCCTCCCTCTCCAAATCCTATGTTTCGATTTTGCAAATTGATGAAGAATAAAAAAGCCCCAAATCGACATAGGGTTTCGAAATTTCCAGGCTTTGACCGAGATCTTCGGTTGACTCGAACATCAATTACAAAAACAGAGGCCACCCATAGATTCGTATCGATGAAAACTACAACATATATTTTTTTGGAATTTTTCTGAGATGTTTGAATTTTCATTTGATTTTTGAATAGAATTGGATTTGAAATTTGCATCCATTGAGGAAGAGAAAGAGTTGAGAAAAAAGAACGTACATCAAATGAAAAATAAATGGTGGCCAGGGTTTACAACTGAGCTTATATATAGGTAGGTCAGAATTTGAATAGATGGATTGGATAAACAAACGTGCTAACGCTAACGTGGCCCAAAAAGCCCGTTCTGACCCCGAAACAAAATTTGTTAAACCTATATATCCAAATAGGTATTTTAAAATATTCTGAACGCGATGGAAAAATTTTCACGTCCAAATTCGATCGTATAAAGAAGTTATGCTGAAATCAATATTTTCAAATTGATTTTAATTAAATTGATTTCAAGGCGTTTCGCGTTCGTACGATCAAACGATAAGTCCGATCGCTACGAAATTTGAAACCCTATAATAATTCACTGTTACAGATCCGATGAAACTGGTTTCGTCGAAATCCGAATCCGTGACAAAAATGACTATTTTTATATTAATTAAATGAATTTAAAATAAATAAATTAAACAAATTTTATATTAGATTCTAGAATTTGACCCATTTTATCACTCTTAAAATTTCTTAATCATTTATAAAATTTCAAACAAGTTTAGATGTCAAATTAAAGAAGGTAAATTTATAAATTTCAATATAAATCCTTAATTTCCTTAAATTTACAAATCATAAATTAACTTTCTAATAATTTATATTAAATCAAAGAAATCAATGGTTATTCCATTCATATATTACAAATAGATGGGTTTAATATTAGATTCAAAAATTATTATCCTAATATTCTTCGATTACACTTAAATCCTTATTAACGTAATATTTAGATGTTAAATTTTCATTTATTTCGATTAAACCTATTTTCATACATTAATTCAATATACTGACAAACTTACTTTTGCACCCTTTCATTTACCCAAACGCCTTTATATAAATAAACTTAACAATAGATTCATACTCTATTACATTAATGCCTACCCTTTCATCTAAATTAACATTTACGTAAACTTCAAACATTTAATCAATTTAATTCCAATTACTCCTTTCATTAAATTTTAGATTCAAATCAATTTATAAAGCTTTACTTCCATTCTTTATATACACTAACCATCATTAAATGAAGAATTTATTCCGTTATTTCCCATTATTACCTAAATTTATTTATCGTAACATTTAATTTATAATTATTACAATGATTTCCGATTTAATTGAAGGAACTAAGTATATAACTCATAATAGTTGTGGTAAAACTCTTAATCCTACATTTATAAGTATATCCTTATCCGTTATATCTATTAATTAAATAAATTCCATTTTTAAGTCCTTTTAAATTTATTACTAAATATCCATTTACCTTTCCCATCAAATTTGAATTCCATCAAATTAATATAACCAATCAGATTTCCATTCACACTTTATTATAAACCTAAAATTTGCAATTCATTATCTTGTATTGATTTTATACAATTACCATTAACTTTACATCCCATTACTATTCAATATATATTTATTCATCAATCAATTCGATATTTATTCATCTTCCCTTCTATTTGATAAATAACCTAGTATACATTTTCATACATTCATTTCATTCCATTCATTTATGGGTATTGCATTGAAATTTAATTTATTAGTTAATACCAACATTATTACCATTAATTACAATTAGATTCCCAATTTTTATTCAAAACCCTGAATAAATAACATATATATTAATCAAATCCTTACATTTGTTTTTCTCATATTCCATTAAATATATGCACACATACAAATTAAGATTCTAAATCCAATTAGTTATTCCTTTTACATCAACCATCACTTATGAATAATTATCGTTTCCTATTTATTTTGTGACATTCACTTATATTCACTTTATGAGTAAATTGGTTTTCCCTTTTACCCATTAATTACTAACTTTAGTTATTGCAATTTATTATCCAACATACAAATTGAATATATTGTCAAATTTTCCATTTCAATTAATTAACACCTTACAATAGTTAATAAAAAGGGATTGTACTAAATAAAAATTTATTTTCATTGATGAATTCAGTACTTGCCTTTATTCACTTATTTCTAACCTTATATCCAATTGCAACAATTTCCACTATTACAATTAATTGCAATATATAATTCAATTTGTAAATTTTAATTTCCCTTGATACATCTAATTACAACATTCTCTTTCCTATAAATAAATAAGATTTCTGTTTCTTTCTAATTTTAAATTAGAAATCCTATTAAATAAACAAATTAAATTATCGAAATTTACGGGTCGTTACATTTATATATACCCGTCTAGTAGCGAATGATCCATATTATATAAGCATATGTTGTTTGTGATGCATGGGGATATATTGGAGGGATCTAACAGGATTTATCGCCATTGTTGAATTCTTTTAAATATTATTCCTGTTATATGAATCATTGAAAATCAAACCTGATTGTTTGACACTATTGGTTATGACATTGTTATATGTTTAGAATTTAAATCCAGTACTGGTTAAATAAAAATCAATATTGATATTGGTTAAACGTGGGTAGCTATTGGCCTCAAATTAGTATTTCAAAAATACTATAAATTGCCATTTGAATTGAAATTGGTTTTTGAGAAAGGAAATGATTTTAAACCGAATTTGGGTTTCGGAAATATTTTGCTTTAAAGATTTAATTTCTTGTATATTCCAACCTTTTTATCCATCTTTTTCTAAGTTATTTATGTATATTTAATATTGCTTTAAAGTTGTTATTTATAATTTATATTGTTTTTAAATTTATTTATCAATATGTTAATATTTTAGAGATTAATTATTTAAATAATTAATACGGTTGGAAATTAATAATAATGATTTATTAATATTGTTTTAGAAATTATCTATTATTATTTATAATAAGGTTGAAATTTATTATTAGTATTTTATTAATAATGACTTTGAAATTATTAATTATTATTTTAAGATGTTTAACGTTAATAATTATTTATTATTTATAATGTTTTTTATTAATAAGTATTGTAATATAATAGTGTTTGAAGTAAATAATTATTTTTTGATTTATAAATGTTTATGATTTATACATAGTTTTATAAACAGATTTGGGTTTTAAGAGTGGGTTTTTATAGGATATTTTGGAGACTTGAAGGGAGATTATTTACAAGATAAAAAGAGTTTTATAGCCGATTTCAGAGATTTATAAAATAATTTTAGAAATGGGTTTATAAATGTATAAAAAGAGTTTTATAAATAGTTTTATGGATTTATAAAGTGTTTATAAATGTTTTGAAATTTATAAAAGAGTTTATAATTGGAAATGGAGGTTGGTGTTATAAGGGGTTCCTATAAACAGTTTTATAAATGATTTCGGAGATTTATAAAATAGTTTTATAAATAATTTTTGAGATTTTATTAGGAGTTTGTAAATAGTTTTAGAATTGTGTAGAAAGGAAAACTTCCTCCGTTCTATGAGTATATTTATGCCGTTGAGATAAGTGTATGGATATTTTCTAATATTAAAACTATAGGGATTTGTGAATATATCTTTGTAAAAGTATTTTTATGCAAGTATTATAAAGTGATTTTAATAATGAAAAGATAAATTAAACGAAGGATAGTGGTTACTTATGTATTTAACCAATATTGGTTTTTCCCTTCGGAAATAAATCCCTGATTTGAATGTTCGTTATTCGATAGTTAAATAATCGACTATCGAATTTGGACCCAAAATGTAACTTTGAAAATATCTAGAAGAAATACATTAGTTATATGGTACAGTCATCTCCGATGATGTTGTACTGTGCGTATAAATCTCTTTTGACTCTCCTAGGACAAATGATAAGGAAATTCGTCCACAAACGATTAAGAGGTGATCTCTGCTTTTATCTTTGACTGTCTATTTCCTAAAGGACCGTGGTTGAGTTTACTAGGAATTATTGAAAGTTGTTTTGTAGAGACCGAGATTAGGGATGTTATTCTAAAACCACTTTAATCCAACTATAGAGTTTCGAAGTAAAGACATCTTAGTGAATGAAATTGAAGATGGTGCTCTCAAGCGTTTCATTCAGTCCTATAACGAACTTGTATGGATGAATGCTGACATTGCATTGTTGCCTAGAGGGCAGTGTTAGCATTCCAAGAGGGAAGTGCAATATAAAAGGTAAAACTTATCCTCAAGCCTTGTCAGCCGAAAATGACTAAAACATAGGAGACGCATCAAGGCTAAGTGGGTTGCTCCCAAGTAGGATATGATCATCCTTATCTAGGGTCAATATTATCTCTGATTTGTATGCTTCGGGCCCATTAACGATGTGGTGATCATATTCGGTACAACCAGTCAAGTGGTAGGCCGGTTCTTTGTTGGTAGGGGATCCTGGCGAGGTCCTTGGTTTTATTTATCTAGAGATGCACCTTGATGGGTAATACCCCAGTAGCTCTGTCATTGTATGGAATCTAATCTCCAATATGAGCCTTTACGGTTTCAGTTGTATACCTAGGTATGCTGGAATTTAATTAATGTAACAATCTATGCTATGATTAATAAGTATTTCTATCTCATACATTATTATAATATCACTGGATTCTCTATAGTAAATATTTTGGTTATTGTAAGGTAAAAACATATATGTGTTTATGTGCGGCGTGGCCTTACGAGATACTTTTAATTTTAAGGGTTTTATAACTTTAAAATCCAGTGTTTTTTCTCACATTGGTTTTCTAGAGTGACACGGGCGTTATTTTATTATAATGCTCGGGTCAGACCGAACATATTACAGATTTAGTTTGGAGGCTTTAGAGCTTTGGAGACGAGCTAGAGGCCTAGAGACGTATTTGCATATATTGTTATTTTTCCGTTGCATACATTATTGTATTTTTCAACAATTATGAGGACGGGTTGTTATAACTATCCAGACTGAAATAGCTTAGTGTACTCTGATTGATGTATGTATATTACATTCCTTCTTTATGTAAAGATTTGTCGTATATTATAGATTATTCGTTCCGCTGTGAGATTCTGTGTTATTTAGTTTCTTCTTCCTCCTTTTTTCTTTCTTTCCTCTAACTATCAATTTTTCCGGCATTCGATTGCTCGACACACAATGCACTAGACGTGTTAGTGTCGATTTTCGAGGGTTGAAAATCCTGGCTATTACAGGTATTACAAATAAAAATGAGTTAATAAGAATAATTCTACCTGCTCCCGATAAAAATTTACCGTTCCATTTAGACAATATTTTATTAATTTTATCTATAACGGTATTCCAATCATCATGTTTAAGTTTTTACGGCCCGACAAATACATGAATATTCTATGGGAAATTTCATTGTTTTACAATTTAATGTTTGAGCAATTTGGTTTCAAATATTGTCTATATTATTTAATAATGAAATTGGGCTTTTATCAAAGTTAATCTTTAGGCCAAAAAAATTCAAAACTGTATATAATAAATTTAAGTGTAATAATATGCTTGGGCAAATGGGATGTAAAAATTATAGTATCATCTGCAAATTGTGAAACTAAGGAGCCATTGCTAATTATCTCATTACTTATACTGTATAGTATCCTATTACTAATCGTTAAGTTGATTATTCTAGAAAAAAACATCAATAGCTAAATTGAATAATAAAGCTGACAATGGATCCCCTTATCTAAGTCCACGTTTTGATTGAATTTTATTTTCTAATATACCATTAACCATAATACTAGAATTACCCATTTTAAGCAATGACATAATCCATCCTACCTACCTAACACTAAGACTCATAGCTATAAATACATCTTTGAGAAAAACCCAATCAATTGAATCAAAAGCTTAAGAAAAATCAAGTTTAAAAGTGCACAAGTGATATTATTTTTGCAATAGTAGTTAATATATTCTCGAACCACTACTACGCTATCTATGATGTTCCAACCCTTAATGAAAGCTGTTTGAGTGTTATCTATTAACACATTCATTTTTAATATTTAATCTATTAGCTAAAACCTTAGAAATAATTTGAAAATAACAATTTATTAATGGAATAGGTCTAAAATCTTTTAATTGAATAGCACCTAATTTCTTATGTAATATGATTATATTTATGAAGTTAAATCTTCCTAACTGTAATGAACCATCATGAAATTCATTGAACATTTCCATTATCTTATTTTAACACATTCCAAAAGGTTTCATGAAATAAAATAGGAAATCCATTCGAACCTGGAGTTTTATCATTAAGCATATCCTTTATAGTCCTTACAATTTCCTCCTCCGTGAATAGATCATCTAACCCTACCGGATCAATCTTAATATCCTCATTGTAAAGATTATCCCAATTGGATTTAATTCTATACTTATTTGTAGTTCCAAAATATCTCTATAATAATTAGTAAACTCATCACTAAGCTCTGCTTGATCAAAAATCTCAATGTCATTAATTATAATGGAATTAATGATATTTCTAGTTTTCTACTATTGGCTACATTATGAAAAAGTTTTGTATTCATATTGCCCGCATCCATCTTTGAACCCTAGATCTTTGTTTCCACATTATTTCTTCTTGAACAATAATTTTATTTAATTCTTCTTTTAAATTACAAAGCATATTTTTTGTTGAAAAAATTAAATTTCTTATTTCTTCAACTTTATTTAACTTTAAGATTTCGTACGTTAGCATTTTTCTTTCTAATTTTTACGTTTCCTAAAACATCTTTACTCCATTTTTGAGAAATAATCTAAAATCTCAAGTTTTCTAACCAAAACCTTTGCTATATTATCTGAAAATCTGTATTGTAATTGTTCATAGAAAGCCATTTATTTTCAACCAAATTCTTAAAATTATTTTCTTACAATCACAGGTTTTTGACTCTAAAATTTTTATTTCCAAAATTAGTGTTAGTACAAGAAATGATCATTAGACAATGGTCCGAATAGATATTTGAAATCACTAAAAGCTCACAATTAGGAAATTTGTCCTTTATTTCATCACTAATAAAAAAAACATGTCTAACAAAGCCATCGATGGAAATTCTCTAGTATTTGACCAAGTAAACTGTCTATTACTTAATTTTATCTCCATTGATTACAATCAACAATATTTGGTAAAATGCTTCCATCGCCTTAAAATCCCCTTCCTTAGGGGATCTTTCTCCTAAAAATCTAGTAACATTAAAATCACCTCCCATAATCCATGGTCCAAGGGAGAGTGTCCTAAAACTTAAACACTCATTCCATATAACCGTACAATCTATTTTTGAATTTGGCCCATATACATTTGTAATATTAAGAATAGAATCATCATTAATGTCAGAAAATATCAAATGCACCTAGTGATCACTAATAATAGATTATAAAAATCTAACACAATTATCTTTCCAGCCCAACATAAAACCTCCTGCACTACCCTTGATTTGAAGCTAAGCCTAATGATCAAAGTAATGACCCCCTAGATATCTAAAAATACAATAATCAGGATGCTCTATTTTAATTTCTTGTAATAAATTTTTATTAATACTATTATCTTTAAAAATATATTTAATTTTTCTACATTTTCCTAATTCATGCAAACCCCTAATATTCTAACTAATAAATCTCATAATCCAAGCATTCTAACCTGTTCTAATTCCTTACTTTTAATATATTCAACATTTAACTGACTATCATAAATATAAGACCTGAATTCTAAGCTAAGAAATGCGTATCACTCGTAGACAAATTATTCAAAGCACATGAACAATAAGTACTACCCATAAGAGGTTCCATACCTGAGCTAGAGCTATTGAAAGCTCTAGAACCAACTCTAATAAGACGTGCACTCCTTCTAAATGATCTATGTTCAATCGAACTTGGAGCGAAATCAATAAAACTCCCACAGCTAGCCTTCCTAACCTTCTTTCTTCTCTTAATACTACCGCTAGAAAAAGTGCCCTGATACGTCTGACTCAAACCGCTATACACATCCATATCTACCACTCTACAATCTCCACACTTAGGTCCTACTAAATCCAAAAACCCACTTCTATATCTGCCTACCTAGAATTAATGGCCACAAGCTTATCAATCTCTGTATTGTCTTTAAGACCACTTGCGGCCTCATTTCAAAGAAACTTTATAGCCCCTTAAATATTGATAGATTTTCTCCACCCAGTCATACCAAACAATAATCTGATTATTAAAAGTCGAACTAGCACTGTCACCAGCACCTACGATACCATTATCCATAGAACAACATTATCCTTGACCTGAAAGATCATTAGAAAATAACAAGTTGCCAAGAGAAATTACATTCCTTACTACATAAAATAGCTCAAAAGCCTGAAAACAACTTGACCTCTACCCCCAAATTGCTCACAATAGAAGGTAAACTCAATCCGACCCAAAATGATACCACAGTTGCATATAAACTCAGAAAATCTAGAATCTAATCGGTGTTAAAGCCAGAAATTTCGAGACAGCTAAAGCAAGAACCAACAATGGCAAGATGAACACAGACGCTAGTAAAACGACTATCAAAATCGGGCAGCCTGATCAAACCCCTAGCCATACTATCATGAGACACAGCCGAACTAATATTAACATCATCCACCAGCCCCTCCATCAAACAACTAAACATAGTATTACATTCAATCTCAATATCTACTATTACATTTTTGTGCACGTTATTGCTACTACAACTACTAATAGACTTTTCTTTCTTGCATACCACTTTATGAATATCAACATTAGAGCCACTATGAATATCTTTATCACATTCAAAAGTATCATCAATAAACTTAAAATTTCAAATTTATTCCTCAACGCAATATCATCGGACCTAAAAATCTTACACTTAAAGACATTTTTAGGGGCCTGCATAACCTTTTCATTATTACTAACTCCCCCACCCAGTTTGATATAATCAGATTTGTCATCACAATATTGAAAAGCATGAACATTTGAAAAATAATTTAGCATTGCTAGGTCGAAAAACAAATTATCAGACTTATATTTGATTGAAAAATCTTCCTTTAACTAAGTGTCTCGTATCATGAACAAGCTACTGTCTTGTGACAACCCACATTTTAAAAGGTTTAAATCGACAATAATCTACATATGTCCAACTCAAACAATCTTGAGATATTGATAATCCATGGGGTTAATTAAGAAAAATAAGAAAAGAAGAAGAAAACAAATACAGAATCTTGCAGCGAAATGACAAAATATAATAATCAAATAAATAGTTCATTAAGCTATTTATACTATACATTTAATTATAATTTATACAACATTTATCAGAGTTATATATACAATAGAAAAATAGAATCATGCAGCGGAACAAACAATGTTATGAAATAACATAGTAATAATAACATACCAAATCTTCGTTTTCGTCCTCCGAAAAATAATCTTCAATATGCTGAAAACTCAAAGCTGACCCGAGCATAATGAAAAGACAAAACACTCGAGTCAGGACCAAAATATCCTTATGCGAGTCAAATGAATATCACATATAATATGAGTGTAACAGCGTCGGAGATGTTTACGGAGTTTCACATCTCCTATCCAGTGTATATTGTGCGTGCAAAAACTCAAGAGATGTTACGGGATTTTTCATCTCTTAAGGATCCATCAAAATATTTATATATAGTAGAATACGCTACATATTTAATGCTTAACAAGAAAAATAAATATTTTTCTTACCGTTAAGGCTTTACATTAATCCCCTTAACGAGTTTTTAAGCATTGTCATATAGTTTGCATATAACGCTAGTAGCGCGTCGAAGGATAGGGATGCATCGTGATACGACAATATTAAATCAAAATCATAGTGGTCTCATATATGGATAAATTATGATAGGGCATGTGAGACAATGCTCAAGGTAAGATACTACCAATTCGGGTCGCAAAGCTGGTGGTAACGCATCGTAGCCACGATCGTCCACCGCATCCATCCATTCCATAGCGAGTCAAAGGAAGGGCATCCCAAAATCATGGTGCACCAATCGAAACCAACATCAAAAGTAATAGTATGGACCAATTCTAAGAAGCAAATCGAAGAACGGATGTTCGCTAGGGGTAGCTAGCTCGCTTGGCCCTATCAGACTGTCCTGTTTTAGTCATTTCAAATTGGCACAAGTACCGGGGGCTATCCTTCATCGTTCTCTTTCTTCAAATCTAGCAAACATACGCTAAATCCAACCACTTCATTCTAGAGTCTCCTCGACATTCACAATTGTTAAAGTGGTTTCAATATTGATAGAGAGTATGCCAATAAGAGGCCCCATTCTCTTTAACAACCAAACCTCGTTTTACACACCGGTTGGTACTTTCACATTTCGAAAACAATTCATACTTGATATTAAAATAACATATTCTCTTCAAAATACCATTCATTTCAAAATATCATATTTACTTCGAATATGTCAATTTCAATTAAAAATCATTTTCAACTTCAATATCTCAATTTCACTTCCAAAATCATTTCGAAACTCAACTTAGGTTATAACTACATTTTAACCCTACTCGCATTTCAATCATGATTTAAATGTAAAAAGTTCCCACTCTGGCCAGTTTGAATTTTTATAAAATAGTTTGAATAGTTTCAAATACTTTAAAGTTAAAGTAGTTTGATAAAATGGCTTAGATATTTAAAATGGTTTATTTAGGAAAAGTGTTTGGAAAATCAAAATAATTTGAATATTTAAAATGATAGATTTTAAACAGTTTATATCAACATAATTTATTTGAAAATAATTTCAAAGTCAAACTGGTTCAATTCCAAAATTTTCAATTCAAATCAACTTCAATCTCAATTCAATTCAAATCATCTTCAGTCTCAATTCTATTTAAATCGACTCAATTTCGATTTCAATTCAAATCAATTTCTATTTCCACTTTAATTCAAATCAACTTTGATTTCGATTTCCATTTCAATTCTCAATTTGAATTAATTTCAATTCGATTCTCAACTTTAAACCATTTTATTTTTATCAATTTCGAGTTCGAGTTCGATTTCAAAACACCGATTTAAATCACTTAAATCAATTTAAACTTTGATATTCAGTTTAAGGTTAAAATCTTTAAAAATAATTTAATATCAAGCCAAATTTTGAAATACCAACTTATATCACTTTTACTTGAATAACTTCGAAGTTCAAGTAAAAGTTCAAATCTTTTAAAACAATTCAATTTCCGTAATTCAAATCATATTTCGATTCTAACTTCAAATTTCAAATTGCATTCTTTAAAAAATTTCTTTTAACCAATTCCAATTTGTAACGACCCACGTTTCAGAAGATTTAAATCGACAATAATCCAAACATGTCCAACTTAAACAATCCGAAATGTATATAATCAATAGGGAAAATTTAGAAGAATATATTAGAAGCAGAAAACAAACACATAATCTCACAGCGGAATGACAAAATTTAATAAACATTTACATTTTATGAAGCTGTCCACATTATACATTTTTGGTTATAATCTATACAACATTTATCGGAGTTATTTGTATACATAAGGGATAAATAAACAATGCAGCGGAATATCATGATGTAGAAAATAATAATAGTAATAATATACCAAATCTTCATCTCCGTCCTCCGAAAAACGATATTCATTGTGCTGAAAAAACTCAAGGCTGACCCGAGCGTAATGAAAAGATAAAAAACTCGAATTAGGACTAAAATACTCTTAAGTAAGTCAAATCAATATCAATAAATATGAATGTAACAGCGTCAGAGATGTTTGTGGGATTTTACATCTCCCCTCCAGTGTATAACGTGCATGCAATAACTTAAGAGATGCTAAGGATATTCCATCTTCTAAGGATCCGTTAAACTATTTATATATAATAGTACACGCAATAGTTTGTAATGTCTATCAGTAAAATAAATATCAAAATAGCATTAAGGCTTTACATTGATCCACCTTAACACATTTTTATAATACTAAACCAAAGTTGTAATAGGTTGCATAAGGATAAATATGACAAGGCACATGAGGCAATGCCCAAGATAGAATTCTACCAGTTTACCCTATCTGGCTGGTCGGTAACCCATCTATAGTCGATTGCGACCATTAATCCGAACAAAAAGGGTGCACCCATCGAGTACAAAATCATGATAGTAATACAAGTGATCAACGTCGCTAGAGGTAGCTAACCTCATTGGCCAGACATAGGCTCCTGTTGTAGTCATTTTAATTATGAAACAAGTGTCAAGGCAATCCATCATCGTTCTCTTACTTCATTCTAGTAAATGTTCGCCAATTCAACCACTACGTTCTGGATATCATCCACCGCGTACATAGTTGTCAAAGTGGTTCCAATATAGACTAGAATATGCAAATAAGAGGTCTCAGTCTCTTTAACAACTAAACGTCATTTTACACATTGATTGGTTCTTTTACATTGCGAAAACTATTCATATTTGATATCAAAATATTATATTCGCTTCAAAACCAAATACATTTCGGAATCATCTTATTTACTCAAAATGTACCGTATCATTTTTACCTTATTATCTCGATTTCGCTTCCAAAATTGTTTTGAATTTCAAATTAGGTTATAGCTTCAATTTAACCTCATTCACATTTAAATCTAAGTTTTAAATATAAACATTCCACCCTTGACTAGTTTGAATTTTAAGAAAATTGTTCGAATAGTTTCAAAATAGCTTTAATAGTCAAAATAGTTTATCAGAAAATAGTTTGAGTATTGAAAATGGTTTATATAGTAAAATAGTTTGAGAAATCAGAATAATTTGAATATTTAAGAAGATAAAATTTAAATACTTTATAATAAAATAATTTTATTGAAAATAGTTTCAAAGTCAAACTGATTCAATTTCAAACTTTCCAATTCAAATCAGTTTCAATTTCTATTTCGATTTAATTGATTCAATTTCGATTTCTAGTCAAATTTTACTTCGATTCCAATTTCAATTCAAATAATTTCAATTTCAGATCAATTCAATTTTGCTTTCAATTTTGATTGATTTCAATTTATATTCTAACTTGAATAAATATCAGTCCAAACCAATTTAATTTCAATTTCAAATCCAATTTAATTTAAATTTCAATTCCAAATATCTCAATTCCGACACCAAATTAAATTCAATTTCAATTCCAAATGAATTTCAAGTTCGACTCCAAATTGATTTCAATTTCAATTCCAAATTTATTTTAATTTCAATTTCAAATTAATTTCAATTTCAACTATCCGATTCGATGATTTAAATTTCAACTCAATTCTCAAATTTAAACCATTTCGATTTATATCAATTTCGAGTTCGATCTTTAAAATATCGATTTGAATCACTTAAATTAAATTAACTTTCAATATCCAATTTAAAAATCCAAATCTTTAAATATAATTCAATTCTAAGCTCAATTTTGAAACATCGTTTTATATCACTTTTACTTAGCAATATTGAAAGTTCGAATAAAAATCCAATCTTTTAAAACAAACCAGTTTCTGAAATTCGCATCATATTTCGATTATAACTTCAAAATCTCAACTTCAATTATTTAAAAAATTCATGTTATCAACTTAAATTTCAACACTTCGAGCTTAAGTTCGAAAATAGTTCGATTTCCTTAAAGTTGATTTTCATTCCTTAAAATCAAATCATTTTAAATAATTTCAAAATAAAAATTTAAAAATCATTTGATTTAACCAAATCCGGTGTCCGTATATGATTCTCTATCCTATGACAAAGTGAATCAGTTATTTAAATTTAATTTAGGGATGGATATATATCATTTCAATCCAAAATAAATGTCATAGGTTTATATCATTTCAACCCATTTCTTAATTTATTCAAAATAATCCAATTTATAATTTATATACTGTAAATAATATACATGATGATGACAGGATATATTAAACATAAATAAACATCCAAATCATCCAAAATATCAATCAATAGCCTCCATCTCAATCAATCATCCAAACAGTCAATAATCACAACCATCAACCAATTATCAATAATCGGGGATTTTACTAACAGTTTAATTCTAATTCAATTTAATTATAAATTCAAATTTTTATCAGTTAATTCAGATGTCAATTTAAACGTCAATTAAATTTATCAAACAACAATCAATAAATTTAAATCACATCATAACTTCAAATTTAACTAAAATAAAAATGTTCTAGTCAATCGTGCGCTCGACATTTATTAAAAACTGAAATTATTTCAGCTGCACATAAATCCCACTTCAATCCCATGCCCAAGCCTTCATCGATATGATTCCAACATGATTTAATTCGTCCGAATGGACCTCGCATGCCAAAGTTATGATTTTATTAATATAACAATTTTAATTAATATTTAAATTAACAAAGTTAACTGAAAAAAAACTTTTCACCTCACTGTTCACTCACTCGTACACGTTTATCCTCCCAGCATAACCCATCACGTACGCGATCCATGCACATGCACTCGACACCATAGCCAACCGGAGATTGATCGACACCCACCATCAAGTGCGCCTCTGCCCCATTTTCCATCGCACCAATTGCTAACCACCACGCCGCCATAGAACGAGCACGAAACCAAACCCTAAACTCCTATCGACCCATGCCATTTCCACCTCCATCAGCGCGCGACGAACGAGAGTCGCCTCCCTCCTCTGACAAGTAGTGACCATTTGATTTTTTTTTTTTTGTTAATTCGAAGGATCGACATTTTTTGATTGGCTCGATTTGAATCTGAAAAGAGAAAGGGGAGAGATTTAGGTGGCTAAAATGTGCGAGTTGGAAGGAGTGGTTGAGATATTTTCAGAAATTATATTATAATAATAAGAAAATATCCGATTCAATTGGCCACGAAATCACGAACTCCAAGCGAAGCGTGTCACTTCGCGTACTTAATGTTTTACGTACATTCCGAAAACAACAAAACTAATCTCGAGTCCTAATTTGATTGTACGCGAAAGATAGAATTTCAAATCGAATTATTTTAATTAAATTCTAAAATAAATTTCTACACGTTTCAAGTTTGCACGGCCAAACGACAAGTCTGATTGCTAGAAAACTTGAAATCCTACAATAATTCACTATTACGGATCCGATAAAACTAATTTCGTAGAAATTCGAGACAATAACCAAAATGGCTACTTTTCCACTCGTTAATTATAATATAAAATTTCTAATTTCTAATTATTCAATTTTAAAAATAAACGATCTTCGTTCATATTTAAATAAAATTTAAATCAATTTCTGATATCATTTCCATTCACATTAATTAAAGAATTCAATTATTCAAATAATTCCCAAAATTAAATTTAAACAATTTAACTATCAATAAACTATAATAATAAGTCATTAAAATTTTATTTCTATCCATTTTTGTCAAATTATCACATTAAATTCAATAATTTAAAATAGTTAAAAATACGGGTCGCTACACAATTTCACATTTCATGTTCGAGTTCGAGAATAATTAAAACCCATATTTCAATTCAATTTTATTTTTATAAAACAAAATCACATGGATAAATTCAAATCCAAGAGTTTAAAATCGTCAAATTTAACCAATCTGGTGTCCAATACTATCCTATGGCCAATTGATCAGTCATTTTAAATTTAATTTCAGGGATAGATTTATATCATTTCAGTCCATAATAAATGTCTTAGGTATATATCATTTCAACTTATTTTTAATTTATTCAAAATAATTCAAATAACAGTTTTATATACTGTCAACTAATTTACAGCGTGATATCAGATATATATAAAATAAATAATTATCCAATCATTCAAAATACCAACCAATTGGCATCCATCATAATCAATCATCCAAACGTCAATAAATCACAATAATTAACCGGTTATCAATAATCGGGAATTTAACTAGTAGTTTAATTCCAAATGAATTTAACTGTCAAATTTAAATTTCTATCAGTACAGATGTAGATTTCAAATGTCATTTAAACTATCTAACAACGGCCAGTAAAATAAATAACTTCATGATTTCAATTTAACTAACAAAAAAATATTTTAGTACACTGAGAATTTAAAACACACCTTTATTTGAAATTGAAAATTTTTCAGCTTCAAATATATTTCATTCAATCCTATGCCGTAACCTTCATCGATGCGATAACAACGCGACTTGTTTCACTTGAAACGGACCTCGTATGCTGAAATTATGAATTTATAAATATCGATATAATTAATTTATAGTTAACAACTAGTTAAAATAATTAACCAAATTGACCGCTACCTTTGCCTTCTCGTTCAATCGATTCCCATACGGGAGAAAACACCCATACGCATGCAACATTACATCACCACGCGTGCCACCCAAGACGATCAGAATGCACCATGATGACCGCCACGGCCTACTCCACCCTCACTCCAGGCGCCATTGCCTCAGTCGCCGCCGTCGATGAACGGAACCCAATAAACCACGTGCCTTAATCGCCTCGATCTTGGCAAATTCATGACTCTTCGCCACTATCCAACAGCATGTAACGTAGAGATCGCCGTGCTTTACATCTTTAATGTTGAAGCCGTTGCATGAAAGCGTATGGATTGAGAGAGATTAAGGGAGAAACGAGGGCGATTTTTGGCTATGAATTCGATTTAGAGGAAGGGCTGAAGGTTTGCTAGGGTTAGGAATGAATGAAGATAACACGACCCATTATATAGATATTTCCGACCGATTCACCCATAAATTTTTCGAACCCCAAACGACGCGTGCCACTAGGCATTCTATATGTTATACCCCTATTCTTAACACAACGAAACTAGTTTCGCGAGCCAATTACATCATATTTAGAAGATAGCATTTCAAAATCAAATTATTTTAATTAAATTCCTTTAATTGATTTCCACGCGTTTCAAGCTCGCATAGCCGAACGATAAGTCTGATCGCTATGAAACTTTAAATCCTACAATAATTCACTATTACGGATCCGATGAAACTAGTTTTTTGAAATCTGAGACAATGTCCAAAAAGCCTATTTTTACACGTTAATTAAAACAAAAAATTTCCAAAAATCAATTTAATCATTTCAAAATTGAATTTTAAAAGTTAACAATATTCATTCTCATTTAAATCAACTTTCGACATCATTTCCATTCATATTAAATTTAGAATTCAATTATTTAAATAATTTCCAATATTAAATTTAGCTTTAATTATCCAATAAATTGCTATATTTTTAATATAAGTTATTTAACTTATAAATTTAAGTTTTAAAAAGTATTCAAATAATAAAACAACTACTTTCATTTAGTTCCACTTTTTATTTAAAGTATTTCAATAGTCCAATTTCGATGAATTCCAATATTAGAATTTCAATAAATTCCAATATTAGATTTCAAATGAATTTTAATTATCAAAAAATTATTTTATTTTCATCTAAATTATCCAACACTTATTATTCGATTCTTGCTATTGATTATAAACACATTCGATATATAAAATTTCATTTCAATACTTATTATTTTCTAAATCTTCGAAATTGGTTATTTCAAAATTTTATCCGAGTTCATGTTAAATAAAATACATAATAAAATATAATTTTTATTTCTAACCAATTTGTTCAATAATCATAATAAATTTAATAACTTAAAATAGTTAAAAATACGGGTCGTCGCATTCTTCCACACACAAAACTTTTCATCCTCGAAATGGGGGTTAAGTATGTAACATAGCATATGATATATATTATTCAAAATAATCAACATACAAAACACTAAAATCTTATTTACTAAACTTTTACCACACTTCTGCTACGCCACTCTGATATCGGCTTAACGGAAATTGTAAATTACTTATAAAAATAAGTTATAAAATTTTAAAATCCCAAAAAAATATCTAACATCCAGATTTATGGAAAATTTCAGCAGTGTATACTTTGCGCGGCTCGATCGAAAATTATTTACAATATAATATATAACACAAATATACCAAATATACATCTCATCTCAATGATGAGGCATCCTATAGGGAAATATAAAAGTGCGATATGTAATCCGAGATATGTACCTTATTATTATTAATACGAGCGGGTTCGCTCATATTAAGCAAGCAAATGAAAATCAAATCCACGTATACATCTAAATAATCTTCGTATGTATCTATCTCAACTTAAATTTGAATATTAGTCACTTATAATAAGCTATAGAACATGTATGAGTTATAAGACTATATAATATGAATTTTGAATCCAATCATAAGCATAAGCACCAATACACAACAAAACCATCATATGCAGCCAAAAGCAATAATAACCATTATTTACAACCAAAGAAAACATCCAACAATTAATATTCATCCAATTAATTCATTACTACATTAATTTATATTATCCAATGTGAATATTTAATTTATACACTTCATTTCTTATTAATATCCAATTTTTATTAATATTTAATTGGTTTACTTCCAATTATTCATATATACATTAAATTTATTCAATTTGAATTGTTAAATTTCAGTTGTTTCATTTTATGTTTAACAACATCTCATATCAATTCATTTATGGACCATTTTATAAAATCATTTCATTTAATCTTGTTCAAATTAAATTTTATTTTATTACCACTTAGTGTATTCTCTTTAATACTAATATCATTTATAAACCTTTTCATAAAATCATTTAAGTTTATCATAAACATTTTTACAAAACGCAACTCATGTTTATAATCACTTCATAACTTAAGTTTACATTAATTCATTGATTCGTTTCTTTAGTTCATTTCATTAATTTAAATTCATCTTAATAATTATTTTATAAAATGATTCACTTCATTAGTTTATTATTAACTTTATTCAAGTAAATTTTATTTTATAACTCAAATTCATATCAATAATCCTTTTCTTTTATTCACAATCAATTTACTTCAACTTTTTTTAACTTAAAATTTCATTTCATTTCATAGTTCAAATTTCAACTTTCTTATTTCATTAATCATTTCTTAAGTTTATAATCATTTTATATAGATGTAATTTCTTTTACAAAATATTATTCAAACTATAATTATCTCAGAAAGTTACAACTAAATCCTGAAACATCCTTTACAAATATATTTATTTTATTTTACAAATAATGTACAAAAATATAATTTAATTTATTATTTGTTTACCTTCTCTTAAGTTCATGTATCAAAATAGTATTTCTTTTTATTACTCAAATTATTTAGTTAACATTTCTTAAAATATTAACTAAATGTATAACATTTCTTTATTTAACATTCGCTTATTTCATACTCAATCAGTTAACATTAATTTATTAAAAATCATTGTATTCAATTTATTTACATTCAATTTAAATCAAATTCAATTACTCACATAAATTTTCTTACACCCATTTATTCTCATCCAGTTTCTTTCACAACTAAATTGCATTTCATTTTATAATTCAAGTTCGTATTCATTCTATTAATTCATTTTATAGCTTAATTGGAATTAATTCACTTTACTAATTCATCCAGTTCCACTCAAATCCAATTCAATTCATTTAATCTTTATTAAATTAAACTTCATTTCATTTTATCCAATACTCAGTTTATTTAACTTTTTAAGCTAAAATTTTCTTCTCTTATTATTCACATTCAACAAATTTAAAATTTGTTTTATTCACTTTCATTTAAGCTTTCTTGAGTTAAACTTCATTTTATTTATGTTATTTCACTAACTTGCATTATTTAACATTTCTTAGGTTAATTCTTTTATTTCATATCTCAAATTCAGGTTTTGTTTTGTTTTCTTAACCAAAATGTTCAACCATTTTAAAATTCGATTTTATTTTCCTGCTCAAATTTATAAGTTATAAACTTATTTCTTATTTATATTATTTCAATATATAAGTTCAAAAACTATTTTCATATATTTAATCAAATCATACTTGGAATATTTTTTTCATAATCAAAATTTGTTTTAACTAGAAATAAATTTCTTTTGGTAGCAATTCTCACTCAGAAACTCAAAAATGAATACTAGCGATACTGTAGTCATCCCCAGAATTATTTCCTAGCGACTAAGGCGAGTTTAATACTTTTGTTTCTTTCAAAAATATTTTCAAAATATATTTCTAGTCAAAACACTTTTGAATAATATTATTATTAATTTTGAAGGCTTTGAAAACAATTTTGAAAATCAACAGGATTTTAAATTCTAAAATTCTCAGATTTTAAATCCTTTCTATTTATAAGCTATATTATAAATATACTTATATAATTCCCTTACCTTATTAGGAAAACAATTCGATTAATTTACATCTTTGTTATTTCAAACAATTATTATTGTAACTAGATTTCAATTCAACTTATTTATCGAATGCTTCGTGGAATAGAGTTCACAAAGTATTCGTTTTTTGTTTAATTGATGATAACTAAATTTTATCATCTCCTAACAACAAGCATCCATTGAAAATTATCGTTATATATAATATAATCTATGTAAAATTATTTCACTTACCCTATATAAAATAATATTATGTCGACTTACCTCATTTAAGTGTTTAGAAACCATTATCGATAACATGACATCCCACACACCGACCAGAATTCATACACAACTTAACAGATAAGTAGACACAATATAAAACATTTTATAACACTAACAAATATGCACTCTCATATATATATACACACTCAAACAAACTCATTCTAGGGTATTACTACCCTAT
This sequence comes from Allium cepa, assembly GCA_030765085.1. Lineage (NCBI taxonomy): Eukaryota > Viridiplantae > Streptophyta > Magnoliopsida > Asparagales > Amaryllidaceae > Allium > Allium cepa. Next base: position 270,605,696 of record CM060932.1, read on the forward strand.
CTTCAATGAGTTAAACCCCATAAAGCTAAGGTTATCGCTAAAGCAAAGCTCTGATACCTACTGTGACAACCCACATTTTGAAAGGTTTAAATCGACAATAAAATGGGGTTAATTAAGAAAAATAAGAAAAGAAGAAGAAAACAAGCACATAACATCGCAGCGGAATGATAAAATATAAACAGTTCATGAAGCTGTTTATACTATACATTTGATTATAATTTTTACAACATTTATCAGAGTTATATACACAACAGAACAATAGAATAATATAGAGGAACGAATAATGTGATGAAATAATAGTAGTAATAATAATATACCAAATCTTCATCTTCCTCCTTTGGAAAGTAATCTTCAATATGCTGAAAACTCAAGGCCGACCCGAGCGCAATGAAAAAATAAAACATTCACGTTGGGACTAAAATATCATTATGTAAGTCAAATCAATACCACATATAACATTAGTGCAATACTGGAAAAGGCTAATATTCCGACAGCACGTAGCGACGACTTCCGATGGCTAATTTTCAACGGCTTCCGACGGGTCGTCGGCGGCCGTCGGAAGCCATCGAAAATTCGTGAATTACAGGCCTAGACGAGCTTTCTTCTCCTCATTCTACAGCATGAAATTTTTATCAATAAACCCCCCAAATCCCTCCTTCAAGCTTCCAATCTCCAATTTCGAGCTCCGGATCCTCCACGGCTGCCTAGTTAAACTATATTGCTCTCAATCTTAGGTATAATCACTTATTTTCGCCAAAAATCTAATTTTTACCCTAAATCTAGATTTGTATAAGTTGATAAATTAGGGCTAATTAGTGATTGCAATTGTTTCTAATAGCATAATAATGGTTTATAGCTTCCCATGATATACCTATTTCATATGTTATCGTAAAATTTTAAAGTGTGTATAATTTATGATTGTGTGTGTATATGTAAACCATTGTATATGTGTTGTTTCTACCATTATGTTGTGTTAATTGGAATAAGACATGAGTTGTAAAACATCTTGATTTGTATAATAATAATGAATGCACGAGTCTAAAAATCACTGAATGTATTGATGACAACAATATTAAAGCAGCCTTATTCGATAAAATACGCGAAACAAATGTGGTAAATTAATGATTTTTTCAAAAGTATAAAATTAGTAAATATTCTTTTTTATAAACTACTTTTTTTTACATCCCTTAGAGAGTGTTTGACCCTGTCCGACGGGTGTTGTACATGATCGTTATATAAACAGCCATTTTTGTCGCAAAACGACCATTTGTATTCATCTAGTACAATACTTGTTGGATTTATTCCTATATTAGACAAGTTATAAACATAGTAAACAATTACATTTCGCACAATATTTCATTTCAAATGGTTCACAAAAAAAGTAACTGTCACTTTTCTTTTTTGTTTCCTGCATATGCACATTTGTATACAATGCAAGAAACAAAAAAGAAGTGCAGTCGAAATTTTGTTGAATCGTTTAAACCAAAATAATGTAAGAAATGTAAGTGTTTACTGTGTTTGTAATGGGAAGTAGGATGACTGAACAGAAAAAAAGATAACTATAAACCAACATTTCTATATTGTATTCTTAAGTGGGGTAAAATTGACGCGCATAAGTTTTTGTATCAATACATTGAAAAATAAAATGTGAATTCATAATATGATCAATATTTATTTTTGAATTTGTGACATATTTTTTCAAATAGGAAAAATAATCGATTATTTTGTTGATCGGAGGAGATGGATGTATTAAAGAAGGGGACTGAGAGGCTCAATAAAAGAAATTTTTTATAATGGTATAAACGTATTTGTTGAACCTGCTTTAAGTAATAACGGAAACGGTGTAGAAATTTGTTATCCGTGAAGTAGTTGTAAACATTTGAAATATTTGTTACCCGATATTCTGAAAGTCCATTTGTGCAAAAACAATTTCATGTTGGAGTATCATGTTCGAGATCGTCATGGAGAAGTTGTAGCAAATACTTCTACAAAGTCTGAATTAGAAATTGCATGTAATGAAATTGTTATAACGAACCATATAGAAAAAATGGTTGAAGATGCAGCACGATCAATGTTCCTATGGTTGAAGTTGATGACGATGATGAAAGTATTGAAGAACCAAAAACTGAAGCTGTCACGACCCAACTTCCTAACTCCAGGAAGTTGCATCGCTAATAAGAAAGAAAGGGATAGAGAACAGAAAGAAAGAGAAGAAAGAAGAACAACACATCAGAATCTAAACAACGGAACGAATAGATTATATTAATCAACATAAAATATTTACATAGTTTACAACCACTATCAGAGTATACAGATAATACAACACATACTAGACAGTTATAAACTCCTGTCTAGTATTTACAACATAATACCATCTCAGAGTCAACACAGAACACACAGCGGAATACTAATATCTAACGCAGAAGCCTCCTGCTCCATTGCTCCTCCAATATTCGTCAAAGCTAACCCGAATCCTAACCTGAATCCCTTGACTACTCGTAAAAATTTGAGTACCCAAGAGTTTATGAAAAATAAAAATAAACTCCGGGTCAGACATGGGTCTGGTGTGAGTAACAGGTTAAAGTTGCTTAACTTTTAAAAGACCTTTAAAAAGAAAGGTATCACGTAAGACTTCCCACATATAAACATGGGAAAGTTTTTACCTTACGCTAACCAAAACATTTGATAGAAAATCCGATGATATTATAATAGTGTCTAGGGTTTTCAAATAAATATGAAATAGCCGAAATTGTTACATGATTAAATTTCAGCTACTAGCCACAAAAGTGGGTAATACAATCAAAACCGTTGGCACTTATTGGATTTTGGATTCCACACAATGGCAGGGCTACTGGGGTACCGCCCGTCACAGTACGTGGCCTAGATCACCGTACCGAGGATTACTCCCTTCATCCCCTGCAAACACAAGGCCGGACCCGTTCCTTACTGAACAGTTCCGAACAAGACAACCCCGGCAGTTGTCGCGATTCAACCGCCCCACACAGCCGAATATAAAGGGACTTCTAGACAGGGGAAAATCTTGCTCTCCAGTGGGGGCTACCCACGAAGCCTTGCTGCACCTCCCCTGTTTTAGCCATTCCCGGTTGATGAGGCTTGAGGTTACGATTACCTTTATAAAACACCTTCATCTTAGAATGCTCATCGTCCGCCTGACGATGTGCTGAAAGCATTCAATCCATACAAGTTCGTTCCGGGTTCGAACGAAACCGAAGGCACTATCTCGTTGCACTCATTATTGGAATCACCCTCAGAGTCAACGACCATAGCCTTTGCACTCTGATTCACCATCTCGAATCTATAAGCACTATTCCGTCAAACTCATTACGGAATCACCCACAGAGTTATACTGACGTATAGCCCTTACACCTCGAGTCTTCACTTGCTCCACTTAGATTCACGTCCTAACGTTAATTGGAATCGATGTGGTTTTCGGATTCCAAATATGGAAACCCGATCTCGGTCTCATCGAAATCCAAAGCGTGTCTTTTAGGTCCAAGTTGTTTTAAGTTTAAAACAATTCAATTCTAATTATCCATATACACACAGATAGGTAACTCATATCATAATAGAAAATCAACAATATTATCAAAAACAGGTAATCATCACAAATTGATAATCTATATATTATCATCATCAATAGATAACTCATAACGTCAACACTCATATCTGAGATTCAAACCATTCAAGTCAAACCAAATCATCCATTCATAAGCAAGGATCCATAATAACATCATCCATAATTAATTTAAAATAAATTAAATTAATTACTTCAATCTCTAATTAATTTAAAGTGAATTAAATTAATTACTTATTCTTTAATTAATTTAAAGTGAATTAAATTAATTACTTCACCATTTTAAAACTTGCTTATTTAATCCCTTAATTGATTACCAATCAATTAAATAATTATCCTCAAATTAATCACCTTAATTAATCACCCTTGATTAATTATCCTCTAATTACATCCAAGTAATTATCTTTAATTAATTTACAAATTAATTATCCTTAACCAAAATCAGTAAGTAACCTTTAATTACTTCAATGTATTAATTAATTACTTCCTTAATCACTTATCCTTGATTAATTAATCTTAATTAATTAATCCTTAATTACATCATTAATTTTATTAATTAATGATCCTTAATTAAATTTAAATTAATTACTTATTTAAATTAATTATATTAAGTAATTAACCTTAATTAATCCACAATTATTAATCACTTTTGATTAATCATATTCAGTAATTAACTACCCTTAATTACTTTCTTAATTACTCCTAAATTAATTATATTTATTAATCATCCTTGATTAATCTCATTAGTAATTAATTACTCTTAATTAATTACATCACTTAATTATTTCAAATAACTCAATTAATAAATGCTTAAATTAATTCCATTAAGTAACTAATTTTTAATCACTTCATAAAGAAATTATCTTTACATAAATTACACAAAGTAATTAATACCAAAATACCATACTTCAATTAATTACTTCCAGTAATTTATTTATCTTAACTACTTCTCTAAGTAGTTATTTCTCAGTGATTACTTATCAACCCATTTAAGGATCATCCTAAATTAATTAAAGTTAATTAATTAATTTAAACTTACCCAATTAATAAATTAATTAACTACAATGAGTAATTAATAACTTTAATTATCTCCACAAAGTAATCATACTTAATTAAGTTTCATAATTGATTATTGAAATTAATTAATCCAATTAATTATCAAAATTAATTACATTATTAATTAAATAAATAATCACAAGTTAATGACCTTCATTAATCTTATTAACAAATTCTTAATTACCTTTCTTAAATAATTGACTTAAATTAACTACTAATTTAATTAACCTTAATTAATTTCAAATCTTTAATTAATTAAACAAATTAGTTAATTAAATTATTTAAATTATTAATTTTAATAAAACAAAGATCATTAAATCTTAAATTTACTTTAAAATAAAACATTTCTTATTCATGATTACTTTATCATAAATAAAGTAACTTAAAACAATTTAACTCAAAATTGTTTTCAAATTACATTTTTAATTTAAAATTTAAAAAGAAATCGAACTTAACTTAAACAAAATATTTTAAAATCCTTAAAAAAAGCTTATGCTAAAGGTTTTCTTATTTTGTAAAGAAGTTAAAAGAAATTTAAACCCAAATTCATTTCAAGATACAAATTATACATATGTTTTAAAGTTGTTTAAAACATTTAAAATATGTAAAACTTCCTTTCTTTTCAAAACCTGATTCAATTTTGATTCTTGTTTTCAGATTTGAATTTATGTTTAAATTTCCTATTTTGATTTAAACACTTTAACTTCAAATTTAATTATCTAACTTTTTTTTCTTCCTTTAAATGTTGCTTAAATATTTTAATTTTAAAAAGTTTAAATTAAAATTTTAAGTCTGGATTCAAACCTCATTTGAATTCTAATTTTAAATTTGATTTAAATTCCGTTTTCAAAAGCCCTGCATTTAGATTTTAAAAATAAATTTTGAATTGAAAACTACAGGTTTTCAAAAACTTGTAACTCAGAAAAATCAACCCGAGCTTCCTCTAATAGTACTCCGAGTAAGACCCTTCAAAACTTTGAGTAAAACTCGAATTGACTCGAGTATAACCCGAGTAACAAAACACAGCCATACCCAAACCTTCCCTGACACCAACTTCATCACCGTGCATATGCACGGTGGCTGTAGCCACCTCCGGCCACCTCCCAGGCCGTGAACAAGTCATCGACCTCCCTTACATCACCTCACGACCATCAAAATCACTCAACCCACTCGAAATTAGATTCGAGTTTCCCCAATTCATCCTGTCAGCATCAACAGGCTTCCCTTCAACCAAACCTGGAAACCCTCATTTTCCCCCTCCTCCGACCACCTTGTCGACAGCTACTCCGACCACACCTGCATCAATACTCCATCTACCATCACCCCAAAAATCAAGACACTCGGTCACCTGTAGTTTCCTCCCGATCAATCAAAGCAGTGCCAAATAAAACTAGGTTTAGCATTCCCCTTTTCCAGATAAGACAGCAATGCACAAAAATTCATCACTAAAAATTTGCAATTTGATTTTAAATAATCATAATTTAGTTTTAACTTTTGATTCAAACACCTGAAATTATCAATCAACTGGATTTTGACAGATTTTAATTTACTTTTGTTATAACTTCGTTTCCAGTAAAATACAGGTATATTTTTTCTTCTTCTTTTCATCTTAAACAAAATCTTAGGCTTATCATTGATGATATATTAATCATGCATTTACCAAATCTCTTATACTATCAAAGATAAATTTTAAAAACACTTAAGTTTCTTTTAAAACTTGGATCCTGGAACTTAGAAAATACTGTAAATATCACAAAACAGAAACTATACTAAATACAATTTTATTTATTGGAACAAACATGCACTCCATATCTACTTAAACTTTAAAATTTATGAGGTTACTCTCAATATACAAATCAACATACAACCAGATCCACACAAGTCATCAATCAAGCAAAAATTAAATATTTAAGTTTTAAACAGAAAGTTACTCATAAACACTTCATTCAACATACTATCAAGTATATAACACAGGCATATACATTTCAGTCATAAAACCAGTTCAGATTATACTTAAATTCTATTTTAAGAAAAAGAAGTTTCTCACAAACATACCAATCAACATGCAATTCAGGTAACATACACAACATACTTATTTAAACAACCAACTTATATTTAAATTTTTAAAAGTGTTACTCACCTGAGATTTGAAGATGAAACAGAGCTCAAAATTTCGAAAAGCTTTATGCTTCTGTTTTGAATTTCAAAAACCAGTGTCCCTTGCTTTAAAACTTCAATTTGAATGCTATTACTTCTCTGAATTTTTGATAAAACTTGAGTTGCTTGCTTTTTGGAATTTTGAAATGCAGACATATACTTGATTCCTATTTTTTTTTTTTTTTTTTTTTAAGAATGCAGAGGCTTCTATTTCCAGATACAGGCTTTTGATTTTACTTGCTTTAAAGACTCAGATTGAAGAGAAAAACTTGCATGCAGGCTATTTCTTTTGCATTTGAATGGAATTACAGGTGCAGGCTTTTGGAGTTTTGAACTTGAGGATTAACAGTTTGCATGATCTAAAATTTTATACAGTGGATTACAGATTTATAATTGAGGAGGATGTTGAGAAAAAATGAATTTCAGATTTGTATATGGAAATTAGTAAAATGATTTGAAGAGGGATTTGAAATAGATTCAAGATATTGATTTGGTTTGAGTAATATAGCATGATTTGTTTCAGCTGAGAATATTTCTCTTCTTAACTTTGAAAAAAATGAAGATTTTGAAAAGAATGAGAGTGAAGAAAACATATTTTATATGAATGTAATTGATTTATTAAGAATTAAAAGAAAAATCAAAATAAGAAGGACACTTGTTACATTACTTATTTAATTCAATTACACTTGTCTCATTAGTTATATAAGACACTAACACTTGTCATTATACACATTTTACTTATTATTTAATTTGTTTTTATTTAATTTAAAAGTAAATGTAACTCTTTCTTTATTTATTAAATACATGTATATATAAAATTTATCTTCCTATGTATCACTTTTTAAAGAAAATGACATAAAACAATTTATATAAAGATGAAAGCTTACTTACAAGATTTAGATATGTTAAATCATTTGAATTCAAAAATAAATTCAAATTTAAATTCTATTCATACATTTAAAAATCCAATTTTAAAACTAATTCATATTAACATATTAATTTTAATGTGATAATAATATTGTCTTTTAAAACATATCTATATTTATACATTTATCATTATTATTTGAAAATAACTCATTTATCAAATTTAAATCATTTATAAAAGAAATCATAATTTAATTTTCACTTGTCTAACTTATTTACATAAATTAATGTTTAAGATATAAATGGCATTTTAAATTTACTTGTATAATTCCCAAATTATCAAAATGAATATTAGAATTTAAAAACAAGATTTTATTTGTTTATTATATTTCAATCAAAACTTATCTATCTACAATATATATAAATATATATATATATATATATATATATACAATATAAATAGGAAAACATTTTATTAGCTTTTAAAAGATAAAATTCATAAATTACACATTTTTTTAATTAGATTATTAAATCAAGTAAATTTTTTTATTAAAATTTTATCAAATCAATTTAATTTTAAATACAAATTATTAAATTGATATTGCTAAAATTTCCGGGATATCACATTCCTTCCCCCTTAAAAGAATTTCGTCCCCGAAATTTAAAAGCGAAGGTAATTCAATAACCTATTTAAAATTATAGATTTTAAATCACAAGCATTCATCAATCATATGCTAACAACCCAAGCAACCAATTTATCTAATCAAACAAATTAATTATCCAGATAAAATTCTGGATAAAAATTCCTCGAGTTTACTCGGTATATATATATTACTCGCCCAACAAAATACAAACCATCTAAACTATGAAGCTACAAAGCTTCAACTCATCTAGATCTACGACTCTAAACAGGATATCAGACCACAAACGAGTCTGACTCAACACCCTAATCTTCCTGAACAGCTGGTTCCACTTCCAGAGATAACTCATACACGTACTCCCTCAGAGATACGTGAAACTCATCGAATCCCAGTTATCCAAACTGGCAATTCGATTCTTGATATCAAAATACCAATCCAACCCAACACAATGATCTCCTCAAGATCAACCAAGACTAAGATCACCAACTCTACTCCTCAAATATCAGAAGAACAAACTCACTTCTTCTATCTGGAAAAAACAACACAGAAACATTTCCAAACTGCTTCCGCTGCACAACTCCGATCTATCCTGAGCTGCTTCACCAAACTCTATCTCGAGAAATCCTCCTTCTACTAGCTGATCCACTGATAGCACTCCTGGAAATCCAGATGATAAGAAAACTCAAACTCCTGATACAGACAAACCTCAGACTTCTCAGAAGACATCCAGAAAATTCTTCAATACCTCAAAAGAACATTCAAACTATCGCAAGTCACTTTTGCGATCAACACAGACCAATTTCCAAAGAAACCAGTTCTCTCTTTACCAAACAGAACAGCTTACTCTTAATTAGCCAATCCAATAAAGTATTGGGTCCACTCTGCTGCTTCCGAACTCCTTCTTCAGAAACTACTCAGCCAGTCAATTTCTGCCAACAAAGAAACTCCTAGTTGCACTACTGATACCAATGCCAAAACTTCCTTATCTAAAGCTCTTCGAGAAACTCGGACCTCTCAGCCAACCACCACATCCTGCTGAACTCATCCACAACTCTGAAGCAGACATACCTCCTAAATCTTGTTCCAAAGAAAACACCTTCGGACATATCCATATTCACTGCATCTCATTACGCAGTTACTACTACCTGAGGTATCAAAATAACATTACACACTTCTATCAAACCGACAGATCCAAACTCAACTCATCCATCTTCAAAGATAGGCACTGAACCTTAACAGGATACCTTCAGAGATCGATGAAATCTCTACACCACTGCACAACTTACTCGAGACGGTATTAGGTCTACAGTCTCGACAAATACACTTCAAACCTCAAACATTCAAACTCCAATTAATGGTAGTAATCGTGAACACCACTACCTTATCTACCTTTATAACTTATATTGGAAAACCTGAACAGGTAACCCAACAGGTAGGTAGAAATAATAAATATATATAGATATATATCAAAGCTACAAATACGCTCTCTCAAGATAGACACCACTCCAGAGCCTAGGTATTCACTCAACCTAATGCTCTGATACCACTGTCACGACCCAACTTCCTAACTCCAGGAAGTTGCATCGCTAATAAGAAAGAAAGGGATAGAGAACAGAAAGAAAGAGAAGAAAGAAGAACAACACATCAGAATCTAAACAGCGGAACGAATAGATTATATTAATAAACATAAAATATTTACATAGTTTACAACCACTATCAGAGTATACAGATAATACAACACATACTAGACAGTTATAAACTCCTGTCTAGTATTTACAACATAATACCATCTCAGAGTCAACACAGAACACACAGCGGAATACTAATATCTAACGCAGAAGCCTCCTGCTCCATTGCTCCTCCAATATTCGTCAAAGCTAACCCGAATCCTAACCTGAATCCCTTGGCTACTCGTAAAAATTTGAGTACCCAAGAGTTTATGAAAAAAAAATAAACTCCGGGTCAGACATGGGTCTGGTGTGAGTAACAGGTTAAAGTTGCTTAACTTTTAAAAGACCTTTAAAAAGAAAGGTATCACGTAAGACTTCCCACATATAAACATGGAAAAGTTTTTACCTTACGCTAACCAAAACATTTGATAGGAAATCCGATGATATTATAATAGTGTCTAGGGTTTTCAAATAAATATGAAATAGCCGAAATTGTTACATGATTAAATTTCAGCTACTAGCCACAAAAGTGGGTAATACAATCAAAACCGTTGGCACTTATTGGATTCTGGATTCCATACAATGGCAGGGCTACTGGGGTACCGCCCGTCACAGTACGTGGCCTAGATCACCGTACCGAGGATTACTCCCTTCATCCCCTACAACACAAGGCCGGACCCGTTCCTTACTGAACAGTTCCGAACAAGACAACCCCGGCAGTTGTCGCGATTCAACCGCCCCACACAGCCGAATATAAAGGGACTTCTAGACAGGGGAAAATCTTGCTCTCCAGTGGGGGCTACCCACGAAGCCTTGCTGCACCTCCCCTGTTTTAGCCATTCCCGGTTGATGAGGCTTGAGGTTACGATTACCTTTATAGAACACCTTCATCTTAGAATGCTCATCGTCCGCCTGACGATGTGCTGAAAGCATTCAATCCATACAAGTTCGTTCCGGGTTCGAACGAAACCGAAGGCACTATCTCGTTGCACTCATTATTGGAATCACCCTCAGAGTCAACGACCATAGCCCTTGCACTCTGATTCACCATCTCGAATCTATAAGCACTATTCCGTCAAACTCATTACGGAATCACCCACAGAGTTATACTGACGTATAGCCCTTACACCTCGAGTCTTCACTTGCTCCACTTAGATTCACGTCCTAACGTTAATTGGAATCGATGTGGTTTTCGGATTCCAAATATGGAAACCCGATCTCGGTCTCATCGAAATCCAAAGCGTGTCTTTTAGGTCCAAGTTGTTTTAAGTTTAAAACAATTCAATTCTAATTATCCATATACACACAGATAGGTAACTCATATCATAATAGAAAATCAACAATATTATTAAAAACAGGTAATCATCACACATTGATAATCTATATATTATCATCATCAATAGATAACTCATAACGCCAACACAATGCAACCAATGCATCCATATCACACAATACTAATCTCATATCTGAGATTCAAACCATTCAAGTCAAACCAAATCATCCATTCATAAGCAAGGATCCATAATAACTCATCCATAATTAATTTAAAATAAATTAAATTAATTACTTCAATCTCTAATTAATTTAAAGTGAATTAAATTAATTACTTATTCTTTAATTAATTTAAAGTGAATTAAATTAATTACTTCACCATTTTAAAACTTGCTTATTTAATCCCTTAATTGATTACCAATCAATTAAATAATTATCCTCAAATTAATCACCTTAATTAATCACCCTTGATTAATTATCCTCTAATTACATCCAAGTAATTGTCTTTAATTAATTTACAAATTAATTATCCTTAACCAAAATCAGTAATTAACCTTTAATTACTTCATTGTATTAATTAATTACCTCCTTAATCACTTATCCTTGATTAATTAATCAGAATTAATTAATCCTTAATTACATCATTAATTTTATTAATTAATGATCCTTAATTAAATTTAAATTAATTACTTATTTAAATTAATTATATTAAGTAATTAACCTTAATTAATCCACAATTATTAATCACTTTTAAATAATCATATTCAGTAATTAACTACCCTTAATTACTTTCTTAATTACTCCTAAATTAATTATATTTATTAATCATCCTTGATTAATCTCATTAGTAATTAATTACTCTTAATTAATTACATCACTTAATTATTTCAAATAACTCAATTAATAAATGCTTAAATTAATTCCATTAAGTAATTAATTTTTAATCACTTCATAAACAAATTATCTTCACATAAATTACACAAAGTAATTAATCCCAAAATACCATACTTCAATTAATTACTTCCAGTAATTTATTTATCTTAATTACTTCTCTAAGTAGTTATTTCTCAGTGATTACTTATTAACCCATTTAAGGATCATCCTAAATTAATTAAAGTTAATTAATTAATTTAAACTTACCCAATTAATAAATTAATTAATTACAATGAGTAATTAATAACTTTAATTATCTCCACAAAGTAATCATACTTAATTAATTTTCATAATTGATTATTCAAATTAATTAATCCAATTAATTATCAAAATTAATTACATTATTAATTAAATAAATAATCACAAGTTAATGACCTTCATTAATCTTATTAACAAATTCTTAATTACCTTTCTTAAATAATTGACTTAAATTAACTACTAATTTAATTAACCTTAATTAATTTCAAATCTTTAATTAGTTAAACAAATTAGTTAATTAAATTATTTAAATTATTAATTTTAATAAAACAAAGATCATTAAATCTTAAATTTACTTTAAAATAAAACATTTCTTATTCATGATTACTTTATCATAAATAAAGTAACTTAAAACAATTTAACTCAAAATTGTTTTCAAATTACATTTTTAATTTAAAATTTAAAAAGAAATCGAACTTAACTTAAACCAAATATTTTAAAATCCTTAAAAAAAAGTTTATGCTAAAGGTTTTCTTATTTTGTAAAGAAGTTAAAAGAAATTTAAACCCAAATTCATTTCAAGATACAAATTATACATATGTTTTAAAGTTGTTTAAAACATTTAAAATATGTAAAACTTCCTTTCTTTTCAAAACCTGATTCAATTTTGATTCTTGTTTTCAGATTTGAATTTATGTTTAAATTTCCTATTTTGATTTAAACACTTTAACTTCAAATTTAATTATCTAACTTTTTTTCTTCCTTTAAATGTTGCTTAAATATTTTAATTTTGAAAAGTTTAAATTAAAATTTTAAGTCTGGATTCAAACCTCATTTGAATTCTAATTTTAAATTTGATTTAAATTCCGTTTTCAAAAGCCCTGCATTTAGATTTTAAAAATAAATTTTGAATTGAAAACTACAGGTTTTCAAAAACCTGTAACTCAGAAAAATCAACCCGAGCTTCCTCTAATAGTACTCCGAGTAAGACCCTTCAAAACTTCGAGTAAAACTCGAATTGACTCGAGTATAACCCGAGTAACAAAACACAGCCATACCCAAACCTTCCCTGACACCAACTTCATCACCGTGCATATGCACGGTGGCTGTAGCCACCTCCGGCCACCTCCCAGGCCGTGAACAAGTCACCGACCTCCCTTACATCACCTCACGACCATCAAAATCACTCAACCCACTCGAAATCAGATTCGAGTTTTCCCAATTCATCCTGTCAGCATCAACAGGCTTCCCTTCAACCAAACCTGGAAACCCTCATTTTCCCCCTCCTCCGACCACCTTGTCGACAGCTACTCCGACCACACCTGCATCAATACTCCATCTACCATCACCCCAAAAATCAAGACACTCGGTCACCTGTAGTTTCCTCCCGATCAATCAAAGCAGTGCCAAATAAAACTAGGTTTAGCATTTCCCTTTTCCAGATAAGACAGCAATGCACAAAAATTCATCACTAAAAATTTGCAATTTGATTTTAAATAATCACAATTTAGTTTTAACTTTTGATTCAAACACCTGGAATTATCAATCAACTGGATTTTGACAGATTTTAATTTACTTTTGTTATAACTTTGTTTCCAGTAAAATACAGGCATATTTTTTTTTCTTCTTTTCATCTTAAACAAAATCTTAGGCTTATCATTGATGATATATTAATCATGCATTTACCAAATCTCTTATACTATCAAAGATAAATTTTAAAAACACTTAAGTTTCTTTTAAAACTTGGATCCTGGAACTTAGACAATACTGTAAATATCACAAAACAGAAACTATACTAAATACAATTTTATTTATTGGAACAAACATGCACTCCATATCTACTTAAACTTTAAAATTTATGAGGTTGCTCTCAATATACAAATCAACATACAACCAGATCCACACAAGTCATCAATCAAGCAAAAATTTAATATTTAAGTTTTAAACAGAAAGTGTTACTCATAAACACTTCGTTCAACATACTATCAAGTATATAACACAGGCATATACATTTCAGTCATAAAACCAGTTCAGATTATACTTAAATTCTATTTTAAGAAAAAGAAGTTTCTCACAAACATACCAATCAACATGCAATTCAGGTAACATACACAACATACTTATTTAAACAACCAACTTATATTTAAATTTTTAAAAGTGTTACTCACCTGAGATTTGAAGATGAAACAGAGCTCAAAATTTTGAAAAGCTTTATGCTTCTGTTTTGAATTTCAAAAACCAGTGTCCCTTGCTTTAAAACTTCAATTTGAATGCTATTACTTCTCTGAATTTTTGATAAAACTTGAGTTGCTTGCTTTTTGGAATTTTGAAATGCAGACATATACTTGATTCCTAGAATTTTTTTTTTTTTTTTTTAAGAATGCAGAGGCTTCTATTTCCAGATGCAGACTTTTGATTTTACTTGCTTTAAAGACTCATATTGAAGAGAAAAACTTGCATGCAGGCTATTTCTTTTGCATTTGAATGGAATTACAGGTGCAGGCTTTTGGAGTTTTGAACTTGAGGATTAACAGTTTGCATGATCTAAAATTTTATACAGTGGATTACAGATTTATAATTGAGGAGGATGTTGAGAAAAAATGAATTTCAGATTTGTATATGGAAATTAGTAAAATGATTTGAAGAGGGATTTGAAATAGATTCAAGATATTGATTTGGTTTGAGTAATATAGCATGATTTGTTTTAGCTGAGAATATTTCTCTTCTTAACTTTGAAAAAAAATGAAGATTTTGAAAAGAATGAGAGCGAAGAAAACATATTTTATATGAATGTAATTGATTTATTAAGAATTAAAAGAAAAATCAAAATAAGAAGGACACTTGTTACATTACTTATTTAATTCAATTACACTTGTCTCATTAGTTATATAAGACACTAACACTTGTCATTATACACATTTTACTTATTATTTAATTTGTTTTTATTTAATTTAAAAGTAAATGTAACTCTTTATTTATTAAATACATGTATATATAAAATTTATCTTCCTATGTATCACTTTTTAAAGAAAATGACATAAAACAATTTATATAAAGATGAAAGCTTACTTACAAGATTTAGATATGTTAAATCATTTGAATTCAAAAATAAATTCAAATTTAAATTCTATTCATACATTTAAAAATCCAATTTTAAAACTAATTCATATTAACATATTAAATTTTAATGTGATAATAATATTGTCTTTTAAAACATATCTATATTTATACATTTATCATTATTATTTGAAAATAACTCATTTATCAAATTTAAATCAATTATAAAAGAAATCATAATTTAATTTTCACTTGTCTAACTTATTTACATAAATTAATGTTTAAGATATAAATGGCATTTTAAATTTACTTATATAATTCCCAAATTATCAAAATGAATATTAGAATTCAAAAACAAGATTTTATTTGTTTATTATATTTCAATCAAAACTTATCTATCTACAATATATATAAATATATATATATATATATATATACAATATAAATAGGAAAACATTTTATTAGCTTTTAAAAGATAAAATTCATAAATTACACATTTTTTTAATTAGATTATTAAATCAAGTAAATTTTTTTATTAAAATTTTATCAAATCAATTTAATTTTAAATACAGATTATTAAATTGATATTGCTAAAATTTCCGAGATATCACAGAAGCAATTTTTTTATGATTTACTGAATGCTGCTGAGAAACCTCTTTGGGATGGTTATAAAAGCGGCACCCAGCTATCAGTTTCCGCAGAATACATTGCGATGATGTCAAAATACAACATCACCGAAGCCGGATTTACAGCCGTTGTACAAGCCGCAAATAAACATATGCCGTCCGATAATTTAATGTGAGAAAAACACTATGAAGTTAAAAAAACTTATGTCGGCTTTTGATTTACCTTGTCAAAAAATAGATACATGTTAAATGGCTGCATGTTGTTTTGGAAAGATGACATCACTTTTAGGAAGTGTAGAATATGTAACGAGGAATGGTATAAACCAAGAAAAAAGAAGGGAAAGAAAGTTCCATACAAGCGTATGCATTATTTGCCCATCACTCCTAGACTTCAATGATTATACGCATCTTTTGTAACTACATCTCATATGAGATGACATAGTGTGAGAATAGATAAGAGGGTACGTTGACACATTCAGCCAATGGAGAAGCATGAAAGCATTTCGACAAAACTTATCCCAATTTTACAATGGAGATTCGTAATGTTAGACTTGGATTATGTACGGATAGTTTTTCACTATTTTCTCAATTTGGTGCTAAATATTCATCTTGGCCTGCTAAATATTCATCTTGGCCCGCTAAATATTCATCTTGGCCCGTTATGTCACACCTTATAATTTACCTCCGTGGATGTGTATGAAAACACAATATATATGTTTCTTACTGTTGTCATTCCTGGCCCCGACGATCCGACACAAGGAATTAATGTTTATTTACAACCGTTGATTGAGGAGTTAAAAATACAATGGAACGAAGGATTATAAATATACGACATTTCAAAAAAAAAATTCGTATGTTTTCTTCTTTTTTGTGGACTATAAGTGATTTTCCTGCCTATGCAATGCTTTTAGGATGGAGTACATCCGGTTGTCTAGCATGTCCATATTGCATGGAAGTAACACGTGCTTTTTCCTTACCGAATGGTAAGAAAATTTCATGGTTTGACTGTCATCAATGCTTTCTCCATGTTAATCATCCCTTCAGAGGAGACAAGAAAAACTTTTTAGCTAACAGAGTAGAAACCAGACAACCACAATGATATCGTCAGGCAAAGACATATACGAACTTGTAAGGGACTATCCAAAGATATATGAAACTAGAGTGCAAACAGAAATTGCAGGCAAATCGACTATTAATAATTGGTGCAAACAAACTATACCTTGAGAGTTGCCTTATTGGAAAGATCTTCTGCTTCGTTATAATATTGATGTGATGCACAACGTGAAAAATGTCTTTGATAATGTTTTTAACACAATTTTAAATGTTAAGGGGAAGACTAAACGATTTGAAATCAAGACGTAATATACAAAAATTATGCAAATGTCCCGAGCTTGATATGAAACTAAATGATAGTAAAAAAAACCCAAAGAATGTTCCAAGTTAGATAATAATCAAGTTAAAGTTGTGTTAAAATGGATGGAAGGATTAAGATTTTCTGATGGTAGTTCATCAAATCTTCGTAGATGTGTTGACTTTAAAAACGGTAGATTGAGCGGAATGAAAAGCCACGACTTTCACATGATAACGAAAAATTTATTACCCGTTCTATTCAAAGAACTATTGCCGTTAAAAGTTTAAAAGGTAATAATGGAGCTTAGTCTGTTTTACAAAGAGTTTTGTTCGACTATTTTAAAAGTGCAACGTTTATGTAAACTTGAAGAAGATATTCCTATATTGCTCTGCAAATTGGAGAAAATATTTCCGCCTGGTTTCCTTAATGTAATGGAACATTTACTTGTTCATCTCCCATCTGAAGCACGAATTCAAGGTCTTGTGCAATATGGATGGATGTATCCATTTGAGAAGTATGTAATATGTTACCTATTAATTTAATTACATTCGAAAGTCAAATTTAATGTAAATTAATTTTGCATAGATACTTGAATCATCTGAAGATAAAAGTGAGGCAAAAAGCACGATTTGAAGGTTCGATATGTAAATCTTACATCAAAGAGGAAGCTTCATTCTATTTCTCTCACTATTTCAACGACCATGTGAACATATCATTTGAAAATGTTCCTTGTAATGACGAAGACGACGAATAAGAGTCCTCTCAAACAACGTTATCTATTTTTAGACAACATGATCGACCTTTTGAGAAATGTATAGAAGTATGGTTAAAAGATAGAGATCTTCATGTAGCACACACTTATATTATTTTAAATCGTGCCGAGGTTTCACCATTTATTAGGTAATTTGAAATAATAATTTATGATTTATTCGTTTCCATAATGCATGAGCGTGTAGATTTTAATGGAATATTTTATTCATATATGCAGTATTTATGAAAGTGAACATCTGCACGGAGATCTCAGTAAAGAATTTTCTGATTGGTTTTCAAAATATGTTTATGAATCGAGAAATTGTGTGGTTGACAAAGGTTTGAAACATCTTGCGTTGGAACCAAAAAGAAATGTCAAGATGTTTCTAATATATTTCGTCAATGGATATAAATTTAACACCAAAGAATACGGTGCAGAAAAATTAACTAATAATACATGTGTATTTGTTAAAGAAAGTGATGATCCAGAAAATCAAATAAATGATTTTTATGATGTTTTAACACAAATTTTGCAACTGATATATTTCTCACGACCCACGGAGGAGGTGTTTCTGTATACAATTAGTTTAGTAATGTTTCGAGTTCCGAAATTAATGTGCACAAGGATTATAATCTTATTGAAATAAAGCACATATCGCATTTTCACAAGTACGATCCTTTTGTACTAGCCAAACAAGCTTTGCAAGTTTATTATGCTTCGTATTTGTCTCTAAAAAGAGATAAAGCAGATTGACCGGGACTTTTTAAAACAAAGACAAGAATTACGTTTGATGGAAAGAATATTCCAGACGAACAAGCTTATCATGCAGATCTTAAGCAAAGCAACGAAATAATAATTATAGATGATCGTAATGATTTTGGACCTCTGAATGATGAATCTAATATTTTGGTAGAAGCATTAGAGAATAAGGAGAAAAATAACGTAGAATATAAGACCGAATCTGAATCAGAAGACGATGAAGATTGATGTAAATGATGAGATTTATTTTTCTAATAATTTAATTATGCAATTGATGAGATTATGCAATTGATGCAATTATGCAATTAGTGTACTTATGTTGAATTCTTGGTGTATTACGAAATTGATGTAATTGATGAGATTATTTTCTAGTTCTATAATTTATGAAACCGAATCTGCTTATCGTCATTCACATCCTTTATGTCATTACCATTTCTGTCATATATTTTGCAATTTATGTTAAAAATGCAATGAATTCTGCTTATCGTCAGAATATGACACCTAATCTTATCAGGTATACTTCGCACTTTATGTACTTTATATCTTTTATGTCATTTAACTATAAAATATATTTCTCCATCATGTTATTGTTCTCTTTTAAAATGATGTGTCTATGATAGGTATCATGTCGTCCAAAAGGAGGAGTTCTTCCCTTTCTTCAGGAGGCGATGGTAGCGGTCCATCGCAACTGCCACAGCGACCTGTTATGTCTCTAATACCAAGAGCAGAGGGGTAAGCATTAAACTTTTTTCAGCATCTTAAATATTTGTATATGATATACTAATATGTATTATATTTAACACATGAGGTTTGAGCTACAGCCATCAGCTGTAGTTCTATCAGTTTCGAGAGTCGTACAAGATTGGGATGTCGGCTTGTTGATCGAAGTGGGATAATATCCCTCCCCACATCATGGAGTGTATTTGGAAGGATTTCATTGTAAGTATAATCTTTTTTTTCCATTCTTAATTTTTTTTCTTATTTATTATTCACCTTTTATTGGCTAATTTTTGGTTGTTTGTTTATCATGAAATGCAGGCCACAATGGACATGCAATTAGATGACCTATAGCTGGTACGACATTACTGGATGGAGAAGATGAGGAAGAACTGCATGGATTCCATGTCGACAGTGAAGCATAAAGGGCAGAAGCCAAACTGGATGGGGACGAGTGTGTGGGAAGGGTGGCTGGCACATTAGGATAGTAACGAGGCGAAGGTAAGTGTACTAAAATTTTATTAATTATTTGATTGATACGTAAATATCAAAAAATATTTGGTAAGTAATGTATTAAATTTAAATGTACAGGCAGAGTTGGAAAGAAACTCTGCAAATAGCAAAAATTTCGTCACTCATCGAGGAGGGTCAAAGTCGATCCAGCAATATTGCCAGGAGTTGGTAAATTTATTAAATGTGAATTATAAATAGTTATTGTGCTATATAATTTTGAATAAACAATAATAGTACATAATAATCAATTTCAGGAAGCACAGGCGCATGGTCCCGTGTCATATGTGGATGTGTTTACCGGTACTCATGCCATCGAGCATGTAAATCCAAACGGGATAGTTTCATATACATGGCACGACGATAAATCGAGAAAGAGCCACGTAAGCATATTTTAGTTTGTGTACTACTAATAATTGTTTTAATTGTTAAAGTATAATGAATTAAGATATCATGATATTAATTTTAACTGCATTTTTATTTGTTCTTGCAGGCAAGGATTGTGGAACAACGCCAGAAAGTCCTAGAGGACACCGGTCCAGAGCAGTTAACGCAGATGAAGAGGACGTTATTTTTGAGTCAGTCATGGATTCACCGTCATGGAACATGGGCTATGGCTTTGGCAATCAAGTGGTAATGAATAATATATTAAGATTTAACAATTTAATAATCTTTTAGTTCTAAAGAACTTCACATCGCTTTAGTTTCTTTAATAAGTTTATAGATATAACAATTAACACATTATGTTGTAACTTTGATGGTAAGATTATAGACTAAATTAAATAAGTGTTGCAGACCTGTAGACAGAGAAGAGCTAGCCAAACGACTAAAGCTGATTTTGATCTTGTAGAGATTGATGAGTTGAGAGCTAGGGTGGTGCAGCCGGAAGAGCAGAACAATTGTCAGACCATCGAGATGACATAGCTGCTGGATCGGCGTGTTATTGAGTACATGCAACAACTGGTTCGGGAGGTTCTGACGCTGATTGACTGGAGTGATAGGTGCGTTTTTTTGTTTTGTGTTATTGTTTAGTAAGTATTGATGATACATTGAGTTGATGGAGTTGGATTTGAAATGTTGTGATATTGTTTGGTGATAGATTTGGTGAGAGTAATTTTGACATTTGAGAGTTGATGGTGAGGAGTTGGTGAAGGATTGATGTATATATTGTACAATTAGATGTATGTAAATTATGGTGGCGAAGTTTGGTTTGATTTTATATGAATTATGCTTGATTTATTTCTTTATGATATTTGATTATGTTTGTATGGTTTGATTTCATATTGAATATCTGAGTTACATATATGCTTTTTGGGTGGAATATATTGCATTTATGGATTGTGGATGCAAGGCGAAAACGATGCAGAAATACTAAAAAACAAACCCAGATTTTCCGACGGCTTCCGATGGCCTGTAAGCCAAAAATTTCCAACGGCTGGAGATGGCTCCCGACGACTTTCAGCACACAATGTAATAGTCCACATGTCTTTCAACGACCGTCGGAAGCCATTGGACGATCGTCACCGGCGTCGAAAAATAGGTGTCGGGGTATGTTGGGAGCCATCGCAAATTCTGTTTGTCGATGGATTTTTTTTGCAGCAGATATTTCCGACGGCTCCCGATGGCTTCCAATTGCCGCCGACGGGCAGGAGCCGTCAGAAATTGACTTGATTCATGTAGTGGTGTAATAGCGTCAGAGATGTTTATGGGGTTTCACATCTTCTATCAAGTGTATATCATGCGTGCAATAACTCAAGAGATGTTACGAGATTTTCCATCTCTTAAGGATCTATGAAAATATTTATATATAGTAGAATATGTTATATATGTAATGTCTAATCAATAATGTAAATATTTTTCTTAATGTTAAGACTTACATTAATCCCCTTAACGTGTTTTTAAGCATTGTCGTACACTTTGCATATAATGCCCAAGTAGCACGTCAGGGGATAGGGATACGCCGTGATTACGACAATACTAAACCAAAATCGTAATGGTTTCTTATAGGGATAAAATTATAATAAGGCACATGAGACAATTCCCAAGGTAGGATACTACTAGTTTGGGTCGCAAGGGTATTGGTAATGGCTACGATCGCCCACCATTTCCATCCATCACATATCGAGTCAAAGGGAGGTCATCCCAAAATCAAGGTGCACCAATCGAAACCAATATCAGCAGTAATAGTATGGACCAACTCCAAGAAGAAAATCGAAGATTGGATGTCTGCTAGGATTTGCTAGCCCGCTTGACCCTGTCATGCTGTCCTATTTTAGTAACTTCAAATTGACACAAGTGCCGGAGGCTATCCATCATCGTTATCTTTTTTAAATCCAGCAAACGTATGCAAAATCCAACCACTTCATTCTAGAGTCTCCTCCGTGTTCACAGTTGGTAAAGTGGTTCCAATATTGACACGGAGTATGCCAATAAGAGGCCCTGGTTTCTTTAACAACGAAGCCACGTTTTACACACCGGTTGGTACTTTTATATTTCGAAAACAATTCATGCTTGATATCAAAATATCATATTCGCTTCAAAATAGCATTCATTTCAAAATATCATACTTACTTCAAATATGTCAATTTCACTTAAAAATCATTTTCAACTTCAATATCTCAATTTCACTTCCAAAATCATTTCGAATCTCAACTTAGGTCTTCATTCAGCCCAATTCGCATTTCAATCCACGATTTAAATATAAATAGTTCCCACTACAACCAGTTTGAATTTTTAGAAAATAATTTGAATAGTTTTAAATAGTTGAAATAGTTTCTTACAATGCTTTAAATATTTAAAATGGTTTATATAGGAAAATAGTTTGGAAAATCAAAATAATTTGAATATTTAAAAAGATAGACTTTACACAGTTTATATTAACATTATTTATTTGAAAATAGTTTCAAAGTTAAACTGGTTCGATTCAAAAAAATTCAATTCAAATCATCTTCGATTCAATTCTATTCAAATCGACTCAATTTCAATTTCAATTCAAATCAATTTCAATTCAAATCAATTTCAATTTCCACTTTAATTCAAATCAACTTCAATTTCGATTTAAATTTCCATTTCAATTCTCAATTTTAATTAATTTCAATTCAGTTCTCAATTTTAAATCATTTTAATTTATATCGATTTCGATTTCAAAACACCGATTTAAATCACTTAAATCAATTTAAACTTTGATATTCAATTTAAGGTTCAAATCTTTAAAAATAATTCAACCTCGAGCCAAATTTTGAAATATCAACTTATATCACTTTTACTTGAATAACTTCGACGTTCAAGTAAAAGTTTAAATCTTTTAAAACAATTCAATTTCCATAATTCAAATCATATTTCAATTATAACTTCATGTTTCTTGTTGCATTCTTTAAACAGCTTCTTTTAACCAATTCCAATTTCACATTTCAAGCTCAAGTTCGAAAATAATTCAATCCCCATATGTCAATTCAATTTTATTTTTATAAAACAAAATTACTTGAATTGATTCAAATCCAAGAATTTGAAATAGTTAAATTTAACCAATTCGGTTCCCGTATATAATTTTCTATCCTATAGCCAAGTGATCGGTTATATTTATTTTAGTTTCAGGGATGGATATATATCATTTCAATCCAAAATAAATGTCATAGGTATATATCATTTCAACCGGTTTCTTAATTTATTCGATATAATGTAAATAACTGTTTTATATAATGTCAACTAATTTATAGGGTGATAGATGATATATATAAAATAAATAAACATCCGATCATTTAAAATATCCACCAATTGGTATCCATCATAATCAATCATCCAAACAATCAACGAATCACAATAACTAACCAGTTATCAATAATCGAAAATTTAACTAATAGTTTAATTCCAATTCAATTTAACTGTCAAATTTAAATTTCTATCAGTACAAATAAGATATCAATTTTAAATGTCAGTTAAACCATCAAACAACAGTTAGTAAAATAAATAACTTCACGATTTCAATTTAACTAGCATAAAAATATTTTAGTACATCATGAGCATTTAAAACATTCACTTTTATATGAAAATGAAAAAAAATTCACCTTCAAATAAATTCTATTTTAATCCCATACTGTAGCGTTCGTTGATATGATCGCAACGAGGCTCGTTTCACTCGAAACGGATCTTGTACGCAAAAGTTACGAATTTATTAAAATCGATATAATTAATTTATAATTACAACTAGTTAACTAATTAAAATAATTAACCAAATTAACTGCTACCGTCACCTCCTCGTTCAAGCAATTCCTAGACATAAGAAAAAACCTATACGCACGTGACATTACATCACCGCGCGCGCCACCCAAGACGATTGGACTTCGATCAAAATGAACCATCATGACCTCCATGGCCTACTGCACCATCGTCCCATGCACCATTGCATCAGTCGCCGTTGTTGACGAACAGAACCAAATAAACCGCGTGCCCTAATTGCCTCGATCTTGGTGAATTCGCGATGCTTTGCCACGATCTAACCGCACATAACGTAGAGTTCGCTGTGCTCTACGTCTTTCATGTTAAAGCCTTGCCTGAAAGCATATGGATTGAGAGAGATTTAGAGGGAAAATAGGGCAATTTCGTGCCATGAATTCTATTTAGAGGAACGACTAAAGGTTTGCTAGGGTTAGGAACGAATGAAGATACCATGGCCCATTATATAAATATTTCCAACCCGATTCATCCATAAATTTTCCGAACTCCAAACGGCACGTGCCGCCTGGCATTTTATATGTTATACCTTTTCTCCGAATTCAACGGAACTAGTTTTGGGAGCCAATTCCATCAATTTAGAAGATAGCATTTCAAAATCAAATTATTTTAATTAAATTCCTTTAATTGATTTTATGCATTTCAAGCTCGCACGGCCGAACGGTAAGTCCGATCGTTATGAAACTTGAAATTCTACAATAATTCATTATAATGGATTCAATGAAACTAGTTTCATCGAAATCCGAGACAATGGTCAAAAAGACTATTTTTATACGTTAATTAAAACAAAAATTTTCCGAAAAGCAATTTAATCATTTCAAAATTCAATTTTAAAAGTTAATAATATTCATTCTCATTTAAATAAAATTTAAATCAACTTTCGAAATCATTTCCATTCACATTATATTCAGAATTAAATTATTTAAATAATTTCCAATATTAAATTTAACAATTTAATCATCCAATAAATCGCTCTATTTTTAATATAAGTTATTAACTTATAAAATTTATCTTTTAAAACGAATTCAAATAATAAAACAGCTACATTCATTTAGTTCCACTTATTTATTTGAAGTATTTCAATAATCCAATTTCGATGAATTCAAATAGTAGAATTTCAGTAAATTCGAATATTAGGTTCAAATGAATTTTAGTTATCAAACAATTATTTTATTTCCATCTCAATTGTCCAACACTTATTATTCGATTTTTGCTATTGATTATAAACACATTCAATACATAAAATTTCATTTCAAAACTTATTATTGCCTAAATCTTTGAAATTGGTTATTTCAAATTTTATTCCAGTTCATATTAAATAAAATAGATAAATAAAACAGGAAAATAGGCACAAGGACAAACTTAGAGAAAAATTCCGGCTGAAGGATAACAAGATTGTTTTTTAGGCTGAAGGACAATGCTAGTTATAACTAGCAGTTTGTATAGTGTTAAATTGAATATAATGCTAGATATAACTAACATTTTGTATAGTGTAAAAGTTGAATATAATGCTAATTACAACTAGCATTTGTCCTTCAGCCTAAAAATAAAACTTCATGTCCTTCAGGCAATTTTTTTTTCAAAGTTTGTTCTTTTCTCTAATCCCCCTAGATAAAATATATAAATTTTTCTATTTCTAACCAATTTTTTCAGTAATCATATTAAATTTAATAATTTCAAATGATTAAAAATACGGGTCATTACATGTCTTCTATAATAGTTTTATTTTCAAAACCAACAAATGTCCAAGACTGATTCTTCCCCGAAGACTTATTATTATTTGTGATATTATTTCCTAACCCAGAAATAGTGTGATTTCTAAAATCAAAATTGGCCGCAGTGTTTAAAACATCAAAATGCCAAAGAAACTTATCAAACAAATTCAATCATTTAATCTTCTCGCTAGAAACAATATCAAGAAATATATTTCTTAATTTTAAGAATTCTATAAAGAAGTAGTACCCATGGTCTTTCAATTTTAATGGTACTGGCACGGATAGATTTACCTGATTTTTCTTCAAACTCGATGATTTCTTATTCCCAAACCGACCAAAATTAATATGAAACTCGGGAACAAAATTTGATGTAGAATTCAAGGCATCAAAATGCCAAAGAATTTTGTCGAACATGCATTGTGTCTTCTCCTTCTTTTTTAAGTGGCTATCAAGAAATATCTTCTTTAACTTTAAGAACTCCAAACAAAAATAAAATCCATGATTCTTCAAATTCAGTTATTCTAACACAGATGAATTAACAACATTTTTCAAATATGAGATCCTCTTATGTCCAAATGACCCATAATTAAAGCATCAAATTGGTTCCTTGCATTCCCTTGCCTTATGCTTTCTTCCTCCACATCTATAACACAAGATTTTAAATTTTTTTCTAGAGCTTCATGTTCTTTGATTCAGACTCATTTTGGAAAGAAGCAGGAAGAGATTCTTTCACAACACTGGCATAAGAACAAGGTAACCGAGCGAGTATTTAGTTGTAGCGAGGATAAAAATGCAGAATAGACTAGGGTTTTGGAAAGAATTTGGAGGAAGAAGATTGTTGTCTGGAAGCCATTATCATTGGATGCAAAAGCTTAAAAGGAGTTTTATAATTATATTTGAAGATTTATAAAAGAATTTTATAATTATATTTTGAGATTTATAAAAAAAAGTTTATAAATTATATATTATAAAGGAGATATATAAAGGATATTTTATAAGGGAGATTTAGAGATGAAGTTTTAGAAAGGAATTTACAAATGGAGTTTGTAAATATAAAAGAGTTCTATAAAAAGGAATTTTATAAAAGAAAATGAAATTTGATTTCTATAAACGATCGTTTTAACATTTCAGTGGTATGGAAAGTATTTTTTTCACACTTAACACCAAATTTCAAGGTATTGAAACTCGTCTCTATATTGAGAATTATGAATGTATGTGTTGGCATCAAAATTGACCACCAACACCCAATTATACGTGAAAGCATCAATATCCAGTCACAGATCAAAGGTAGTATATGATGTAGAGAATATAATATGAAGAATAAATGAATTAAAATGAAAGCAAGTTAAAGAGATAAGATTTATAATGGTTCGGCTAACTTTGACCTATGTCCGCTCCAAAACAATCCTTTTTATTATACTACAATTTGATTACCGTTAGAATCCAAAATTCTAGAATAAAAATGGCACAGTATCCTCTAGGTTGAAGGTGAAGAGAAGCAGAATGAAAGTCCACCTTTCTGAAGCCAAGCCTACTATATTTATAGGTGAGACTTCGACCACAAGGCCTCTTTATCCATATGGGCCCACCACAGGGGTCGCTAGGCCCAAATCCCCGTGGAGAGGGATTGATCCAATCATTGGTTGATTTTTGGGCCTCGACTCCTATGACGGATTCCCTATGATAAAATACTTTAATCCCCAAGTTTCATGTCAATTGAAGCTAAGGAACTCGAGTTATTGATTGTTGAAATGCAAAACTACCCCTGGGATGCCGAACCCTATGGAGTGATAACAAATCGTGCTGAACCGAGCTTAATCACTTAGCCGATCCCTGGCCTATACTGACCCCTCCTCAAGCCTTTCCTATCCGGTCCCTTTTTACAACCTTCCTTCATCCCATCATCTCCTTAACAGAAGACAAACAACCGAATACTTATCTAACTAACCATGTCGATCCACACTTTGCCTCAACCATACCGATCCCTCAGCTTTTACCTACGCCGGACCCTTTCTTCATAAAGTGGGTCGATCCCTTCTTTTATCAATAAGATAAACCAAACCATGCCATTCAAGTAAAGCCCGCTGATCCCTTGATGTTATTGCTTGTCAATTCATCCTATACTGATCCCTCGTTGTGAGTCGAAGTATGTCGATACAACTGATATGTCGATCCCACTAGTGACCATCCATGTCGACCCCTTCCATCACCTATGTTGATCCCTCTGTCTTGCTAGGCTATTAGAACATACCGATTCCTCCGGTGACCATCGCTGACCCCTTCCATCACTTATGTCGATCCTTCTATCTTGCTAGGCCATTGGAACATACTAACCCATCCTTCTTGTATTATGCCTATATTTCTAGTATCTTGCATTATCTATCTACCAACTCCATCCAAATCTGGCTTAGTATCACCATTTGTACTTTACCTTTGAGTCCTGTAACCATCTTTCTGCACTAATCGGCTTTGATAATCGTGAAGTCTGTTGTGTTAAATCTGCACGTGTGCTGCCTTGCAAAAAGGTGGGTTAACAGTATGTCGAGGCAAGGATAGTCTTCTAACTTGTCTGATTTCGCTAATCAAGGGATAGTCTTGTTTGAGATCGAAAAGTGGTGGTAAGTATATTTAGTCTATTTCTATACGATCTATTTACTTACACCAAAAGTGTTTCGGGTTTATTGTTGTCAATATTCTCAAACGACAATTGGTTTAACCCAATTAAGTATGGGTTTAGAGATGAAATATTTCTTAAGATTTGTGAATATACTTATACCATTATGATAAGTATATGGGTACATATTATAAGTATTGACAATGTAGCGTTTTATGAATATACTTATACCGTTCATATAAGTATATATAAAATTTTCTATGTCTTGAAAGTTAAAACGTTTTGTGAGTACACTTATACAATTGAGATAAATATATCAATATTTTTCAAGTATTAAGAAGAGTAGAAAAGGGTTTGTGGATACAACTTTGTAATAGCATTTTAATGCAAGAATTTACAAAGTGGTTTTAATTAATGAGAAAATTAATTAAAGAGGCTTAGCGGTTGCTTATATGCTTAACCATGCTTGGTTTCCATATGGAATTAAATCTTTGATTTTATTGTTTATTTATTTTCTAGTTAAATAACTAACTATCAAATGTTGGCCAGTTTTTAAAGCTATCATTGCCGGTTCGAAGATACCGAGATTAGATATATTATTCGAAAACCACATCGAACTAGCATAAGTGTTTGAATTGAAAACATCTTGAAGATGACGAAATCGAAGATGGAGTTTTTTGAAGTGCAGGGGCTACTTGCTACTAATCCTAAGGGTAATTCCAAAAAGGATATAGTAATGTAATGTCTTTGATGAATGCTGACATTGCATTATTGCAGGGAGGGCAGTGTTAGCATTATAAGTGGGATTTGCTAAATAGGTAAACATAGTCTCAAGCCTCACAACTAAGAATGACTAAAACAAGGGATATGCTTCGAGTCTGTATGAGTCGCACCCATTATGGTATGGACATCATCCTTCTATATTAATATTTATGGATTTATATATGCAAGAGAGATCTCGAAGGAAAGGTTTCAAAGCAACCAGGGCGATGGCATATTCGGTACTATATGAAAAGGGGTAGGCAGGTCCTGACTTGCAGGAGATGCATATGAGGCCCTAGGTACATTTTCTAGAGGTTTACTGTGGCAAGCAGTCCCCAAGTAGCCTTGTCATTGTATGAAATCCATTCTCCACTAAGCGCCTTATGACCTTAGTTGTACCCAACTATGCTAGAATATGAATGCAAGCAGTCCAGCTATGTTATATATTTATTTCAAACCCTAGATAATATTATAATATCATTGGATTTTCTAATAAAATGGTTTAGCTATTGCAAGATAAACACCCATTCGTGTTTATGTAACGACCCAGAATTTTTGTTATTTGAAATTGAAATATTTAATAGAATTTAAATATTTAAAAGTTAATTTTCACTTGAATCTCAAATATAATGATTTATTGGCTAATTTAATACTTGGAATTTTCTTAAATAATTGAATCTTGGGTTTTTAGCATGATAAAAATAATTTCAAAGCTTACTAAATTTATATTAACAAGAACGAAGGTAAATAAAATTTTAAATTGGATTTAAAAGTGATTTATTCAAATTTTAAATTATCTTCTTCAAATTAACAAATAAAAATAGCCTTCCGAGGCACAGTCTCGGAATTCGACGAAACCAATTCCATTGGATCAGTAATAATGTATTATTATTTAATTTCAAATTTCGTAGCATTTGGAGTTATCGTTTGATCGTACATGGTTAAAACGCGTTGAAATTAATATTGAAAATTCAATACATTAATTGGGTCCAAAAAGCTATCTTCCCCATACGATCGAATTGAGACTCGAAACTTGTTTCATTGCGCTCGTAATAAGGGTATAACAATATGAACGTCTAGTGGCACGCCTAGATAGGGGTTCAAAATTTTGAATTGCTTAAATCGAGTTAATTTGAAAATTTAGATAATATATATGTGTAATTTTTTTGACTTTGACTAGGATGTCACACTCCCTCCTATCTCACTCAATCCCTATACCACTTCCCTTTCCAAACATGCTTCCTCTCTTCCATTTAAACACACAGCCGAACACAAACAAAGAAAAATATAATACGACTTCAACAAAAATTTATTGCTCCATTTATACTTGATAAAAAAGTTCCAAACGAATTTTAGAATTTTTGTTTTAGTATGATCTTCGGTCTAGGATACTTTTTGTAAGGTGCGACCAAGATCTGTGAAGTCCTACCATGTATAGTAGCAAGCATAGAAACTAGAGTTTTGGTTTTTGGATCTTTGAAGCTTCGATTCGATGAGCGAAGCTCTGATTTTGGTTCGTCAAAGATAGGCACACCTTTTGGTGGAATTTCATTTCGTTCGGTGGAGAAATGGCATGTGCGACATCGGTTACAGTGTCATTTCTGATGTAGCAGGTCATGATTTCCTATGAGGCATCGGAGGTGAAGTTTCTGGTATGTATGGGTGGAGATTTGATGAGAAACACGTAGGCGATGTCGAATTTTGGTTTCGATGAATGAAGCGGCGTATCAGTGCACGCGTGCACGCATGGTAGCTACAGGGAGGAACTGTCGAAGTTTTGGGGAAGAAGGATCGTTGGCAATTTTACTTTGACGTGATGAGTTGCATTTCGTTCATATCTTCGAATGCTACGCACAGGAATTGGTTTGGAGCGATTTTGAGCTTCTGAAAATTTTAGCTAAATCCAAACACGTTCGAATTTAGTCGGAACCATAACGCGATAGCGACAGAGAATCAAAGTGAGTAAATCTTACTCTTTTTAGATTGCTGGAATTAACTTATAACAATTAAATATTAATTATTAGATGTCAGGTTGAATTTAATAATTATTATCAGTTTGGATATATGTATATATATATAGTAGTATATATTAGTAGTTGGATTGATATTCCTGCATATTTTAAGCAGATGAGATCCTATGCGCCCCTACATAATAGTGGATGACCATATGTTACCGTGGTATCCCGTCTCGAAGCGCGATTGGTTTTTTATGTTATCTAACATTTGTGGTTGCAGGAAAACAGGTTGGAGGGATCCAACTGGATTGCTCAAAAATGTTGAATTTAATTTCATATATAGTAATATATGATATGTTTGAATAATTTGTGATAGATTATAGTGTGAATCGAATTTATCTGATGTTGTGGTAGCACTGGCCAAGATTTTGGTATTTTAAAAATACCATAAATATATGTTATAAATTTGAAAGGAAATTTAAAAGGGGTTTTGGAATTAAATATTTATATAGAATTTTGGATTAGTTAAAAGAAATTGATTGGGTAAAGTAAATGGTTTGATTTTAAATTTGTACTTCACTGTTTCGTGATATTGTAAATAGAGATTTTGGAATAATGTATATGAAGGATTTTCAATAATAATTCTTAAGTGGTGCTTGTTTAAATATAAAAGGTTTTAAAATCGAGATTTTTAATAGATTGGGAGAATTGAAGGGAATTTGGAAATAAGTTTTCAAATATTTTTGAAGGGAATGGTTTGTGAATATACTTATTTCGGTGAGATAAGTATATACTTTTGAATAAAGAGATTTAATTTATTTAAAAAATTAAATTAAATAAGGCTTAGTGATTTCGGTGGAAAATGAAATCTTTGGTTGAATGACTGTTTATTTGATAGTTAAATAACCGACTATCAAATCTAGACCGAAAACATAACTTTGAAAATATCTAGGAGGAACAAGGGGATTATATGATACAGTTACCGTCGAAGGTGCTATACTGTACGTATAAACTCGTTTCTTTCTTCTAGGACGATGATAAGGAAATCCGTCCACTAACGGTTAGGAGGCGATCTCCGATCTTCGAGGTTGAGTTTACCAAAAATATCGAACGTTGTTTTGAAGAGATCGAAATTGGATAGTTATCCGAAAACCACTTTGATCCAACAAATATGCTTTGAAGTAAAGACAAGAGCATAAAATCGAAGTTGAAGCATTGAAGTGCAAAGGCAAATCGCTACTAATCCCGAGGATGATTCCAAAATGGATGTAGTACGAATAGTGCTTTTGGTTTTGTTCAGACCCAAAATGGACTTAAATTGATGAATGATATCGGTAGATTGTCATTGGAGGACAATCAGCATTCCAAGTATAAATTCCTAAAATAGAAAATCGTAGCCTCAAGCCTCATTAACTAGAATGATTGAAAATCAGAGGAGATGCGGCAAGGCTAAGTGGGTCGCACGCAATTAGGGTACGTTATCACCTTTTTAGGTACCCTTAGATATATTATAAATTATGGATATTATGGTGAATGGAAAAAGAGCTCTCGATAAGGGTGGGAACATCTAGGGTGGTAACATATTCACTACACTCCAGGTTAGGGGTAGGTCGGTATTATGTTTGTAGGGGATCTCGATGAGGTCCTCTAAACATTTATCTAAACGTGTACTGTGATAGGTGGTGCCCCAGTGCCTAGTAATTGTATAGAATATATTCTTCAATACATGCCTTCACGGTTTTGATTGTAGAGCCTAGCATGCTGAAATTTAATTAATGCAACAATTTCGGCCATTTGAATATGTATTTGTACTTAAACACTATTATAATATCAGATGATTTTGATATAAAACGTTTGGGTTATCGTAAGGTAAAAACCCATCGTGTTTATGTGTGACGTGGTCTTATGAGATACCTTTGTTTTTCAAAGAGTTTTGATAATAGTAATAATTCAAATTGAATGTGTTTTCTCACGCTGATTTTTCAGACTGGCTCGGGTGTTATTTTATTATAATGCTCGGGTCAGACCGAGCATTACAGATTTAGGTTAGGATGCTATGCAGCTCAGGAGACAAGGTGGATGTTGGAGACGTATCCCACGTGCTGGATTTTATTCCGCTGTGCATTGTAGGTTGTATGGTCAACACTAGTGAGGAAAAGTTATTATAATTGTCCGGTATTCATTTGTAAATTATTGTACTCTGATGATGTTATGTATAAATAACAGTTATAGTTCTTTTTGTATAAAGACATGTTATTATCTATTATATATTTTTCCACTAACTATCGGGTTTTTTGACATTTGATTGCTCGGCATGTAATACAGTGGACGTATCAGTGTCGATTTTCAAGGGTCGAAAATCTCAGTCATCACACTTGGTGTCAAAGCTGAAAATTAAGCGAGAACCTTGGCTTTGTTGGGGTAACTTATTAGAGATAGGGTCAGTAGTAACCTAGAATGAGTTTGAGTGTATTAGTAGATATGAGTGCGTATTTGTTGGTGAATATAAAATATTTTATATTGTGTTGGTTGATTTGTTGAGTGGCTTGTGGATTCTAGTCAATACGAGTAATTAACATTATTGACAGAGATCTCTAAACACTTGAACGGAACATTTCGACATGGTATTGTTTTGAATTTGGGTAAATGAAATAAATTTACCCTGATTATATGTTATATTTAAAGGATAATTTTCAAAAATTATTGTAGTTGTATATGGTGTGCTTGGTTGTTAGAGAATGATAATATTTAATTATTACCATTTGTTGGTTGTGGTTTGTGATCGAATAAAAGTTGATATTATAGTCAACAGTTAAGAAATAATTTCATATAATGAAATGGAATTACGTAAATATGACTTTGTAAATGTGATTTATAATTTGAAATAAAATGAAATTCCAGAAGTATATTTAAATATGATTTGTTAAAAGGGTTTGAAGGCTGGGAATTTGGGAATTTAATTCTCATTGGTTTTGAAGTGTTTTTCAAAGTCTTAGAAAATAAACGTGATGTAATTTGAAGAATATTTTTGAATTGGAAATATTTAAAAGGAATTTTAAAGGAATAAAAGAACTGAACTTACTTCGATCGCTGGAAAATAATTTTCGTGATGCCTACAACATCGTCGACGTTCATTTTCGAGTTTTCAAAGGAGGAATTGCTACCGTTTGAAGTTTTTGTTTTGGTAAAACTAATTAGATTTTGGAATTCAAAGGAATGATTTGATATACCGAGGGATTGTGTATACATATTTATGATTTCAAAAATGATTTGAATACTTAGAACCAAAAATGTTTAAAACTCTGGGATTTTGATTTCCATGTTTATTGGAAATATGAGGAAATAAGTTTGAACTTATAAAAATTGGAAAATTGATTTTGGAATGGAATTTAACTTAAGTTAAAGAGTGAAGTCTGAAAATTTAGCCTAAGTTAGGATGGATGGAGAAATGATTGAAAATAGAATTTATTAAGATTGGAATAAATTAGTGTATGAATTAATTTAATTGGTAAGTTAAATGGAATCAAAATTGAATTTAAATAGAAATGGATATAAACTTAAGTGGTGAAGTGGTAATAAACAGAAGAACTTTTGTATAAAATGTTTATAATTGACTTAAGAAAATTTGATGGTGAAATTCTAAGTGGAATTGGTATTTAAGGGATATACCAAGTAAATAGGTGAATGTGAAGTATAAATACGAATGATAACTGTGAATAATTGAATGGAAATGAAAGTAAATGTGAATAAAAAGAACCTGATATAGCTAAGAATCAATGGAAATAAATGCGTAAGTTGTACGTATATTATTTATTTCGCATGACGGTTTGATCCAGATTCGACCACAGAATTTTGAGATAATTTATATCAATCCTAGTTAGAATTTTTAACTCAATTTCGACGGCGAACACTGGATATGGAATTTTGGTTGATTTTGGAATTCTCTATCATAGTATACGGGTTTGCAAGGAGAATGACGGTTTCTAATCAAGAAACCAGATTTGAGTCCGCAATAGAGTGGTCGTGTGAACGGTAATAGTTCGAAAGTAAAATTGTCTGGTCGAGTAAGCGATCAGATTTGATATTGCGTACGAATGGTATATTTACATCGTACTGGCTTAAGAAAAACAAATATTAAATTTGTTGAAGAAAGAACAAAAAAACGATTTTGAATTATATGATTGGATATTATTGGTAAGTAAGATGCAGGTATATAAAAGCAAGAACTAAATTGATGTCGCCGATATAATAAGAAAATTGGGTTGCCCGACTGAATGGTACATGTTTGAATTGTTGTTTGATTTGATGGTTCTATGATTGAACCACCTGGCTTTTGTTTTCTTTTGATGATTTGGGTCCGTAGAGGCTATTTGTAGCTGTTTGGATCTAGCCGTGTAAAGGAGACGCTGACAAAAATTTTTGAAAATTTAAAGAGTTAGGAAATTTTTAATAACTAATAATTGGTTTTGGATTATAAATTGAAATGATTGAGTAAATAGTACTATTTGGAATCTAAGGATGAATTTGGAAATAGTAAAAGTGATAATGTTGTTTCAACTGATTGGTTTTGGAAAAGTTAATTGGTTTTGGACCATTCTTCTTACCTTGGCAATTTCGGAGATGAAATTCTTTTAAGGGGGATGGAATGTAACGATTCAAAATTTTGGTTATTTGACATTAGAATATTTAATTGATTTTAAATATTTAAAAGTTAATTTTTAACTTGAATCTCACATATAATGATTTATTTGATAATTTAATAATTGGAATTTGCTTAAATAATTGAATCTTGGGTTTTTAGCTTGATAAAATAATTTCAAAGCTTATTAAATTTATATTTACAAGAATAAAGGTTAACAAAATTTTAAATTGGATTTAAAAGTGATTTGTTCGATTTTAAAAATATCTCATTTGAATTAACAAATAAAAATAGCCTTCCGAGGCAAAGTCTGGGAATTCAACGAAACCAGTTTCATTGGATTCGAAATAGTGTATTATTATCTGATTTCAAATTGGTAGCGTTTGGGTTTATCGTTTGATAGTACGGGGCTAAAACGAGTTGAAATTAATATCGAAAATTCAATATAATAATTGGGTTTAAAAAGCCATCTTCTACATACGATCGAACTGAGACTCGAAACTTGTCTCATTACATTCGGAATAGGGATATAACATTACAAACGCCTAGTGGCATGCCTCGATAGGGGTTCGAAATTTTCAGTTACTTAAATCGAGATAATTTGAAAATTTAAATTTTTATATATGTGTGTGCGCGTGTGTAATTTTTTGACTTTGACTAGGCTATCACACTCCCTCCCATCAGCCCATTCTTTCATTCACTTAATCCCTACACCACTTCCCTTTCCAAACACGCTTCCTCTCTTCCATTTAAACACACGGCCGAACAAACAGAGAAAAATATAATACGACTTCAAACAAAAATTTATTGCTCCATTTATACTTGATCAAAAAATCCCAAAATAAATTTTAGATTTTTTTGCTTTAGCATGATCTTTGGTCTAGGATACTTTTTGTAAGGTTCGACCATGATCTGTGAAGTCTGACCGTGTATAGTAGCAAGCATAGAAACTAGGGTTTTGGTTTTTGGATTTTTGAAGCTTCAATTCGACGAGCGAAGCTCTTATTTGAGTTCGTCAGGGATAGGCGCACCATCTGGTGGAATTTTGTGGCGATCGGTGGAGAAATGGCATGTGAGACATCGGTTACAGTGTCGTTCCTGATGTAGCATGTCACGATTTCCTACGAGGCATCAGAGGTGAAGTTTCTGGTATGTGTGGGTGGAGATTTTGATGAGAAACACGCTGATAATGTCGTATTTTGGTTTCGGCAAATGGAGCGACATATTAGTGCACGCGTGCATGTTTGGTAGCTACAGGGAGGAACTGTTGAAGTTTTGGGGAAGAAGGGTCGGTGGCAATTTTATTTTGATGAGACGAGTGGTATTTCCTTTATATCTTCGAATGTTACGCACAGGAATTGGTTTGGAGCAATTTTGAGCATCTCAAATTTTAGCTAAATTCGAGCGCGTTCAAATTTAATCGAAACCATAACGTGAAAGCAACAGAAAATAAAAGTGAGTAAATCTCACTCTTTTTGAATTGCTAGAATTAATTTAAAACAATTAAAATTTAATTATTGGATGACTGGTTCAATTAAATAATTATTATTAGTTTGGATGTATGTATATATATAATAGTATATATATTAGTTGTTGGATTGATATTCCCGCATATTTTAAGCGGATGAGACTCTATACGCCCCTCATAATAGCGATGACCCTATATTACCGCGATATCCCGCCTCGAAGCGGGATTAATATTTTATGTTATCTAATATCTATGGTTGCAGGAAAACAAGTTGGAGGGATCCAACCGGATTCCTCAAAAATATTGCATTTAATTTAATTTAATATATAGTGATATATGATATGTTTGAATAATATGTGATAGATTATAAGTGTGATTCGAATTTATTTGATGTTATGTTAGCATTGGGCTAGATTTTGGTATTTTAAAAATATCATAAATATATGTTTTAAATTTGAAAAGAAATTTAAAATGGGTTTTGGAATTAAATGTTTATATAGAGTTATGGATTAGTTAAAAGAAATTGATTGGGTAAAGGAAATGGTATGACTTTAAATTTGTACTTAACTATTTCTTGATATTGTAAATAGAGACTTTGGAATAATGTATATGAAGGATTTTTCAATAATAATTCTTAAATGGTACTCGTTTAAATATAAAAGGTTTTAAAATCGAGATTTTTAATAGATTGGGAGAATAGAATGGAATTTGGAAATAAGTATAAATTGGTTATACTGGATCTTAAACAAGATTTCTAAATTAGAAATGAAAATAGAATCGAGATTTGGTTGGTTTTTGGAATATAGTTTGGGTTATTTAAGAAATTGGTTTATAATGGGTTTAAATGATGTGAAACCATTGCAAACTGGAAATGAGAATATGTGATTTATAAACAATGTTTATAAATAAAGTGAAATGATTATCATTTGATAGTTAAAGGTATAAATTCACGGTAAGAATTTATAATGAGATTGGTAAATTGTTTTAAAAAAATGATAGATTTTACTTTTGGAACTGTGAAAAAGGGATTTATGAAATTGGAGATGTAAATCTATGGGTGATAAGTCAAGAGAGATTTATAAATATTAGATTGGTTATGTTGGAACTAAAAAATATACTTTTATCGAGGAATTGAGTTTGTTTTAAAAAGAGGATTTTTAATTATTAAACTAGGTAATTTAAAAATGTTTTAGCATAAAAATATTTTAGAAAGTTAGTTATTTAAATATTTTAAATTGTCGAAATAAATTATAAGTTTTATAAACAAGTCTTGTAAATCGATTAGAATTTTATTAATAAATCAGAATTAACTATTGTTTCAAAGTTATGTAATTATTTTAATTGTCTAAAAGTATATTTAATTATTACTTAAAGTTACCTTATAATGATTTACTTTAAAGTTAATTATTAATTAATCGGTATTATTATTTTAAAAAGATAAATTATTAAATATTAATAATATTGTTTATATAATAACTTTTATCAAAGAGTATTTGTCTAAATTAAACTTGGAAAATTTATATAGAAAACTTTATAAGCATTATTTTGAGATAACTATTAAATAAAGTTTTCCGAAAGTAATGGTATACTTTGATGGCGGAAATCGAAGACAGAGATTGCCTGCAGTTAAGTTTGGATTTCTACGGAATAGAGATGTAATCATTGTGCTGTGAATCCATGGTTGATACTGCATGGTGCTTTCCATAATTATTTTAAAAAGTTTTCAAATATTTTTAAAGGAAATGGTTTGTGGATATACTTATTTCGGTGAGATAATGATATATTTTTGAATAAAAAGATTTGATTTATTTAAAACTTTAAATTAAATATGGCTTAGTGATTTCAGTGGAAAATGAAATATTTGGTTGAATGATTGTTTAATTGATAGTTAAATAACCGACAATCAAATCTGGACTAAAAACATAACTTTGGAATATCTAGGAGAAACACGGAGATTATATAGTATAATTACCGTTGAAGGTGTTATACTGTACGTATAAACTCGTTTCGTTCTTCTAAGATGATGATAAGGAAATCCATCCCCTAACGGTTAGGAGGTAATCTCCAATCTTATTTTCGTCTGTTTATTTTCTAAAGAACCGGGGTTGAGTTTATCGGAAATATCGAACGTTGTTTCGAAGAGACCAAGATCGGATAGGTTATCGAATAACCACTTCGATCCAACAGATACGCTTTTGAAGGGACAAGAGCATGGAATCGAAGTTGGAGCATTGACGTGCAAGAGTTAATCGCTACTAATCCTGTGGATGATTCCAAAATAGATGTAGTAGGAATAGTGCCTCTGATTTCGTTCAGACCCAGAACAAACTTGTATAGATGAATGCTATCAGTACATTGTCATTGGGAGACAATGAGCATTCCAATTATAAATTACTTAAAAAGGTAATCGTAGGCTCAAGCCACATCAACTGGAATGACTGAAAATAATGGAAAATGCAGTAAGGCTAAGTAGGTCGCACCCAATTAGCGTATGTTATCACCTTTCTAGATACCCTCATATATATTATAAATTATGGATACGGTGGTGTATGGAAAAAAGAGCTCTCGATAAGGGTGGTAACACCTGGGGTGGTAACATATTTAGTAATATCCAGGGTAGGCTGGTCTTGTGTTTGTAGGGGATCCCGGCGAGGTCCTCGATACATTTTTCTAAACGTGTACTGTTATAAGTGGTACTCCGGTGCCTAGTCATTGTATAAAACTCATTCTCCAATACGTGCATTTATGGTTTTGTTTGTAAAGCCTAGTATGTTGGAATTTAATTAATGTAATAATTTCGGCTATTTGAATAAGTATTTGTACTTAAACACTATTATAATATCAGATGATTTTGATATAAAATGTTTTGATTATCGTAAGGTAAAAACCCATCGTGCTTATGTGTGACGTGATCTTACGTGATACCTTTGTTTTTCAAAGGGTTTTGATAATAGTAATAAATCAAACTGAGTGTGTTTTCTCACGCTGGTTTTCTAGAATGACACCGGAGTTATTTTATTATAATGCTCGAGTCAGACCGAGTGTTACGATTCATGTTAGAATGCTATGGAGCTCGGAAAATGAGCTGAATGTCGAAGACGTATTCCACATACTTGATTTTATTCCGCTGTATATTGTAGGCTGTATAGTTAGCACTAGTGAAGATAAGTTATTATAACTTTCCAGTATTCATTTGTAAATTGTTGTACTTTGATGATGTTATGTATAAATAATAGTTATAGTTCTTTTTGTATAAAGACGTGTTATTATCTATTATATATTGTTCCGCTGCGATTGTGAGACTCTGTGTTGTTATTTCTCTTTTCTTCTACCTCTTCTTTTTCTTTCCCCCTAACTATCGGGATTTCC
Source organism: Allium cepa (assembly GCA_030765085.1). Taxonomy (NCBI): domain Eukaryota; kingdom Viridiplantae; phylum Streptophyta; class Magnoliopsida; order Asparagales; family Amaryllidaceae; genus Allium; species Allium cepa. The sequence continues at coordinate 270,646,605 of CM060932.1, forward strand.
GGCATTCGATTGCTCGGCATGTAATATACAGTGGACTATTAGTGTCGATTTTCGAAGGTTGAAAATCTCGATCGTCACAGTTTATGTGCGGCATGGTCTTATGAGATACCTTTATTTTTGGAAGGTTTTATAAAATTAAAATCCATTTGAGTTGTGTTTCTCATGCTGATTAACTTGACTGATCCAAGCATTATTTTCTTATAATGCTCAGGTCAGACCGAGCATATTCTCAAATCTAGTTATGGATGCTTTGGAGCTTCAGGGGACAAGCTGGATGCATTCAAGTTGTATTCACGTATTTCTTTTATTTTCGTTGCATTTATTGTTTTGTATTTATCAGCATTTTTTAGGATGGGTTGTTATAACTCTACAAGCTGATGATATGTTAGTTATTTTGATTGATGTATGTATATTACAGTTTTCTTTTGTAAAGATCTGTGATATATTATATATTGCTCACCACGGTGTAAAATTATATTCCGTATTTTGTTTCTTTTCCCCAAATAATCTGACTTTTCGACACTTGAATGTTCGCAAGTTGAATACCGTGGATGTATTATTGTCGACTTTTGAAAGTCGAAAAGGCTGATCATTACAAACTATATTGTGAATTTGGTTAATGTAGTGGATCGACTAACTCGAATTACACAGATATAAGCAACATGGTCGGCTCTAGCATCCGGGTTGCCCTGGACAAGCGAGAATGCAGGTGGAAAAAAATTTGAGTTGCCCTATACAAGTGAAAAGCTATATGAATTTTTGCATACAAAACTGAAAATTAAAAAGCAAATACTAGCCAGCTAGCAGCTGAGAAATAGCCAAATAAAAAAACCCGAGGAATTGAAAGAACTAGTGGCAACTAATGTAATCTCATAGCCAACCAAATAGTGGTTATTAGTTTGGATTCTAAAACCAATAAAAGAGAAGGGTTCTCTATATCAGCAAGTATGTGCACAAGAAAGAATGAAACAATAAGTAGCATGCATGCACTGCAGAACAATATGCATGAATGTGGCATTTGCACTGGCAGTACGTGGAAAAATATGACAATGCAGTTTCAAATGAGGAGAAGGATGTAAGAGACGCCTTGTTGACAAAATGGTGGTTAAAAGAGGAACCAAACCTGCAACCTTTGTAATGAGAGTTCCGCAGACAACCAGCGCACCAGCAAACATTTCAAGAATATTAAATAAAGTAATATTTTAAAACACTAAATTATGTTAACTATCCACCACCTACGCCCATTGCCCCCAACCGGGGGTTGTCCCCTGAAACCGGCCTGATAAGCAAACTACATAAAAAGTACATGGCATGTCCCTTTTTATATCGTATGATAATTGCACTATAAAGTAAGTAAACTTCAATTATTTATACGTTGTCGATTGAATTGTAGGTTCGGAAATTCTTGCTTTTCCTTGCTGTCAGTTTACTCGTAAGAGCTAAGGACAACGGGCGAGATGCTGTAATTTGCTTGCACATGTTTCAAGGCCGAATATAAAATTCTTTTAAGTAAAGCTTTAATCTTAAGTAGGTAAAATTTAGTCTCAACAAAGTTAGTTGCATAAGTTATTATTGACGCTGAAATTTATTATTCTGCAACTAGTTCTCCATTCTGTTATTTGGCACTGTTCTGTAAATCAATCCAGATTTGTGAATTTAGTTCCCTTTTTGAATTTGTTGATGTATTTTGTACTCTATCTTCAGTGCATTGTGTTAATATTTAGTTTTGTAAACTTATATTATTCATATTTTCAGTGTATTTTGTTTGTATTTGTAAATTTCTAGAGTATTTTCAATGTATTTTGTAAATCGGTGCATTCGTTCTGCACTTATTCTGTAAAACTGCATTCAATGTATTCCCATTTTTTTTGATAATATATTATGCTAAACTATGTGTATTCAGTGCAAAGCAATTCAGTTCAGTATATTAATTCTGCTCATAATTGTTCCTTACCTACTGCGAATTCAGTTATTGTAATTGCCTCAACTGGAGAAATGGAATTTCATATTCTGTTCTGCTTTTTTCAGTTTCAGCCAATTGGAATTCCAAAGTTAGCGGAATAGAATTTGAAACACCGAGTATTGTTCCATTAACAATCACAATCGGAAGAAAAATGGAAACAGCTCGGTTGGTACGGAAATTTTCCATGCCCATCCCCACTGGCATATAATCAACAAGTCCATCCTGTTCAGTTTATGAAGTGCTTAGTGCAGGCATGCTAGAATGCAACTTCAACAGCAACATGAGGCATATTGTATGAGTGCGCTTGAGCATAGGAAGTAACTTGCACATAGGGGTCATGTATATCATTATGAGCAGCATGTACATGCAACGAAGCATGCGTTACAACTCAGAAACATACATCTTAATATGTATCACCTAACCCAACTCAAAACGTCACGTTCTAGCATAAAGATTTATAATCTTGTTGTCCTGTCATAAGTCTTAGTAATTTGGATGCACAGTAAGTTATATTTATGAATCCGATGTGAAGGAGGTACGAACACAACGCTTTGCTAGTCAATTAGTTTTGCAGTGTTGTTTTGGATGTTTATTTGAAGCAATATCAAACCATGCTACTTTGAGGAAACAAACTCATAATGAAAACAAAGAACATTTAGATATACTAAAAATATCAACATTTTTTTAGTTATGATTAATAAAGTTATAGGTTAGAGTTAAAACTATAGCAGCGTAAATAATTAAAAAATTGTATGTGCAACTTCGAAATCTGTCTATATTCTGATTTCTACAAAGAGTAATGAAGGCTTCACTAGTCAAAATTGAATTTCAGCCAAGGTACACTGAATATTAGGATGGTTCTCATGTTAAGCGTATAAGTTGATCATGTAAGATACATTTTTAGCATATAAACCAATATAGAAGAAAACTATGCATCCCTTCATAAACATGCACCACCAATATTTTTGGCTCAAAGGGAGTTACCTCATTCTTTCCAAATATGATCCCATAAATTCTTTATTGCTTAAAATTTAAAACTTCCCGAATCTCAATGTAATCCTACACTATAGGATATCTAACTCTGTACTAATACATTTAAAATTACCTTCTCTTTATACAAATCTGGGATTTACTTTTGCACTACGTTATTTCCTACTTATTTATTATTGTTTCCTTTTGTCCAGCTTAATTTTTTATATCAATGCTACTGCCGGTTCATTTTTTCCACTTACTAGAAAAATTATTGCTTTGTTGCACCTACTTACATAATATAATAGAGAAATCAATATTAAATAAAATTGAATTAGTACATAATTGCAGTGATTTTCTTATGTAATTCTGTAAGTCTGTATACGCTTCGTTTGTTTCAAGATAAAAAAGTCTGAATGCTTATTTGGACAAGTGATAAAAGCTTAATAACTTGTTTGTTTTCAAACAAGTGACCTAATTAAGCTCTTTTATTAAGTGAAATGAATAAGCAAAATTTTAGTGCTTGCTGGATGTGCTGATCACTTATTGCATTGAATTTTCAATTATACTCTTATGTAACACCACATTTAGTTGTCTTATATAGTATATCAAACAATTGTAAAAATTTAGACATAATATCAATATTGTTTTTAGTTATCTATTTCTCTTTTGAATTATTTTTTTCGTTTTGTTTTGATTAAAATTTTATTCAGTAATTTATAAATTGATTAATAAAAACAAAAATAGTAATTATTATAACACAAATAGTAATTATTGTATCTAATAAACAATGAATTTCTAATAGTATGCTTGCAGTCAGCACAAATACTGTTTGAATGCTCCATGAGAAACAACAAATTTGGAACATCAATTCAATAATTAAGTAAATCAATCATTATTTTGTTAAATTCAATAACATTACACAGGTAACCGAATGTTTTTCCTAAAAAGACTAAATATTTGATCAATAATTTTAATCGATTCGTCAATTTCTGCCCTATTTCAGAAACCTTGGATATTAATTGACTTGAAAAATTAAAAATATCTAAAGTGCGTGAAGAAGAAAGCTTGAGTCGAGAGACAGTCTTTGCCAAATAGTTTTACCCTGCAATGTATATGTAGTTAAATTCCAAACTGAACTAAAATTCCAATCAAAATCGAATCAAAATAGTTGCAACCCTATTCGAATTAAGATTTAAAATGAATTCAAAAACTAATAAAACTCAACATTCGAAAGGGGAACAAAATTAGCGACTAGAACTCCAACGAAATAATTCAATATCTACAACAAACATTTGAATTCAAATATCACAAAATAATCTGAAGTTGAAAAAAAGCGTCACCTGAGACCTGGAGATTTCTTGCGGTGGGGATAACTGATAAGCCTTAGATCATGACGAACGAGAATAGAAGCGTAATTGGTTAGTAACTGCATCTCAGATTACTGAGTATGGCCATGAAATCATGGGCCAAACGTCCATTTAATCGAGGCATTTAATGGGCGTCATATGGCATACGTCAATTAAATAGACGCTTGACATAAGCATATATTAAATGGACGTCTTATATCAAGCGATCATTTATGTGAGCATGATGTTAGAATTTTATAAAGTGGAAGCCTTACATTTTTTATAATTGAAGGGCTTGGACATCCGTTAAATGGATGTCCAAACCCAACTCAGGATTCTGAATCTGATCTTGAACTTTGAGTTGAATTTGCGCTTTTAATTCAACAACTGAAGATTTTTTTCCACCTGTTCAGTGAATAATAGCACCACTGGATATGCTCTAAGAAACAAGTTCTGAAAATAAGAAAGCAAAATTACATCTCTCTATATATACTACCTTAGACTTATTTGCTAAATCACCAATGCTTGCCAAGGTTATTATTGTTGAATATGTAAAACAACGCCTCACTTCTGCTATGACTCAAACCAACCACCATGGTTTCAAACTCCATGTTCCATTTTAAACATTATAGTTTACCTCTCATATGCATGTATGTATACAAGTGGATAAGCCCATGCTTTACACCACAGATACATGGAAAAGCATTCAAGTTGGAAGGTGTAGTACTCATTTTTAATATTACTCATGTTATTAAGTTTATCACCCCCTTAATTTTAATTTTTAGTTACTATATAATGAATTTTTTGTTTTATTTTACTATAGATTGTTATATTAAAAAAATTCCTCCCCTTTCGCATTGAACATAACTACAATTTTAGACTTTTAATTATGCAGATGATATGTGTGACTCAAATGTTGAGGTGATGTTCATATAAAATGTATATTACCGTGTTATATATTCGCAAACTTTAATCATTGTAGCAAATTGACCAAAGTCCTCGCTTGTTTTTTTTAACAAAGTAATTATTTTTATATTTAATAGTGATTAAGCTAGTAGTATAGACTAATAATAATCAATTAATTTCTCCTACTTCCCTTACAGTTATAGTAGTATGCCACTTATTATCCTTCTATCCCACTAAAACTTAATTTGAAAATAAGATATTGATTTATTATTTATTAAAATTTGTCATAGTGTACATGGAGAAAGTAATGATATATCTAACCAATGTTTACTAATTAATGATGAAGTTAGTGCCAGAGCTAGAGCATCCTTGTGGTTTTGATTGGAGTAATATTTAAATTAATTTTATGGTAGACTGAATTATTATTTTATAGGTTTAGATAATTTTGAATTCATGTTCTAGGTTATTACTGCAGTTGTTAATTATATCACAACATTGTCACGTGTTTAAGTTTAATTATATTTCTGAGATAATCTCTAGCATATACTTTAGTTTGAGATAAGTTTTAAAAAAAACTTAGATGACAGTTCTAGTATGGTTATGTTATTGTTCTATATAGTAGTGGTTTCAAAAAAAAAGCACGAGCTATAGTAATACTGTATATAAATTTAAACATGATTATACACACACAGCACCCTTATTTAGCACCATCATGAGCCTCCGATATCAGCCACATTTATATTTAAATAATCCACTCATGTGACAGGAGAGAGAAAGGTGGATTATTTAAACATAAACATGTGACTGATATTAGAGGGCTATGTGATGGTTCTAAATAAGGAGGGCTGCATATTTTATATATGTGTGTGTACACACACGCGCGCGTGTGTGTATAGATACGTATGTATCTGTATATATGTGCGTATGTGTGTGTGCGTATACATGTGACACTGTGTAGTTAATGCCCTGCTATAACCTCGCTATATCTCATAGCGAATTTCTACCGCTACGATTTTTCCATATAGCCTTTCCGCTTTAATCCTCGCTATTTCCACTATATCCCGTTAATCCCCTATATTTTGCTATTTCCGCTATATCTTCTTTAATAAAACGAATTAAAAAATTGCATTTATACATTATAAAAATTATGAAACTAATTTATTTGATTTAATTTTTAATATATTTTCAGAAATGAAAATACTCTAATATTCTACTAAATTCAATTATGTTATATAACAGTTTTACGTTTATTTAAAATATATTCGCACATGTTTTTCGTTTAAAATTATTTATGTATTAATTATAATTCAATTGAATGATACTTTTTATTTAATTATCATTTATACATTTGTAAAAATATTAAGTACGAGTTTTATATGCTATTTTAGAGTCATCCGCTATATCTCGCTATATCCTCGCTGTATCACTGTTATGACTTTTTGTACCTCCGTCGCTTTGAATCTGCCGAGCGCTTTAACTGCACATGTGTGACATGTACGTACATATTAACTACCAAGAAAATGGATTAATCAAGCCATTGTGTTATATATACATGTATGTGTGTAATTAATGTTTTTAAATATAACGTTAATGTGATATTTAATAATTTTGGTGTTTTTCATCCACATGAAGTGAAAAGTAGCTAAGCATAATAGCATTCCCAAGGCACAAAATTCGAATAAAAGCAACAAAAACCAACCCCAATAGGGTAATTCCTTAGCCGGCTAAGTTAAAGATGGCTAAGGCATTACCCATGGATTGCAATCCACGGCCGTTGGATTGCAATCCACGAAAGGCAGTGGATTACAATCCACGGCATAGACTTAACCGGCTTTTATTTAGCTGACTAAGTTTATGTAGGAATAACATGCTATAAATAAGCATCCTACCATATTCCCTCCCCATCACCTTCTTCCTTCTTCCCCCACTTCCACCTGAGAAAACTCGAGCAATTTTCGGCAAAAAAAATCTAAAAATAAAGGCATCAGCAGTCGAAGCGGTGGAAACTTTACAACGGCCGTGGAAAACACCCCTACACAGGAACACGTAGATGCACTAACGACGGGTACTGGAGGTCGACTACGCTCAGTGGTGGGGTTGAAAACGTGTGGCTAGAAATACAACAAATATGGTTCTGGATCCCTACATCGACCAAAATTTTGGACCCGACAAGGATTTGGTCAATTTTCATGTACTCCCCAATGATGAAGTACAAGTCAGCAGGTGTGTTGAAAATTTTGTAAGTTATCTACCTTCAAATTATGTTTTTAGTTCAAATTGTAGAATAAAGATTACATATGCAACCCGTTTAAAATTAGGCTCGCCGTGAGCACACCCGTGGCTCTTGGGTTAGTGTAATGCGCCTATATAGAATGATATGATTTAATGATGCCGATGTCATTATTCATGCTTTTCTTCGAGATATAGGATTTGGATATTTCTTAAGTATATATTTACATAATTACTATTTACTTAATGCTTTTTAGTGCTTTCATTAATCGTAAATTACTTTAATAGGTATCGATAATCTTTTAAATTTGGATGTTCAGTTATGTGGTGCTTTAGCCGCATGTTGGTGGAAGACCACTCATACATTCTACTTTAGTTTTGGAGAGTTAGGTTTTATCCCCTTAGACTTTATATCGAATGGGGGGAGACCTTACAATATGAGGAAGAGTACCATCACTTTGACCGTCTATCTAGTGTACTTCCATATCTTGACTTACAAGATGGACTATCATCTGAATTGTAGATTAGATTCTCTTACATCAGACAAGAAATAAATGAATTAATACATGGTCGTAGCACAAGCAACCATTTGGAGATTGCTTGACTGCTTATTCTGTACATGATGGGGAACTTATTCTTTACAAATGCATCAAACACGTTGCCGGCGGGATATGTTGTAGCTGTTGCGGAGTTGTCGTTTGATAGTCCAATCGTATATGATTAGGGTACTCCGACATTAGCATATTTGTATTGAGCTTTGGATCAATCAGTGCGTCGTTACGGATAGATCCACTTTCATTATAGTTTTTTGAGAGATTTTACAGTAATGGTACTATGAGTACTCACAACATGACTTATTCGATGTTGGACTCCACATTACCCCTTTTCTTCCCCCGAGTTAGAGCATGGGCTCGAGATAACCGTAGAACAGTGCCAGAAGGGAAGCCACGTCATATATTTGCTACGATCCGAAATCAGATCGAGTTACGGACCACATGAGAGAGTGTTGTTCGGCATCCCGATGATGGTTCGCCTTTTATAACCAGCCCTATCATAGTGCATGCTGCATTCCTATCTATTAGATGTTATACATTAGTATCATCCCCATCCATTTTAAGATGCTATTGGTTCCTTGGTGAGAGTAGTTGGAGATAGACGTTAGATAGTGATTTTGTTGTTGACGATCCACATCTGAATACACCTGTGTATGACAGCGCCGCTTTACATGAGTATGCATGGGAGTGGTGGTTGGCTAATTACTTCATCGTCATGAATTTAGATTATGTATCTTTTTAGCGTCGGTTTTACATTTCACCGCATACATCTACTTCTTTCATGCTGCATCTATTGATTTGGTAGGGACTTCAGGCATACGGAGTGATGTTGTCCCCTTGGTTTTACAAGATCTTACATAGAGTACTTAGGTATATCATGCTCCACAAGCATCCTAGATAGCAGATTATGGTTGGACAGTCGGTGTACCAACAATGTTGGGAGTTGATAGATAGTTTGATATTCCTCGGCTTGAAATTTCGCATTATCCAGATCCAGCTGTGTTTTCATATGAGGATTTGCTTCAGATGCAGATGGGACTCCTCCAGGTCATGTGTTGAATATGCGCTTTGCGCTTATATGATTTTTGTTTGATGATAATAAACATATATACATTCGTTTAAATGTATTTGTTAATGTACTATTTTTTTATAGAATAAATAAATATTTGTTGAATAAAATTAAATTACACAGAATTCGAATTTGAATTCAAACAGAACAAGTTAAACAGATTTTGAATTCAAACAGAAATTTTTATTCAAACAAATATTTATTACAACTTTGATAGTACAATTTCAAGCTCTCACTATACATATACAATTTTGACTATTGTACATGACATTTCACATTTACATCACAACCTTACTACATATCACTCACACTCATATTTTTGTCTTCAACTATAATCCAGTTTGAATCCAGCATCTGAGTAATCTGCAAAAATATTTTCAAACGCAGTAAAATTGAAAGAGAAATATTTTTGAAATTTGAAAGAAACGATGATTTTGAAAACATTGTTTGCCTCAGTTATTTGGGTTGTTCGTCATCATTTTTTTTGACTGTGCAATATCTGTGCATATCAGTATTTTTTATCAGGGACAGGTAACTATGAGTGGCTGCAGTACACACGTGTACATTCGTATACGTGTGCACTGCCTCGCCAACTCGTGTGCACAGCTCCAACCAGAAATTCAAGGCAACAGAGACCAAGAAATGAACAACTCAAAGCAACAGTCAACTGGCCAAGACTACAAGTACAAACAGCAGTGAACAACTCGAAAATGTACACAAGTGAAACCAGGAAAAACATGACATCAAGTATGATCAAGACCAAATGCAAACAGCAGCATACAAGATTGCCACCAACAACAACATGAATACTGCAACAACAAGTGTGGTGAAGCACTGACTCAAAGCACCACTGACCAGAATACAATGCAACAACACAGTCAACAAGGCAACAATGAAAATGAACATCACAATGAACCAACAGGTCAGAGGTGGAAACAATGCAATGCTGAAGTGTTGAAGTGCATACAAACAACTGCAACACTGCATACAATATGGTGCAGAACCAAATGCCATCAAGAATCGGTGCAATGACCAAGAAATGATACAAGACTTCAAATATGCAATGCTCAATATCACTACAAACTGCAGTGGACAGCAAAAATGATCAAATATACACAAATGCAGCCCAATAGACCAAAGTACAACATCAAAGACAGCACTGCAACTCAAATGTACAGGCCAGTGAACATAAAAGAGAATGACTCGAAGCAGTTGTGAACAAATGTGCAAATGCTCAAGACCATCAAGTCAGAACACAGTGAAAAACTCGAGTCACAGTACAGGCCAAGACCAACACTGCAACATGGAATACTAAAACAATGAAACTGTCTCTAAGCACAAAAGTGCACAGCAACCATCAAGTACACAGTGAACAAAGCAAGGTGAACCATGAAATCAACTAAATCAGTAAATGATACAGGTTGACAATGAATCAAAGCATGGTTCAAACCAAAGGCATCAGAACTTCAACCAGCACACAAGAAATAATGGCCATACATGCAAACTGCCTCAAAAATGAATCAGAAGCAATCAAGTGCATCACTACAAAACAAGACCAAATGGCCAACATAACATGCAGTGCAGTGCAAACACAAGTGGAATGCAACAGTGATACAAGCCCCAACAGAAGTATCAAATGAATCAAATACCACCAAATAGACCGTGGAATAGCAGGTAATATGCAAACTACAACTAGACCAAGTGCAGCATCAATGCGAACAGCAAAGTGATCGAACAAACAAGATCAGGGCAGTGGACAGTACAAGCCAGCAAATGCAACAAACTCAAAATGTCCAGTTATAGTCACAAGACCATCAAGCAGTGAGCAAGTGCAAATCGAGTTCCAGAAATAACAAATGCAGACACAAAATTTCAACAGTGCAGTGAAATGCAGTGGTATGCAGCAGAGAAAAATTTAAAAGCAATGGTGATGATCGAAGCTAATACAGAGTAGTGGATTCACATACCCAAAATCAACAGTCGAAGATATGCGTGTGATAAAGTCAAATATCACAAATCACGAAATCAACATCAAAGCCGTGGGACGCAAGAAACAAAAATACGAAATTGAAAAAGTCAGAATCGATCTCAATCATTCAAGCATCATCAAGTGGCCGAGATAAAGAATTTGACAAATTCAATCAAATTTATACGAACGCAAATATAGGAATTCAACCTATATAAATGCCCTAATCATCATCGGCAAAAAAGTATCGAGTTCAAGTATCAATTTAGAAAAGCAAAAGGAGACAATACATACCGAATTCACAAGCATCGAACTCGATCGAGCAACTGCAAACAAGCAAAAGTCAACCATCAGAGAAGCAGCGAGCTAGGGCAACAAATCACAGATCAATTGAAGAAACCGAAGCCCTAATTGGAACAAAGAGCCGAAGCCCTAACTGAAACAAAAGGGAACGAAGTCGCCATTATTTCTCACGAATGAAGACAAAAAGAGGATCGGGTGAAATAAGGAAGTGGGCCGGTCTTAAAAATCAAAAGGGGGTTTTTGTTTAACAATAGGCTTTTATTAATATTGTTAATTAGTTTAGGGTTATTTTCTATTGTTTCTTAATTACTGTTTTTATTTTACGAACCAAAGAATCTTGGTAAATCACCACCTAGGTTTAGGTAGTGTCAGATTGTCTATTTTGAATTAGTTCAGTGAGCAGGGTGTGCGAGTTTGCAAAATTCTATTGTAGGCGGGAGCAGAGTTTGCGAGTAAGCGAAGCTCTATAGGCGGGAGGCAAAGTTTGCGAGTAAACGAAACTCTATAGGCGGGAGCAGGGTGTGCGAGTCTAGTAGAGTGTTTGTGAGCGGGAGCAAATGTTTGCGAGCAGGATGTGCGAGTCTAGTAGAGTGTTTGTGAGCGGGAGCAAATGTTTGCGAGCAGGGTGTGCGAGTCTAGCAGAGTGTTTGTGAGCGGGAGCAAATGTCTGCGAGTCTAGTAGATTGTTTGTAAGCGTGATACTGTTTAATTCTAATAGAAATCTGTGAATGCAGCAGTAGGCAGGGGTTGCCGAAGCTGGGTAAATTTTGTGTGTGATTTACTTTTCAGCATATTTATTTCTGCTATTATATTTCTGTGTTTAAATCGAGAAAATTTGCTATAACCCTATTCACCCCCCCTCTAGGGTTAATCTAGATCCTACAAGTGGTATCAGAGCCCGGTATATTTTTATTTAACTCTAGAGTCATGAGTCTACAAAATAATGCTTTTTCTGAGGGGCAATCTATTGCTAGGCCACCCATGTTTAACGGGAAAGATTATGCTTATTGGAAAGTTAGGATGAGTATTTATCTTAGTTCCGTTGATTATGATGTTTGGGATATTATTGAAACTGGCTATAAACCTCCCACTATAATCGTTGGTGGTACTGAGATTCCTAAACCTAAGGATAGGTGGGATGCTAACGATAAGAAATTGAAAACGACAAATGCTAAAGCCATGAATGCTTTGATATGTGCTCTTGATAAAAATGAATTTAATAGAATTTCTCATTGTACAACAGCACAGGAAATATGGCATACTTTGGAGGTGACACACGAAGGAACTTCTCAAGTCAAGGAGTCTCGGCTAGCCCTATTCAGCAATGAATACGAAAACTTTGTGATGGACAAAGGCGAGAGCATAAAAGACATGTTTGGACGCTTTTCAACCTTGGTATACAATGCTAGAGCGCTTGGGAAGGTATTCACTGAGGTAGAGCTTGTGAGGAAGATACTACGAGTTTTACCAATGAACTTTGAGGCAAAAGTCACAGCAATCCAAGAATCGAAAGATCTGAGCAAACTAAGCATGGAGGAGTTGATTGGCAACTTGATAACATATGAGCTTGAGTTAAAAGCAAAGGAAGAACGCAACAACTCCGAACCAAAGAAGAAGACGATTGCCTTAAAAAGTAAAGAAGAAAGCGATGAAGAAGATCCAATTGAAGAGCTTGCAATGGCTGTCAATAATCTTAGAAGATGGTCTAGATTCAAGCCACGCAAGAAGAAAACAAAGGGCAATAGGTCAAAAGATTCCGAAAATTCCGATAATGAACTGACATGTTATAACTGCAACAAGCCTGGCCACATCAAACCAAAATGTCCACTTCTCAAAAACAACGAAGAAAAGAAAAAGGCGAAGAAGGTATTTGCAGCGACTTGGGATGATGAAGAAGGAGAGGAAGCTTCGGATAGCAGCCCAGAGGAGGCTAACTTGTGTTGCATGGCAAAATCAGAATCAGAAGCAACCTCCGACGAATCTAGTAAGGCAGGTGAGTTTTCTTATAAAGAACTTGTTTTTATGTGTTCTGATCTTACTAAGGTAGTGGATACTCTTGAATCTAAAATTGAAAAACTGAAATCTGATAGGAGAGAATTTGCTCGTGAAAATTTTAGGTTAAAAACTGAACTTGAAAATATTCAAAGCCTAGAATGTAAAAAATGTAAGATTTTAGATTCAGAATTATCAAAACTGAGAAATAACTTTGAAAGTCTTGAAAATGAAAACTTGAATCTTAAGGAAACCATCGACACTAGGAGAAAGGATTTTATTAATCGATGCACCTCACTTGTTACTGAAAACTCAACATTAAAAACTAAAGTCCAAAATCTTGAGAAATCTTTGAATAACTTTTCAAGAGGCGAAAAATCTTTCAAAATGTTATTTGGAAATCAAATTTTTGCTAACAATAGAAAAGGACTAGGTTATGGAAAATCACAAGATGATGGTAAAGGTAAAAGTGTTGCTCGATCTGAAATAATTGGAAATCATGTTGAAAATCATAGTCATAGGAACACAAAATTTAATCAAGTCAATTTAATGTGCACGTTTTATAGAGAATTTGGACATAATCGAAATAATTGTTGGTATAGACCCAAACACTTGAATACTATACCAATTTGGGTTCCAAAAGGCACAAATATAAAATCTTTGAAAGTCAAACAAATTTGGGTGCCAAAAGGAACACATATAAATAGTTTTGGGTCTCCAAAAACATATTTTTCATATTCTGCCACTAACAATGGACCTATAAAAACAAATAGGTCACACAAATCTTTTATCGTGTAGGTGTGGTGGCAGGCTAAGGAACAACTACAGTGTTCTCTGGATTTCGGCTGTTCCAGAAACACAACGGGCGACAAAGCAAAGTTCCTTAGCCTAGTATAAAGGCGACAGAATCACAATGGGCAATCACGAGAAATTATCGTAAAGGTAAAACAGGTGAAGGTATATTAAATGTGATTATCTGCACCATACTCTAAATTAAAATCAGCCAATATTGAGATGAACAAAAGATGATGATTTTGATGCTATGATTTTTTGTAAAATATTGACTAACCATCTTTAAATAGAATTACTTGGAGTAATTATGATGGTTGACTGATTCGGACTTAATTGATATGATGTTTTGACTTGTTCTTATTTATGACATTAATTTGTGCTTAATTGATGATTAATCAGATTTTCAATTTTTGAACTAATTTATATAAATTTGTTCAGTCAAATGCTGGTTACTCATGCTACACGTAGATATATTGGTTCTGACATTTTGATCACTGCGTGTAAATTTGCACGATTTCAAATTCATGAGAAAAAGGATTTTAAGAAATTGGTTTTGAAATAATTATGATGTTGATTGACTGTTGATTACTCATGAAAATAATTTTTTATCCTCTGGTTTTTGAAATTAACATCATGATATTTGTTTGAGTGTTAACACGGCTTAAATTCAAAAGAATGATGTTTTGAAATTTTTAGTGCACATCTCATGGTTTGATTCAACAAATGAATATTGAGTGAAATTTAAATTCAGATGCGGATTACACTGGTAATATAGTTGATAGAAAAATTATTAGTGTAACGTGATTAATTTTTGAAACATTCATTTGCTGCATCGTTTTTTTAAAGAAAATATCTGCATATTTTTCACTTGAAATAATTTTCAAATAGCAGAAAATTTTCTTATAAAACTCCCCTCAAGAAAATCATGTTTGACCATATTTACAGATTAATCATTTTAAAAAAAAATTGATTTTATAATTTTTAATTTGATTTTAAATGACAAATTTGACTAATCTGACTCCCTCTGATTATCGAAAAGATAAATAGTGATTGAAAAAGAGATGAGTGTTGATATTTATCATATATTATAACTCGAGAAAGTATAATTAAAAATTTCTTTAGAATTTCATAACAAGAGTTATAAAAACTTTTTGTTGGATAATAATTCCATGACCATTTCTATTTCTATCATCTTTCTATCGAACATCACTCATCAAGATCATATTTAATATGTAAATTTGTGGTAGTTTACAAAGGAAATCATTTGTTCTTCAATATCTTTAAATCGGTGAAGGAAATTATTTGTGCTTCAATTTCTTATATTCAGCAATTAAAAATAAATATCCAAAGTATTCACTCTCATTTAAAAGTCCTCACGGTCATGCATGGGTGAATTACTTGGATTTTTGATTATGTGCTTCCATGCTCATTTAAAAGTCCTCACGGTTATGCATGTATGGAACGCATATTAAAAATAATTGATTTAATAGACAAGTTGATTCTAATCCCATTTAAAAGTCCTCACGGTCATGCGTGGTTAGAAGATACTTGATTTTATTTTTTAAATTAAATTGGAATACTACTAATCTCATTTAAAAGTCCTAACGGTTATGCATGGTTAGTAGATATTCAAATTTCCAGAAATAAATATACCACAAATAGACATATCTATATGAATTTTTTGATGATTCTATCTCCATCACTTCTGAAAGTGGAATATGCGCTTGACAAGGGTAATTATGATTTTTGTTTGAGTTTTATTGAGATTTGATATTTATATTTGATTGAGTTAAATGTTTGATTCATGTCTATCACTTCATCCCTATTTTATAACACTATTATTCTTTTGCTGATAACAAAAGGGGGAGAGAAAAGTTAAGATTTTGTCAAATAGAATCAAGCAAAGGTCAAATAACTTTCAATTTGCATATAGGCTCATTTACGTATTTTTATTTGTATGCATATATGTAGGGGGAGCCATATATGTAGGGGGAGTATCACATAAAAAGGAAGCATTCAAATAGGGGGAGCAAATGAAATTATCAAATACATTTAATATATTCAAAATCTTAAATATATGTTTGTTATCATCAAAAGGGGGAGATTGTTGAATATGCGCTTTGCGCTTATATGATTTTTGTTTGATGATAATAAACATATATACATTCGTTTAAATGTATTTGTTAATGTACTATTTTTTTTAGAATAAATAAATATTTGTTGAATAAAATTAAATTACACAGAATTCGAATTTGAATTCAAACAGAACAAGTTAAACAGATTTTGAATTCAAACAGAAATTTTTATTCAAACAAATATTTATTACAACTTTGATAGTACAATTTCAAGCTCTCACTATACATATACAATTTTGACTATTGTACATGACATTTCACATTTACATCACAACCTTACTACATATCACTCACACTCATATTTTTGTCTTCAACTATAATCCAGTTTGAATCCAGCATCTGAGTAATCTGCAAAAATATTTTCAAACGCAGTAAAATTGAAAGAGAAATATTTTTGAAATTTGAAAGAAACGATGATTTTGAAAACATTGTTTGCCTCAGTTATTTGGGTTGTTCGTCATCATTTTTTTTGACTGTGCAATATCTGTGCATATCAGTATTTTTTATCAGGGACAGGTAACTATGAGTGGCTGCAGTACACACGTGTACATTCGTATACGTGTGCACTGCCTCGCCAACTCGTGTGCACAGCTCCAACCAGAAATTCAAGGCAACAGAGACCAAGAAATGAACAACTCAAAGCAACAGTCAACTGGCCAAGACTACAAGTACAAACAGCAGTGAACAACTCGAAAATGTACACAAGTGAAACCAGGAAAAACATGACATCAAGTATGATCAAGACCAAATGCAAACAGCAGCATACAAGATTGCCACCAACAACAACATGAATACTGCAACAACAAGTGTGGTGAAGCACTGACTCAAAGCACCACTGACCAGAATACAATGCAACAACACAGTCAACAAGGCAACAATGAAAATGAACATCACAATGAACCAACAGGTCAGAGGTGGAAACAATGCAATGCTGAAGTGTTGAAGTGCATACAAACAACTGCAACACTGCATACAATATGGTGCAGAACCAAATGCCATCAAGAATCGGTGCAATGACCAAGAAATGATACAAGACTTCAAATATGCAATGCTCAATATCACTACAAACTGCAGTGGACAGCAAAAATGATCAAATATACACAAATACAGCCCAATAGACCAAAGTACAACATCAAAGACAGCACTGCAACTCAAATGTACAGGCCAGTGAACATAAAAGAGAATGACTCGAAGCAGTTGTGAACAAATGTGCAAATGCTCAAGACCATCAAGTCAGAACACAGTGAAAAACTCGAGTCACAGTACAGGCCAAGACCAACACTGCAACATGGAATACTAAAACAATGAAACTGTCTCTAAGCACAAAAGTGCACAGCAACCATCAAGTACACAGTGAACAAAGCAAGGTGAACCATGAAATCAACTAAATCAGTAAATGATACAGGTTGACAATGAATCAAAGCATGGTTCAAACCAAAGGCATCAGAACTTCAACCAGCACACAAGAAATAATGGCCATACATGCAAACTGCCTCAAAAATGAATCAGAAGCAATCAAGTGCATCATTACAAAACAAGACCAAATGGCCAACATAACATGCAGTGCAGTGCAAACACAAGTGGAATGCAACAGTGATACAAGCCCCAACAGAAGTATCAAATGAATCAAATACCACCAAATAGACCGTGGAATAGCAGGTAATATGCAAACTACAACTAGACCAAGTGCAGCATCAATGCGAACAGCAAAGTGATCGAACAAACAAGATCAAGGCAGTGGACAGTACAAGCCAGCAAATGCAACAAACTCAAAATGTCCAGTTATAGTCACAAGACCATCAAGCAGTGAGCAAGTGCAAATCGAGTTCCAGAAATAACAAATGCAGAAACAAAATTTCAACAGTGCAGTGAAATGCAGTGGTATGCAGCAGAGAAAAATTTAAAAGCAATGGTGATGATCGAAGCTAATACAGAGTAGTGGATTCACATACCCAAAATCAACAGTCGAAGATATGCGTGTGACAAAGTCAAATATCACAAATCACGAAATCAACATCAAAGCCGTGGGACGCAAGAAACAAAAATACGAAATTGAAAAAGTCAGAATCGATCTCAATCATTCAAGCATCATCAAGTGGCCGAGATAAAGAATTTGACAAATTCAATCAAATTTATACGAACACAAATATGGGAATTCAACCTATATAAATGCCCTAATCATCATCGGCAAAAAAGTATCGAGTTCAAGTATCAATTTAGAAAAGCAAAAGGAGACAATACATACCGAATTCACAAGCATCGAACTCGATCGAGCAACTGCAAACAAGCAAAAGTCAACCATCAGAGAAGCAGCGAGCTAGGGCAACAAATCACAGATCAATTGAAGAAACCGAAGCCCTAATTGGAACAAAGAGCCGAAGCCCTAACTGAAACAAAAGGGAACGAAGTCGCCATTATTTCTCACGAACGAAGACAAAAAGAGGATCGGGTGAAATAAGGAAGTGGGCCGGTCTTAAAAATCAAAAGGGGGTTTTTGTTTAACAATAGGCTTTTATTAATATTGTTAATTAGTTTAGGGTTATTTTCTATTGTTTCTTAATTACTGTTTTTATTTTACGAACCAAAGAATCTTGGTAAATCACCACCTAGGTTTAGGTAGTGTCAGATTGTCTATTTTGAATTAGTTCAGTGAGCAGGGCGTGCGAGTTTGCAAAATTCTATTGTAGGCGGGAGCAGAGTTTGCGAGTAAGCGAAGCTCTATAGGCGGGAGGCAAAGTTTGCGAGTAAACGAAACTCTATAGGCGGGAGCAGGGTGTGCGAGTCTAGTAGAGTGTTTGTGAGCGGGAGCAAATGTTTGCGAGCAGGGTGTGCGAGTCTAGTAGAGTGTTTGTGAGCGGGAGCAAATGTCTGCGAGTCTAGTAGATTGTTTGTAAGCGTGATACTGTTTAATTCTAATTGAAATCTGTGAATGCAGCAGTAGGCAGGGGTTGCCGAAGCTGGGTAAATTTTGTGTGTGATTTACTTTTCGGCATATTTATTTCTGCTATTATATTTCTGTGTTTAAATCGAGAAAATTTGCTATAACCCTATTCACCCCCCCCTCTAGGGTTAATCTAGATCCTACATCATGTACGTTGAGCATCAATGGAGCATAGATGAATTGATTGCTCATATTTACGAGCTTACTATTGCTGATGAGTAGCGATATCATCCTATACGTAGAGTAGATGATGATGATGGCGATGCAGTTGGTCTTTTTGATGTGGAGTACCAGTTTGATGAGCCATAGTGTTTGTATGTACTATCAGTATTTGTATGTCCTGTCAGTGTGTGTATCAATGTATTATCAGTGTTTTGTATTTACTAGTAGTGTTTGTATCCGTGTATTATCAGTGGTTTGTATTTACTAGCGGTGTTTGTATCAATGATTTGTATTTACTAGCAGTGTTTGTATTAGTGTATTATCAGTGGTTTGTATTTACTAGCAGTGTTTACATCACTTTATTATCAGTATTTGATTTCCTATTTTGTTTGAGTGTCTGTACTTAACTTCGTGAAGGAACAAACACAGTTGTGTTTGTTTATATTCACGTTTGTGGATGCTTACCATGTGCTCGGTCAGATGGCACTTGATTCATGAGACGCGGATCATGAACTTTATATTTAAATAAATGTATTACAATGAAAATTAACAACATCTTCAATAATCTTCGATGTCAACTGAAAGCTGGACTCTCGGTGATTATTTAGTACTAATCAAAGCATACATAAAAACCAACCGTAGACATGGAAGAGGAGTTGGAGCAAGATTTTTGGGTCACTCTAAACAAGGTTTTTAATGTTCATCAAGATTATAAATTAATTCGAAGGCTTCTGAAAATTCGAAGTACTTTTGTCATGTTGACTAGAGCTTGTCGAAGATATAGAATCATTATAAAAATAGTGAAGGAAGAAGATCTATTTCAATTAACACGAGCTACGTTTGATTTCCTTTATTTGTGGGAGTATCACATTGATTTTGTTGGACATGCTGCATATAATCTCTGGTTAGATATATTACACAATTTGAATGACGTTTGTGTTAGTTAAGTAAGTTTTTTAAGTTAATTACCTTCATCGAGTTCTTTGCACTTTCAGTAAGTTATACGTTCTTTCAAATTCAAGTAAAGCCTATGTTTTCAAAATCTAGATACACTTAAGATAATAGCAACATTAACCCATGGAAAACTTTAACAAACAAAATTTAACTTATTAAGACAACAAATAATAAACATGGACAACTTAGAAAAAAACAAGACAACAAATGGTAAAACACGATAACATCATGGAAAACAAACAAGACAACCGTTGATTTAAAAAAACCGTCTTCGACTACTTGATAAGTTAATTGAATCCAACGTCCTTTGGAGCATCTGAATTTGTTCTTCAAGTTCATTAACATACACAACTGCTCGATGAGAAAGAGGATAGTCAACTTTTTCCAAACCCACAACCATCAGGAGAATTACGGCATCTATAGTGGCGCCGATCGATGTCGGTTCCGTTTCTTACAACATCATACTGAACAGATCCCCAGGGTTATAGTGGATCTCTCCCAAATTAACCTCTTGACCCATGTGAGGTATTTAGTGTCGTATTTCATTCCTTCATTCTCTTCTCCCGTTATGGTTACGCGCACTGCTCTTTGACATCTACCATTTTCCAGCTGCATGCGCTCTTGCGCTTCTATCTCATGCTCTTTTACATCGGCATCATGTCTTTCCTCTATTTCAATATACCACTTGGTTGGTGGTTGAGGGGAGGATGTATTCATTGGGTTATAGTCTTGTAACGGACCTTCATATGAGTATGAAGAGGGCAAAGAAATATGACTGTAATCAACCATTTTATATACTACTGCTATGATATGAATGAAGAGAAGTATGGCAAGCAAAACGATATTTAATAGCATAATACATTGCCCATGTAAAGCAGTGCAACATGGATACTGTAGCCAAATTGATCCGACACTTATCATTCTTACTCCACATCCATTAGCTTTAAACTGAGTAAAGCAATGAAAAGTGGCTATAGTGTCTGATTTGACCGATACTGTGTCATTCTGATTCCACATGAAAAAGCTTTAATATGTGTAAAGGAGTGCAGCGTGGCTATAGTGTCCGACAAGACCTGACATCTTGCCATTCTGTCTCCACATGACAAATTTAATCTGTGTAAAGCAGTGCAACATGGCTATAGTGTCCAACGCTGTGCAATTAATGCCCCGCTATTACCCTGCTATATCTCATAACGGATTTCTATCGTTATGATTTTTCCATATAGCCTTTCCACTTTAAGTCCCGCTATTTCCGCTATATCCCGTTATTCCCGCTATATTCTGTTATTCGTCTATATCTTCTTTAAAAGAAATGCATTGAAAAATGATATTTATACATTATAAAAATTATGAAATTAATTTATGTAATTAAATTTTTAATATATTTATAAAATTAAAATACTTAATATTATACTAAATTCAATTATGTTATATAATAGTTTTACGTTTATTTATAGTATATTCGCACGTGTTTTTATGTAAAAATATTTATGTATTGATTATAATTCAATTGAATGTAAATTTTTCATTTAGTTACTATTTATATATTTGTAAAAACATTAAATACAAATTTTATATGTTATTTTAGAGTCATCCACTATATCCCGTTATTTCCTCGCTGTATCCCCGCTATGACTTTTTGCACCTCCGCCGCATTGAATCTGACGAGCGCTTTTACTGAACAGGTTCGATGTGACCCGACATCGGACCATTCTGCCTCCATCTTCAGTGCAACGTGGACATTTGATTTATCAGTATGGCATTATATAGTATAATAAATGTTGCCTCCATGTGATTAATCAATATGGATACAATGTCTGATATGACTGGACGTTGTGTCATTTTGTATCCATTAAATAATAAGAGCTTATAAATAGAGTTAAGAATGTCAAAAAATATATTCATTAAAACTTCCAAACTCATCATCACTGTTCTTCTACCTATATTAATTGAGTTCTCTAAAAAGTTTGTGGTGCTTCTCATCCTCATCTTCGTCATCATCTTCGGACTATTTCATTGAACATTGTATTAATCAACAAATAATGTTTTCTGCTGAAACGAGAGATTTAATGGCCTATGAAATTGCTGAAGCTCTACTTCAACCCAAGGAGCGTTATTGGAAGGAAAGACTTGTGTTATGGACGAGACTATGCTGGCGTCATAATCAACTGATCAAGGATTATTTTATGGCACACCCCGTGTAGGGGGATGTGGATTTTCGATGAAGATTCCGTATGTCGAAGAATATCTTCAATTGGGTTCTCAACAAATTAACCAAAAGAAACATTTTTTCACTAGCAGAAGAAGTAGAATCAACGAACTTAGAATTTCTCCACTGCAAAAGGTTACGGCTGCACTTCACATGATATTATACATAACTTTCGATGATTCGCAAGATGAAAAGGTACGGATTGGAGACTTAACGACAACCTTATGTATGAAAGAATTTTTCAAAACCGTTGTTTGTATGTTTGGTGAAGAATATCTTCGGTCCCCAACCGCTCATGACATTGACAGACTGTTAGCATTGAGATCTCAACGTGGATTTTTAGTTATGTTAGGTAGCTTAGATTGTATGCATTGGAGTTGGAAAAACTGTTCAGTTGCATTGTAGGGCCAATGGACATTGCAAAAAGACAACTCTGGTATTGGAAGCTATTGCGTCGTTCGATTTGTATATATGGCATGCTTTTTTTGGAGCTTCGGGTTCATTGAATGATATTTACATTCTACGACAGTCATATTTATTTAGTGACTTATGTAATGATATATCACCTCCATGCAATTACAAAATAGGAGACAAAGATCATTCCATGGGTTATTACCGGGTAGATAGAATATACCCAAAATGCAAAATACTTGTGCAAGCATACAAAGATCAAATAATGCAAAAGAAGCCAAGTTCACCAAACAATAAGGGAGTTTGGGGAAAGATGTCAAACGAGCATTTGGAGTGCTTCAAGGTAGGTTTCATATATTAAGAAAAGAGGTATACTACCATAATCTAGTGGTATTATCTAATATCATATATTGTTGTATTATTTTACATAATATGATTGTCAAAGAAGAATGTAGTGCATTCGAGCTTCAACTGAGAAACTATCCAGACATTGCAGCTGCATTTCGAAAAAAAACTTTTTAAGGACCCAAATACTTTTGCTGAATACTTGCAAAGAATTCAAGACATTCGAGATCCACAAACTCATCTTGATCTAAGAAAAGAGCTAGTGGAACACTACTGGGAAACTATAGGAAACCATTAGTAGAAGTGATATTTAGTGTTTATGTTTCACTTATGTATTGTAATAAGTTGTTGTTGACGTTTTGTAATAGTGTATGTGTTTGAATTTGTTATATCTATTGTACTAAGTTATTGTTGATGTGTTAATAATAATAAAGAATGACAATAAACTATAACAATAACAATAACAACAAAATTGACAACAATAGCATTACCAATAACTGCAACTAAAATAGCAACAATAACAACAACACTAATAATGACACTACAACTAACGCTTAAGAAAATAAATATAAGATGCATTGCTAAGATACATAGTACGAACCTAGATTCCTACAGACCCCCATGACGTTTATGGTGCTCCTTAAGTTGCTTCTCCATATACAAATTTACACTGGATTGAGTTCGTTTAGGTTGCAACTTAAAAGAGCCATATTATCATCTCTTTATTATCGAGCTAATTCTTGTCTTCTTAACTTAACTCGTCAATTCTTAAATTTTGTTTTACATCGTGACGTTATTATTTTTCCTTTACCCTTTCAAGTCTCTTCGTTTCTTTTGTTTTTATGTATAATTTATTTGCATCTTCAGCGGCCAACATCGCTCACCGGTATTTTCATAACATGCGCTCTAACTGGTGGCAGTTTTTTCTTCCTTTTATACTTCCCCACAGCCCTACCACCTGTACTAGTCATGAAGAGGGTGTCTTCATGTGGATTAGAACTACCAAGGCTAGATTCATCACTCATCTTTCTAGGAAGAAAGCGCATTACTAAGTGTTCTTATCACATTTGAATCTATTTTCCTCTTTGCCAGTATACACTAGCAATGGTGCATGATGAACGGTTGATTATTATGTTCAGATATATACACTGCATTTGCTTGATTGAGTTGTTGATGACGAAGTACAATAAGAAGAATAAAACATAGGACTTGACTATAAATCTAAAATCATTACCAATTCCATGTCATTTGCCCCCACTTTGTTGTCTTGAATGCATTCCAATAATCATTTCTTTCAAACGTTGACAATCGACATTTATTCCTTTTCAAGAATGCTTTAAAGAATCAACAGTTCTTAGAAGACTATTTGGACTTTAATGAGTGAACAAAATGTGTACAAAATTCCAAAAAGAACTTACACTTTGGCTCATACCTTTCTTATAGTCTCCAGAATATTCAACCCAGTATAATGCTAATTCAGCTCGTTCATCTGACAACAATTTAACCATTTTTACGGCTTTTGGTCTGGCATTTAGAGATTCATTCATGTTAATTCCCGTCGTTTGCTGTAATGGCCTAGAAATTTTCGACCTCGGAAATCGATACTAATACAATCATTCACAAATAAAATGGACAGTTGTAACAACTTGTCCCAGAATACTATCAATATAGACTATAAAGTGAACGTATTAGTATCGAATTTTTAGGGTCGAAAATTCTGGGGCGTTACATTTGCTTTCCCTAAGCTTGAGCGAAAGACAAATGAATTCCTATAAACATCTTCTTCTTCGGCGTTTCATTGCCATAGAATTGGGTTTCCTAGCACATTTGTTGTCTCCAAATTGATTATTCAGATTTCTTGATAAATTTTGTGAACGATAAGGCAATACTGACCATTGTTGGTGATTGGAAGATACGTAGTTTTGATCATAGTTATAGTTTTGCTGAAACAAACTATGCTACGAATAATTTGAATTTTGAGAATTTCGGTAATGGTTCGAATTTTCTTGAGAATGAAAGAAATTTTGATTTTGTTGTGGAGGATACGAGTTTGGAGCTTGTTGGGTAAAAACAAATTTTAAATTTTGATTTTGCTATTGAGAATTTTGAGAATTATATTGATTTTGACCATGTTGAGAATTGAACATATTCTAATTGAATTGAGTCGGATTCTGATTATCAAATTTGAGTTGAGATAGAAATCTAGAAGATGAAGGTTTTTGAGATTTTCCTTTTGAATTTTTTGACGCTAAGGAGATTGTATAAAGATAATTTATTAAAGAGAGTAATAAATGTAGAATAAATGGTGTAAATAAAATTTTGTAATTGGTAAGTTATATAGAGGGGGAGGAAGAAGGATATACAATGGCCATTTAAATGACCGTTTGTTCTTAACCGGCTTTATTATAGCCCGCTAAGTGACAACGATCATTTAAACAGCCGTTGCCAAAAGGAAGGCTTAGCCAGTTTTATTAGAGTCGGCTAAGCCTTCAACCCTCTGGGTTGCCAAAGCAACCTAGAACAGCATAAGCAACCTTCTATTGGGGGTCAGTTGCTTCCCCATCGACACTTGGTTGGGAATGCTCTAATGTTCTTTAGTTTGCTTATTTATTGAAATGTGTTTTTCCATCTTCATCATCTAATGATAAAGATTAGAAAATTATAGAGTAAAATGAAGACAGTGTCTTATATGGTGGTTCAAGCTATATTTCTAAAAGAAAATAATGATTAGGCTTGCCTGCATTTTTATTTCATTTGGAGTATAATTTTAAGTTATGTTTGTGCTGCAAGTTGAATGTCAATTATATCAAGGTTATGCACATCAAAGTTGCTCAGTCACGGGGTAAAATTGCAATAAAAACGTTGTTTGGCTTGAAATTTTAAATCTCACTTTAGGAGAAAAATCTCATTTCAAAATTTTACATATCGATGTGGAAACAAATACAAAAATAACCTCCACCTCCAAAACCCTCCTATGAAACTTTCACACTATCTCTCTTTATATTTTAACCTCCATGGTGGGCGTCCAAAAAGACTTATAAATTACATTTTATTTGAAACAATATCTTTAGTGCACATAGTACACCAACTAAGGCTATGTTGTTTTTTTGGCCGAATGCCGAATGTTTAATGTTGAATACTTAAATCTTGTTTGTTTTTGTTTTTGTTACATTATTATGACCGTACGAATTGGAAAAATTCTTTTCAACTCAAACTCAATACAGAATAAACAATCGATGAAAAGAAAATAGACATCCATCATAACAAAAAAATAAAATCATACATGACTGGTAAATATTTATTTATTTTCATTATCTACTAATTACAGGCAATTGGTAATTTGATTATGCATATTATTCATGAAAATTTGCGATTAGTAGAAAATATGTCACTGTGAATTGGTGGAACTGGTGGCGGTTCTGAATCGTCAATTGTGTTGTATATTTCATTACTATAATTGCCATCCTCCTCTCCTTGTTCAGCTTGCCCAAATAACTCATCACGACGAGAAACACGACTAAAAAATTATGTATTGCTATACAAGCAATAACTATGTCTCTCTATACAGAAGACTTATATGGAGGTATTTTATTCAGAATGGAAAACCTCTTTTTTAAAACACCAAAGCTTCTCTTAATAACATTTCTTAGCTTTTCATGACCATTGTTAAATTTTTCCTTCCTATTTGTAGCATTATTACCTCTGTAAATTCTCAACCAATAGCGGGTTGCAATATGCAGATAAGAAGCCTCTAGTGTTAATGTACGCCGCATCACAAAGGTATACATACCTACATTAGCATAGTTGCAAAGTTAATAATAATTTTCAATCACGGTGTTATTTAAACTGTAAAAATACTTACTTGGAGGTGGTATAGGAAAATTATTTGCAGGATCATGCAATGTTTCATTTAAGACCCTTAAGTCATGCACTTTTCTTTCCCACCCAACCATCACATATATACATTTCATGTCAAAGTCACATACCACCATTAGGTTCTGATAACAATTTCATTGACCTCATCCTCTAAATGGTACTTGCTTACCTATTGGAATGTTTGCATCTGTTAATGTACCATATAATGCTCCAACTGCACCCATGAAAGCCCCTTCTCTTAGGTCAATATGAGATTGAATTTTTACAGTAGGATTGTTAAAATCTGGAGGAACGATAATTTCTTGAGAAAAATTCATCATCATGTTCAATACCTCATGAAAGTATTTATGAACCGTTTTTCCAAAGTGTTGAAATCTATACCTTATTATATGATTTCGATTATTGTGACTTATAGTGGATAAAAACATTTCCATTTTTCTTCAACATCTATAAGTTTGCTATTAAAAAGCTAGTTATTCCGTCGAAAGTAACGACAAAGGTTTTTAAAAGATTGCTTATCCATTTGAAATTCATCATATATGATAATGGAAGGACCCTCCAACAACTCCTTCATGTGTTGTTTTCCAGAAAGAGATGAAGTCAACACTTTTTGTTGCATTACTCTATGATTTCTGTGTTTAAGTAATATTAATAGTAAGTGGAAACCAACGAATATCCAAAGCTTTGGTGTCATTCTGTAATAATTGAACAAATCATCAGTATTAGGCCTAAATGTAATAAATGTAATTGTAAATTTAAACAAAACTTGCAATTATTATGATGGGCAATACAATAAATTATTAAGTCATCATACATTGTATTATTGAGAACAAACACTAGATAACTACTGATATGGAAAATAATTCAAAAATTCTACCTTCTTTTCAAAAATTGGTTCATCCATGAAAGCAATCTTTAGTTCAAGCTTATCACAAAACAATACTTTTGCTCGTCTATATTCGTCTTGTGATAAAAGACCCATACTTTTCATTTCTCTTAGGGAAACCAGAATATCCATGTACGAAGGTCCTTTGCTAGCCTTCCCTTCATTAATTTGTTGCTTCAAGATGCCAAGTATCCCTATGTTTGATTTCCTAATGTTTCGCCACCTGAGATTTTTTTGATGTTTTTTTGGGTCGACAGAGCATTGCCTTCGAAGGTCGAGTGAAATTGTCCTCCTCCTCACTTAGGGTATTATCTATATCTTCGGTAACTCTTATGCTATCAAAGTAGTCATCATTCATATTACTGTTCAAGTCAACATTATCTACATTTGCATCCTCTTTTGTTGCAATATGGCCATCCTCATTTTCATTATCATTGGCAGAATGTGGGACTGATGATGAATGTTAGTCGTTATGCACAGGATCAAAGTGACTAATAGTAACAAACAATGTAAATGCATCAGAAATAGTAAAGTAGATTACATAGTCAATTTTATAGTGGTTCAGACCACACATCCTATGTCCAATCCCGAAGCTCCCTTTCGGTATTTCACTATTAACACCCTCGCTTCACCCGGAGAAATATATTTATGAACTCAGCCTGAACAACCGAATAGGTCTTCAACAACAACTACAAGCAGTGTAATAAATGTTACTTCCTGACACAATTTATCTTGATGTACAGAATGTCACTTTGATGTACAATATCTCCTATAACCAGAATAAGCTATGTTGAGTAAAGGTGTAGAGGCTAAGGAGTTTATTCGACTGGAATATGGGATGTGGCGATGAAGTATAGTAGTCGAAATCTTTGAATCACATGAATTTCTTGGAATTAGGAGTACTGCTTAGGAATTGAAATTTAAGGCCTAGAATTCAAAGCATGGAGTAGTGTTTCAATGTATGATGATTTAGGAATGATTAGGGGATTATATAGTTGTTGTAGGGATGCCAATGTTAGGGTGCAACCTTCGAAATTTCCCATTGATGAAGAGAAGTGGCTACAGGAGAGAAGAGATACAACTTCTAGAGCGAAGAGACACGAAGGCACAAATTCATAAAAGTAGCTGTTTTTATACTAGCTCAGTCAACCGAGGATCAAATTCGGTCGACTGAAAGGAGCCAATTTTGGTCCAGAACTTCCGGCTTGATTTAGTGGGCTGTTTTTGATAAGGTGGTCAACTTAGGCTAGTTCAGTCGACTGAGCAAGGGTTTTAGCTGACTGAATAAGCATAATTTCCAAAAGCTTGCTTAGTTCGGTTGTAAAAGCATGCGCTCATCTGTCATCCCACCCGGGTTTGAGTCCCAACATCGCATATTTTTAGCCAATTTATTTTTCATCTTTTCTATCATCGTTTTGATCTAAAATAACTTAGTAAATATATTAGTAGCATTGTTGTATGGTTGTTATCATCAAAATACCACATATATGGTTATTTCAATGAAGACTACCAAGCATATGATCCTTTTGCTAGCATTTGTTCAAACATGCCTTTCATTAGATCATGATATTTGAGAGAACCATTTCGAAACTTTGCCGCTCTTGGATTTTGCTGTTAATGTTAAACATTTACGATATAAATATATCATCATAATACACGAGCAATAAAATGTTTATAGAATAGATTAACTTGCCTGAATAACATCCTTTCACTTTTCAGGTAGCAAATGTACAGAGCTGGTGGTAGCACAAAACCCATGTCCAGATAGTCCAATAATTTTTATCCATGCATCGTAATCTCTTCGCAAATAGTCGCAATGATTTTTAAATATTTTATGGAAAAATTCACATTCCACTTTTTGTTAAACTCAATCTCTAATCTTATCCAATAATCTTTTATAAGAGACATTCCTTTATAACTCTGGTGCTCAACTTCCCTAAAGCACAGCTCAAAGAAGTTTTTTTCCATTTTAGGATCCTTTTTGAAAGTAGCCATGTTTTCGCAACTCTCACTATCTTCATATTTATCACAATTTATTGTCTTCGTTTAAAAAATAGTACGAAACTAACTACCGTCTGGTTTCTTTATTGTTTTTGTATTATATGTTACTTGTAACAAAACTTACAGTAGAAAAGAATTGTTTGCTATAAATATTATCATGTAATAATGGTACTATAATTATTCAATAAATTTTTGTTAAGTTATTTCTTATTAGAAGAATCTTTAACCCTTTGTGTACTTTCTCTTCATTGTAGTCCATAGTTTACAGAACTTAATTCATTGTCATGTTCAAATTTTAAAGTAGCCTACTTCAACTCGATTCTCTACTTTTCACATATGGAAGCTAGTTGTACTCAACTATAAGTGACAAAGACATGCAATTAATTACAATAATAGTGCCAGTATGTATACATTATGTAACATCTGACCATTAAAAATAATATAAAACAAAACACGATACATCATAAAGTAAATAAATGACACAGTACATCATGAAGCTTACATGAAACCCATGCCTATCTTCCACTAGCAATCAGTAAAATACATAAAAAATGTAAACAATATGGCTATAATTTGTACCTTAATTCACTAGCTTTCAAATCTCTTAAATATTTTTTTTTTAAGCTAAGAGAGAGATAATGGGATAACTATAAACTATGGTGTCGTTGTTTATATAAAGATTTCGCTCTTGGCTGCATATCAGCGTGAGCTATTCAGAAGCTACAAATCGGCGATGGTTTTTTTGTTGAAAATAAATCTAAATTGACCAGGTTAGTCTGAACGAATCCACCTTAGCAAAAGACTCAAAAAGTTCTAAAAGCTGAATTTTTACAATTTCATATCTATATTCAGCTGTTCTGAATTAAAACAAACACAGCCTAAGACAATGGGATGTTAAAAGAAAAGAAATATTCAACATGAGTGAAAGTAATTTGTTGATTACAACATCATCAACTGGAATGATATCATTAACCTAAAGTATAAGACAATTTTGTTCGGTGACTTAGTGTGAAAAGGGGAGGCACATCAAAAATTGATCAAAAAGAAAAGGTTGAATGACACATCAAAACATTTATAACTTATTTGTTGCTCTTGTTTCGAAACAAATGAATAATAAATCATATAGTCAGTATGCTATCTGAAGTGCTAGTTGTTCCACTTTTACAAACAGCTTATGTGCATATACATGTAATTTATGAGAAATATCTGAGCATGAATCTGAGTAGAGATAGTTAGCAAGTGGAGAAGATGGACAAAGACAAAGGAAGAACATTTTTGAAGTGTTACTAATACAATCATTAATCCCATTCGCTTCTTTATCCCTCATTTTTATCCATTTGAAAAGATAGAAAGAATGTGTAAGAAGGGCGTAATTGCCTTAATAATCTTAGGAAAACAAACTTAGAAACCAATTGTAGAAAAATATCTTATACAAAAGGTGGAGAATAATTTTAGAATCTAACCTCAAGCAGACATTCAATTCAATCAATCACAAATCCATAGGAAATCGATTAAATATACTTCCACTCAAAAACATCGATCGTTATTACAACTCAACAATCAACTTAGAACATCGTAGATCATTAGTTTACTTCAGTTCAATACTAAACAAAAAGCATCTATCTAGCAAAAAAAGTTAGAAAAACGACCACCACCACCAATTAATAGTCCATTTGTGAAATTAGTAAGCGCAAGTTCATCGCAGATCATCTTTTGGTAGCGCGACTATCATTAATTGGGGAATCTTGGTGATTGCAAATTTTAGCAAAAAGGTGTTTTTTTGGTTTCAACTTCCAACCAAAAATTAAAATCATGCATGGAGTTCTTTATTATTCCAATTAAAAAGAAAAATCAAATGTTAAACCGATGCAAGATCAAGCTGCAAGCATCCAATCTCTAGCTTTGGAATGAATATAGCTATAGAAAAGGAAAAAAATATGAAGTGCTACTCATGGTCAAAGTGAAAAAAAAGTACCATAAATTCGAAACGGTTGGAGAGTGCTAGTATAACTGGCAAAATAAACACATGGTTTATAAGGGCATCTCCAATCGATTACGGGCTGAATATTCAGTGGGCTGAATATTCAGCCCGTAATTGGGTGGGCTTGCCCAATGGCCAGGCGCCCATTTAATGGGCGCCTGACCCTTAGGCGCACATTTTATGGGCGCCTGAGGCAAGGCGCCCATAAAATGGGCACCGCCCCCCTCCCCCTCATTTCTCTTCACTTTTCGTTTTGAAATTTTTTTGAAAATTAGAAAATTTATCCAAAATGCCGCCGCGTCCAACCAAAATCGCCCGAAGAACGGTTCAGAGACATCCAGAGGAGCAAGCAGGACCACTACACGTTCCGCCACCGCCTGGAGTTTCACCAGACGATCTACGTGTTCTACATGAGCTGCCAGATGGTTATCGGCATAGAGCCGAAACCGCTTTGACGACCATACATGTATTAATCAACCCTTACTATAACTTGTTATTTTAATTTGTACATTACATACTCATATTAAATAACCCTTACGCTATCAAAAATTGTTGTTTCATTAACTATCTATAGGACCATTACATTCACTGTCGGGGTAGTTGGGCTAAGTGCATTACCCAGTTTTATGACTATCTTCCTGGTCCTATTATTGAGAGGCTACAGGCTAGCCCTTTTGGTCTATTTTTGTCGATTAGGCCTGTTCAGTCCTTTGATCGACCTCTCATCCAGGCATTAGCTGAGAGGTGGTGGCCCACCACGCATACGTTTCATTTTTCAGATTTTGAGATTGGTATCACCCCAGTTGATTTCTACATGTTCACTGGGATTGAGATTGGACGACAGGGTCTTCGACCTTTTCCATTTGATGATTTATACGAGTCGCCCAATTTGTATACTGTTTTTTTACCACTGATAGATGTTACCTGCGTCTCTAGTGGTTCTGTTAAGTTGACGTACTTGCAGCATTACATCACCAGTTATATAGCTAGAGCCGATATGATGGATGCAGTTACTAGAGCATTTTTGTTGTACCTGTTTGGTTCGACCTTTTTTTCGAACCAAAAAGGTACGGTTACACTTGCCTATTTAGCTTCCCTTGCCCGATTAGACCAGCTACATACTATCGACTGGGGCACGGCGATATTAGGCACCCTATATACCGCTCTAGATTCATTTGCGCTTGGCGATGTCAGGCAGATGTATGCTTTTTGGTATATTTTGCCGTTATGGTACTACGAGTACACGGCAAACATGCATCCCAGCATCCAGGACACGGCTAGTCAGGCTGCTGAGCATTACTTCCCTAGGATGAGATGATGGGAGACCATGCAGTACGTACATCATGTCCCCTTAGGTGTACGGCATGACTTGATGGAGGCTAGGTCACAGCTGGATATGCGTAGTCGTGGTAACATCATTCAGACTCCTTGGGCCTCACATTGGACTCATCTAGCAGATGCAGGTCTTCTGGTGGACGACCATCCCTTGATGGTTGCGTATTCAGTATCTAGACGTGGGGTTGCTTTGCATACGCCTGCATTTATGCCTATGTGGTATTTGGGAGAGAGATGTGCTTATCAGATTACGGGTGATCGTCGTATACCATACGATCCTTTATCCTGCGAGGACATGTTTGGTAGACATAGGGTGATCGGTGATCAGTACTTACATGCTCTACGACAGGCCGGATGGGTGGACAGTAGTACTTTTTTCATCGATGGGGATTACGACGCTTATTGGGCTAGAGTAGCACCCCGTAGATTCATCGTACCAGATTATGTTCGTGGGGTCAACTCTGATCATATAGGACCTCATCTGGCAGCCGGTAGAGTTCAGGTACCGCAGGTTTCATTTGACCCGATTCCGTCACAGTTCTCCCAAGCTCCCACGCAGTTGGAGCCTGATACCACTTTTAGAGCGTATGACTTGACAGGTACTTTGATTGAGCAGCCTTTAGTCTTTCCAGATCACCCTGACTATCCTGGTGTGCCTTCAGTCGGGTTATATTCTCCGTATGAGGTACGTTTGTTGTTTACTGTCATTTTTCCTTTATTTTATGTTTGTTTTTTTATTATGGCTTTTGTCATCTTTATGTAGTATGCTGCTAGATTGGATCAGGCCAGAGTAGGGTTTGGTGTGTTTCGCGATATGACTCTTGCACATACACACGCCATGCATGATATGTACATGCAGCATACACAGATGCTAGAGGCTCAGATTGATCAGCTATTAGCTAGACTTGCTGTATATGAGCCTTTCGGATCACAAGGCGGAGGTGATGCTGGTCCCAGTGGGTATGGTGCTGGTGGTTTAGATGAGGACGATGGGGATGATGAGGACGAGGGGGATGATGGTGATGGGGATGACGATGTAGACGATGATGATGATGGAGATGATGATGATGACGGTGACGGAGATGAGGATGATGACGGTGACGGAGATGGTGATGACGGTGATGATGCTGACGATGACGACGCTGCCTCCCTTTAGTTGTATACTTTTTAGTTTATGCGTATGAGTATATGTACTTAGGTCATTGTTTCAGTATATTGTGTATTATTTATATGCTGTCACTTTCTTGGATTTTGGATTATAATGCTCGTGGTTACTGTGAATTCTATATGTCTGTGAGTACTGTGACTTATACATGTTGGTGTATATTATTATTTGTATGTGTCCGTTTAAATACGAACTATATATGTTGGTGTACAATGTGAATACTTTATGTTCGTTTAACTAGACAATGATTCAAACATAGAACACTTATAAGAAACGACACAGTAATAATAGACTGCACATATGAAGAAACTAGACGTGACGATTTAACTACAACTCCTGTACAGACAGTCTAAGACGTCTTATCTCATGTTCTAGTTCATTTGCGTAGGTTATGCCCCTTGGACATAATGGATCATCCAACCATTCCGCGTAATTGCAACCATTCGGCCAGAATTGACATAGTTGGATTCGACGGCCAATATTTTCTCCATCCGCACGCACTACAACTTCAACTTCAAACCCGCACAGACAACAAACTAGCTGCGATTCAACTTCTTGCTCAGTGGGAGGTTGAACTACTTGATCCAGGTTCTCATGTTGTTCATATGCCATACGTACAACATTTTGTTCGTATCGCGGTTCGACCACTTCCTGAAGTCTCAGTTGCTCAAGGTTTGGAAACTGACTACGGACATCTTTATAGTGTTGTTCTTGATAATCGATAAACCAATCCTCATCAGTATGTGGACTTTCCGTAGGCACGTAACCTGCATCTGAATCGATAGAAGAAGGCCAAGAAGGCATTGCGATGAAGAATTTATTGTTGTGAGTGTGGAAGAAGATGATTATGAATGATGAATAAGTAAGCCAGAAAGAGAATATATAAACAATACACTTTTGGTCGCAGTACTTTTTGATCTGACAACATACATTACACTAGGGCATATTCAAAAACAAACATTAGACATAGGCATTAGCTTTGACAACAAAAGCAGACATTATCATTTGAAATGACAATTCAAAAAGCTCATGATACATTAACGAATGTTATATAACCAACTATCAATACTGTTATCTTAAGGCCATCCAAATCTTTCTAGCCAGTTTTGACGTATGAAGTACGCATCATGGGCAATGAAGGGCGTGCCATATTTTAAATTGTATCGACCGTCATAAGTCGAACGTGTTGTCTCAAACACATTTTCCAATATTACCTCGTTAATAATCTTTATGTAACGCGTGCATGCCCTAGTAAAGTTTTTGTGTGCAGTCCTGACCTCTTGAACCGTACGTCTGACTTGAGAGCCCACATCGTTGTTGTACAGGTCAGCCAGAGTGTCCCAAAAATTAATTTCCATTGACTCCTGATTATCGCACTTCTCATCGGTTTGAATGTAGTACTGCATAAGCAACTTCAATTCATGAGAGGTAAATGTCATGTTGGACATTGTAATTTGAATAATGTTAGGTTTGTAAATGATTTAAACGTATAACGATTTGTGAATTTATATAATGGATAATGAGCAGAGAATCTTGACACACCCTCTATCCACTAAACATAGCAGAGAATCTTGATCGGCAAACGAACGTGGCTGCAGTACGTGATTAGACCGCACACTGACACACCCTCTATCCACTAAACATAGCAGAGAATCTTGACCGGCAAACGAACGTGGCTACAGTACGTGATTAGACCGCACACTGGCACACCCTCTATCCACTAAACATAGCAGAGAATCTTGACCGGTAAACGAACGTGGCTACAGTACGTGATTAGACCGCACACTGACACACCCTCTATCCACTAAACATAGTAGAGAATCTGGACCGGCAAACGAACGTGGCTACAGTACGTGATTAGACCGCACACTGACACACCCTCTATCCACTAAACATAGCAGAGAATCTTGACCGGCAAACAAACGTGGCTACAGTACGTGATTAGACCGCACACTGACACACCCTCTATCCACTAAACATAGCAGAGAATCTTGACCGGCAAACGAACGTGGCTACAGTACGTGATTAGACCGCACACTGACACACCCTCTATCCACTCAAGATTTGGTCATATATATATATATATATATATATATATATATATAACCATATAGATGTCATACTTGTTCACCACAATTTACTCTAACAAAACATTCAAATATCAGACAACTATCCTCAAATATCAAACAATGTCTGGAAATTTACTAAAAGCTGTATTGCTTTGCGACAGTGACTCTGAAGAAGAAGCGTATGCGTTAGCGCATCAACAGGAGGAGGAGGAATTGATGGAGATATATCGTGAAGCATACGGATCAACTTCTGGAAAACATGGTGGTTCCGTAGTGGGTAGGAAATATATCAACCGTAACCAGCAAGCATTTCACAAAACACTACTGCAAGATTACTTTGCCCGTGATCCAACTTACGGTCCAGAGACATTCAGACGACGATTCAGAATGAGTCGACCATTATTCATAATAATTCTCGAAAGTATTCAGCAGAATAATTATTATTTTGTTTTTAAGTAGGACGCCGCAAAAAAACATGGTTTGAGTGGGCATCAAAAGATGACTGCAGCTTTGAGAATGTTAGCATACGGTACACCCGCCGATGCCCTTGACGATGCATATCGTATTGCAGAGAGTACGGCATTGGAAAACCTAGATCACTTCTTCCAGTCAGTTGTGGACATTTATGGGACGGAATATCTTCGATCTCCAAACGAGGCAGATGTAACTCGCTTGCGTGAAATGCGTGAAAGCAAGGGCTGGCCTGGAATGCTTGGAAGTCTATGCATTGGGAGTGGAAGAACTGTCCAAAAGCTTTTCACGGAGCATATAACGGCAAGGAAAAAAAACCAACAATCATCTTAGAAGCAGTTGCCTCTCATGATTTGTGGATCTGGCATGCTTTCTTTGGAATGCCAGGTTCTCTTAATGACTTAAACGTTGTCAAACGATCTCATTTGTTCAACGATTTGGCGCAAGGTAAGTCAACTCCCGTATCATTTACTCTTGGTCAGAACACATATGACCATGGATACTATTTAGGAGATAGAATTTATCCCAAATGGAGTACGATTGTGAAGACATTTGCAAACCCAATGACGGCAAAACAGAAACAATTTGCTGTGATGCAGGAAGGACAAAGGAAGGACGTAGAAAGGGCGTTTGGGGTCCTTCAAGCAAGATTTGCAATGGTAAGCATTCCATGTAGATTATGGAAGAGATCAAAAATGGCTACATTTATGTTCTGTTGTATAATTCTCCATAACATGATCATTGAAGATGAACGCGGTATGGATTATCCTGATTTCGAGTATAAGGGGGCAAGACAACCACCCGAATTGTTTCGCACAACCACGTTATGAAATGAAGAACAGTACGCAATTCATAACAATCATCATGAGGTATATCGTAATGCAGCTATTCATAATAGACTCCAAAGGGATTTAATGGAGCATATTTGGAATTCTCATGGAAATCTGTAGTTGAAGATGGTGGATCTTTGTTTAATTACATATGTTTGCCTTTTTTATTTCTATAACGAAGTGTGTAATGCTTCAATTATTATGTTTGTAATGTCATTTATGTTTGATGAAGTAAATCTATTACGGGCATATACACAATGCATCGAAAAAAATGATATACCATTAAATATTGTTAAACCGAAAATAACACTTGATTACCTAAATGAACTGAAGGTACATGGAAATGTAAACTGCAATAACTAGAAATATCAAATTAATACGTCAACTACATATGTTTTGTTCCAGATCTACTCTCAACAATGCGCTGTTTGTACTCCATCCAATATTGCAATGTAATTGGATCCATTCCGGTGACATTCTTTTCCATTACTATGGTCTCTTGGCATTGCCGCTCTAGCTCAAAATGACCCTTCTCAATCTCAATCAATTCTTTTAACACGGCAAGCTTTTCTGCGCTTCCTTTTTGACGTTCTGCATTTTCTCTTGCATGTTTTTCATGCATTAGGGCTAAACGAGAATCGATTTGAGATTGAACAGCAATTTTCTTCTTAGCTGCTCATTGCCCCCTCGGTCTAGCGTCCTCATCAAATGCGGGAACTACTTCTTCGTCTTCGATATCTTGGCATTCATTTGAGGCCATATGAGAAGAATTGCCTGGGCTAGAATTGTAAGTAGATCTACTTGCTTTTTTCTTCCCCTTTGACTTCGTCTGCACATCTCTTAAGCCTTTTGCGGTGTTTGAGTTCCATTTTTGTTGACTAACAAGCAAGTCATAGCAGTTTGCAAATTGATAGTAGTGAGGTTTCTTTGTACCATTTTCTCTTGGAAATAATTTCAAGAACTGATCGTTCGCCATTCTCTTCTACAGAAACAGAAAAACAAAATCAAATATTAACAAAGTGATTAGAAATGAATGTAAATTAAAAATGTGATTTTACAAAACGCTACCAATTCAGCTTCGCCACCCATTCCACTTGGATTTGCTGTTCTTATTTTGTGGATCTGCGACTCGTAGAATTGTGTTTGTCGATTAATCTTCCCAAAACGACCCGTGATTGCAGACATTGATCTCGTCTTTTCAACATGTTTTTTATTGTACGCACTCATGACTTTTCCCCAAAACGCCTCTCCACTTTGGTTGTTCCCCTTTACCGAGTCATTAGAAAAATGGCAATAAATATAACACAAATCCTTATCTTCATCGCCAGACCATGGAGCAGAAGAATGGAACGATAGAGGGGGGCGGTTTGGGGAATTCCATTTTGAAAGGGTTGAGAATCTAAATCCCAGCTATCCATATTCATCGCTTCGGTATATGATTGAAACGGATGAGACATACTTTCAATATTAAGGAATTGAGAATAAAATTGTAATAGAAGAAGAGATGTGTGTATTACAATCTGGATAACATTCTGATATATGTAGTGAAATCATAAATATGACCGTTTATAGCCGTTGTAATTTGAAATATGACCGTTTATAGCCGTTAGGGGTGAAAAGGGGGGAAATATGGCTGGTAGGGATGAAAATTGGGGGGAG
Organism: Allium cepa; assembly: GCA_030765085.1. NCBI lineage: Eukaryota > Viridiplantae > Streptophyta > Magnoliopsida > Asparagales > Amaryllidaceae > Allium > Allium cepa. The sequence goes on from CM060932.1 coordinate 270,686,127, forward strand.
GGGGGTTGGACGCCCATAAAATGGGCGCCAGGGCTTGGGCGCCCATTAAATGGGTGCCCAAGCCCAGTTCAGGATCCTGAATTGGATCCTGAACGTTCACCTTAATATTAAGGTTGAATTGAACGACTGGATATTTTTTTTGGGCAAATTTAGCAAGTAATTGGACGATTGGAGATGCTCTAAGGATTCAAATCTAAAGGTGGGCAATAGGGTGGGCATAAATATCATATGGCTGTAATTTTCCATGCTTAAATTCGTAAGTTGTTCACCCGATTGAGCAAGAATTATTACTAAAGTGTTACGACGCGCATGTCAATAGTACACACTTCGCAGGTAAATTGATTTCTTTGCAGATTATACGTGTTTAACATATTTAAGAGAAATGATTTTCATAAATATGAAGCTATGTTTTTGAGTTGAAATCATGTGTGGTCTGTTTGAATTTTTATTTTTAAGTTGCATCGTTTAATTTTTTTATTAGTTTGAATTTTTGTTTATGTTATTAATTAATAAAGAGTAAAAATGTATAGGATGTTTATCTGTTGGATCCTATTTTTAAGTGATATTAAGTTTGATAATATATGTAAAAGTGGATTATGAATTTCTAAAAAGGTATATTTGCTCAATCTTATTTTTAAGTGATATTAACATTTGTTAATATCTATAGAGAGGCGTTTTTGGAATTTGACGTTAATACCAAAAAAGTGGTACACCAAAACTATTATATCTAATCCTAATAGCACGCGCTACGAGCTTGCATTTCAAAAATGCAAAAATATATATGTAACAGAAAGTATATGATTTGCAAGTGTAAATTGACATACAAATGACACGCATGAAAGCAAATTTTTAAATATAAAATAATAAATGAAATAAAGATTTATTTCATTATTGATGATTGTTATTTAATAAGCATGTATTAATTAAAAAAAAGAACTAAAATAAAAATTGTAAATTATGTGTCAAACATAACAAAAAGAAATAACTAATGAAATAAGATATTAAATTTGTCCTTTTAAGATATTAGCACATCCTTCTACACAACATTTCTAGTGTAGTTCCAAATTGCCCTTGAAGTTCGCCTTCTTTTACTAAAACTTAATGTTTTTTATTGAAACTCCTCTTGATAATGCAGCATAAAATTAACCATAGCTGAATACATCTTGAGATAAGTAAATTTCGACATTTGGAATTATTTTCCCTTGAGCTTTGTTAATAGTTAAAGAAAAACTTAGTTTTTTAAGGAGCTGTTAACATAATAAAGTAAATGGTAAACTGGTATCTTCAAAAGGCTTCATAAGTATTCTTGGTAAGAAACCCAAGTTCCAGCAAAGTGACTGATGACATTCTCTACATCTATGATGTTTGTATGAAGTTCATGACATATAAGTCGCATACCATTGCATAACCCATTTTTTGGATCGTGGTTCCTTAATAGCATAATTAGTGCACCTTTCTTCAAGACCAATTTATGTGGGGGTAAACCACTCAGATTTATTGAATTCAAGTATTTAAGCTGGTATAGATTTTATCTTCCATAAAATCGAAAGAGTAGTAAACATGAATAAGATTTATAACTTGATCATTAACATATCCACCTTTTCATTAAGTGGGGTTATCATAGCCGTTGTAATCATATATTTTGTATTAAATGCATTCATGTATAAGTTTGGAAAAGTCGAATTTATTAGAATAGTTATTGATTTTTTATCTTCCCATAGTATAATCATTTCTTCTGGGATTCTTATCATGTTCTCACATATACGTGGTTCACTTCTATCACCAACTCATAGTAGAAAATCCGCATAGAATGGATCTTCTTTTGCCCTCATATTGTGAGTGAGATGGATCACTTCAACATGTTTCCATAATGATGATTTAACTATGCATGCTTAAATTATTTCTAACATTGTACCATTTTGTACAACCGGTAAAACTTGTTTAAAATCCCCTTCGATGATTATTACTTTATCACCAATTGACACGTCATCTCCCAGTATGTCTTTTAAAATTCTATTTAGTGCTTCAAAAGCATATCCATGAGTCACTGTTGCTTCATTCCAAATAAGAATATTCATTAATCTCATAAGTTCAGCCACTTTAGACTGTTTAGGTATCGTACACATTGATGTTGAAGTTAGATTGATTGGTATTTTAAACTATGAATGTATTGTTCAACCATTTAGTAAGATTGTTGTAGCTATCCCCGATGCAGCTATTGCAGGTGCAATTAAACCATCGTGTCTATTTTTCAAGTATTGATCGATAAAGAAAGGTTTTTCTTGTCCTACCAAGGTCAGCTATGGAAAATATTTTGCCTTCCTTTTTGTAAACTGCGTTAGTATTGTAATATATGCGTATTTTTGACATTCATTTAACTTTTCAGTAAATATGAAATTCTCTTTGGGAGTAACAATAGAATATTATTCCTCTATTAATTTTGAAGCAAGGAAATTATCATCTATGTCATTTCTAATATTTCGAAGATCAAAATCAGATACTAGTTTATAATAATTCATTAATAGATCATGTAGAAGATGATTTTCAACTATAGGTTGAGCCATTGTACTTGAAGTTGGATAATCTTCAACATATGATAGAAAATTATTCCCATAATTTTCCCATTCCTATTGATGCACAATAAATTAAGATTGTTACAAATAATCTTCTTAACGATGATGGCATTCGTGTGTTTGATGCTTCAAGCAAAAATGCCCTTATACTTTGGTCTTCTTCAAGTAATCCCATCTTTTTTGTTGCTTGCCGAAACTTTGGGTATTTGATACCATCGATGGTAAGAAGATAGTCAAATGATGTTGGTCCTTTTACATGCTTTAAAAGATTTCGCAAGAAGTAACGTTCCCCATCTGATGGAGAAACATTGTAAATTCATCCTATGACCTTTTTATGTGATGCTCTTTGTCGTCACTTTTTCATATATGATATCCAGGTATATTGCTTTGGAAATTCATGGTATAAAAAATGTCTTGCCTCTGAATCTTGTATGTTTGTATTGAAGAATTCAATTAATATTGATGTAGAGAGGTTTTCAACCAATAAAACATCAAACACTACTTGGTTAGCAACATAAGTCACTTGTTATCTGCTTGGAAGGTGTATCTGTAGACATTGAACTGAAGGATAAATTATATGCAATGAGAGTTCAAAAATTCATCAAAAGACCTCTTGTGGGCATATCCAACTTGCGTCTAAAAACTTTTGGATCTCGTTATTTTTAGACGTTGGATGAATTTCCACCGTCGCATGATCCAAACCTTTGTATACATACTTGTATAAATAAATTTGACAGATTTGATACTACTACAAACTTCAACATTTATACGACACTCATACCTTTTTAGCAGCCATGGTTTATGTGGAACAACCCAACGATTATCCATTATAATATCACCATCATTGTCTAGTGCAATGTTTATGCCATTATCCGGTTTTTGATAAATAGGGTATGAATCATTACCTTGAATTGTACATGGTGAAAATTGCTTAGGATATTTTTTTACAACTTCCATCTTTCATACAAGGAGCATTTGGTCGTTGTCTTCCACATGGCCTATGAAGCATCTATTTAATGGCAGCATTATACAACTCTGGTTCTTCATTATGATTTGGGATTTCAGCTCTTACAATAGCATTGCAATCATCTAGGCTATGTAATTTATCTTTGTTGTCTAGAATAATAAGCATATGAGCATGGGGTAGTCCTCTTTTTTGAAATTCAATGAAACTAACATATGCTGCAATCATTCTAAGAATTTGTTTGTTGTAGATATCATGCTTTGGTTCTTCATATTTGGCATGAAAAATTCTAGTAGTAAGATCTGGGCAATCTTGGGAAGTTTGTCCATGTGATAGTTTTGACGCGATTTCATCCCATGTGGGATTGTATGTCATTGTAATGAAAAATCAAGCTTTCCAAACTTTTGTGCTAAAGTCATTGCGTCTTGATAACATTGGTACATATCACGTGGACTTCCATTGAACGAAGAGGGTAATATTACTCTTATACCTATGTTACCTATATCAAAAAAATTAATTCAATATAAAATTATATATATGTATGTGTGTGTGTGTGTGTATTTTATAAATAGATTAAAAGAGAAGGGAAAAGCATCATACTTGCATTATTTTCTCCAGCAGTCAATGCATCTTGAAGTTCCACATACAATTTCGATCTAATATGCTGTTGTTAACGAAAATATATCATTCTAGCACTTTTAATTTTCACATAATTATCCATGACATATTGTTGTAATAATCGTCTTCCATGTAAGAAGAGAGAAGCATCATCACGTCGAATCTGAAGTTTAAGTTAATTAGAAATGACAAATGGAACATATATATATATATAATCTATATAATAATTACTTAAGTTGATTAGAACTGCTAGATCTTGATGTCTATTTAATTTATGTTTGAATTCTAGTGTGAATCCAAACAACGAAATCCATTGTGTCATCAATTGTGTTTAAATTTATGTCTAATAATTAATTTCTTTTTATCATATGATGACGCTAGTTATAAATTTTTTATTTTATGAATGTAAATGTACTTGGTACCTGCAAAATGTAAGCATGGTACTCATGACATGTAACAGGAGTTCCATTTACATTATGGTTGTTAAGGTCCTAACCATAACTTCCATAAGGTAGTATGAGCGGATATTATAGAGGGTCATAACAACCAAGAATTATAATAAGCTGACCCATCATCGTATATAGAACAATATTCCTACCAATTATAAGACTCGTCTCATCTTGACCAACTATCACTGTAGAAAATTGTGAAGATGTAGGCAGTGCATATTATTGGTACAATGGATTTTCTTTAATTATAAATTTATAATTGTGGATCTTGGGAAGTTGTGAAATTCGATGGAAGAATTAAGCAAAATCGTTATTCTCATCCAATATAAGTTGTATCCTTTCCAAAATTCATATATTCAAGTCTTCATTTTCAATCATTCGATTTTCAATTTCATGATCAGTTTCACACACACACAAATATATATATATATATATATATATATATAGGTTTATCTCCTTCTTTAGGAAGTTGGCTTCCAATATTGTGATATATACATCCTTGAGCACTGAAAGTGTAAATACTAGTTCTTCCACTTGTTAGGTTTTCATCAACTTTCACTCCCATTGAAGTGAAAGAAAATACATGTTTATATGTTTGAATATTTCTTTGAAATGTAAACCACTAGCAATTATATCCTTGTAGAGCTCCAAAAGCTTACTTGGTGAAAGCATCTGCATCAATATCAAGTAAGTGGAAATCAATTATAAATGGAGAAAATATTTTGAACGATGGTGGATAAGTTGGTAAACGTGGAGTGGGCAATTAAAATTGAAGCAACATGCGACGTGAGAAATGTGACAATGTGACAATGTGAATAATTAGTTAGTAATGAAAGTTAACCATTTGATTGGGTGGATAATTTTAAACTGTGTGATATCTTCTTATTAATTAAACCATGTCCTTTCTTCGTCTTTTCCATTAAAGATGAGCAATTTTGTCATAGAGATAAGAAACACACTTGCTATTTTTCAATCGAATATCAAAACCTGTTATGTCTCTTTTTTTATAATAATGAACTACGTGAAAACATAATGCAATAAAATTATGAACACTGGTTCACTTAAAGGAGAATCTCAAAAATGAATTTTTACATTCTTATAGTTAATAATTTAATATTAGCCAGGTTGTCTTAATAGGTATACAAAATTATCCTTTATTCAAATTGAAGAAATTGATTTTTTGGATTACAAAAACATTAAAAAATATACGTCTATAAGGCTTTATTAAAAATCATATCAAGCATCAAACAGTTCTTGGTTTGTGTAAAACTTCTTTTATAGCTCGATTTTAGTACATTTGCATGGTACAACATATAGTAATTCCATGTGTCAAATCCAAAAGAATATGACATTTATGAACCATTGAAATCATTGGAGCTGGGCCAGCCCTCAGTGGAAGAATTGGATAAATTTCAAAAAAAAATATATTCCACAATTGGATCTTTAATGGGTCAAGTAGTCTAATCCATTTAGAACTATAACGACCCAGAATTGAATTGCCTTAATAATGAATATATAAACATATTCTTATTAATTAAGTAATGGATTTTATAACTCAAATAAACTCCTTTTAAATAATGACTAAAGATAGTGAAATAGTTCTTGTAACTACTCGAAATTTCACTACTTTAATTTGCGAATATTTAATTAATTTTGAATATTCAAATAATAGATAGTATAACGAAAATAAACACTTTTAAATAATAATTAATGATGGTGAAATTATTTTTAAATTTTGTATACAAAAATAATTAGTTCAAAGAAATAGGAAACTTTCTCAGAATTTCTTTTCCAAATTTTCGGCTTTTAGGTGTCGAAAAGTTGCCGGAAAACGTTGTGCGTATTTGTGTAACACATACACACACTATTATAAATGAGTTGGGAATTTTAATATATGTTAACTTAAAAAATATAAAATGATATGACTTTTTATGTAAATGTTTAAAAAACAAATTATAAATATAAATAAAAGTGACATAATTTGTCATATCTTTAGAAACCTGAAGTACATAGATAATAAATGCATGTTGGCTTGGAAAAATAAGGGGGCGACAAGTGGAAAATGTGAGAAAAGGTGCAGGAGACATGCATGGTGATGTGGCATCATCATAGTGGAGGTTAAGTACCTTAAGGGTAATATGGCAATTTGATTTATGCAATTCATATCAAACTTATTTTCTAATACTTCTCTCATTTTCATTTTCTTTCATACTCTGTGAATTTTTCTTCATGTCTTCATGCTCCTTTTCATGGCCTCCAAAAAGAGAATTTTCTAACTTCTTAAGTTAAGAAATTTAGTTTTCATTCTCTTTAAAAAATTCTAAACCTTTTCTAAAACTCTCCTCCTTCCATTTCAACACCTCTCCTCCACAAAGCAAGTCCACACCCTCCCTAAACCACCTTTGTCGTACATCATAAGCACCTTGCTGAACCACTTTTGCTCCTATAAGCCCATAAGTTATCATTTTTATAAAGGCAAGGCAAAGTTCTAGGTTGTATTCAAGTTGGAGTGGAAGTTAGCTTAATTTCGTCGACGTTTAGTGAGTAAAGGTCTAACATTTAACTAATTTTTATAAACTTAAAAATATACTTGATTATTGTAGAAATATGATGTTGTTTGGATATAAATTATGTTGGCTTGTATATATGTGTATGTGTTTGGATGAGAAGACAAATAGTTTGGAATTTGAGAATTGAACTGTCAAGTTAGTTGTAAGTTATAACCTTTATTTGTATATGTTGGTTATGACATGATTTTATGTTGTGGTATGGGTGTGATGTAATTATGTTTGTTATGATATTGAATAAATAAATTTATGCTATGGAAGTTAGCACCTTTTCCAACTTAAGTGACATGTAATCTCTTATATAAAAACTATAATCTTTGGTTCTAAAATTTCAAGATATTTCTGAATTTAAAACTTGCTTTAGTTTTCAAGAAAAAACCTTTATATATCAGTAAAGTTTTTTCAAGAGTTAAAGTTTGGAAAAGAGTTAGGAAATAAAATTTCAAGTTTAAAAATTACAGACCGTATAGCGGTTGTCGCTATAGGTGCCGTTCGAGGAATCAAAATCTTTTTCGAATCTAAATTTGTTTTCACTTAAATATCTTTTTGAAAAGAGTTTTCAAGCATATATTAAGTAAGAAAAGGTAATTATTTACTTACTTATTTATATATTAAATGATTAATTAATTAATTAGTACTTAATCATTAGTTAATAAAAGTAATTAATCCCTAAGTGTTAATCAATGAAGTTAATTTTAATTAGTTAATTAATTAAGTTAATTATGATTTAATTAATAATTAAGGGTTAATTATTTTTAATTATTTATTAAAAATTAATCATTGATTCGTTATTTATAAAAAGGGATTTATTAATTATTAATTAATTACTGATTAATTAAATTCAATTAATATTGTGATTAAGACTTAACTAAGATTTAATTATTATTTAATAAGGGTTTAATTATTATTTAATTAACAAATAAGGGTTTAAAATCGCTATGTTTTTAAAATATTGGTTTTGTTTAAACTGTTTTTTCTTTTTAAAGGTGTTTTAAATCAAGGGATTTCTTTATCGATTACCCTTAAGTATGATCATCACGAAATCTAAAGCGATGAGTAAGTCATACCGTAGCACATTTATGAGAAGTAAGTCATACCGTAGCACTAAATGTCGATGAGTAAGCCGATCCTCTATGTGTAGATCTAGAATTTATTTCTAGACGAGGGATAGAGTAAGGTCGAAATATCGAAATGTGATAGATATGGGAGGGTTAATCCCTATCAATGGGTCATTGCTTAAAATTTGTATATGGTTATTCATATGCAAACTCTTTATAATTCCCTAAATAGTAGATTGTCCGCTATTTATAACTTGACATGTTCTAACTCCGGAAGTATGTTGTGTATATTAGAGTTCCCTAGCGAGGACTCGAATACTGGTTCCATACTTCCAAAAGAATCGGAGTTGAGGTAGCCGAGAATTATCACTTAGTTTAGAGACACCAGTTTCGAGTAAGTACAATTTATCTGAACCACTCCAAACCAATAACGTTCGTAATGGATTGTTATGAAGTATGTTATGGAGCTTTACTATTCTTCCTGAGGGTTATTCCAAAAATGGAAGATGGTAAACGTTGAAGGTTTGTTTGATCCCATAACAACTTGTATAGATGAATTCTATCATTGCATTGGATGCTTGGAGGGTAATGTTAGCGTTCCAAGATGGTCTGCTGAAAGGAAGGCAAATGCGTAGCCTTAAGCCTCACAACCTGGAGGTGGCTAAAAGAGGGTAGACACAGTAGGGCTATGTGGCTCGTGCCCATTAGGGTATGACCATCGCCAAATCTAAAGGATATCAACGGTTTATGTGTGCTTCGAGATCCCTTTATGGTTGTTGATCGCAACCAAGGAGTGATCTTATTCGGCACTATCCAAGTTCAGAGGTAGGCCGGTTCTATGTTAGTAGGGGTAGGTCAAGTTCTGGGTCTGACCCCAGGTACATTTTATCTAGAGATGTATTATACGGAAGGTAGTCCCTTACCTTGTCACTTTTTGGAATCCATTTTTCAATACAAGCCTTCGGTCTTGATTGTATACCTATTATGCTAAAATTTAATAATGTAATAATTTCGGCTATGATTCCATATTTATTTTAAACCTAGATAATATTAAAGAATTTTATATAAAAAAAATTTGGTTATCGTAAGGTAAAAATTCGTCCATGTTTATATGTGACATGGTCTTAGGAGATACCTTTAATTTGAAGGTTTTTACAAAGTTAAACTTACTCTTTACTCACACCAGACCCATGTTTGATTTGGAGTTTTATTTCTTTCCCTTAAACTCTTGGGTAATCAAATATTTAGAGTAGTCAAGTAGTCAGGGTTTTTTTAGAGCATTTTGGGAAGTAGCATGGAGCAGAAGCTTTCACTGTATCCAGTAATTATGTATATTTTCGTTGTGACTATACATTATGTATTAGTAATTTAGGTAGGCTGATATAGCAGTCCTTGTTGGGAATAGTACTTGTTGTAACTTTGATGTAACATTTTGGAGTAACCATATGTACTATTCTGTGATAATGTATATGTAACTCTATCGTTTGTGAGAAAAATCTATATTTTTTCCTTTGTCTTTTATTTTCTTTACCCTACGACTTGTCTTTTGTCACTTAGATGGTCGGCATATAAATACCGAGGATGTATCAAGTGTCGTCTTTGGGTGTAAGAAAGGCAGATCGTCAAACTTGGTATCAGAGCTTAGGTTGAGCAAACACCTAGGCCTTGGTTGGGGGTCAACTCGTTAGAGATAGGGTTAGTGGTACCTTAGAATGAGTTCAGTCTTTGAAAGTGTGTCTCCGTGTGGTTTTGATCAACATCTATATGTTTGGTTTTATGCTCTTTTTCCTAAGATAATCTCGCCCATGTATTCTAAAGATATCTTACTTTATGCAGATAGTAAGAATGAGTACGAGAAGGAAGGAAGGGGAAACAATAGCACAACGACCACAAATGGAAGAACCCCGAATGTTAGTAGGGATCGAATAGTTGTTAAGGTAGTAGCTCCAGTACAGCCTTAAGTTAACTTCGCTACTCTATGCAAGGAATACACAAACCTAGGAGGAAAACCTTTCAAGGGTATCGAATCCATCATTGTAGTACAAGCTTGGCAACAGTCATGTGAGAATATTTTCAAAGGTTTGGACATTTTTGATAATCAAAAATGGTTCTTAGCATCATGGCAATTACAAGATGGTGCTGCTGCATGGTGGGATTTTGTCACTGCAAATGTTCCAGAAGATGAGTTCTCATGGGCTAGATTCAAAGAAGTATTTGAAAACTAATTCATGCTAGCTGTGGGCAAAACTCGATTATATAGAAGTTTCATGTATCTCAAGCAGGAAGACAAGCCGGTAGCTAAATACGAGTCAAAGTTTAATGAATTATCTTATTTCGGCCCTGGACTTATTGATACACTCTTAAAGAAAAATGAGATGTTCATATTGGGTATGTGAGAAGAGTTTGATGAAAAGATGATAGCTCATGTGAAGGAACCGTTTGTGGATTTAGTTGATATAACCTTAAGGTATGAAGTGCTTTTGAGGAAAAGCCAGCAGCAGCAACCAGTGGAGGTAAATTAACCCACATAAAAGGAAGTTTAATCCAAACTGAAAGAAGAAGCAAGGAAAGGGAAAACCTGCAGGAGGAGATCAAGGAAACCGTTTCAAAGATATCGAATGTTATAACTACAAACAGATGGTCATACTTCTAAAGTTTATTGACAGGCAAGACCTATCTCTTCGATGGTTCTGAAGATACTTTGTTATAATTGTCAACAGCCGGGATACATGATTAAGGACTGCCCACTGTTAAAGAAAGGACAACAAGTCAAAGTTTATGCAATCAAGGATGAACCATCAACTTCAGGAGCTGTGAAAGGGAAGGGAATCTTGGAAGGTACTTTAAATATTAATTGAGTTTTTGTTAGAGTTTTTTCTGATACCAGGGCTTCCCACGGTTTTATTTCTCTTGATTTAATTAGAAAATTTAAACTTTCCCCTAAAATCATAGAAAACCCTCTCGGTGTGTTAATCCCCATAGGAAGCATAACTAATCTATGTATGATTTGTAAGGATGTGCGAGCTTTATACCTTACCCACTACTTTCATGCAACTTGTTTGTTCTAGATTTCAAGGGATTTGATATTTTACTTGGTATGGATTGGCTAGTAGAGAATAGAGCCATTATGGATTGTATTAAAAGAACAATATCTTTGGTAACGAAACTAGGAAGTTCTGAGGTGGTGCCTTGTGATGAGCCTAACAAATTATTTAGTAGTTTCTTTTATTCCTTAGAATCATTCCACGAAAGGTTAGGATCGATAGAAGCTATTAAAGATTTCCCTGACATTTTTAGCCAATTAGCAATTTGCCTCCCCACCAGGAATTGAATTTTTATTGATTTAGTTCCCGGTGCAAGACCTATTATTCGACCCCTGCATAAAATAGCCCCAAGAGAGAAACAGGAGTTAAAGGATCAAACCGATGATTTGTGGAGAAGAGGATTGATTAGGCCAAGCCGTTCAAGTTAGGGATCGACAGTAGTTTTTGTAGCTAAGTTCTATGGTTCGTTATGATTGTGTGTGGATTATAGGGAACTTAACAAGCATACCATTCAAAATAAGTACCTATTACCTCGATATGTTTGAACAACTTAACAGGGCTAGAGCATTCTCCCAATTAGACCTTGCTGCGAGTTTCCATCAGTTAAGGGTAGTGGAGGATAGTATACCGTTAACGGCTTTTAGAGGAACGGACTTATTCTCATTGGTTGGTTATGAATTTTGGGCTAACTAATGCACCTGCATTTTTCATTGATCTTATGAATCGAGTTTTTAGGGATGTTTTAAATAAGCTTGTGTTGGTTTTCATCGATGACATTCTTATCTACTCAAAGATTGAGGAAGAGCACAAACACCATTTGGAAGTGGTGTCGAAAATATTAAGAAAACCCATTTTTAAAGCTAAGTTTTCTAAGCGCCACTTTTGAAAATCGAAAGTGAGATACCTAGGACATATTGTAATGGGTGATGGCATCTCAATTGATCCGATTAAGGTAGCTGCTGTGTAGGATTTCAAAAGACACCAAACTCCCACGAAGCGAGAAGCTTTTTAGGGATGGCCGGTTATTATAGAATGTCCATAAAGGATTACTCCAAAATCGCCTCTCACCTAACCAAGCTAACAAAGATAAGTGTGAGTGTGCATTTCTCAAGTTAAAAGAGAGATTGAACGGTGCCTTTGTTTTGACTATTATTGATAGAGAAGAAGGGTTAATTGTTTATACGGACGCATGTAGAGTTGGTTTGGGTGTAGTGTCAACATGGAAAGGTTTATAGCCTATGTAAGCAGGCAGTTAAAGCCTCACGAGAAGAATTATGCAACACATGATTTGGAGCTATTAGCGGTAGTATTAGCGTTAAAGATGTGGAGGCGTTACTTGCTGGGTAAGAATCCTTCTTTCCCTCTTTTGTTTATTTCTAATCTTCACGGATCCTAGCTAGTAATTTCCTTCCTTAAATAGGTGAAAAGTTCGAGCTCTTCATGGATCACAAGTCCCTGAAGTACCTTTTCACTCAGATGGATCTGACCCTAAGGCAACAACAATGGTTGGAGTTCCTGGCAGCCTATGACTTGGATATTCTCCACACGCTAGGAAAATCAAATGTTGTGGCAGACGCTCTTAGTAGGAATGCAGTTTTGGCACTCTTGGATGTTAAACCAACTCTTTTGGATAGGATTTCTATTAAGCAAAGGGAGGACGAGCGTTGAGGAAGATCACCCAAGATGTTGAGGGGGGGAAGTCTTCAAGTTTCGAATTAGATAAACATGTTATATTACGTATGAATGGAAGGATCTGCATCCCTAATGTCGATGGCCTTAGACAAGAAGTTTTATCGAAATGTCATCGATCCAGATTGAGTATCCACCTAGGTGTTTCTACGACGCATAGGGATATGAAATAAGTATTTTGGTGGCTCTGAATGAGGAGGCATGTCTCAACCTTTTCAGCGGATGCTTGAACTGTCAAGAGATAAAGGGCGATCACTAGAAGACGAGTGGATTATTTCAACCCTTGGAAATCCCAGATTGGAAATAGGAGATGATATCAATAGATTTTGTCAATGGTTTACCCAAAAACAGAAAAGGAAATGAAGGTGTGCGGGTTATCATGGATTGGCTAACAAAGAGTGCTCATTTTATCCCAGTAAAACCGACAAGAACTACAGCTTCTTTGGAGGAAATTTATATGAGGGAGATTGTTCGATTACATGAAGTTCTAGTGAGTATTGTGAGTGATCGAGATTCCAACTTCACTAGTCAGTTTTGGGAGGTGTTGCAAGTAACTTTAGGTATAAAGCTAAGCTGAGCACATCATATCACCCCTAAATAGACAGCAAAGGGTGAACCAGATTCTAGAAGATCTTTCGAGGACATGTCTTATGGATTTTGGAGGATCATGGGAAGATCATCTCCACTTAGTAGAATTCTCCTACAATAGTAGCTTTTAGGCAAGCATCGGCATGGCACCCTATGAAGCTCTTTATGGACGTCCATGCAAGTCGTCAGCATGTTGCATTGAGACTGGAATCAGCTAGTTCTTGGATCAGATATGATCCGAGAAGCTACTGAAAAGGTTGTAGTGATAAAGAGAAGAATGAAGAAAGCCCAGGATCGACAAAAGAGTTTTGCCGATAAAGGAGAAGAGATTTGGAGTTTGAAGTCAGAGACTCTGTATTTGTAAAGATTGATCTAATCAAAGGAGTTGTTCGATTCAGAAGGAATGAGAACTTGACACCTAGGTATATTAGACCTTTCAAGATTATTGAAAGGATTGGACCACTCGTGTATAAGGTTGAATTACCATAAAGGTTGTCGGGGGTCCATAATGTTTTCCACATATACCATTTGAGAAAATTTGTTTATGAACCTTCGTTGATTATAGAATCGTCAGTTCAAGATGATTTAGAGATAGAACCAATCCTGATGGTGATTAGACATCCAGTTCATAGTGTAGATCAGGATGAGAAGAGGTTAGGCAATAAGGTGGTGAAGTTTGTAAAGATCCAGTGGAGTGAGCATCCCTGAGATTGTACTTGGGAGACGGTGGATCATATGAGGGAAGTCTATCCAGAATTGATGTTGCGATAGTCATTGTTGTACGTATAGTGTATGCACTATTTTGTCATGGATGCTTAGTATATGTCCTTTGTATGGATTTCATGATATATATAATATATGAAGTTTTGAGTTGTTATGAGTTATTTTTTTGTTTGCTAATTTCGGGACGAAATTCTTATAAGGGTGGAAGAGTGTAACGATCCAGAATTTAATTACCTTGATAATGAATATTTAAATACATTTTAAATAGCTAATTAATGGACTTTATAACTCAAATAAACTCCTTTTAAATAATAACTAAAGATGGTGAAATAGTTTTCGTAATGACCCGGAATTTCACTACTTTGATTTGGGAATATTTAATTAATTTTAAATATTCAAATAATAGATATTATAATGAAAATAAAACACTTTTAAATAATAATTAATGACGGTGAAATCATTTTCAAACTTTATCTACAAAAATAATTAATTCAAAGAAAAATAGAAAACGTGCCTGGAAATGGTTTCCCGAATTTTCAACTTTTAGGTGTCGGAAAGTTATCGAAAAATGTTCTGCACATTTATATAATATATATACACAATTTTATAAATGAGTTAGGATTTTTAATATATATTAACTTAATAAATATAAAATATATGATATGACTTTTTATGTAAATGTTTAAAAAAAAATATATAAATGTAAATAAAGGTGACATAAGTTGTCATATCTTTAGAAACATTAAGTACTTAGATAATAAGTGCACGTGGGCTTGGAAAAATTGGGGGGAGGGGGGAGGACAAGGGAAAAATGTAAGAAAAGGTGGGGGAGACATGCATGGTGATGTGGCATCATTATAGTGGATGTTAAGTACCTTAAGGATAATATGGCAATTTGATTTATGAAATACATATAAAACTAATTTTCAAATACTTCTCTCATTTTCATTTTCATTCATACTTTGTGAATTTTTCTTCATTTCTTCATGCTCATTTTCATGGCCTCCAAAAAGAGAAATTCCTAAGTTCTTAAGTTAATAAATTTAGTTTTCATTCTCTTTAATAATTTCTATAACCTTTTCTAAACTCTCCTCCTTCCATTTCATCACCTCTCCCCCACAAAGCAAGTCCACACCCTCCCTAAACCACTTTGGAGGTACACCATAAGCCCCTAGCCAAACCACTTTTGCACCCATAAGCCCATAAAATTATCATTTTTAGAAAGGCAAGGCAAAGTTCTAGGTTGTATTCAAGTTGGAGCGGAAGTTAGCTTAGTTTCGTCGATGTTTGGTGAGTAAAGTTCTAACATTTGACTAAGTTTTATAAACTTAAAAATATGCTTAGTTTATTGTAAAAAATATTGTTTTTTGGATATAAATTGTGTTGGCTTGTATATATGTGTATGTGTTTGGATGAGATGACAAATAGTTTGGAATTTGAGAATTGAAATGTCAAGTTAATTGCAAGTTATAACCCTTATTTTTATTTGTTGGTTATGACATGATTTTATGTTTTGGTATGGTTGTGATGTAACAATATATGCTATGATGTTGAATAAACGATTGTATGCTAAGGAAGTTAGCGCCTTTGCTAACTAAAGTGACATGGAATCTCTTGCATAAAAACTATAGTCTTTGGTTTTAAAATTTAAAGATATTTTTGAGTTTAAAACTTGCTTTAGTTTTTAAGAACAAACCTTTATGTTTTTGTAAAGTTTTTTCAAGAGTTAAAGTTTGGAAAAGAGTTAAGAAATTAAATTTCAAGTTTTAAAATTACAGGTCGAATAGCGATAGTCACTATAGGTGTAGTTCGAGGAATCGAACTCCTTTTGGAATCTAAATTTGTTTTTACTTAAATATCTTTTTGAAAAGAATTTTCTTTCAAACATATACTAAATAAGAAAAAGTAATTATTTAATTAATAATTTTTTATTAAATGATTAATTACTCATTTATTAATTAATTAATTAATTAGTACTTAATCATTAGTTAATAAAAGTAATAATTACTCAAGTGTTAATCAATGTAGTTAATTTTATTCAGTTACTTAATTAATGTTAATTATTATTTAATTGATAATTAAGGGTTAATTATTTTTAATTATTTATTAAATATTAAATATTAAATATTTATTTTGAAAAGGGGATTTAATTAACTATTAATTAATTACAGATTTGTTAAATTTAATTAATATTGTAATTAGACTTAACTAAGATTTAATTATTATTTAATAAGGGTTTAATTTATTATTTAATTGATAAATAAGGGTTTAAAATCACTTTATTTTTAAAATATTAGTTTTGTTTATACTGTTTTTCTTTACAAAGGTGTTTTAAATCAAGGAATTTCTTTGTCGATTACCCTTAAGTAACATCAAACAAATATGAAACCAAGTTAAAGTGGTGGCATATTTATGGGAAGTAAGTCATCCCGTAGTGAGCACTAAAACCCGATGAGTAAGATGATCCTCTATTTGTGAGATCTAGAATCTATTTCTAGGCGGGTAATAGAGTAAGATCGAAATATCGAAAATGCGATAGATATGGGAGGGTTAATTCCTATAAATGGGTCTTTCTTAGATTAAATATATGGTTATTCATATCCGAACTCTGTATATATACCCTAAGTTGCGGATTGTCCGCTATTTATAACTTGACCTGTTTTAACTCAGGAAGTATGTTGTGTATATTAGAGTTCCCTGGTAAGGACTCGAATACTGGTCACACACTTCCAAATGAACCGAAATTGAGTTAGCCGGGAATTATCGCTTAGTTTGGAGACACCGGTTTCGAGTAAGTATAATTTATCCGAACCACTCTAAACTAATAACATTTGTGATGGTTTGTTATGAAGTATGTTATGGAGCTGTACAACTCTTCCCAAATGTGATTTCAAAAATGGAAGATAGTAAGTTTTGAAGGTTTGTTCGATCCTGAAATAACTTGTATGGATGAATGCTATCATTTCATTGGATGCCTGAAGGGCAATGTTACCATTCCAAGATGGTCTGCTAGAAAGAAGGTAAATGTGTAGCCTCAAGCCCCACAACCCGAAGGTGGCTAAAACAGGATAGATGCAGCGGGCTATGTGGGTCGTGCCCATTAGGGTATGACCATTGCCAAATCTATAGCGGTATCTAAGGTTTATGCTTTGGGATCCCTTTATGGTTGTTGATTGCACCTAAGGGGTGATCATATTTGGTACCATCCAAGTTCAGGCGTAGGCCATTTTTGTGTTAGCAGGGGTGGGACAAGTTGAGGGTCTGACCCTACATACATTTTATCTAGAGATTTACTATATGAAAGGACTTCCCTTACCTTGTCACTATTGGAATCTGTTTTCCAATACGAGCCTTCAGATTTGATTATACACCTATTATGCTAGAATTCAATAATGTAAAAATTTCGGCTATGATTCCATATTTATTTTAAACCTAGGTATTATGATAATATCAGAGGATTTCATATAGAAATGTTTTGGTTATCTTAAGGTAAAAACTCGTCTGTGTTTATGTGCAACGTGGTCTTTCTAGATACCTTTAATTGAAGGTTTTTACAAAGTTAAACTTATGCTTTACTCGCACCAGACCTCTGGCCCGAATTTTTATTTCTTTCCCTTGAACTCTTCGATACTCAAATTTTTTTAGGTAGCTAAATAATCAGGTTTCTTTGGAGCATTTTAAGAAGAAGTACGGAGCGAAAGCTTTCACTATGTCCCGTAGTTATGTTTATTTCCGCTGTGACTGTACATTATGTATTAGTAATTTAGGTAGGCTGATATTGCAGTCCTTTTTAGGAATAATACTTGTTGTAACTTTGATGTAACATTTTTGAGTAACCATATGTACTATTTTATGATGATGTATATGTAACTCTACCGTTTGCGAGAAAAGTCTATATTTATTTCCTTTGTCTTTTATTTTCTTTACCCCACGACCTATCTTTCAGACACTTAAATGATCGACACATGAATATAGATAATATATTAAGCGTCGTCTTTGGGTGTAAGAAAGGAAGATCGTCGCACAAACTTTACTAAATTTTCTTTTAAATAAAATCAATATTTTGTTTGAATTTATAAATAAAATTTATTTTTATACAATTTTATATTATATTTCATATATGTGTATCATATACACATACATGTATGCGTGCACTACAACAATATAATATGCACATGGTTTGACATGTCCGAGTATAGATGTTGGGATTTACATCGCAATAGACATATTACCTCATGCTAATGTATTGTCTAAATATACATATATGTGCATCAAATTTATTATATAAATAAATATACGTGTATATATATATGTATGTATGCTTAAATTTAATTATATATTTGTTATAAAATTTTGGTTATAGATTATTTATGTAAATCATTAATGAGATATGTGTAAATATATATCTATATAATATAATCAAATTTCAGAATTATTTTAAATATTAGTTTTTAAAATAATTTAAAACTTTTATCGTATTTTATGAAAATAATTATATATATACACATAGATATATATTATATATAAACATACAACTATTTAAATTTAAATTTACATACATGTATGTATGTGTATGTATAAAATACTTTTTTTATTAAATACATATATTTATTACTACCCACCACCTCAAAATTTTTATTTTTATTTATTTTGGTTTAAATAATTTTTTAAATAAAATATACTTTAAAATTTTAAAATTCATGCGTATTTAATTAACAAAAATATGTAAAAATCATATCCGAGATCAAAATGCATGTTTTATAATATGTAAATTTTATCCAAAATATTATTCATAAATGTATTATATTTTTTTTGTTTACCTAATCGTTAGTCGGATAAATAATTTAAATGTTTATAAAAAAATTTGCCAAATGGTTTAGGTATATATATAAAATTTAAATTTTTAAATACATGTTTTTATTTCGCCTTTTGGCAAGGCCGTGATACCAAGGAATTGGTTGAAAAATAAAAATGGTCTATTCTGGAGATCGATTGTACATGGATCCACCATGGATGCTGGTAAATTTTGTCCAAGTCCGGTCAAGCCACAATTGATATAACACGACAAGCAAAGCCATGAAAGCCAACGTTCCGAATTTCAAGCCAATCAGAGTTCGTATACTTAAGATATGATCGATGCAGATCAAGCAATAATCTTGTTCGCATCCATCAAGCAATCAAAGAGAAACCTCCTTTGCATCGATCTTTTTCGAATCCATCAAATGAGCATGCATTCATATCGATCAGGTGAGCACTGGTTCGTATCAATCAAGTGCATGCCACTTCGTATCCATCACATGCACTTCAATTCGTATCCATCGTATTTGCTTTATTTCGTATCCATTAGCAAGTCACTTTTCGTATTGATCACACCAACCTAACTCGTATCGATCAGTTAACCTATTTATATGAGGCATACCGTTAAAGAGAGCGATACGAAGTATGCATGTAGCGATCGATACGAAGCGCCTTCAAATCATCGATATGAATGAAGCCACACGTATGGATACGAAGCAATGTATACGTAAAGCGATACGAAGTGATGTACATGAGCGGTACAAATGGAAAAGAAAAGGATGGATACGAATAGAATGCATCAAATGAGAGACTCGGTCACTCGGCATAACAAATGGATTGATCCAAAAAGTCAGTGCCATGCCAGTAGACATCACGTGTCCAGAAGCGATGCGAACAGATCGATGCGAACAGGAAGCGATGCGAATTTAACTGCCTTCGAAAAATGCAAACTTGCATCGATCATAACTCAAGATCTTCAAGTCCAAACGCTACCAAACTTTAACAGAAGCTTGTGTGCAACCTTAGGAATGTTCATAATCGATATCGACTCGATTGGATGAAATCTTGATCGATACAAATTTCATTCGTATCGACCACGGATCGAGTTCAAACGACCGAGGATCGATCACGTAGGCCCAGCGATGTGAGAGAAGTCTTCCAAGATCTGAGTGAGATATTTGCTGTCTACGCAAATAAATAACAGCCCAGGACCTACTGAAAAAGTACGTTTGGGCTCTTCTATGTCCATCACCATTATACTTTAATTTTACTGTTGTAACTCGTTGTAACCAGCAAGCAAAAATCAATAAAAGTTAGCCATTTCATAGTGGACATAAGCCATACAACGAACCACTTTAAATTTGTGTGTTTCCGTGTGTTTTCTTGTTTATCATTGGTGTATTTGTTAGATCTTCCTCCTTTTCATTTATATTCTTCATTTTGTCTCTTCAAACACATTTGAAGAGTGTTGTGCCCAATTCTGGTATAAACACTTTGGTGCTTTCACTGAGAGAACCAAGTTTTTCTCTTGCTCGTTGGATCTACTACCAAATCAGATTGCAAGAATCTAAGGAAAAGATCCAGATTTTAAGTCTAAAGTTCTTCCATCCTATTCAGATTTGCCCCACGTCTAATAAAGAGCTTCGCTATCCATCATGGTCAACACTAGGACTACTTTAACAGCTGTAGATCTAGAAGGATGGGACAGACAGAACCCACACAACTTTCTCCTACCGATTAGAATGCTGCCAAACCTTCAGATCCGCAAGGCCCTATAACTAGTGAAGAATTTCAATTGCTAACACAAGAGCTGACTCAAAGCCGCCAACAGCTTACTCAGCAACTCCGTGCTAATGTTGAATTAACCAATCAACTTAATCGTCAAAGACGAAGGAGATCCAAAAGGGATCAGGCTTCCTATTCATCCACTAAAAGTTCAACCTCTTCTGACTTTAACCACAGACCCACGTCCCCTCGGCTGGATGGGAGTTATACCCAAGCTACTGGACATCAGCATACACTGAATCTTGGACAACCGAGAGCTGGCCCGTCAACCAGTCATCAGACTGGATCCTCCTTCCGAGGGGGTAATGTTCCTTATCATATTATCGACAATCGCACTGCCACCACTACTACTGAATTGAGAGTTGATGCCCAAAATCAAACAAATCCGAACCGTCGCCAATGTGCCAATATTCCTGAACCGTATTCCCCTGAGAACCTAGAACCAAGGAGGCGAGATATGGATCGTCGACTACGACCGGCTCATCCTCGCACTGTGGTACCTGACCACACCTTGGCCCAGCATCTCAAAATGTCTATATGCCGGACATCCCGACGATGATCCGAAAGATGATCCATGAAAGTCAGAGTCTAATCAACGACGACAGGGGAATCTCCCAAAGTCATACCCCTTTCACTGATGATATACTCTACGCTGAACCACCTCAACGATTCAGGATGCCAACTCTACCCGTTTATGATGGGATCTCTAATCCTAATCAGCATATCTTAAAGTACGAATGGTTGATGAATGCTGCACGAGCCGATGATGCAGTCAAGTGTCGGAGCTTCCCGATCTCCCTAGGGGCATAGCAACTATGTGGTTTACTCGTTTACCACCTCAATCTATCTTATGTTTTGATCAGTTTGCAAGAAAGTTTGTTGAACAGTTTCACATGCATGTCCATGGCCGAAAGATGTTAATACCTTGTCTAGTGTCACTCAAGCTCCTAAAGAGACACTTAGATGCTATTTGGAGTGGTTTCACGCTGCATGCGCTGAGATTAGTAATCCCAGTGATAATTCAATTTTGAACTAAGGTGATCGATCCTGATTTCGAATTCGGTTGGCCGAAAAAACCCCACCGTCATTGGACCATTTCTATTCCAAGGCAGCCCAATTCTTAAGAAGGGAGGATGCAAAACAGTCTAGCAAAAAGGATGACGAGGGAACAGTATGGAAGGAATCCAAAGCAATATCGTTATTCAACAAACCGAGGAGAGTTCTGGAAAGGTGCAATTGAAAATACAGAATAAACAGAATCAACAAAAAGGAATGGAAATTAAAACAGGAAACTGGATCAGAATTGTGAGCCGTGACATAGGGCTCCTATGTTTGACAATTATACTCATTTAAATACTTCGTTGGAAAATGTGTATTTACAGACCTGCAATAATATTCAGTATAAGAAACCTGCTCTAAAACAATCATCGAAAAAACAAATTCAAACGGAAAAGTTTTGTAAATTCTACGATAGCTATGGCCATAACACGAACGAGTGTTGCCATTTGTAGGATATCATTAAGAAGTTGATACAAGAAAGAAAGTTGGAGTAGTTTGTGCGGACGACGCAGTCAGGAGGTGCAGGCCCATCGAATCAGAACCATGTGCCAAATCAGGTGAGACAGGAGGAACCCGCTCATACTGACGGGAGGTTGGTGATTAATACCTTTAGCGGTGGTCCTCATCAAGCAGACCAAAACTAAAAGAAAATGGAGTCGTATGCCAGTTCTATTAGGCATGCGAGCTTTGAATGTTGTTGTGTGGAAGACAGTCTCTGGCCAAGCAATAGAAAACAATGACAGATGACATCATATTTCAAGGCAGGCATGTCGACAGAGTCGAAACCTCAACCATTTACCCATTTGTCATTTCAGCTCAGGTAGGTTCTGCTTAGATGAAGAGGATTTTAGTAGACAGTGGAAATTCAGTGAACATACTGTTCAAGCGAGCCTATGATCAGATGAAAATGGAAGCAAAAAAACTTGATGCCTTGTCAATCTTGTATTCACGGCTTCAATGAGAGTGCAGCTATACCTACTGGAGTGGTGGAACTACAAGTGGAGTTGGGAATTGGAGAACGACCGGGAGTCCGGATATTACAGTTTGTTGTATTGGATATAGACTCGCCATACAATGCTTTTTTGGGTCGACCGGCCCTAGCTGAGTTCAGGGCAGCCATTGCCCCTTGGTGTCTGACTTTAAAATTCCCTACCGATAATGGAGTTGAAACCGTTATGGGAGACCAGGCTGCTGGACGAGCCTGTTATGTCGCTGAGCTACGGGAATCGCAGCAAAAAGAAAAAGGAAAGGGCGTAGAGGAATCTCTCTGCATCTGCTTTGTTGAGAATTGACAGTTAACGCCTGAGCCTAGGCCTAGGCACCCTAACCAATTCCCAAGGGATCTTGCCCTGAGAGATACTGAAAGCGAAGAAGAAAGTAAAGACAGTCAAGCTTCCCCAGCCGAGCTAACAATCGATGTTCCGATCGACGATGATGACGATTCTAAAATGATAAAGATTGGATCTCAGCTAAGCCAACGGATGCAGGAGGAATTGGTTGAATTTCTTCGGGAAAACCTCAATGTGTTTTCCTAGACACATTCTGACATGTGTGGAATCTCCTCGGACATCGCAATCCACACATTGAATATTAACCCGCGGCGTGTCCCGATCAAGCAAAAAAGGCGTGGTATGAATCCAGACAGATCTGCCATCTTTAAGGAAGAGGTAGAAAAACTCAAATCGAACGGGTTTGTCTTAGATGCATTATACCCGAAATGGGTGTCAAATCCTGTACTTGACCGAAAGCCAAACGAGAAATGGAGAACATGCGTTGATTACTCATACTTGAATAAAGCTGGCCCTAAAGACAGTTTTCCACTTTCCCGAATCGATCGGCTCATAGACTCAGCAACTGGACATGAACTTTTATCCTTCATGGATGCGTATTCTGGCTATAATAAAATACCCATGCACTTGCCCGATCAGGAGCATACCAGCTGCGTAACCGATCAGGGACTTCACTGCTACAAAATCATGCCATTCGGACTCAAAAACGTCGAGGCAACTTACCAACGGTTAGTTAATCGAATGTTCACCAGCCAGATCGAAAAAACCATGGAGGTATATGTAGATGGCATGCTTGTGTAGTCGCGATTCTCCACTGTTCATGTCAAAGACCTAGAATCGATGTTCAACATCCTCCGAGAATATAGGATGAAGCTTAACCCATTGAAATGTTACTTTGGTGTCGCATCCGGAAAATTCCTTGGGTTTATTGTCAATGCTCGAGGAATCGAAGCCAATCCCAAAAAGATTTGGGCAATCGGAAATCTTGAGACTCCAAGAACTATAAAGCAAGTCCAAAGCCTCAATGGGAAAGTAGCAGCACTGAGCATGTTCATTTAAAAATCCACTGACAAACGCATTCCCTTCTTCGACTTGATCAAAAAAGGAAACAAAACTTTGAATGGACTATAAAATGTGAGGGTGCATTCCAAGAACTAATTCAACACATCTCCACACCACCTATTCTGTTGAAGCCCATTGATCATGAGAGATTATGCATCTACTTGGTAGTGTTAGAAAATGTAATCGGTGCTGCCCTAATTCGGGAGGAAGACTGGATACAACGGTCGGTCTATTACCTTAGTAAATGATTAACGAGAGCAGAGAGAAATTATCCAAAGCTGGAAAAGTTGGGTTATTATCTTGTCATTGCCTCAAGGAAGCTCCGTTTGTATTTCCAGGCTCATCCTATCACCGTCTACACTGATCAGCCAATACGACAGGTTCTTACGCGGTCTAAGACGTCTGGTAGGTTACTCAAGTAGAATATCGAGCTAAGTCAGTTTGACATTACTTACACTCCAAGGAAAGCTATCCAAGGACAAGTCCTAGTAGACTTCTTTGCTGAATTCACTATCCAGGAGGACTTGCCCGAAAGCAGTGAATCTCCCAAGTATATCTGGAAGCTGTATACTGACGGTGCATCAAATGACCGTTTCTCAGGCGCCGGAGTTGTAATTGAAACTTCTGAAGGCC
Source organism: Allium cepa (assembly GCA_030765085.1). Classification (NCBI taxonomy): domain Eukaryota; kingdom Viridiplantae; phylum Streptophyta; class Magnoliopsida; order Asparagales; family Amaryllidaceae; genus Allium; species Allium cepa. The sequence goes on from CM060932.1 coordinate 270,711,025, forward strand.
GATCTATATGCTATGATATAAAGTTCGATTTTCGTGCGACCAACAACGAGGCCGAATATGAAGCCCTACTTGCTGGATTAAGACTTGCTAGAGATTTAAGAATCATGACTGTGGAGATCTATTATGATTCGCAATTAGTTGTGTGTCAAGTTCGGGGGGAGTACAAGGCCAGAGACCGAAGGCTGGTTTCTTAACTTGCTCAGGTATAGAAGATATTGAATCAGTTCAATTATTATGCCATCTACTGCATAGCCCGAAAGTGTAATCATAAAGCCGATTCGTTAGTCAAGTTAGCCAGTACAGGTGAGGCACAACAAATGGGAATCGTTCTCGTGGAAACATTATCTTCCCCGAGTATCAATCAGATGGAAACAGATTGTGTATTTGAGGACATTCCCGATAAGGAGTCATGAATGACCCCATTCAAAAACTATCTCGAGCATGGGACCCTGCCGGAGCACGGGAATGAAAAGAGACAAGTTCTTCGTAAAGCTTCGTGGTTCACTATTCAGAATGGAGTCATGTATATGAGAAGGTACTCCGTTTCTTTACTCCGGTGTATCGCCCATGAAGAAATCAAACGAGTATTGCATGAAGTACATGAAGGAGAATGTGGACCGAAAGGTAAGCTCTTGCCAAGAAAGTGCTTTGATATGGGTACTATTGGCCGACTGTAAATCGCGACGCATCGGACTATGCCAGAAAATGTGACAGATGTCAAAAGCACGCTTGGATTCCTAGAGCCCAACCTACCGAATAACTCAAATGGTCAGTCCATTGCCGTTTGCAGTATGGGGCATTGACATTATTGGTTCTCTATCTCTAGTCAATGGTGGTGCGAAGTATATTATCGTTGCAGTTGATTACTTTACCAAGTAGGCGGAAGCTGAACCCCTTGCTACAATCATAACAAAGAAAGCGATCAACTTTGTAGTACGCAACTTTATTTGTCAATTTAGTCTCCCACATACCATCGTCGCTGACAACAGAGCCCAATTCAGTAGTGTTAAATTTAAGAATTTCTATCAATGGTTCCACATCCAGAAGAAGTTCTGCGCAGTTGCACACCCTCAAGCGAATGGATAGGTTGAAGCTGTTAATATAGTTATAAAGTTTATTCTGAAGAAATGACTGGAAAACGCCGGAGGCAAATGGCTCGATGAACTTCCTATGGCTTTATGGGCTTATCTGATAACCCACAAATCTACGACCGGCCACACTCCATTCCCTCTTTCCTACGGTTCAAAAGCCGTTGTTCCAGTTGAGATGGAAGTACCTTCTCATCGTGTGACATATTATGATCCGAAGACAAATGTCATATTACTTTCCAAATCTCTGTACCTATTGGATGTGAAGCGAGAAGAGGCTGATTTAAGGGCAACCGCACACCAAAGTCGAGTTGCCCGATTGTACAATGCCAAGGTCCGACCCTAAACCTTTGAACTCGGCGTTCTCGTCCTCAAGAGAATTTACCTTGTTCCTTCACATATGAAACCAACGTGGGAAGGGCCATATGTTATTTAACGAAAGCTCGAAGACGGCACATTCAAATTATCGACGGTTGACGGTCTTATTCTGCCAAGAGCCTAGAATAGCGAAAGTCTACGTCGCTACAACACATAATTGGATTTGTTTATTTATTCGGTCTACTTTTTATTTGCAGTTTGTTTATGCATTTTGAAATTTGAATTTTAATATGGCAACTGACATTGCTGTATTTTCTTTTTTCAGCAATAAAATGCAATATCTTCGTGCCAAAGCTGTGATTTTAGGAAATGCGTCATATGACCATCACTATACACGGAGAGCTAAGTTCGACCATTTAGTGGGATTTATTCAAATAAGGAGTGACTATGACACGACCGGTCACTCACTAAGTGAAACTCGAGCTCGTGGACAAGTCATGTGATAACCTAGATTTTTGGACATCTGTTAATTGAAAATTTAACAGGATTTAATTTATTAAAACACTGATTTATAAATGAAACAAATAAAATGCTGATAATATAAAGATATTTGGATGTATATATTTGGATTGAGCCATAATAAATATTGAATTATAAATATTTGGAAATGATATACCTTATAGTAAATTAACAAATTTATAAATAAATATATGTGAACTTTGTGATATTGAAATTGTAAGTGTATATATATACAAGTATAAGTGTACGTGTATATATATATGTATATAAATGCCTTGAAAAGTGAGATATAAGGAAAAATGTGAATATATATATAATATATCAAAAGGTTCACCTAGATTTTTTTTTGATCAAAAGCTATATCTTTTATTTTTAAATCTAAAAAATAATTCATATTTAAACTTTACATTTTTAACAATAAATATAGATATATATGTGGACATTAATTTAAGTTAATGACCTAAGCCTATAAGAATCATATTAATAAGGAGGTTTAAATTATTATTTTTCCTAAGTAATATCTTAAAAACAAATTTACAACTAGTATTTGTATATACGGTTATTAATTGATATGAAATTCTTTCTTTAAAAGTTATAAATGCAAATAAAGGGGAAAAAATTTAAAACATATATAAATATAAAACAAAATAGAAAACATAATATAAAAACTATATAAAAACATTTGTCAGCTTTGATTAAACATGTGTAAGCTAGGCATAACATGCATAGACAAGTGTCATTGTTCTTTTAGTTAAAAAAAACAGTACTTCTAAATTTCTTTGCTCCTTTCAAATTAAACTGTAATGGAGAAATAATAAAAAAATTCCAAACAACAACTTTTAAACTAAATCTCAACAAAGAATGAAGAATCAAAATCTAGTAGAATTTCATCCAAATTCAAATCAAATTCCAGTTTCAGGTGGCAAGATCTAGTTTCCGGTCTTCTCTGTCCTTTAAATCACAGTGAGTAATACTCAACTATTTAAGGTTAAACCATCTGTTAAGCTTGTGCATGTAACAAGTGATGTTGGAATTGACTCAAATATATCCAACATGGAAGAAATGAATGTTTTTATCTGGGTGTATCATTTGATTTTGCTGATTATGATTGAGCATGACTCTGTGTATTTAAAATAGACCCAAATTTCCGTTCAAAATCTAAATCCTCTTCACATAATCATTTCTAAGGTATGATATCCAAAGAGAAGTTGTTTGAAATGATAAAATCTTGTTTTTAAAAATAAATTCGAGAGGAAATGACTTTGTATCTTGCTGGAAAATGAATTTACAGTTAAAAAAAAACTAAACCAGAAATTTGTCTCTTTCCAGTATGTGGTTGAGATCGTCTACGAATTTGTTGATTTTTGGTGGGCGATTTTCAGTTTTTAAGTTATGCTTGAAGGTGAAATCGGGGATGATCGGGAAGTGGGTTTTTCATCAATTCACGATGAACAAGGGTTGGTCGTACATTGTGATTGATGTGGAGGGAGGCCTGAGTGATAGAGATGTCAGGAAAATTAGCATTGGTTTTTTCTAATCGGTGGATCGTCTGGACGAAGTGATTTTAGGGTTTAGGCTGTGTTTGGGCCATGGTTGATTTCTGGGTGATCGCGGCGTCGTGTTTGCGACGAGTGAAGCCGGAGGAAGCGGGAAAGGTAGTGGAGTGTTGAGCGAAGTTTCTGACGTAAGGCTTAGGTCCTAGTGGTTGGTGATGGTGGTTCGTGATGATTGTAGACAGGGGATTCTCTTTTCAGGTGATGTCGAAATTCGATTTTGGTTTCGAGCATCGGCTAGGGACTTTCGATCGGTCAGGAAGCTCGAAGAGGTGGTCGGTGATCAGGAGATGAGATCGGTGATGGTCAGAGGATCGTCGACGCTATGTGCACATGCACAAGATGTCAGAGGAGTCTGGGTGTTAAGGCTTTAGGGAAGAAGTGGGCTTTGCTCGATAGCAGGTTGGAGTAGATTGGGGACTGTCTCGAAGAAGTGGAGTTCGTGTTTTGCTTGGGTTTGGTGCGTGAAGTTTGGTCCCAGGCTGGAGTTACTCAAATCTTTACAAAGTAAACCCTGTACTAGTTCTAAGCTAAGAAAAGATAAAGGTGGTCAGGTTTAGCAACAAAGGAAAATGTATAGTTTCATTAAGAGCAATGTTTAAGCAACTTTAAAGTTTTTTTTAAAGGTTATTAAGTAAATTATTTATTTTAATTATGTAATTGATTCCAAATTTTTTTCCTCTAATGGATGTTTAATAGTTACTTAATGAAGATAAAGTATCTATCTTTAATTAATTAAGAATGTGACTAAATAAGATAATTAAGGGTAGACGTACTGAACCTTAAGATTCAAGTGATTTCGTATAAATTAATTTCAATGTTTGCTTTAAATCAGAGTTAAGTGTTGATTAACTAATTAAATTAAGATAATTGTTTGTTTTTTGTTTTTTTGTAATTAAGGTCTTGGGAAATTAAAGTTTAGTTAATTGATAACTAAGGACAAATAATTTATGTGATTAGTTAAAGGGTAACTAATTAAGGTTAATTGATCAAGGTAAGTTATTAAGGTTAATTAACCGGTTTAGATTAATTAATTAAGTAAGTATAAGTAATTGATTATTAGGTAATTAAAGGATAGTTAATTAATAAAGGAAATCAAGGACGGTTAGCTAAATTAATCGCAAATGGTTTGTAATTAACTAGTGTTAATTAAGTGATTAAGTAATAAATTAGTAAATAATTTAATTTGTTAAATTAAATTAATTGTGATTTTGTGATAAATTAATTTGGCATAGGGTTGATGATGAATTGAATAAGATGTTTGGATTGATTAATATCTATAGTATGTTAATCTGTGTTGTGCAATACTATGGACATGACTGTGATGTTATTTATCTGTGATTGGGTTGCTATGTAATTACAATGTTCTAAATTGAGTTAAATTGTTAACCTTGAAACAACTTGGATTAGAAATGACACTGGATTTGAAAAGACCGGGTCGGGTATTCGTAAATACCCGAAACCACTTCGAAAAAAAATCTTCGAGGAAATTCTTTATAGATTTGAGCCTTAAAAGCAAACAGGCTGGAATGAAATTAGTTAAGAATCATGAATATTTTAACCGAGCAATGATTCTTAGGCATTGCTTGAAATAAGTGATTTACTTAATAAGTTGAAAACCTGAAGAATGGTACGCGTTACCCTGATATTCAAATATGTTTGCAACTTAGTATTTTCAAATTAGATGAGTTTACTCACGCTGGTTTCTAGCCTGACCCGGGTGTTACTTTAATGTAATGCTCGGGTTAGACCGAGTATTACAGATTTTCAGGTAAGGACGTTCTGGAGCTCAAGAGGCGAGTTGGATGGCAGAAACGTATGGAGTGTTTCCTCTGTGAGATATTGTTGTATATCTGAGACATGTTGATTGTATCTGTCTAAGTGTTTGTATATATGTTGTAACTCTGATATATATTAAGTTGTAATTTGAAAAATACAGTTTTCCTTTGTATAACTGTTATTATTTGTTATTATATTTTATCCATTGCGAATGTGAGATATTGGTGTTTCTGTTCTTCTTTCTTCTATCTCTTTCTTCTTTTGACTAACTATATGGAATTTTCGGGATCGAAAATTTCAGGTCGTTACAGTTGGTATCAGAGCGAAGGTTAAGCAAGAACCTTGGCTCTGGTGGGTGTACTCATTAAGGATAGGGTCAATAGTACCCTAGAACGAGTCGAGTGTAATATATATGAGAGATCTACTTATTGTTTTCCTATGATTTTAAAAATGATTTCCATATAAGAATAAATTTTGATATATAAAGCGATATTTCTTTCTAATAAATATTAAGGTAATTGGTTGTTAAAATATTGGAATTAAATTAAGTAGCAATAGAAATACAACCAACTGAAATTAAATAAAGATAAGTTTGAAATGGATTCAAACTAAATTTAAAATCTTGAATTTAGGGAAGAGTTTCAGAATAAGATAATAATGAACTGGTTTCCAGATATGATTAATTTTGGTAATTATCATAAATGATTATTGCGTTTAATAATGAAATATTTGTTAATGAGTAAACAAAGTGAAGTAAACTTTTAAGATGAGTATAACTATAAATTGAAGTAGGTTTTAAATTGTGAAGTTTTAAAATCTAAGTCTAGAAACATTTGAATTGTTTCAAAATGCTAAAAGAAATAATAAATTTATTTGAGTGAAAGGGTCCTATTTCAAAAAAGAGTTGTTTGAAATTTAAAGGAATTTGTTTTGAATTAAAACCAAAGGTGGTTTAAAAATTAAGGACAACTTGGTGTGTAAAGGAAATTAATATGTATATGAGGAATATACATAATATCAAAGATGGTTTGAAATAAACTCCACGTGCTGAGTTTTAAATTCTTATTTGGAATGAAATGAGAAAACCCAAAGTGATATAAATTTTGAACTTATAAGAGGGAAAGAATTTTGAAATTTGAAGTGGGAATTCAAGTTTGAGTAACGTTAACGGGATTTAAATTGAATTTAACTTAGAAGAAGTTAAATAAGTTTGAATAAACAACCCGATTTGGAAATTTCAAGATGAAGTTGGGATTTAACTTGGGAAGTTAAATGGTTATTTTGAATTGGGAGTTTGTGTGATCTCAAAATGAGTTTGAGATCTGGAAATTGAAAATGGATACCATTAATTGGTGTTTGGATGAATTTGGATACTTATTTATCCAGATATCATTCCATTGCTATAAATAATTTATAGAACTGTGAATTGATTTGTTTAAATGAATGAAGAAATGGGGTGTGGTAATATATCCAATATTAAGATAAAACGGAATCATTTTGGACTTAAGATTTGAATGTTTAAGGTAAAACTTCAAAGGTTTGGTTTCAAAATATAAATTTGGTGATAAATTGAATTTCAAAGATTTAGTTGTTTAAAAAGAAATTGAATTATTATTTGAACTTTGAAATAGGTTAAAAATGGAATTTGGATTCAGATTTAAATGATTTAAAGATATAAGTTGATTTGATTTGAAGGATTAGATTAAGATCTAAAAAAATTTAACTCGAATTCACATGATTTGGGATAGTTTAAATTTGAATTGAACTGAATTAGTTCAAATTGAATTTGATTTGAATTAATTGAAATTGTGATTGAAAATGGATAAGTTTAAAAATTCAAATGGAAAATTTGAATTGGATTAATTTGAAATGAAATTGAAGTTGAATGAGTTCAAATTCAAATGGGAATTGGGATTAATTCAAACTTGAATTGATTTGAAATTGAAATGGGTTCAATTTGAAATTAGTGCAACTTGATTTGAATAATTTGGAATTGGGGTTAAAGTTGAATAGGTTTAAAATTCAACTGGAATTTGATTTGAAATTGGAAAGAAATTGAGAATTAATTCAACTTGAATTGGGGTTAAATCAATCTCAATGGAAATTCAGGTTATTTAAATTGGAATTGAGTCAATTTAAATGAGTCAATTTAAATGGAAGTGGAAATTTAAATTGAATTGATGAGAATGGAAATTGGGAATTGAACGGTTTGGCTCTGGACTATTTTCAAAATAAGTTACCTTATCATAAACTATTTAAATCTATTTTCCAATCTATTTACTATATACAACCTTTCTTTTTAAAGCCAAATTATATTATACTTATTTTACAATTATTTTTGGAACTATATATAAAAAAAATTCAACTGTTTCATAAACTAAGTACTGTTTTTCAACTACTTAATAACTAATTACTATTTTACAACTATTTTGCAATTATTTAAAATTTCTATAACTATATGACTATTTTCCAATTATTTTGCAATTACTTAACTATTTTACGGTTATTTTACAAACTAATAATTATTTTTCTACTATTTATCTATTTAAAATTTTTAAACTATTTTCTAAATTTAAGCTGGACAGAGTTCAAACTGTTTATGATTTGTTATCACTTGAGATAAGATTTGAAGTGATAATCCAAATGGGATTGAAGCAATTGTGTATAAGTGAACGAAATTAAGTGAGTGTGAATAGAAAGGGAATTGATTTGATTAATGAATCAATAAAGATAAATACGTAGGATGTATGTATATTATTCTAATCGCATAGTGATTTGATCCAGATCCGAGCACAGAATTTCGAGATAGTTTATCGATCCGAGTTGGGATTTTTCACTCGATTTTCGACGGCGAACCTGGATATGGATTGTTGATTGGTTCTGAATATTCTCTATCATAGTTATGGCTATGTAAGGAGAATGATGGTTTCTGATCAAGAAACCAGATCTTAGTCCGCACTAGGAAGTCGAGTGGACGATGCTAATTCGAAAGTGAAATTGTGTGATCGAGTGACCGATCAGATTGGTATAGCGTACGGATGATATGTGTTGCATCGTATGGGTTTGAATGAAATTGATATTGAAAAGAGTAATCAAATTTGAATACTTGATTTTGAATGAACAAAGTTATATATCTTTATTATATAAGATAAATCTCCCCTTGTTGAATCTATCGCCAGAAGAAAAGGATTTTGAAAGTGTTTGAAGTATAAAAGGAGTTTTATACAAGTTTGAAATGATCCAATGTTTTTTTTTTAAATTTTTTTATTTATATATCTATATATTTATATAAAGGATTTTATGAGGATTTTGAAAAAAGGTTTTGGGAACCTTTGATTTGGAAAGGCGTTTGATTTTTGGGTAAAATCAATATTGGAATTTGGAAAGCCTAGTTTGAGAATTATCGATTTTGGGATAATCGATTTTGAGAAAAGGAAATTTATATGAGATTCATACTAGGTGTATGATTTTGAAGATACTATATGTGTATAGTATAAAGTGTTTTGAAAATGGCTCTGGGGAAAAAGACGCTCCCTTGAAGTGAACTTCTCAGGAGTGCCACCGGGTGGTGCTGCCTTGAACCCTAAGGGGGAGGGGGTTCTAAAGTTGATCCTGTGAGGAGTCCGGACAAAACTAGTTCCTGAGGAATATGAGTAATGTGTAGCGAAACTCGAGGGGCGCTGATGCCTAAAGATGCATTTGGGCTATGCTTTGACGATAGTGTAACTCGATGTCACTGCGATCTACTGCAGACCATAGCGAAAGTCGTGTGTGCCGCTGAGAGCCAACAGTCTGCATTTGATTTTATATCGGTAGACTGCGACCTATGGTAACATAGCGAAAGTCGTGTGTGCCGCTGAGAGCCAACAGTCTGCATTTGATTTTATATCGGTAGACTGCGACCTATGTAGGAGTGCAGAAGTGTCATTTTTGACAGCGAAAATCGAAGGCGCCGATGCCTAGAATTACATGGACTTTTGATGCGATGGCAACGTAACCATGGAATGTAACTGCGATCTGTTGTGGGTTCCATAGCGTAATCGAAGGGCGCAGAGTGCCTACAGTTACATGGACTTTTGCTGCGATGGCAACGTAACCCAGGATGTAACTGCGACCATGGATGGGGGTGATGATTTCCAGAGCATTCTCACCAAAGATATTTCCTCTATTTTCAAAAATGTTTTCTATATTTTCAATAAAATTATTTTCCAAGTATTTTCACTAAGTGTTGAAAATGGATCTGCCAAGAACTTATAGATTTTCAGTCTTACGCCTGATCAACGTATGATTGAATTTCTATGAGAATAAGGATAGACTGGTTGAGACATCGAGTTATAAAATGTATTTTTATAAAAACTATTTTATAATGTTATGTAGATTTTAAAAGTATTTTTAAAAGTGATCAAGGAATAATTTTTCTAATATTAAGCATTTTAATAATTTTGGCTTCGTTCCTTTTCGGGGACGAAAAGATTCTGAGGGGGGAGGAATGTGATAACCTAGATTTTTGGACATCTGTTGATTGAAAATTTAACAGGATTAAATTTATTAAAACACTGATTTATAAATGAAACAAATAAAATGCTGATAATATAAAGATATTTGGATGTATATAGTTGGATTGAGCCATAATAAATATTGAATTATAAATATTTGGAAATGATATACCTTATAGTAAATTAACAAATTTATTAATAAATATATGTGAACTTTATGATACTGAAATTGTAAGTGTATATATATACAAGTATAAGCGTATGTGTGTGTGTGTGTGTGTACGTATATAAATGCCTTGAGAAGTGAGATATAAGGAAAAATGTGAATATATATATATATATATATATATATATATATATATATATATATATATATATATATCAAAAGGTTCACCTAAGACATTATTTTGATCAAAAGCTATATCTTTTATTTTTAAATCTAAAAAATAATTCATATTTAAACTTTACATTTTCAACAATAAATATAGATATATATGTGGACATTAATTTACTTAATGACCTATGCCCATAAGAATCAAATTAATAAGGGGGTTTAAATTAGTTTTTTCCTAAGTAATATCTTAAAAACAAATTTACAACTAGTATTCGTATATATGGTTATTAATTGATATGAAATTCTTTCTTTAAAAGTTATAAATGCAAATAAATAGGGAAAAATTTAAAACATATATAAATATAAAACAAAATAGAAAACATAATATAAAAACTATATAAAAACATTTGTAAGCTTTGATTAAACATGTACAAGCTAGGCATAACATGCATAGACAAGTGTCATTGTTCTTTTAGTTAAAAAAAACAGTACTTCTAAATTTCTTTGCTCCTTTGAAATTAAACTGTAATGGAGAAATAATAATATAAAAAATCCAAACAACAACTTTCAAATTAAAGCTCAACAAAGAATGAAGAATCAAAATCTAGTAGCATTTCATTCAAATTCAAATCAAATTCCAGTTTCAGGTGGCAAGATCTAGTTTCCAGTCTTCTCTGTCCTTCAAATCACAATGAGTAATACTCAACTATTTAAGGTTAAATCATCTGTTAAGCTTGTGCATGTAACATGTGATGTTCGAATTGACTCAAATATATCCAACATGGAAGAAATGAATGTTTTTATCTGGGTATATCGTTTGATTTCGCTGATTATGATTGAGCATGACTCCGTGTATTTAAAACAGACCCGAATTTGCATTCGAAATCTAAATCCTCTTCACATAATCATTTCTAAGGTATGATGTCTAAAGAGAAGTTGTTTGAAATGATAAAATATTGTTTATAAAAATAAATTCGAGAGGAAATGACTTTGTATCTTTCCAGAAAATGAATTTACAGTTAACAAAAAAAAAACTAAACCAGAAATTTGTCTCTTTCCAGTATATGGTTGAGATCGTCCACGAATTTGTTGATTTTTGGTGGGGGATTTGTAGTTTTTAAGTTATGTTTGAAGGTGAAATCGAGGATGATCGGGAAGTGGGTTTTTCGTCAATTCACGACGAACAAGGGTTGGTCATACATTGTGATTGATGTGGAGGGAGGCCTGAGTGGTAGAGATCTCAAGAAAATTAGCATTGGATTTTTCTAATCGGTGGATTGTCTGGACGAAGTGATTTTAGGGTTTAGGCTGTGTTTGGGCCATGGTTGGTTTGTGGGTGATCGCGACGTCGTGTTTGCGACGAGTGAAGTCGGAGAAAGGGGGAAAGGTAGTGGAGTGTTGAGCGAAGTTACTGACGTATGGGCGTCGGTCCTAGTGGTTGGTGACGGTGGTTTGTAATGATTGTAGATAGGGGATTCTCTTTTCAGGTGATGCCGAAATTCGATTTTGGGTTCGAGCATCGGCTAGGGACTTTTGATCAGTCAGGGAGCTCAAAGAGGTGGTCGGTGATCAAGAGATGAGATCGGCGATGGTCGGAGGATCGTCAACGCCATATGCACATGCATAAGATGTCAGAGGAGTCTGGGTGTTAAGGCTTTAGGGAAGAAGGGGGTTTGCTCGATAGCATGTTCGATTAAGTTGGGGACGGTCTCGAAGAAGTGGAGTTCGTGTTTTGCTCGGGTTTGGTGCGTGAGGTTTGGTCCCAGGCTCGAGTTATTCAAATCTTTACAATGTAAACCCTATACTAGTTCTAAGCTAAGAAAAGATAAAGGTGGTCGGGTTTAGCAACAAAGGAAAATATACAGTTTCATTAAGAGCAATATTTAAGCAACTTTAAAGTTTTTTTAAAGGTTATTAAGTAAATTATTTATTTCAATTATGTAATTGATTCCAAAAATTTTATTTTTTTCTCTATGGAAGTTTAATAGTTAATTAATGAAGATAAAGGATTTATCTTTAATTAATTAAGAATGTGACTAAATAAGATAATTAAGGGTAGACGTACTAAACCTTAAGATTCAAGTTATTTCGTATAAATTAATTTCAACGTTTGCTTTAAATCAGAGTTAAGTGTTGATTAAGTAATTAAATTAAGATAATTGTTTGTTTTTTGTTTTTTTGTAATTAAGGTCTTGGGAAATTAAAGTTTAGTTAATTGATAACTAAGGACAAATAATTTATGTGATTAGTTAAAGGGTAACTAATTAAGGTTAATTGATCAAGGTAAGTTATTAAGGTTAATTAGCCGGTTTAGATTAATTAAGTAAGTATAAATAATTGATTATTAGGTAATTAAAGGACAGTTAATTAATAAAGGAAATCAAGGATGGTTAACTAAATTAATCGCAAATGGTTTGTAATTAACTAGTGTTAATTAAGTGATTAAGTAATAAATTAGTAAATAATTTAATTTGTTAAATTAAATTAATTGTGATTTTGTGATAAATTAATCTGGCATAGGGTTGATGATGAATTGAATGAGATGTTTGGATTGATTAATATCTATGGTATGTTAATCTGTGATGATCTGTGTTGTGCAATACTGTGGACATGACTGTGATGTTATTTATCTGTGATTGAGTTGCTATGTAATTACAATGTTCTAAATTGAATTAAATTGTTAACCTCGAAACGACTTGGATTAGAAATGGCACTGGATTCGAAAAGACCGGGTCGGGTATTAGTAAATACCCGAAACCACTTCGGAAAAAAAATCTTCGGAAATTCTTTATAGATTTGAGCCTTAAAAGCAAATAGGCTGGAATGAAATAAGTTAAGAATCATGAATATTAAAAATGAGTGATGATTCTTAGGCATTGCTTGAAATAAGTGATTTGCTTAATAAGTTGAAAACCTAAAGAAAGGTACGAATTACCCAGATATTCAAATATGTTTAAAACTTAGTATTTTCAAATTAGATGAATTTACTCACAAACTGGTTTCCAGCCTGACCCGGGTGTTACTTTAATGTAATGCTCGGGTCAGACCGAGTATTACAGATTTTCAGGTAAGGACGTTCTGAAGCTCCGGAGGCGAGCTGGATGGAAGGGACGTAAGGAGTGTTTCCGCTGTGAGATATTGTTGTATATCTGAGACATGTTGATTGTATCTGTCTAAGTGTTTGTATATATGTTGTAACTCTGATATATATTAAGGTGTAATTTGACAAATACAGTTTTCCTTTGTATAACTGTTATTATTTGTTATTATATTTTACCCGCTGCGAATGTGAGATATTGGTGTTTCTGTTCTTCTTTCTTCTATCTATTTCTTCTTCTCACTAACTATCTGGAATCTTCGAGATCGAAAATTTCGAGTCGTTACAAGTCATCAAACGGAATCCAAAAAAGGATTGATACACGACAATCCTCTAACTAACTCTAGATTCCCAAAGTGCGAACTGGAGTACAAACTTACAAATGTGGTTTCAAAGAGGGTGGATCCGTCCACCTAACGACTTCGCCCATATTGAATCAAGTTTGAGGAGAATGGATCCATCCATCTAACGACCTCGCTTGTTAACTCAGTATGAATGTGATCCGTCGATCCATGATCTTTATACATCTGTCGTCCCAAAGTGCGAAAGAAATCTAAAAGCCCAAACAGATATGACTGACCGTCTGTCGACCAACTCTAGATTCCCGGAGTATGAACTGGAGTATAAACATAAATACCAAATGGGTGTGATTGACCACCCATCAACTAACTCTGGATTCCTAGAGTGCGAATCGGAGTATAAACATCAACTAACTCTGGATTCTCAGAGTGTGAACCGGAGTATAAACATCAACTAACTCAATATTCCTAGAGTGCGAAACAGAGTATAAACATCAATTAACTCCAAATTCCCAGAGAGCGAACTGGAGTATAAACATTGACTAACTCTAAAATCTCCGGAGTGCGGATTGGAGTATAAACACAAATCGGGTGTGATGCGACCGCCCGTAAGACAACTCCGAGGCCCTAGAGTGCGGTCGGAGTATAAACATTAATTAGGTGTGACTGATAACCCACGAATCAATCTAAGTCCCTAGAGCGTAGACAAAGTTCTAAACATCAAATGAGTGTAACTGACCGCTCATGAAGTAACTTAAGTCCCCAGAGTGTGGACGTATCTCTAAATCTCAAGGGGGCATAGTTGACCGCCGGCAAATAAGTGCAATTCTTAAAGTGTGGATGCAATTACCAATTAATGAGCGAGTGTGGTTCGACTACCCAAATTCGTCATGTTTTAGCTTTGCTTCATAAAGTTGAGATCGATGTGTTAAAGGCAAATAGCGACTGCTAACTAATCTTTTCAACTTATCCCTGGAACTTGGGGTAGTAGTCAAGTGCCAGTCACTGATTGAGACAGTGCAGCATCAGAATTCGACTTAATGCTCGATCACGACCCAAAGCCGTAGCTCTGAAACTTAGCGACTAAGCTTGAGTCCAATTCAAGGACTAAAACTTCACAAGTGTATTGAATGGAAGCTCGAGCGTTGAAATACTTTAACAAATGAACACAAACTAAGCTAAAGAAAAAATAAAGCTTTATTTCAACTATTCTTTGGAAGAGAAGAATAACTACAAAATTATTCCAAAAAAATCCTACTAGTGGGGGCCAAACCCACATCTATACACGGCCTATAAAAAAGCAAAAGCAGATCCCTATCTATCTACCAAAAATGAGCCGAGAAGACATGTATATTCTTTCTTTTTTCTTGGCTTCTTCTTCGGCGTTGACCCGCTGGAGCTGCCACTTGGTTGCCACTTTGAGCCCTTGCCTTTTGGCGGTAGATCACTAGTCGGGGGCATTACAGTAGCCTCCTCCTTCGAGCTCACATGAATTGGAATGCTTCATGAAGACGGAGTCGGAGGGACGGGATCAATGTTTGAAGGCGGAGGAGGCACACTTGTGTCAACGACTGTGCCACCAGAAGAAATCATTCGTAAAGGAGCTGGACCAGGGCCTGCCATCCCACCTCCACAGCTACTGGTCCGTGCAGCCGCTTCCATTTCAGCCTTGATTTTAGCAATGATCTCCTCTTCATGCATTGTTTGGGCATCTACAGGGGCGCTAGTAGTTGGTCCTGAGGAGTTGGTCACGGGCATGCCTCTACCCATAACAAATGGCAGATTGGCAAAGGGGTCACTATAATGATCGAGAAGTTCCCCCATCATTTGTTCATCAAAAGTAAGCTGCTCCCATGTACTCCGTCGGTTAGCGTAGTAGCCGCACTTCTGTTGTGATGGCCTCCTGCTCGTGATGCAGCTCTTGAGTTGTAGGATGCATGCCAGATGTAGCTCCTATCACTGAATAAAGACAAAGAAAAAAATTATTAGTGATTGCTTCAATCAACGTTTCCCGCTTAGAATGAGCGCAAGAATGTTCTGAATACCTTCCTCAGAATGACTTGTTAGCGGAACTAGAGCAGCTTCAGTGACTTGCTCACGAACTGGAGACAACCACGGATGTAGGTTCGGGCTGGGTTGGCGCAAGTGTTTTAGAACCCACATCATGATGCTCAACACCAAAACCCTCCCCACCTTTTGAATGCTAAGTGCCAAGTTTCTACTTTTCATATGTGATTGTGATGTCATAGAGAACTTTTCTTTTATCTTCACTCAACAACGGTTCTCCAGTTCGAATTCATCAAGTGCTTCAAGTTGGTATTCTACCTTCTCGTCTTCCACCAAGAGACCCTAGGCACTATATAAGTGTGATGGATAGTTATCAAGCCAGGTCAGGTTTTGGTGCTCCAAAACGTTGGCATTGTATTTGACAAGAAGATCTTCGATATTTGCCTCCAACTTGGTCTCTGCCATCTTCACTTCGCTCTCAACCTTGGCCTCGGCTTCCTGAATTTCAAGTGATGTCGCATCCCTCTCATTCCCAAACACCACGACCTATTCACACGCTTCTTGAGTTTCTTTGTTTGCATCGTCCTTCTCCTTGACGATTTCGGTCAATTTGGCCTTAAGCTTCTCAAGTTCCTTCAACGCAGCATCCCTTTCGGCCATAACAGTGGTGCTTCTATGGCCCATCTCCTCAGCCAAGGCAAAATGCATCTGTCTCATCCTTTCCACAGACAGATTTGCTTCATCAGCTTTCTTGTTGGCATCTATTTTCGATTTTCTAGAAGATTCAGCTTCATTGTTCTTGTATTATGCGGTCCTTTTGAGCAAGATCGATCTCTAATTTTTCAATTGTTTTTGCCCGCTCAAAGACCACTACCGATGCTTTATCCTATAGTCTTCATCCACTCTCTATATTGGCTGTAAACATCAGGGATGTAATCGTGCTTAGTTTGTTCTACCTCAACTGGAATTCTCTTTAAATGCGGAGGGAAGATGAAGTCGTCAAAACAAATGTTTGGGAAGTCTTTTTTCAGCTGGGCGATTTTGATCACTCCCTACCCAGTGGGTTCGGTGATAGCTTGCTTAGTAGTAGCGGGAGTTTCAATTCAATCCTCCGAGGCTATGGATTGGACTTTTGTACTTGATAAGGCAGCCTTTGGCGCGACGGTTCCAAGGGTTGTTTACCATGGCCGGAAGGTTGTGTTGGTGCTTGAGGAGGCAGGGAATGTGACCGGGATCGATGTCTATATTCCCTATCTTTGTCCCTCTCCCTATCATAGCGCGCCTGGCTAGAATAACCGTGATCGTACTCTCTATCGGATTTTCTTCTGTAGGACTCATAATATGAGCTGAAAGACTGACGTGTCGAGCAAAGGCTTCCTAGCATAGATTCTCACCTTGTCATCGTGTCTATAAAGTAAACGAGAAGCAGAATCAGTAATCTCCAAAAATGAATAACTTATGATTGGAAATCGTGTAGTGCCGTGAAGTGTATGCATGCATGTGCTAAACCCCCAGACCAACGGGTTATGTCGGCTACACTCGTAGGAAGTGACTCGCTTAAATCTAAAGCACTTTGAAGCCCTTCCAATTCGTGTCGTTGGAGCAACACGTAGTCCGAAATTGGAATGTCAACGAGCCCTTCAAAAGGATCTTCCATTTGCGAGGGAGTAGCCTCCGAAACTATAACACCGGAGGCTGGCAGGGACACGACTACGGATTTCCATCTCGAAGACTTATGATGCTTATGTGCAACTGCCATGCCTTTCCTCCTTCCCTCTAAATCTCAAGAACTATCTGGGGGACTGCCTATGGGTTCGTTTTCAGTGGGCGTATCTTCCTCACAGCCCACCTCAGCAATTATAATCTCGGGCGCTCTACGCTTATCCCGTCTCACCGTGGATGCCCTAAGCGATCCCTCAAGTCTTATACTCTGGTTTTGATCAACTAGCCCAACAATCGTCAAATTTTTATCTGTCAGCACCGAGTTAATCTCTCTCATCTCACCGGGCACCTTTTGAAGGATCTGTACTATTTCTTTAAATTGGGCGCCTTCGGGTCGTGGAATTGCAGCTGTAAAGGAATGTAGATATTAGTTTCATTGTTAGTTACAACTGTCTCGTTAGCCGCTAGAGAAATTGCAGCACTTACGTCTGACTAACCACTGACTTGCAAACCCTAGAGGGCATCGAATGTAGAACCACTCCATCTTAAAGTAGCTAAGCCTGGTCCAGGATTCAGTCATCACTTGGCAGTTCCTAACTACTTCTATGAATGTGAATAAAGGATTGTCTCCCCGACTCTTGACGTTGAAGAAGAATCTGACTTCTTCCGGAGTTAGGGGCTGAAAGAGATGTTCCATGAAAACAATGAACAGACTGTTCAGCATTGCATATCCATTTGGATGTAACTATGATGGAGTGATTCTATAGAAAGCTAACACTTCTCGAATATACTGGTTGAATGGAGGAAGCGTTCCAGCTATGCATGAGTGTTGTTAGAAGCGGTGAATCCTTCTAGGGGAGCGTGTGGCCTGTCATTCGGTCTGGGTAGCAGAACGTCGTCTAATGATAGACCATGTTTTAAGCATATTCGCCCCAACATATCTTTGGAGATATTTGCTGGCATAGAATCTTATGGATTCGTGATAAAAATTGCTCTTGTCAACTCGTCCGGTGCTGGACTTTTGACTTCGGCTGCAATGACCGACATATTAGGGAAAGTGGACTTTGAGCCCCCTACTGTTGCGTACTTCCAGGTTCCATAACTAATCAACTCAGTAAAAACCATCATTATATGATAATAAGCCCGTGTGTTCCCTACTGTGAAGTGCATGAATGCATTGTGCAGTGTTATATAATACTTAAAAAATTCTATAGAATCTGGGAAAATGTTTAAACGATGAGCTCTCGAGATTCAACCAGAGCAACCGTCATCGCTGACTATCACAACCGTGCCATTTAGACTCCGGAGAATGATCCACGCTAAAGTTCGTTAGTTTTTTTTCAAGTTACAGTTCCATCGATGAGCTTCGAGGGATAGTCAAATATGCAGTTTAATGTTCAAGTCTAGATGTGCAAGGCTAAAGCTCATCAGAGAAAACGTTCGATTATACAAAGAGTTCGTATCCATCAAAATGCAAGTTCAGATCAACCACCAGAAGTCTCATTCATATCGATTACCAGAGGAAAAGATTTTGAATCAATCACCTTAAGGCCAGTTCGTCTCAATCGAAACCCCTCATCTTGTACCGGTCGTGGGCCACGTTTTCGTATCGATCGGCAGAACCAATGCTTTGTATCAATCGTGCAACTAGAACTTCATATCGATCGCTGTGGATTGGTACGAACTCCAATTATCTCCGGTCGATGCGAAACCACTCTTTTTCTCGATATGAAACTCTACCTGTGGCTATCGAAACGAGCTTTCGTTGCTCTCAGAGTGGTGAGAATCACAATTCTTCGATCGATACGAGTGATGTCTCTGTATCCATCCACCTTCCTTCTTCTCCAAGCAACACAAAAAACATTCCAACCTTCCTTGACCTTTCCCCAACCCATCTCCTGCCTCCTCTTCATAGAATCGGCCTCGAATGAGAGTAGAATGGCACATGGACCCAAGTCTCATCATTTCTTATGTGTAGTTAATCATTAATTATCTAAATCGAAGTGTAGATTTGAGAGTTTAAAGTGTTGCATTGACTTGGGGACGAAGTTCTAATTCTCGATACGAATGCCAGAGATAAAAATGCAAGAGCAAGTAAGGAATTTGGCTAAGTAAAAGTGTTTTTATATGGTTTCGTAACCAGACAAAAAACGCTTCATCTCCTAGTGCTAAATGACCGGTGGAAACAATTTCTCATATTATCAATGCGAAGAGACGTCTTCGTATCCATCCGCTATCGGTCCAAGACGAAACTATTCGTACCCATCGACAACCCACCGATACGAAGTGCCAATTTCTTATCCCTCGGTTCAAAGACCTTGAAAGTCGTATCCATCGATACGAACAACATCGAGCTCCCAGCAAATTCGTCTCCATTGATGCAAGATATCCTAAAGGGCCAACTGATTCGTATCGATCGCCATCGATATAAAAACAAATTTTCAATTCCTCAATCGATCCAAGAGAGGATCGATACGAAGAGATACATCAAAATAACCATCCAATGCTGTTACAACTCGAATTTCACATCGATCCAGGAGAGGATCGATACTGAATTCAGTACAAGAAAACTGACAACCACCCGTGAACGTGCGAACGTTAACGGAGGTCAGGTAACATACGTACATGTATGTCAGAATAATATACAATTTTTAAAATTCATAGGAAGTGAATGCTCACCTGATAACGATTACGACAACGAACAACAATTTGCTATCATTCAATACTCAGTTGCAACAGTGCACAATACAACAATTGGCAGTCGACAATTCATTATTTGTGCTACTGAAGATGAATTGAAGGTTATATCTTTCGACAAAAAGGCAAAAACTTCTCAACAGATCGACTAGTACTTTTTCAGAATAAAAATTGCAGCTTTTCAAAGCACGTCATGTCCTCACAAGACGTATTTTGGAGGCAAATGTTATTCCGCCTTTTGGCAAGGCCGTGATACTAAGGAATTGGTCGGAAAGTAAAGACGGTCTATTCTGGAGATCGATTGTACATAGGTTCACTATGGATGCTGGTAAATTTTGTCTGAGTCCGGATCAAACTACAATTTATATGACACGACAAGCAAAGCCATGAAAGTCAACGTTATGAATTTCAAGTCAATCGAAGTTCGTACGCTCAACATATGATCGATGCAGATCAAGCAACAACCTTGTTCGCATCCATCAATAAATTAGAGAGAAACCTCCCTCGCATCGATCTTATTCGAAGCCATAAAATGCGCATGGCTTCGTATCGATCAGGTGAGTACTAGTTCATATCCTTCAAGTGCATGCCGCTTCATATCCATCACGTGCACTTCTGTTCGTATCCATCGTATTTGCTTTATTTCGTATCCATTAACAAGTCACGCTTTGTATCGATCAAACCGACTTAACTCATATCGATCAGTTAACCTATCGATACGAGGCATACCCTTAAAGAGAGAATTACAAAGAACGCATGCAACGATCGATATGAAGTGCCTTCAAATCATCTATACGAATGAAGCCATATGCATGGATACAAAGCAATGTATACGTGAAGCGATATGAAGTGAAGTACAGGAGCGATACGAATGGAAAAGAAAAGGATGGATACGAACAAGACACATTCAAACGAGAGACTCGTTCACTCGGCATAACAAGTGGATCGATCCAAAAAGTTAGCGCCATGTCATCAGACATCACGTGTCCAGAAGTGATGCGAACAGGAAGCAATACAAATTCAACAGCTTTTGAAAAATCCAAACTTTCATCGATCATAACTCAAGATCTATAAGTTCAAATGCCACCAAATATTCACAGAAGCTTATGTACAACCTCGGGAATGTTCATAATCGATCTCGACTCGATTGGATGAAATCTTGATCGATACAAATTTCATTCGTATCAATTACGGATCGAGTTCGAACGACCGAGGATCGATCATGTGGGCCCACCCACATGAGAGAAGAAGTTTTTCGAGATCTGAGCAAGATATTTGCTACCTACGCCTATAAATAGTAGCCCAGAACCTACCAAAAAGGACTTTTGGGCTCTTTTACGTCCAGACTCTGCCAAAATCACCATTGCACTCGAATTTTACTGTTGTAACTCGTTGTAACCAGCAAGAAAAAATTAATAAAAGTCAGCCATTTCATAATGGACGTAGGCCATACACCGAACCACTCTAAATATGTGTGTTTCCGTGTGCTTTTCTTGTGTATCATTGGTATGTTTGTTAGAACTTTCTCCTTTTCCATTTATATTCTTCGTTTTATCTCTTCAAAAACATACGAAGAGTGTTATGTCCAATTTTGGTATAAACACGTGTATTATATGAATTAATATTTTTATAATTAAGTTTAATTCATAAAATAATTTAATAATAATATTTTGATAGTAAAAATAATTTTTTATCATTTAGCCGTGAGCTAAGAAGACTTCTATATAAATAAGTTTACACACATATGCACATATATAATCATCATGTGATGAATACAATAATATTAACTAAGCAACTAAAAATATTAATAAATCTAAATCGTACCTCGTACTAAGGCCTAGAAATTGCATTTTGAAATGTTTAAATGGCTCCTTTAATCAAATTCCAAATTTTAGAGTTGCTGGCCATAGAACTGCTTTGTCATCGACGATCGAATCAAATATTTTTTAGGTGATTTATGCTTGGACATATTGGAATTTGGTATGAGATATTTCTAGCCAAAATGTGCATGTAGAAGAAGGGGCAAAAGTGTGGAAAAGAAATGGTGCAAAAGGTGGCATATAAATAGAAATTCGAATGGTGAGGATAGTGGATCGCATCCTTATCTCTCTCTTACCAATTCCTCTCTTTATAACCATTTCAAAGCATCCCCCTTTAACCGACATTTGGTCAGCATAACCAAGCTATTTCTGGCCAACATATGCATGCTCCATACGGGCCTCAAAAGCAGTCCGAACGATATCTGTTGCACTAAAATCCATAGCAATATCGTATATCGATTAATATATTTATAACCATGATAAATACACTATTTGACATTGTTCAACTCATCAAATACAAAATTTTATAATTAATATTCCATAAATATTAATTTAATTAATTTATAAAGATTATAATTAATTAAATCATGTGATAAAAGGAGTATTCATCGTTTTAGTTACGTGGCTCTTAATTGTAAATTTTGTCAGCGATTAATATCAAATAATTCGAATATTAAACTTCACACATCACTTAGAAGGTGTTGTGACATTACAGCTAAATTTATTGCTTATTCGGTTTGGATAAAATGCAGTTTTACTTTATTAAGCATTACCAGCAATGATAATTATTTACACTAATTCTTTTTATCAAAACTATATCACTTTGGACTTATGGAATTTGGTAATGGTCAAAATTTCAATATCATTCATATTCATCACCATAGTCCAAGCACAAAGTGCTTGATTCAATAATAATAATTATTATTAACTGTACTGCTATAGCTAGAGAATTGCACTTTGAGTTGACTTCAGTTGACCATGATACTAACCTCATATAACTATGGAGAAGAGTCCTCTCTTGAATAGTGTTTCACTTTCAACGTTTCCACTCGACCCAACTACAATTGTTCGATGAACGTCGTGTTATAATTTAACTATAATCAAAGAGGAGCTTCCATATTGAAGATCAATAGTATTCTTAAGTCAAGAAAACCGTATTAGTTTATCACATTGATATTTTCAATTTGACCTTAGTTATATTAACAAAACAGAAAACTACTGAATGAGTCATTCCACATTTATCCAAAGACTATTAGTACATAACCCCTTTGTGCCCTCAGTATTAATGAGTACTACATTTCCCAACATTTGGAGAGCGTTACGCACTATGGTCTAAATGGATGTATCGATATCCAATCTCGATACATCTTGACTAGGAATATTTAAAGCAGTATGTTTAATTTCACTGTGCTAAATTACTCATAGTTACAACACATTGTAACTACGATCACAAATCATACCATCTATGTATTTTCTATTAAATATACTTTTAATTATATTAATTAATTAATATAACACGTTATTTCAAGTATACAATAGAAAAAAAACACCTTTTATTTTGAACAAGTTTGGTTATCTAGTTAGATATATGTAACAAATTACATAGTTGCCTCTAGGGTATACCGCTAACTCTATCAATCTTTCACTTGCACTTGGGGTCAATTATAGTATCACAATTCTATCCCTTTGATTGGTTTAATAACAACTGATCGAGTCAGACCCTTCATGCATGGATCTTCCATGTTGTTCTAATTATCAACTATGTTAATCTACTCTCTTCGATGTTGATAAACTACCTTTATCGTGTGGAACTAATCAGAGTATGTTTCTCGATTTCTGGTGAGCTCTTGTTATTACATTATTATCATATAACAACGTTGTAGTATTCTTAATACTTGGAATCAACCCTAGCTCAGTTATGAATTTATACTTATATACATTGGTTTTATTTTAGGACTATTCAAGGCGACGTACTTGGCCTTTTCACTAAATCAACCATAGAACATTTCCAATTTGAAGTTACTTATTTAAAGTTTGAACATGAATTTAATATTGACATGTTATAATCAATATCACTTATGAAGTTTGAGTCCGTACACTCTTTTATAAGGATTGTATTTATAAATGGTTATTTAATATTTTGTAAATACTCAAGTACACTCCAAACTACCATTTAGTGATATTAATTTGGATCTGATGCTTGCTTCAGACATCAAATACATAAGCAAAATACGACATTGCAGATAGTACATGTATCATAATTCCTATTGTCTATGTATATGTAACAAATTTTATAGTTGCCTCCAGGGTATACTACTAACTCTATCAATCTTCCACTTGCACTTAGGGTCAATTATAGTATCACAATCCTATCCCTTCAATCGGTTTAGTAGCAATTGATTGAGTCAGACCCTTCATACATGGATCTTCCATGTTGTTCTAATTATCAACTATGTTAATCTACTCTCTACGATGTTGATAAACTACCTTTATCATGTGGAACTAATCAGAGTACGTTTCTCGACTTCTAGTGAGCTCTTATTATTACATTATTATCATATAATAATATTGTAGTATTCTTAATACTTGGAATCACCCCTAGCTCGTTATGAATTTATGCATTTATATTTATATACATTGATTTTATTTTAGGACTATATAAGGCGACGTACTTGGCCTTTTCACCGAATCATCATAGAACATTTCCAATTTGAAGCTGCTTATTTAAAGTTTGAACATGAATTTAATGTTGACATGTTATACTCAATATCACTTATGAAGTTTGAGTCCATACACTCTTTTATAAGGATTGTTTTTAAATACTCAAGTACACTCCAAACTACCATTTAGTGATATTAATTTGGATCTGATACTTGCTTCATGCATCAAATACTAAGCAAAATATGACATTGCAGATAGTACAACATGTATGATAATTCCTATTGTCAATACATAAAGAATTCATCCTACATGTTCCATGTTAAACATTTTAATAAGGTATTAGTGCATATCATTTTGAGACATTTCTAACATCCTTCATACTTAATGTAAAAGATATAATTTATAAATCCAATATCGAGTATTAAACAACCAAATTATTACTGATTTTAAAACAAGTACATTGTTAGCAATCGATAATATGTTGTTTACTTATAGCCTAAAGTATCCATGTACCTTTTACTAATTCTTTCTGATGGACACATACTTTCTCTACATTTTTATTGAAAATCAAACTATTCGATATTTCTACCAAATACTTATTTAAGTCCGACGCTTATAAAATGATACTATCATATCATTTCTTGGATAATATCCAAAAACGCACAAACTCAATACCCCTCATTCTGACTTCTAGGCATTTTGGTTGTTATGTTCAAATAGTCTATTCTAAATCATTATTTAGAATTTTCTATTTCAACACATATATATCAAAAAAGTCATGTCAAGCGATAATTTTGCGAGTAAATCCGATTTAACTTGAACCCGTTGAATGACGAATCTATTACGCCAATTTCAATAATTGAAATTTTAATGTTATTCTTATTAACGTCGATCATTATATTCCAAACGCAGTAGTCTTGCTCTTGATGACTCATTCATGGTCGATAGCTCATATCCCTTTGGGTGCAACTACCAAAATCATATTTTGATAATGTACTTAGAATCCACTTCCATTTTCATATCATATCATATTGTGGAGTCAATACTCTTAATGATTCAATTGACAACCAAGGATGATCTTTTTTGAATTGATAAGAAACTCATAGTTTCCCTTTAATATGCAAGAATATTTATTATACATTCTAATGCATTGTGATCGTTCAGGTTTGGTTAAATTCATTTCATCCCTCATATTCGGTTTCATCCTTAGATCATATCCAAATCCATTTTACTATTAATAAGTTGTAAAAGAAATTTCTTCACATCAATGTTAGTATCTTGGAACAAGAAGTGTCACTCGGTTCAACAGAATGGGTATTCATAAACATTTCATGAATTTCCTTATATAGGTTGTATTCATAAACAATTTAAAAAGCTTATGTTCAAACCATAAATAGGTCATCCAATGAAACATTCCTAAATTCCTTTTTGTTAATTCATATAAGATCTTTCATACAATCATTACGTGTATTTTTTCGACCCACACAACCTGCCAACTCCTTAGCATAGGATATATTGGTGTTTCTTATAAACCCTTCTCTTGCATGATTTTGTAAACTATTATTTACATGAAATAAATTTTAACCTCGTATACTACTCTTAAGTATACGGCCTTGAAAAAAGAAGTTAACTCAACTTCACTCGCCATTGATCATACTTTGCTCAACAAAGTTCGATTACTCCTTATCGATAGATCATTACATATCATAAGAAGGAGTGATTTTTGAGGTTGAATGTTTATTTATTTTTAGTCATGTTCGAAATTATTTCAATATATTTGCATATTCGATTAAATCGAATCAATTTTATTTTATATTACATGTTATTTTATTTACTTCTTTTTATACTTTACGGGCTTATTATAGACAAACTATATCCATGTTTATCACAACTCAATAGTGAATATAACAAAGTATGTGGAATCGTTTTGGAATTAATAGAATTTCAATTATATACATGTATATGAATTAATCCGAAGAGTTCATCAACTCCTATGATGCTCCCACTAAATGAGTGTTATGCCCTTAATGTCTAAGATATAATTTTCTAGTACCATATGATTTATAATTATATAATCGAAAGTGATTTCTCATAACTATGGCTTAGTCCATAGTACCAAAATAATTGCAAATTTTTTTAATACTTCTGTATTTTCTAATGCATCACAAATACCATTATTATAGTTTATTTTATATCGAATATTCATAATATTCATACTGAAATAAAACTATGTTTGTTTTTCAGTCAATGCCGAAAGACGGTTATTATTTCATAAATAATGTTTGGTATGTTTTGTGGAAAAAAAATTCACAATTTTATGATACAAATATGTGTTATACAGCATGCTTCCATTATTTCTGCCATTGCTATAATAGTGTATGTAATGCGAAGCTCCATTCAACCACTTAATATAGGCTATTTATTTCACTTAATTTAATTGGTTTACAGCCAAGGATTTTCAGATCAAATATCTGAAACTCAAAGAAAAAAATATTATAGAAAAAATTTCTATGTGAAAATACTTTTTGAATAGATATCATATTTCTTATTCCTTATTAAGTATCTATTACTATTTTACAATTCTCATTTTCGATGTTTCTTTATGAAGTAAAAATGATCGTTTAGTTTATTCATCCCAACTGTGCCATATGTTACATCCACTTTTATACATTCAATTTCCTTTTGGAAGTGTCGATCCATTCAATGGAAATCATTACTACAATATCATAATGAACTCTTTACAAAAGTGCATTATATTACCCTTAACATTTAAGGCTATCAAATAAATTCAACTTTACGTATACTGATCAAACTGACATTTTAGCAGTCGAATTCTTAGATCTATCTTATAGCCTTTAGTCCAATGTTACATCTAACACCAAACGATCGTTGTTGCAATCAATTATATTGAATACACGATCTCAACTACAATTTAGTTGCTTATTTCAATAGTTTAATTTCATCGACGTTTCATACGTTATGAATTATGACCATTCACCAAATAACATTTATATGTGATTGTATATGGATCAAATATCCATGTTCTTGTATTTCCTTTGAAGTTCAAAACTCATTAAAGACAATACATAGTCTTGGGCAAGTAAACTTGTAAGTGACCAAGTTACAAATGTATTTAGTGGTTGTATAATTAGGCACTTGCATGGGTCAATATGCAAAAATTTATTGGTAAGTATATTTTATATTTCTATTTGTCAATTTTAATTCAATTTGTTTGTATATATTAATTGATAAATATTTTATCAATTATATTAATTGCACAAAATTATCAATGTAGATTATTACAACTTTATATATCAGATGTTCTTACAATAATGGAAAGGTTAAATGTAACCATTTCATTTTTCTAATAACGCTCCCACTAGTATTTTACGTTTCTTCAAACCCTAAGATGAAACATAGAAGTCTTTTGACTTCACTAGTGGTTGTTAGGACTCTTCTGTTTTGGGATTCTGACCTTGAATTTTCTCAACAAGTCCTAGCCCCATAGACGATGGATAGCTCCTTATCAGTTGTATCATATACAATTTCTAACTCATGGTTCCTTTTCCTAATCTCATTTTGAACTTGTGTTTGCTCAACAGATCGTAAAAATTGTTCACTCATACCCACTATTTTATGACGGCCTAAGTATAGTATATGTACCTTTGTTTTGCTTGACAAATACGTATAGTTATCTTACCTTGTCCAATTAATATATTAATAATACTACACATACAATCTCTAGCTTGAGTTTGCTCAACAACTAGAGAGTATGAAAGTAAATTATTAATATATAATTGATAGAGGACAACACTTATATTAAAGATTCATTACCTTCAATATATTTAATTGAGTGATATCAACATATGGAAAAATGTATTTCATATGAAATACCCTTGTGATTCAAGTGTCGGACACATCAGAAATCATAGTATATGTACTTTTATGTATGTGTTTTCCTTAGCTATTTAGAGTTTCCTTGATGTTTTACCTTTAGTTCATACAATTATATTATATAAGTTTTATTATTACATAAATTTTAATACTTTATTTAACTTATATAATATTTTATGTATAACATTATATTAAACAGGGTATTTTAGGCTTAAGGAAAAAGTTGTAGAAAAATTTAGTTTTAGGGACAAGAAGTTTGCTTTTTAGGCTGAAAGACACTTTTAGTGTAAATTACGGAATGATAGCTGTGACTATCATCTTCTGTTTGCACTAAAAAGTGTCCTTCAGACTAAAAAACAAACTTCCTGTCTCTAAGACTAATTTTTTTTACAACTTCTTCCGTATGCCCATTTTCCTGTATTAAATAAATCTTATCAAATCAATTTAATTAATTAACACTTTAAATAATTCATATATTATTCAATTACAACATATTACATTGAATGTATACACCGTAACCTTTATAGTAATACACATATATGTTATATATATATGTATGTATTTTAATTTATTGAATAAATTTTAATTAAACAATTTCAATTAAAGCTAATTAATTTTGAAAATTCTTTTATACACACATGTATATCGTATTTTCTTAAACAATTCAAGACAACACAACATATTTCATTATATATTATACATGTATATATACTTAATTAATTAACTTATTTAATTAATGCATTTATTTTATTAATATTATTAATAAATAATAATTTTGAAGTTAATTTAATGATATTTTCAAACATTTTGAAAAATTATATTATAACTTTTATAAAATATGTTTTATTTTAAATTAACTTATAAATTTAAAACTTTTATTTTAATTTTCAAAACAATTTGAATATCTATGTTATAACATTTATAATATTTATCTTATTTTAACTTTTAATTTTAAATCATTTATTTTAGGAATAACCTTTCAGGCTTGCCTTATCATTTCCATCCTGGCTAATAGCTGGGTTGGGCAGAGTACATGACTACCCAAACCCAAACTTAGACACTACTTTTCTAGACACACGACTATATGGATAGGATTTAATAAGTTAGCCTTAATAGTGCTAATTTTGACCACATTGGTTATTTGGCTCTGATACCATTATTAGAACTGGGCCAGCCCACAATGGAAGAATTGGGTAAATTTCAAAACAAATACATTATTGGATCTATAATAGGCCTACGTATTCTAATTCATTCAAAACTTTTGTAATTTTTCTTTTAAGTAAAATCAATATGAACTGATATTTAAAATTATTTTTATATAATTTTATATTATATATCTTATGTGTGCATCATATACACATATATGTGTACGTGCATGTGTAATAGTATAATGTGTACATGGTTTGACATGTCCATGTTTAGATGCTAGGATTTACACTACGACAGACATGTTTTCCCTCGTGTATGCTAATGTATTATCTAAATTTACATATATATGCATCAAAGTTATTGTACAAATAAATACACATACATACTGATCATTTTCACCCTAGAGGGGAGTGAATAGGGTATACTAAAAATTAATGTGAACATAGAAATAAAAGCAGAAAGTAATCCAGAAAAGACCGTACACATTTTTACCCAGCTTTGGCAAAAACTACCTGTGTGGTACCCCCAAGGTTTATACTAGAGATTAAGCAATCAAACGCTTACAAACACACGTAAACATGCGATACCCGCTAACTTGATTAACCTAACTCTAAGCTCACTGCCACAACTCAACCATTGAGTTGTGAATTCTCGAACTACAAAAATATAGCTCATAAACAACTTAAACTAGAGTTTGACTCAAATTAAAAACAAATGCAAGTACTAAAATAAATACAAAACCCTATTTTTAGAAATGAAGCCCAATATAAAAATACGGCCCAAGTAAAAATTAGAGTAGAGACTGTCTTCCCTTTATTTTTTCGTTCGAGTACTTTATTCGGTCGTTCCTTTTGTTGCTCTTTAAAAATTAGGGTTTCGATTTGCTTGAAGTCATCGCTTGGGGTTCAGACGATTGCCTTTTGTTCCGTAATTCACTTTGTTGCTTCTTCGTTCAGTGTTCTTCGATTTTCTTACAGCCGCTTCAATGTTGAGTTCGAATAAAGTAAATTTGGTGTGTAATTTTTACTTTACTTTCTCTGTTGATTTGCTTGAGCTCGATGACTTTTTGCCGATGATGATTTTGGTATTTATAGGGATTGAATCCCTATAATCTCGTTCGTATATATTGGTTTGAATTTTTCGGTGAGTTATTTGCATGTTTGTGGTTGTTTTTGCATTTTTACTTGAGTTAAATCCAATCTAGGCCTGGGTTTGAACTTGTGCTCACCTGTCCTTGCAATTTTAACAAGCAAGTGTATATCGGTGTGCATGACCTTGTGGCATGTACAGTGATACACTGTGCATGTCACAAGTTGTTCGCGTAAGATGAACAACCCAAATAACTAAGGCAAATAATATTTTCAAACACATACTTCACTATGCACTGCAAAATAATTCTTTTTCAATTTTAATGCGTTAGTGTTTATTTTGCAGATGGTTCAGATGTTGGATATAGGCTGCAACATAGTTGAAGATCAAATGCTAGTGATGAATGAATATGTAGTGAGGTGAAATATGTATGTAAAACTGTAAAGTGAAAATTGTGTTGTAATTGAAGTTGTATTATAATTGAAAATGAGTGCATGTGGTGAAAGCTCAAATTTGTACTATTTGAATTTGTAATAAAATATTCGTTTGAATAAAATATTTGTCTAAATATGAATTTCGAGTTATTTATTTTATTCAATAAATATTTATTTAATTATGTGAAAAAATAAAATAGTACAATAAAAAATACATCTAAACGAATATTTTTTTTTATTACCATCAAACAAAATGATAGGCTATTGTATTCTACAATCTCCCCCTTTTGATGATGACAAACATATATTAAGATTTTGACTCTATTAAATGTATTTAGTCTTGATGAATTCTACTAGCTCCCCCTATTTGTACACTCCCCTTACAACAAAGCCCCCCTTTCACATATGCATGAAAATAAATAAAAATATGAAAAAAAATGCAATGAACTTAGATGAGAATATACGGAAAAAATTGAACTTATTTGCCAAAATTTAACTTCTCTCCCCCTTTTGTTATCAGAAAAAAAGTAACAGTGTTAGAAAATAGTGATAGACATTAATACAATATTAATACTTAATCGAGTATAAATATTAAATTTCAAGAAAAAATGAAACAAAAATCATAAATTCGCTGTTAGGCAGATTTCCATTTTAGAGTGATAGGGATGATGTCGATATAGAAACCATATAGTCGTGTCCATTTCTGGTATATTTTATGACAGGAATTTGAATACTTACTAACCATGCATAAACGTTGGGACTTTTATATGAGATTAGTAGTATTCTCTATTTTTATTAAAAAAGGAATTCAAAGCATCTTCTACCCACACATAACCGTGAGGACTTTTAAATGGGGTTAGAATCAATTCTCCTATTTTATCCAATTTTGATATGTGTTTCATACATGCATAACCGTGAGGACTTTTATATGATCATGAAAGCACATTATCAAAGTTTTCAAGTAGTTCACCCATGCATTACCGTGAGGACTTTTAAATGAGAGTGAGTACTTTTGGATGATTTTATTGCTTTTTAAAAATGAATAATTTCCTGTTTAAATATCACATTTTGACATACTATACTGGATTTGATGAGTGATTGTCATAGAAATATGATAGGAATAGAGATGTCATAGAATTTTTACCAATCAAATTTATTACAAATTTTGTTTAATTTTTTTAAAGAAATATACTAATATACTCTCTCAAGACATAATGTATGATCAAAGATCAATACTCGACACTTTTTCGATCATTATTTATCTTTTCGATAATCAATAGGGAGTCAGGTTAGTTAATATAGGCATTTAAAATGCCTAAATTGAGTCGAAGTCAACAAAAAATCATTTTTTTGAAGGGGTTTTGTAAAAATGTCTGCAATTGAAAATCAGTTGAAATGTAATTTATGCAGATATTTTCTTTAGAAATGTGATCTCTAATGAAATGATGTCTAACATCTATATGCTTGGTGTGAGAATGATGTACATGATTATTTTTGAGATCAGTTTCACTTTTGCTATCACACAGAAGTGGGACTCATTTAAAATTTAGACCATAATCTTGCAAGGTTTGTATCATCAATAAGATTTGAGCAGAACAACCGCTTAGAGCAATATACTCTGCCTTAGAGGTAGATAATGCAATGCAATTTTGTTTTCAACTAGACCATGCATCTAACGAATGTCCCAACATAAAACACGCTTCACTAGTACTTTTTCTATCAATTAGACTACCGACATAATCTGCATCTGAATACCATTTTAACTCAGAGTTATCATTAGTTGGATACCAGAGACCAAACCATGGGGAGTGCTACTTTCTACATCTTTTAAATGAGATTCTTTTGGATTTGATTAAAACCGTGCACACAAACAGACAGAGAATATGATGTCTGGTCCAGAAGCAGTAAGATAAAGAAGTATACCCACGTGTATCTAGAGTAATCATAAACCAATACAAAATAATATCTCTTACCACCTAAGCTCGTAATATCGATAGGTCGAAATAGATCCATATGAACTAGTCCAAGGACTCTATAAGTACTTATAGGTTCTTGGCATGAAAAGATGATTTTTTAAATTTTTGCATAGTACATGCTTTACATAGAGTTTCTGTTTTGAAATCATGAGATGATAAACCTCCTACCAAATATTTCTTTTTTAATTTGTTTAACAGATTCATGCTAGCATGTCCTAATCGTCTGTACTGTAAGTTTACTTCTTCATCCTTAGCTACCAAACATTTTGAAAGGGTGAGTTCATCAAAAGATAGAGAGTATAAACTACCTTTCCTCTTACATGAAAATAATGTTTCTTTTGATGATTGTTCAACAATTTTGCACTAATCAGAATCAAAAACAACATCATTCCCTTATCACATAACTGGCTGATTGAAATCGGATTATGGTGTAGATTTTCAACATATAATACATCGTTTAAGGTAAATGTACCATTACCTACTTTACCTTTACTGATAGTTTTAATTTTATCATTGTTGCCTATTGTGACTCTTCCACCTTTGTACTTCTCTAGGCTAAGAAACTTTGAATTGTCATCTGTCATGTGCCTAGAATAGCCAAAATCTAGGTATCGCTATTGTTGTTCCTTAGCCTACCAACACACCTACACGAGAGAAGAGTTTTGTGGCATATTTGTTTTCATGGTTCCATGATTGATAGTGACTAAATTTTATGAAAAACAAGTAGAACCAAGACAGTCTATGTTTATTCCTTTTGGCACCCAGATTTGTTTGATTTTAAGGGATTTTATATTCGTGCCTTTAGGAACCCAAATTGGTATGGTTTTCATGTGTTTGGATCTATAATAGCAATTGTTGTGATTATGTCTAGTTTTTCCACAAATCGTGCACTTGGAGTTGACATGATTAGTTTCTCTTCTACCTTTTTCAAATTGAGTGTACCCAAGTTCTTGTCTAACAGTATTAACATTTTGTTTACCTAACAACAAATTTAGTGATCTTTCTCCTTTGGAGAATTTTTCTAAAATTGTAGAAAATTGTTGGACTTGCGACTTGAGAAATTCATTTTCATTCAATAACAAAGTGAAATTTTTAATAGAATTTTTTCTCCTAGTATTTTCACTTTCTTTCAACATCATAATTTCATTTTCAAGCGATTTAATTCTAGTTTTTGATTTTTTTTATTTGCTCTTCTAATGGTGGATACTTATCACACTTAGGGCTCTTTTTTCTATAGTTTTGAACCATTTGATCAAGCTGCTTATTTAGTTCTATCAAACTATCTTTTTGTGATTCAATTTTAGCGTACTTCTCCATAAGCCTTTCAAAACAGCCATTTACTTCATGAAAATATATAAGTAATTGTGAATGAGTAAGTTTTGATACCTCGCTTGGTTCGTCATCATCACTGTCACTTGTTTCTCCTAAAAGATACTGATTTTCTCTATCACTCTCACTGCCAGTGCTTCCTTCAGCTTCATCACCTTCATTCTTAGTATCTGCAAAACTTCTCCTTTTCGATTTCTTTCCTTTGCTAAATCGATTTTGAGGACAATTTGGCTTGATATGACCAGGTTTATTACACTTGTGACAAATGATCTCCTGCTTTTATGAGTTGTCTAGAACTTTGACGATTTTGCTCTTTAATTGTTGATTTAGGGCAGGATTTCCATATTTGCAGTTCCACTTTTTGAATCTCTTTATTATCAATGCTAGTTCAGCAGCTCCTTCATCATCATCATCATCCTCCTCCTTCATCATCATCATCATCCTCACTTTCCGTTGTCCTTTGAGAGCTATTGATTTCTTTCGTGTATCTCCCCTTTTACGTTCTTCCTTGAATTTGATTTCTAGCTCATAAGTGGTGAGGTTTCTGATGAATTCTTCAACTTTAACTTATTTCGGACCCTTTGATTTTTGGATGGCAGTCGCCTTCGCTTCAAAATTTCGTGGAAGAATTTTGATGATCTTTCGGATTATTTCCAATTATGTGTATGGTCTTTCTAGAGATTGATTTATATATAAGATTAGAAAGTCGTCTATACATTTCTTTGACGCTTTCATCCTTTGCCATTGTGAAGTTTTCGTACTTGCTACTAAGTGTGGAAAGGCGAGATTCATTAACCTAGAAGGTTCTTTCATGAGTCACTTTAAGCGTGTGCTAGATTTTCTACGCAGTTAGACAATGTGAGACACAGTTAAATTCAATTTGATCTAATGAGCAAATAATAGAATTCATAGCTTTAGCGTTAGCATTCTGTGGTTTGTTTTCAAGATCTATGCATCGATGCATAGGTTTTTCAACTTTTTGATTATCTACCATTATTGTTGGTGTATTATATCCCGTTTTAACAATATTTCATGCATCTATGGTTTTCAGAAAAAAATTCATTCTAGTTTTCCAATATGTATAATCACCATTGAACATGGGTGGTCTAGCTATGGACTGACTTTCAGCAAAAGCATTATTAAAAGAAGTCGTTGAAAGAAAAAAAATCAAACTTTTAGCAAAAAAAAATGGTTTTTGTTCCTCGCTCTGATACCACATATAGGATCATTTTAACCCTAGTGGGGAGTGAATTGAATCTACTAATAATTAATGCGGAAACAGAAATAAAAGCTCAAAGCAA
Source organism: Allium cepa (assembly GCA_030765085.1). Classification (NCBI taxonomy): domain Eukaryota; kingdom Viridiplantae; phylum Streptophyta; class Magnoliopsida; order Asparagales; family Amaryllidaceae; genus Allium; species Allium cepa. Next base: position 270,746,527 of record CM060932.1, read on the forward strand.
TGCAAAAAAGATCATTACATGGTTTTACCCAACTTCGGCAAAAACTGCCTATGTGCTGCCACCAAGGTTTCTGTTAGAAATTAAGTAATCAAACGCTTACAAACACACGTAAACTTGCAATGCCCGCTAACTTTATTAACCTAACTCTAAGCTCAAAACCATGCCACAACTCAGCCACCGAGTTGCGAATTCTCGAACTACAAAACCGTATAAACAACTTAAACTAGAGTATGACTCAAATTAAAAAAAAGTGCTAAAATAAATACAAAACCTTATTTTTAGAATTGAAGCCCAATATAAAAATATGGCCCATGTAAAAATTAGAGTAGAGAATGTCTTTCCTTTATTTTTTCGTTCGAGTACTTTCTTCGGCCGTTCCGTTTGTTGCTCTTCAAATATTAGGGTTTCGATTTACTTGAAGCCGCCGCTAGGGGTTCAAATCGATTGCCTTTCATTTTTTAATTCACTTTGATGCTTCTTCGTTCAGTGCTCTTCGATTGCTTATGGTCGCTTAAATGTCGAGTTCGAATGGAGTAAATTTGGTATGTGATTTTTACTTTACTTTCTCTGTTCATTATCTTGAACTCAAACTCGATAGAATTTGCCGATGATGATTTTGGTATTTATAGGGATCGAAACTCTATAATCTCATTCGTATATTTTGGGTTGAGTTTGTTAGTGAGTTTGGTGCTTGTGTTGATTTGTAATAGCACGTTCGTGGACCTCTGAGTTTTTTATTGATCGAATTTGCTCGTAAATATTTGAACTTGTTTCGGTCTTTGCTGCTACAACTTTGGCATTTGAATTTGAGATTGACTTGATGAAGTTTGACTTGTTCACTGGTTCCATTCTTTTATCTAGTTCCATTCTTTGCTGGCAATTATCGAATTTTCAAATAATTCAATGGTGTTTGATCATTTCTTTTTGAAACATGACCCACGACTTTGTTCGAATTACTTTGTTACTATGCTTTTGATCATGTCATACTATGTTTGCATATGTGTGTCATCTCCATATACACACACACACACACATGTGTGTGTGTTTTGTACCTTGCTCTGACCATCCATGCTGGTGTGATTCCTATGGCCGAGCTGATGTGTGTATACATATATATGCATATGTATGCACATGCTCTTATATCTCTGACCATGTGCATTGCTATTATATATATGTATACATGTGTGTTCAGGCATGTATGAAGCTTTATTGTCACCTCTGTTGCATACGTATAGAACTGGTTCGGTTTCATGTTGATTTTCTTTGCATTTGTAGTCTAGTTCAATTTAAAGTCTTGTTTCACTTGAAGTCCGGTCTGTTCTTCAACTGTTATGATTTCAAGTTGTTTTCATTTTGAGTCTGGTTGCCTTTGTACATTTGGATCTTGTTCCATTTGAAATCTGGTATGGTTTTTGTTTGAGTTATAATGCCTTGACTCCATTAGAGTGAGGTTGCATGTGAGGTCTGGTTGCTTTGTTATCATTGTCTCGTTCCATCTTTTCATGTTGGTTTCCTTGTGCCATTTTAAAATCTGGATGCATTTTCTCATTCATGTTAATCTATTGTCATATCTAAACCTTTGCTTATGCCTTTGTATATTTAAAGTCTGGTTCCATTTTGGTCTGGTTACACATGCACTGTTCTGGTCTTATTAGTCTTTCATACTTGCTTTGAGTTAAATTGTTGAAACTGAATTATGCTTATTCTTTGTCTGGTGCACTTGTATTCTCTAAGTCTGGTCTAATGGTCTTGTTCCACTGGCTTGTTTTCATGTTGCATGCTAGACTTGCCGTGTCAAAACCGAAATGTTTTCATTCAATTTGACCTTGTTTGTGTGGTTCCTGCAATTTGCATATGGGACTGACCATTGCTATGTTGAGTTATTCGCATGTTTGTACATATGGTTGTTTTTGCATTTGCATTGAGTTGAATCCAATCTAGGCTTGGGTTTGACTTTGTGCTCACATATCCCTACAATTTTAACAAACAAGTGAATATCGGTGTGCACGACCTTATGGCATGTACAGTGATACACTATGCATGTCACAAGTTGTTCGGGTAGGATGAACAACCCAAATAACTGAGGCAAACAATATTTTCAAACATTCTTCAATGTGCACTGCAAAGTATTTATTTTTCAATTTTACTATGTCGGTGTTTATTTTGCAAATAGTTCAAATGTTGGATACAGGGTGGAACGTAGTTAAAGATCAAATACGAGTGATGAGTGAATATGTGGTGAGGTGAAATATGTATGTAAAGTCATAAAGTGAAAATTATGTTGTAATTGAAGTGATATTGTAATTGAAAATGTGTAAATGTAGTGAGAGCTCAAATTTGTACTATTTGAATTTGTAATAAAATATTCGTTTGAATGAAATATTTGTTTAAATTTGAATTCCAAGTTATTTATTTTATTAAACAAATATTTATTTAATTGTGGAAAACTAAAATAATACAATAACAAATACATTTAAACGAATATATATATATATATATATATATATATATATATATGTTTATTATCATCAAACAAAAATCATAGGCTATTGTATTCTACAATATACATAAACGCGTGTGTGTAAATTTAATTATATATTTGTTATTATATACTGGTTATACGTACTTTATGTAAATCAATTATTAAATATATGTAAATATATATATATATATATATATATATATATATATATATATATATAATATCACTAAATTTCAAAATTATTCTAAATATTAATGTGTAAATAATTTAAAATCTTTATTATTATTATGAAAAAATTTCTAATATATATACATATAGATATATATTATATATAAACATATAGCTATTTAATTAATGTATATATGTCTAAAATATATTTTTTATTAAATATGCTTAATTACTGCTGCTCACCTCCTACAAATTTTATTTTATTATATTTATTTTTGGTTTAAATAATTTTTAAACAAAATATAATTTAAAATTTTATAATTTGTGCGAATTTAATAAGTAAAAATATTTAAAAATCATATATGAAATCAAAATGCATATTTTATAATATATTAGTTTTTTTCTACAAAAAACTGTGTTATTTATAAGTGTATTATAAATATATTTTGTTTTTTTAGCTAATTGTAAATCAAATAAATAATTTTAAATGTTTATTATCAGTAATTTTTTTTGCCAATTGGTTTTAGATATGTATAAAATAATTTAAAATTTTAAATACATATATCATATGACTTAATATTTTTTAAGTAAGATTAATTGATAAAATCATTTAATAATAATATTAAAATAATAAATTAAAAAAAATTCATTAGGCCGTGATCTATAAGAAGACTCCTATACAATTTTTTTACACATACACACATGAGGTCGCGTTAGGTCCATCATTTAATAAAACATTTTTTTTTACACACACATACACATTAGGCCAATTGGTTGCATATGAGGTCGCGTCGCATTTTTTAACGCGACTATATTTTTGTTTTAGTGTTTGCAGTTCATACGAGAACAGAACTTTGTACAGCGCTGCGCTGGAAATTACAATTTAAAACAAACACATAGTATGCTAGCACACAAACATGTTTCCTACGTTGCCTCTTGTCTTGCTTAGATTTTTTTTTTTGGAAAAACATTAGCATTTTGTTTTTTTATTTGTTACAAAATCAAATGTATTCACACTTAACCCATTTTCAATTTTAATTACCCTTTTTCCTTTTTCTCCGCTTCCTTATTTCGCTTTCCAGTAAGCACAAAAATGGCTTCCATCAAACTTCAAAATATAAATCAATTCATTCACTCATTATAAAATCACAAAACAAGATCCGATGGACTCATGTCATTGATATCTTCAAACCCATGTAGTTGAAAATGGTTGCCGTGGACTTTGGCGATGCTCTATGTTTTTGCAGCGAAGCTAAATCATCAATTTTAGGGAGAATCAAGTAGAGTTTGTGGAATTGGAAGCCACCATCGTTTTACACTTCCTGACGTTCACCTCTCCGCCCAATTTAAGAAGCTCTGGCCATGTATTGAAAATCATGATTTTTGGGGCTTTTGGCAGCATCAGATAGGGATGTGACTAAGGGAGGCAGAGATAATGTTAAACTTCGCTTTGGACTCGTGGCGCGAAGGGAGTTCGATTGGCAATGGTTAGGATTCCTTTTGTTAGTCGAGGTGAGAAGTGACATTAAGAGAGGGAGGAGCAGGTGTTTGATTGAAAATTGCTCAGATTGTTTGAGCTTTAGGAGGTTGGGTGTAGTAAGTAGAGCACGAGACGTGGAATTTGGTGGTGATGTCAGATGGAAATTCCATCGAGTGACGGTAGAATTTTGGCCTGCATGTGCAAATGTGAAGGGGCATGTATCAGCATATGCACACATTTTTTGTTGGGGAAGAAGATGTATTAATTTGGGTATTGAATGTTTTAATGGAGTGAATAGTAATCAATTATTAGAATTAGTTCTAAAAACTTATAAAATTAATATCTTACTCGTACGAGGTCCAAATCGAATGCGGGGAGTTGCTTGTTCTCGTAGAAGCATTGTCTACGTTATGGAGTTAGATTGAAGGACATTGTAGCTTGTAGAATTTGGAGCTAAAATTGAATGCCCATTCGATTTAAGTTCGAACCGAAACGCTTCGGCAATAATTGAAATTTCTGTGAGTTTACTCACCCTTAAATTAACTATATAGTATCTATGATATTATAAATTTATTGTCGAATGATTGGTTGATAATTTAGATATTGCTGTTATTGTTTGATTGTTTGTTTGGCTGAAAATCCCATTTTGGAAAACGGATGACATGTTAACTTAATTGCTATGAACCCATTTCATTATATATATTTTCCGTAACCATTATTTTGCAAGGAATATTTGTAGAGCGACCCCAAAGGGTTTCTCGCCAATAATTATTATTTATTTTCTTATGCTGCTTATATTAATATTTAGTTGTGACTAATCATGATCTTCTATATAACGTCAATTATTGAATATCATCTCCTAAAATCTTTGTGTGTATTTCCTTGAGCTTGTATTTTCCCAAAATAGATATTTAAATTCATTAATCATTTTGATTAATGATATTTAAGTTAATTAAATCATTTTAATTAATGATATTTGAATTAAAGTAATCATTTTAAGTGGGGATGTCTTAAGTTAATAAATCATTTTAACTAAATATATTTAAATTTAATTAATCTTTTTAACTGATGATATTTGAAATTAATCATTTTAATTAATGATGTTTGAGTTTAATTAATCATTTTAATTAATGATGTTTTAAATGTAACAAATCAATTTAATTAACAATGTTTAAACCTAATTTAACATTTTAATAAATGATATTTGAATTTTGTTAATCATTTTATGTAATGATATTTGAAATTTAAGTACTTATTCTAATTAATGATACTTAAATGTAAATTAGTAATTTTAACTAATGATATTTAAAGTTAATCAATTAATTTAACATTTAAGTTAGTTTATTTATTTAATAAAAGTGATTAAAGTTAATTTAATGAAAGTTTTTTAAAGTGAACTAACTGATTAAATGTTTTAAAGTTAATTTATTGATTAAGTAAAAGTGTTTTAGAAATAATTAACTATTTAAATAAAGATAATCGTTCAATTTTATTAAAAGAGATTATAAATTGGATTGATTATCTTCGGAGATAATTAATGTTGGTTTAAATTTATAAAAGGGAATTTTAATTTGATTTATTTTCTTTGGGAAACTTAATGTGATTTTAAAGCTATAAATGGATGTTATAAATTGTCCTTCAGGATGATTAACATTTGTTTTAATTTGTAAAAGAAATTTAATTTATTTATTGTTTTTAGGGGTAATAAATTTTAAAATTTATATATGATAGTTTATAAATAAGAAGATCTTTTTAAAAAAATTGTTTCACATAAACCTAAGTGTAAATTGTTTCGGGTTTATAATAATAATGTTTTGACATTTCCTTTGACCTTAGTCTTAATACACTTAGAAAATATATTTTGCCCTTTTTGAAGAATATTTTAAAGAATGTTTTTTAAGTATCTTTAAAAGTACTATGATTGAAAATCAAGCTTGAGTGAAAACAACCATCGTATCATTCCCGATAGTTGATTTATCGACTATCGACTTTGATTCTACTTTCTACTTTATATTTTATCACTCTAAGACGATGTGTTGCTCATTTGAGTCTTGTTATCTTTTTCCAGAAATGACTACACCCAAAGAGCAGTAGCGCCGAGCTATGTGGGGTTTCTCCCATTAGGATATTTTCACATTCACTCTATATTAGATTCAGAGTTATGCAATGAGATATGAAATACATGAATTTTCGGTAACAGTTGGAGGGGTCTGGCTTGGAGGTTTTCGAGAGCCATTAGAGTTCTCAAGTATATTTCTAGAGATATACTTTAGGTAAGAGGGGCACACCCTCCTAGTCATTGTTGGAAAAACTTCTCTTTTTCCCTTGTTTTTAATTCAAATCTTTGAATTGTTTACTTAATTGTATGGAGAACTACATTATGCTATTCTCTATATTCAATTATTTGTGACCATTTTTTCAGTTCTAGAATTTGATATTATTTATGCTGATTCATTTAGTATAGGATTTGCCTTTCTAGTACCCACCCCTTTTATTTATACTATTTTTGTTGTATATTTCCATTCTTTCTTGATTGGATTGTTCTGATTTGTTTTTTATTCCATCATTTATGGATGTTGTTCTTGTGAGAAAAAAACCAGTTCCATGTTAGCGGTTCTCACAAAATTTTTATATGTTCATCATACTATTTGAGTTTTCTCACACTGGTTTTCCAGACTGATCTGGGTATTATTTTATTATAAGCTCAACTCAAACAGAGTTTTTCCCAAGTTGGCTTAGGTGATATGGATTTATTGGAGAAGGCCTGGAGGTTCATCCATCGTAGTATTATATGTCCGCTATATTATATTATATACTTATCAACAATTTGTAAGGTCAGGATTTTATAACTGTCCAGCTGATAAGGTTTGTTTTTAACTCTAATTTCTTTGTATTTTGGAGTAACAAATTTTACTGTCTTTGTTATATTATATGTTGTCGATTTTGCTGTGGGATTCTGATTTCCCTATTCTTTGTTCTTTTTTTATTTTACCCTAACAATCTAACTTTTTGGTGATTGGATGTACGACATTTGAATACCATGGATGTATTCGGTGACCACTTTCGATGGTCGAAAAGGCGGGTCGTTACACATAACCTTAGACTTTTCTAAGAGGAGAGTCCATGAAAAATACCAAGTCTTCATCCTCAAACTCTAACTCTTCCCTTCTCTTGTCTGCATAGGATTTCTAACGATCTTGCACTGCTTTCATACTTTGCCTGATCAACTCTACTTTTTCTGAAGTATCATGAATCAAATCTGGTGTAAGTAGAATTTTGTCGGTGCTTTCACACGAATAATTTGGCTATTTACATGTTCATCCTTAAGGCGCTTCAAAGGGGGCCATACTAATCGTCATTTGGTTATTGTCATTATATGCAAACTCAACTAATGGTAGATGATGCTCCCAGTGTCCTCCGAAGTCCACGATGCAAGTTCTCAACAAGTTTTCCAAGATAGTATCACCCTTTCAGTTTGACTGTCGGTCTATGGGTGGTAAGTAATTTTGACAATCAATAAAGTTCACAGTGCTGCCTGCAAACCCTTTCAAAACTCGCTAGTGAATAATGGGTCCATATTACTAACTCGCTAAAATTTCATGTAGTCAAACCACCTCTTTAATACAAATCTATGCTAGAGATGTTGTGATTCTATTGTTTCTAATAGGAATAAAATGGGCACTCTTAGTGAGTTTATCTATTAAGACCCAAATCACTTCATTGCCTTTTTGACTCCTAAGCAATCCTTCTATGAAGTCAATCGAAAAGTGCTCCCATTTCTAAGTCAGAATCTCCATTGGTAACAATAATCCATTATGTTTCCCTTGCTCAACATTTATTCTTTGACATGCCAAACACCTAGCAATAAAATCAACTACTCTCTTCTTCATTTCCGACCAAAAGAAAATTCTCTTCATATCCATATACATCTTATCTCCTTCGAGGTGAATGGTCTTTGAGTTGTGACACTCTGTAGGAACATCCGCCAACACATCGTCAATCATTGGGACACGAGGGCATCCATGCTATCTTAAACGTCCATTCTCGTCAACTGCATATCTACTGACATGTTAAAAAGTTCTCCTCTTCTCGACTTACCAAGAATCTCCATAATTTTCTCATCCTTCTTTCGCTTAAGCTCAATGCGGTCCATCAAAGCCGGCCTAAGCTCTATCACCGCAAAAAGCCTTGGATGGGTTCTGTTGGCGGTTGGAAGTTGAAATTTGAGAGGAACTCCAACTGTCTCCATGCATATATAGCACCTATGGTAACATGCCTCTGACTGAGGGCGTCAACAACAATGTTCCCTTTTCCGGGGGTATATTGTATACCAAAGTCAAATTATGCTATGTAACTATCTAAGGTTTAAGTCTTTGTGGGAAAATAGGCATCTGAATGTTTTATGGTCAATGATCAACTAATACCTTTCTCCCAAAAGATAGTGCCTCCACATCTTCAAGGCAATGACAATAACTAGCAACTTCAAGTCATGAACTGGATATCTCTTCTCATGGTCCTTCAGTTGCCAACCATCATAAGCGACTACCCTTCATTCTTGCAAGAGAACTACTCCCAATCCTATGTCGCATGTATATGTGAAAATCGTAAAAGACTTTATCCCACCAGGAATGGTAAGCACATGTGCACTTGTCAATAGTTCCTTAAGTTTCTTGAATGCTTTGGTGCATCTATCATCCCTAAAGACTAGATTCTTTTTAGTCAAGCGGGTCAAAGGGGCTGATATTTTTGCAAAGTTCTTTATGAATTTCCTATAATAGCTTGCTAACCGAGAAAGATCCTAGCTTTCGTTGCACTCCTTCAAACTTTCCACTCTTGAATAGCTTCCACTTTTATAGGTTCCACCGTCAATCCATGCTCAGAAATGATATGTTAAAGAAACCTTACCTCTTTCCAAAAGTGGCATTTTTTAAATTTGGCTCTAAATTGGTGCCTCCTCAAGGTTCCCAGTATCTCTTTTAAGTCATTATCATGCTCTCCTTCATTTTTGGAGAATACTAAGATATCATCAACAAACACTACAACAAACATATTAAGTTGTCTCTTAAATACTCTACTCATCAAATCTACAAAGTATGCGGGATCAATCTGAAAGGCATTACCTACCACTCATAAAGTCCATCTGGTGTATGGAATGCGGTCTTCGACTTATTGTCCTCCACGATCCTCAACTGATGAAATTCAGCAGCCAAGTCCAATTGGGAGAAGACTTTGGCTCCTACAAGTTGATCAAACATGTCATCTATCCTAGGTAAAGGGTACCTATTCTTGCCAACTTGTTAAGTTTCCTATAGTCAATGCATAGCCTCAATGAGCTGTCTGCTATAGTGGTGAAAATAGAAGGGCTCCCCATTTCGAAGTACTTCGTCGGATGAATCCTTTCTGCAACAGCTTCGAGATTTGCTTATCTAACTAACGTCTTTCTTTAAGGGCCATGTGTCTTAATAGCAGAACGACTGGTCTGACATGCTTCTCCAAATCAATTCTAAACTCGACCACCCTTTAGGGTAGGAGACTTGAAACTTCCTCAAAGACATTGGGAAATTCCCAGACTACGGGTACACATGAAAGCTCAGTATGAGATAGGCTCACCGCGTACAAATAATTTGACTCGACTGAGTTTTAAGGTGTGCAGTGGACTTCTAAGTCTCGTCCTCTACAACTCTTTAATCATACAACTCTCCTATTGCAATCTAAAATTGCCTCGTAATATGATAACCAATCCATTTCTAAGCTAAGTCCATACCACTTAAAATTTATAATGTATGCATTACATATAAAATTAACGTCACATATGTCCACAACTAGGTCTTTACAAATTAAAGAGAGATTTGTCGACCCCTAATAGGATTAGTGACCATTATTGGGCTGGTGAAAAATTGGTTTGAAGATTTAAGGAGTTAACTTCATTCCTAAACATAAAGGAATGCAAAGCTCCAGATATAAGGTACGAATTGTAGGCCCAAAAATAAGAGTTCTATCTTCCAATGCTGACTTCCCTTAGTTTATGGAGGGTGGTCTACTCGAAATAGGGGCAGCCTCAATGACGTAGGCTTATCCACTCAACCTTTCCTTCGTCAGCTTCGGACATTGGTTCTTAAGGTACCCTTCCTCGTGGCAGTGATAACACTTCCCTTTAAAAGCTTCCTTCATCAGACTCACCCTACAATCTTTGGCTACATGCCCTTCTTTTGGCATTTCTTCTACACCTTACTCTCTTTCTTAAACTTTTCTCTTGACTACTTATTCACCCCACAGTTCCCCTTCTTGGTTTGATTTTGAGTAAGTCCTGCTTTCAACTTCTCTACCTCTTTTTCTTTCTCACTAGTCATCTACAGCAAAGCCATCTCAACAAAAGTCTCGTATGTGGCGCCAGCGGGCACTTGGGTTAAAAAAAATTCTCTAAGCGGAGAGTTCAGGCCCTTTACAAACTTCATGGCATTTTTCATAGATGTATTGATCAAGCTCATTCCAAACTTAGCCAACTCTGTAAACCTACCAATGTACTCCTTCAAAGTGGAGTCTCCCTGCCTAAGCTATAAAAATTTCTCCAATTGTAAACTCACTTCTGCCCTTGACATAAAATTTGTCAAGTATCTGACGTTGAATTCATCCCAAGTGAAAATTCTACCAATATTCTCCTCAGCCGTAATATTTCACCAATCCAGGGCTTCTTCTTTAAGGTGCCAAGCTACCATTCCCCTCTTCACCTGATCCTCCCAACCAAGTTTCTGGAATAACTTCTTGCGGTCATTTGTCCAATTTTTTGACATAACAAAATCCTCTGTTTCAAAATAAACTCTTTTTCCCATACTAAATAAGTCCTTACACATCTTAGGAAAGTCAATAACATGGGGTGTTGTGTCGGCAAGCTGGCAATGGGTGCTCCCGGTGCAGCTTGAGGAAGAGGGACTTCACCTACTTGCCTAAGGTATTGTTTAAACCATTTAGGCATCCCTCGAATGGCGGGTCTTCCTCGGGCAGGGTTCTTAGCCTAAGAAGAAGAATGATTATCAGCCATATCAACTATCTGTAGGCCGAGCTTTATGTTATAACTTCCTAAGATAGTATTATATGCTGAAAGAAAGATTTTCCATGTGTGTATATTCATATATATATATATATATATATATATATATATATATTAGGGGTTTTTAGAAAATGTTTTCAAAAAGAACAAATACACCACTCATACGTATGCTTTTCCTCATTGATCGGGTAAACTAGGCTCTGATACCACTGCCCCCAAAATAGGCCTAGATCATGATCCAGAAAAGGCTCATCGAAACATAGACCCATTCCAATGATGGTCATTGGTTGGTAAAAAGAATAATACAGAGTTATTTATCTATTCATTGAGAACTCACAGCGGAAGGATAAAATATAATAGCATAAATAGTATCCATTTAATTTCAAATTCCAAATGTCACAAAACCATAACATAATGTCAACAACGACCGTTACATAACCATGTTAAAAAATACATTTTTAACTTCAAATGGTGTTAACGCTAAAATTTGAACGCTAACACCCCGGTGTATGAAGTGAGATTGTGAAAGTACCACGCGATAGCTCGGGAACATATTATAAGCAGATAATAGTGAAAAAGCAGTAAACAACAGCAATTTTATAGTGGTTCGGCTTAAGAGAGAGCCTACGTCCACTTTGAATATCTTTATTGACGATTTGATTACAAGTCAATGCAGTTACACTTTGATTACAACACACTTTGAGTTTCAAGTGACTTAGAACAAGTAGCCTAAACTTCAATGTCGATCCAAATCTTTGAACACGCGTTAGACATGTTTGATTTCTTCGTGAAGTTCCTTGAAGGTGTTGAAGTGGTTCAGAACGCAGCAGAGTAACGGCACTTGAAATGAATCAGCCAAAAGTCCCCTTTCTGTTGGAGTTATGGGCGTATTTATAGGCATCTTCGGAGTTAGGTCGTAACTCGTATACGACTCACGATGAGTCGTAACTCGTGTACGACTCACGATGAGTCGTAACTCGTATACGACTCATGGTAGGTCGCGGCTGATTTACTGGGTTCATGGCTTGGCCCAGAGTTATGCACCCATCTGAATGAATGATACAAGTTCTAAGTCGTTCACGAGTTAACCAAATGCAGTTTCCTTTATGCTAGCATGAGTCGTACACGACTCATCATAGGTCGTAAGTCGTCAGCGATTCTTCTTACTACAGCGTGGTGTTGAACTTGTCTCCAAGTCTTAGGTCGTGAACAACTTATCTTTTGAGCCGTAGACTTCCTGTTGCGCCATCTTCTAACTCGTAAGATTGTTATCTCGTAGACTCTTTAACTCGTGGAGGCCTTAAGCCGTAGATCCTTAACTCGTAGGTCGTTCATCCCTTGAATTGTTAGGTCGTGAAGACCTTGAGTCGCACAGTTCTTGAGTCGTTGATCCACTGAGTCGGCCTGTCTCATGAACCGTTAACCCTCTTGAGTCGTTCCATTCCTCTAAGTCGCCTTGAACCTTAACTCGTTAAGTCGCGGCACTTCTTAGGTCGTCCAATCCTTGAGTCGTTAAGCTTATTGAGTCGTTAACCTTATTAAGTCGGCAACCTTGTTAAGTCGGCAACCTTATTAAGTCGGTAAGTCGTGCCACTTGTTAGCTCGTTAACCTGCTTCATCAGTTAGGTCGTTGACTTCGAGTAGAAGATAGGTCGCTCCATTCTCTAAGTCGTATACCATTTTGGACGGGGCGCTGCCCCGCACCCCGCCGGGGACGCTGCCCCCTAGACCCCTGCGACCTGACCGGGCAGGTCGATCACCGTAGCGGTGGCGTTGCCCCCGCACCCCCACCTTAGGGGGTTGGCACCCCCCTAGACCCCCCCCTCCGTAGGGGATCTTATCTGAAAAGCCATTCAACAGAACTTGCTTTGTTGGGATGCTGAGTTGACTATTCTTCGAGACGAACTATCATTGGTTTTTCGGTCGATTTTTGATATCACGGCCATGCTGAAAAAGTGGAGTTAACAAATGGGTACACCAAAAAATAACATAAATAGATAAATAGACGACTACCACAAGCTCCTCTCATCGCCACCTTCATCTTTATCATCATCTCCTTCCCTAACCTATATTGTAACAAGGAGATGTCAGAACAACAATGTCTTGTAAATCGAAAATCTCGAGCCTCTCTATATCAGTACTTGGGCAGTATAATTTAAATTAGGATATGTCTTTCTCATTGAAACTATATTCGAAACCATTCAATATTTCATTTAAGGGAAGGAGGCGAGCCCTCAAACAACCATCCTTAAACCAGGTTCTTCCATAATCAATACCCATAACCATCGTTATTAATGTCTACCAATGCAAAATATAGAACCTAAACCACTTAATACTTAAGTGGAAAATAGGCAGACTATGACCATATAAAACCTCAATTAAGTTAGGCCCCTATCATTTGATATCTATTACTTAAGTGGACCTTCTTAAGACATCTTCAACTATGCGTAAACCTAATCCCGACCATTTAATACTTCATATAAGGGAAAGAGGCGGGCCCTCAAACAACCACTTAATATCTCCAATCCTCGAAGCAGGTCCTTCATATTACGATCCATACCCCTTGGAAATGTTTCACATTAACCTGACTATTCGTAGGAACTAGTAGCCAGATTAGCTGGGCATATTTATCCTACATAATTGGGACTAATCTCGCGTCATCTATAGTTATTTATCATGGCGATATCTCATATTAGCCCTAAAGTCACGCAATGGTAGCCAAATTAGTTGGGCAGACTCCTATGTGCTTTTGACTAACCTCACATCCCTATTACTTAGTCATATTTCTAATACTCTCTAAGCATATCATCATGCATCTCACCATATTTATTATTTAGGCCTTATAGAAATCCTTCTTAATTCGCCTTATTACTTACTTTCCTAAGGGGGGTTTATATGACTATTATTAACTTAATCAACTACATAATTAATATGTTACAACTTTACGATATTTATGCTAGTTTATATATATAACATATATAGATGCATGTATGTATGTATCTATGTATACACACACATATTTATTAATTTCTATGCATGCGGGAATTACGCCCTAAACTAATGTTCAAATGTCAAGTCTTTCAAAGTTATATAAGTCTCATTTCTACAATACATTTTTTACCATAAGTCCAATATTCCAAAATCAAATTAATAGCCTTGTACTTAGAATCAACTCCAACTTATTTTATATTAAAACAATGGAATAAAACAATAATAATAGAAACTTGCAATTTAATATATTTTACGCTCTATTCAACTCCTTTTTACATGAAATTAGACAAGGGAATTTACGCACCATTTCTTAATCAGATCCCTAATCAAATCCAAAGAAAAAGAATGAGAAGTGGAATAGAAGGTAAGTATATAAACTGCAAAATTCGCACAAACTCCATTATTTCAATACAAAATAATTAGGATTCCAACCTAAGAATTGACATTTCTCTTTGGGGGAATTTTGAGGAATTTTGTTGTAATGTTTTCATAATCCAAAACTACCCAGAGCATATTTCAAATCTAGATTACACTATTCAATTACTAAAATAGAAAAACTAAGATTTACACTCACTAAAGTCCTTAGCTTTGACTTCCTTTGGATTTGGCATGTCCTCAATGAACTCTTTAATATCTCTTCTATTTGATATGTGTGTGTGTGTGTAGTATGTATGTATATACGGAAAGGATTTTTATATACGTTAGATTCAAAAAATTAGAGGTTTTGAGGAAATAGGTTGAAGAAATAAACAATAAACAAAGATAGATATATAGGATTTCATATTTGAAACCCTAAAGGAGTTTTCTGAATCTATAAAGAGACGAATTGATAGAGCTTCGCTAATGTTCCTACAATATTTTGTGTGTAAAATTAATGGGGCTAGATTCTTATTTATAGTGGTCGGAATGCACCAGAACCGTTGGACGATGGTAGGTAAAAATAATAAAATCCGGCATGTTAAAATAACCGAAATTCTAGCCGCCACTTACAAGCAATGGTTGACTGCCACATTCCATTGGTCGATTGCTAGCGGTAGACTAGTCATGGTCAAGGGGTTAACCGCTATAGTGTTTTGGAAACGTATAGATTTTTGCCAATGTTAATTTATTTTCTTCCTTAATTGTTGTTTCATATTAACGTTAATCTTAACATTTTCTTAAACCCCAAATAATTACTGTTAACATTTGAATTTCAAATTTTGGAATTAATTATTTATTTTAATTTGAATTCTATTTAAATTAATTTGGATCTAAAACTTCAAACGTCCGTAGGTTCCTCATTTGAGCTTCGTTTTTAAAGTATTACATATGAAAATTGATCAGAAATCGCCACGAACGAAACGAGATAAATTTAGTAGTCAAATTCTGATGTTCACAAAATTTCAGTTTTTGCCCCCAATCGGATTTAAATTGATTTATCCAATTTACTTTTTATGGTTGATTTTACAGGGTGTTACATGTACCTACTAAATGAGCGCATTATCCTTAATTGTTTGAGATATAATTACTATATGATTCATAATCATATAATAAAAATTATGATGCTCCCACTAAATTGTAATTATCCCATTAAATTAGGATGCTCCCACTAAATAAGTGCATATCCGGTAATTGTTTCATATATAATTAACAAGTATCATTTGATTCATAATCATATAATAAAAATTATTTCTCAAAACTATGGTTTAGTCTATGATTCCAAAATAATTGAGAATAATTTTAGATACTTCGATATTTTCCATTGCATCGCTTTTGTTGTGAAAAAAGTACCACATTATAGTTTTATTTAATAACGAATATTCATAATATCCACATTGAAATATAACTATGTCGTTTTTAGTCGACAACGGAAAATAGTCATTATTTCATGAATATTGTTCGGCATGTTTTACGAAAATAATTTCATAACTTGATACAATCAGTAAGTGTTATATGGCATACTTCCACAACTTCCGCAGTTACTTTTATAGCATACTGAATGCGGAGGTCCATTATTCACTTAATATTGACTATTTATTTCATAAGCTGCAACTAGTTTACAGTGGAGATTTCGTTGAACAAATATCTTAAACTCAAAGAAATAAAATTTACTAAAATAATTTTCTATATGAAAATACATTTTGGAATAAAAAGCATACTTCTTATTCCAATGTTAAGTATCAGCCATTATTATTAAAATTCTCATTTTTGATGTTTCTTCATAATGCAGAAGTGACAGCTCACTCTCTTCATCCCAATTGTAGCTTTAATCACATGTAGTCCTGTACATTCATTTATCTTTCTAAATGGTTGAACCATTCAAAAAAATCCCTTACTACAATAACATAATGAACTTTTTACAAAGTTGCTTTTGATCATCCTTATCATTTAAGGACATCAAATATGATGCGTTTGGTAAACTGATCAAACTGACATTTCAGCCATTGAGTTCGTAGATCTATATTGTAGTTTGGTCTTATGTTACATTTAACACAATATGATCTTTTATTGTAATCAATTAAATTAAATACTCGACCTTACATTATGGTTTGTTTGCTTATTTCAGATGAAAAAATTTCATCGAAATATTGTACATTACAAAGTGTGGTCGTTTACCATATCACATTTATGTATGATTGTATATGGATCAAATATCCATAGAATTGTATTACTTTTGAGTTCAGAACTCATAGAATGCAATACCCGGTCTCGACCAAATAAACACGTAAGTGGCCAAATTAAGAACGTATTTAGTAGTTTAGAGTTAGGCGCTTGCATGGATGTTGAAATGATAACATGCAATAAGCATTTGTTAGTAAGTATATGTTATATTTCTATTTTCCAATCTTCATTTCAGTTCATTTATATATCTTAATTGATAAACGTTTTTTCAATCATGTTGAATGCACAAATTTATCAAGTAGGTTATTATAACATTACATAACATATGTTCTTACAATATTAAAAAGGTAAAATGTTATCATTTAATTTTTCTAATTAGGCTCCCACCAGTCCTTTATGTTTCACCAAACTTTAAGTCGAATCATAGAAGTCTTTCGACTTCATTAGTGAGTGTTAGGACTCGTATGCCTTGGGATTATGACCTAAAGGAAACCTCAATAAATCATATGCTCGCATACGATGGGTAATTCTTTGTCGGTTGTATCATATACAACTTTTAACCCATGGTTCATTGTCCTAATCCTGCCTTTACCTTGATGAAAGCTCAACAGTTAAAGTGGGACTATTCACTCAGACCTATCATTTCACGATGGAGTATAATGCACATACTTTGTGGCGAGCTCAACAAATACGTATAGTTACCTTACTTCGTCTATTCAATATAATAATAGTACTATATATAACATGCCCAGCTTGAGGAAAGATCAACGATTAAAGAGTATGCAAGTAATCTATTAATATATAAATGATACAGGAAAACTTTATATTAAAGATTCATAATCTTCAACAATTATATAGAGTATTATCAACTTACGGAATAATGTATTTCTTATGAAATACCATCATGATTCAAGTGTCGAATACATATGAAATGACGGTATACATAATATATGTGTGTATTTATTCCTTACGTCTATTTTGGGTTTCTTACTGTTCCACAATTTATTATACATATATATTATGTAAGTTTTTATTAATATATAACTTTTATATTTCATATTACCTATATAATAGTCTTATGTATAATATTATATTAATTAAATCTTATTTAATTAATTGACACTTTAATTTATTTTATTTTATTTAATATAGCATTTATATTTAATGACTATTATATACTATATCTTATATCTTTTATATGTGTATTTTTATTTAATTAACTAAGCTTCAATTATTTTGTTTAATTAAATTAAACAATTTTAATAAAATTATATTAATTTTGAAAATCAATTATATACATGCATGTATACTTATGATGTCTTAAATATTTTAAATTATCATAACATATATCGAACATATATAATGCATGTATAAAAATTTTCATTAATTAACTTATTTAATTCATTTATTTATTTTATTAATCTTATTAATAAATTTAAAATTTTGAAATTAATATTTAATATTTTCAAACATTTTAGAAATTATATTATATTCTAACTTTTATATAATGTATGTATATATTATTTTAAAATCTTATTTTTTTAATTTTCAAACAATTTTGAAAATTAGCCCAAAGCCTAATTCAAATTTACGACTTTTTAGTTTAGGACAACCTTTGCGCTGTGAGCTTAGTAGTTAACACTAACATTGCTAATTTAGACCATATATGTTATTGGGCTATGAAACTATTGTAGAAATTAGACTAGCCCGTAGTGGAAGATATGGGTGGATTTCAAAAAAAATTACCCTGTTGAATTTTAATTGTGCCCATGAAGTCTAATTTATTTAGAACATTTCTAAATTTTATTCAAATAAAGTCTTTTATTTTAATTAAATTTATAAAATGATATTGTATTATTTAATTTATGTTATGTTAAATATATGTGTGTGTATCACATACGTATATATAATTGTGTGCATGCATATCATATCAATCAATGCAAGATAGAACATGTCCATATATAGATGTTGGGATTTATATCCCAACGGACATGTTAGCGTATCCAATATATAAATGTATTGTCCAAATGTATGTATATATATTCACGTATTTATAATAAAATATTTCACTATATATACTAAAATTTTATTTATATATAATTTCGCATACATATATAAATATTTGTATATGAATATAAATACATAATATAAACAAAATTTGTATATATTAATTACTATAAATACGTTAATATTTAAAATATAATAATAATTTTTTTACCGAGTGTCAAAAATGATACTTATACACATACATAAAAAATTTCATATATATTTATATAGATATAAATGAATATGTTAATTATTTATATATAAATATGTATAACACACATATATATATTAATATAAATTAAACTATATAATAAAATTTATTTAAATATATTTATTGAACTGGTCAAATGCATAAATCAAGTTCTTTTAATTTTTTAATTTTAAATATATATATATTAATAAAATCACTTAAAAATATTATTTTTCATAACTAAATTTAAATTTAGAATTTCCAATAAATTTTACATGAAATTTTATAGTTGGAAAATTTAGTATATAATTTCACAACGTAAAGCTATTTTAAAATTCAATTTAAAATATCGATTTTTAATTATATATTTAAAAATAAAAAACAATTACTTTATGCCTTGAGCTTAATATGCATCAATAAATTTTTATAAAATATAAAATATATTTTATAATAGATATATGAATTTATATAATTATTTATATAATAAATTGATTTAAATATTATTTTTTAAAAATATGTTAATAAAAAATTCTTTTCATGAAAAATATTGTATTTATTAAAAATCATATATGAAATTTTATTTTCATATTTTACACTTGCATAATTAGTATTTAGATTTTAAATTATACAAATATATGTATATATTATATATTAAATTAATTAAATGAAAAAAATGTTTATTTTATTTTGGGCTGTTATATACAAAGATGAATTATGATAATGTTTATGTATAATCCTATGTATATTTACATATACATACAACCAACTAAATTTGTGATAATATATCTACATATTCGAATTGTCACCTAATTGACCATATTATATATGTAGATAAATGAACATTATAATTAGAAATTAATGTTTGTAACTAAATTAGAAATGTACCTTATAGCCAAAGTCATAAGCACACCTTGAAACGATGTTATGTGCTCCTATAAATGATTTCTAATTCAATAGAGTGCTAGTCTTTGAACCGTCGACCACTAACTATCGGATAGCAGCTAAATTGATTTAATTTGAACTTAGGAGACTAAAGAGATGGAGGATAAAAGTCGGCCTGCAAAAGAAAACGATGAGGCTCCAAGATCCCGATATATGAAGGGAGAGATGCTTCAAATAGAGAAAGGAAAGGAGAGATTTTAGGATCATATTTTTTAACCAGTCTCATTCCATCTCAACCATCCAACTTTATTTTTCTTTAGCCCATCTAGTAGCTGCCCCTCGCCTCATGTTTTAGCCGATCCTATTAGCTCCATGATAGGCCATAAACCCATTCAAAGCTCAAATGTATATTTTGCATTTTAAATCTAATTTAATACGCTTATCGATATCGTATGTTGATTAATGTATTTATAACTTTATAGATATGTTTAATATACGTTTATCACATCAAAGTCAAATTTACAAATAACATTTCATAAATATTATTTGATTTAACTAATTTATAACAATTATAAATTAATTAAATCATTTGGTCAAAGGAGAATTCATCGTTTCGCCTGTGTGACTCGTCAGGTGTAAATCTAGTCAACAATTAATATCGAACTATTCAAGTGTTAACGTTCACACATCACTTAGCTGGTGGTGTTACATTTGGCCAATTTTATCACTTACTTGGTTTCATTAGAACTTAATTAATTTATCTATATCAATTCT
Source organism: Allium cepa (assembly GCA_030765085.1). Taxonomy (NCBI): domain Eukaryota; kingdom Viridiplantae; phylum Streptophyta; class Magnoliopsida; order Asparagales; family Amaryllidaceae; genus Allium; species Allium cepa. Next base: position 270,767,189 of record CM060932.1, read on the forward strand.
CTCTGTCAAAACTATATCACTTTGAATTTATGGAATTTGGTAATGGTCAAAATTCCAGTATCATTCATATTTAACTCCATAGCAAGGTTTAAGGTATCGTCCACTACACCAAAATTTCAACTGCACTGTATCAGTACCGTCACTGACCAGTCCGAAACTGGGCAATAAATCTAATTTTGGAACAGTTAAAAAAATCAGTAGGCATGACAAAGCAGGAACTAAAAGAAAAAGGAAGGAGAACCAATGAGGAAAAATCCTAAAATTTTTCCCTAGCTTCTATGTAGAAGTTTTGTTCTGAACCAAGTCATGTAACGACCCAGAATTTCTGTCATTCGATATTCGTATATTTAATAGATCTTAAATATGCACAAGTAAATTTTATAAGCTAAAAAAAATAATATTTCGAATATAGTGACTTAATTGGATAATTAAATTGTTGATTTAATATTTGAAATTACAGAAATAATTAATATTTGAATTTAATGTGGATAAAAATGATTTGTAAAGTTATATTAAATCATACTTGAATTAGAATGACGTTATAGAACTTTTAAAATTGAATTAAAAGTTAATTTCTAGAAATTGAATATTTTAATATTTAATTGACGGATAAAAATAGCCATTTTTCAAACAGTCTTGGATTTTAACGAAACCAGTTTCATTGGATTCATATTGTTTTATTATTGTAAAATTTCAAATTTCATGTCAATCGGATTTACGGTTTGTCCGGGGCAAGCTAAAACGCGTAGAAAATCGTTTAAGTGAAATTTAAAATTTAAAATAGTCGATTTGGAAACCTATCTTCCAAGTACGATCGAATTGGCTCCCGATATATATTCCATTGCCTTCGTACTAGGCGTAAAACATTATAAACGCCAGGCGGCACGCTTCGTTTCGAGTTCGGAAATTTTCCGGATGAATAGCGCACGAATATTTTCTATAAAAGGCCTCACTATTTTCTAATTTGCAAAACATTAGGGTTTCTAACCCTTGCCGGCACTTTGATGTTAATGGCCAGAATTTCACCTTCTTTCCCTCTTAATCTCTTCCAATCCATTGACTTTTACACGAAGTCTTCAACTACAAACGCGTAGAGCACATCCTCCTCTATAATTTGAACGGTGGTGATCGAATTTAATTGATTGGATTGGCTGCAATTTGGACTCGAAGGCCGCATGTTTCACCATGTTTTTTGAGTGACAGAAGCAACCGAGCTGGGCATTAATTGGGGCGGTGATGCTAGGCGAGTACAGCTTCAAAATGGCATCGCTCGATCGATGAATAGACATTCGTAGGATGATCGGCTGTCGAGGGATCAACGTGAGGATGGGTTTCGTGATGCCTGGGTCTTCATCGCGTGGAAGAAGATGTTCACGGCCTGATTTGGTTGTTTGAAAATGCACGGCCCAGATGAAAAGGTTTAAAACAATAAAATATAAACTGAAATTGATTTATATTAAATTCGTATAATGTTTAAAACGTCGTATCTTTTTCATACAAGGTCTGTTTTTAATGAAACGAATTGCGTTGGAATTGTATTGACGACACTACGCGATGGAGCTGGTTTAGGGATAATTGGAGCTAGTGATAATTTTAGGTAAAATTAAACATGCATTGAAGTTTATTCGGAATAAAACACTGCAACTGCTATTAGACGCAATGTGAGTACAACTCACTCTTTCTGACTCGCTGATATTTTTATATAAGTGAGAAATAATTTATTATATGATGATCGATGATTGTTTGGATGATATCTGATATATTGATTGATATTTGGATATATATACCTTCCTTGTGGAGCAGATGACCCTATACGTTTTCATGTATGAGCGGATGACCCATTTGTACGCGCGTCTGCCGTGAAACGGACATTGTACATATATTTCTAATATGTATATTAGGCGACAGGTTGGAGGGATCCAACTGGATTCCTCACCAGTGTTGATTTTATTTACAAATATTGATATATATGCTGTTGTCATATGATATATGATGTTTTGGTTGTCGTGATTGATGTATTTGGTGTTGTCGCAGCATTGGGCCTATTTTGGAAAATTAAAAGTGTTAAAGTGATGATTTTCAAATTTAAAAGGATTTTAAAGTGATTTTGAATTTGTACGTTTTATTAATTTTTGAAGTGTTAAAGGAATTGATTTGTTTTAAATAAATGAAAGTTATAATTTTTATCGTTATAAAAGTTATGATTTTTGGAAAATAATACTTAAGTATGATTTTGGAGTTATATAAGCTATAATAACGATTTGTAAATTTATTAAAAGAATTGGTTTATTTAAATTGAGATTTTTGCTTTATTTTAAATGGTTTATATATAAGATTTATAAAATTGATATTTTATAAATCAAAATGATGGAATTTTAAAGGCATTTTATATGTGTTAAAATGGAGTATAAATGGATTTTATAAGTGAATAAGATTTATAATTGCGAAGTTATAAAATGAATGAATTTGTGAAATAAACGATTTATAAGCAATTAACTTATAAATTGGGTTTTTGAATGTAAATAAGGTGTAAATGGAATTTGTTAATAAAGGAATTTTATTACTTGAAGTTTTTATAAAATATAAAATGGAATTTATAAACATTGTTTTATAAATCCAAAATCAGTTGAATTTGATAAGTAAATAGGAAAGCTTATTAAAGGAGATATATCCACGATTTTGGACAGTGGACAATCCTTTAATGAATATATAGAAGCAATGAATTTGATAAACGATTTATATTCATTATTTTGGACAGTGAATAATATATTAAATAAAATGGATATTTTTGAAAAGTGAATATTATTAAATGGAATAAAATGATTAAAAGATGTTTTAAAATATGTTAAGGATCAAAACCATAGATTTCAACATTCATTGTTGAAATAGACGTTTTTGAGAAATAAGGGAATGATGGACTTTAACACTGTTGTTATAGTAAATGATTTTCGAAAGGAAATGGATTTATATAATATTGGGGTTTATTATCTATCTTATTTTCAAATCGCTATACTAGTGATTTTGGGTTGTCATAACGATGTTTTACGCAACGTTAGTTTTGACCCAAATAAATGTGTTAAGTGAATGTTTTCCTTAAAGAATAAAATATATATATTTAATCTTGATTTAAATATATGTAATATTTTTCAAGTGTTGAAAATAAGTAGATTTGTGAATCACTTATTATTAAATAAGTATGGAAATGTTTTCCAATATGAAGTGAAATGTTTTGAGGTTATATCTTTTAAAGATAAATTGAAGTGACTATTTGGCAAGTGATTTAATTAATGAAAGATTAATTAAATGCCCAATGATTGTTATGGCGCTGAATATTTGTTTGTTTGTTTTGATAGTTAAATAACCGACTATCAAACTTGGCCAAATTTTAGTTCCTCGACTTGATGTTGGAACTATTTAGTCGTACACTTAGTACGTAGCCTTCTATGTAGGCTTGATTATCGTTTGTGTTAAGGATGTTGATTCGTATAGTACAAAGTATTACTCCAATCTATCGAGCTTCCTTCTTGGCCCGAAGGATAGAAAGTTGAAAGTTGGAAATGTGATAAGTCTATAAGACTTAGTTTCTGTGTGAGGTTGAGAAACACTTTTGCGTTGTTGGTGCGAAGAGACCGGGATCAGATTTATCTAAAAACCACTTCGGAACAACGTATATGCGACGATTGTACAGGTTGCTTGTAATGATATTGATATTCCGGGGGGACAGCTTGTTGACCGTTTGGGGTTAAAATCTCAATATACATCCAGTAGCAGTGGTCTCTTCATTTATGAAATATCCAATGCGAGGACTATTCGCTACTAATCCTAGGGATTTCCCGATAGGATGTGGTAGGAAAGTACCTTCGCGTTGTCCTGTTCCTGGATAACTTGTATGGATGTTTGTCTGACGTTGCATTTCTATAGATTACGTACATCGGTTTTGCTTGATTATGTTCAGCCTGGTAGGGGGCTCTCGCTTCTTGTTAGGTAGCGAACGGATGACTCTTGCCTCTATATGTCCTTAGAGTGAAAAGGTTGGTTGTAGTCGAGAGGCTGGCCTTAAAAGCAAAGCGCGAGGTATCAGTGTGAGCTACCGTGGGTATTACCCACTGGTTGCATCCCGTCACAGCTGGTATCAGAGCTTAGATTTCGTATATTCCTAAGCTTTGATGTGTACTCAGTATAGATAGGGACAGTAGCACCCTAGATTGTGTTTGAGTGTATTATATATATGAGCGCGTAATTGTTAGTGAATATTAAATGTTTTATATTATCTTTGCTTATCCGTTGAGCTGTTTGTGAATTCTGGTCGTGATGTGGGACGCCATATTATCGATAGGGATTTCTAAATACTTAAATGAGGCAAGTCGACATAGTATTGTTTTAAATTGGGTAAATGAAATAATTTTACCTAGATTATATTTTATATATGAATAATTTTTCAAAAATTATTAAAGTGTAAATAAATTGATTATTTGGTTGTTTGGAAATGTAAATATATATAAGATAAATAAAAGATGTTTGAATAATCTTAATCGAAGACAACAATTGTAAAAGAATAAATTATATAAGCAAATGAATTATAAAGTATGGAATTATAATTAATATGATTTACAATTGTGAAATAATCTTATATATAAGAAGTGAAACTATAAGAATATATTTATAAATGTGATTTATAAATAAAAGAATTTTTAAAAGAATAGAAAGCACTGAATTCACTACTGTTATTGGGAAATAATAAGGGTGATGACTGCAGCATCATCATTGTCATTTTCGAGTTTCCCTGTGATGGATTTGCTACCAATAGTAAATTGAAAATTGAATTTTTGTTTGGATAAACAAATTTGATTTAAAATCCAAGTTGTTATTGATAAATATAAGTAAAATAAGTTTTGGACTTATAATATGAAGTAAGAATTTACTTTAGTAAAGTTGAAAGGAATTTGAATTAGTAAGTGAATTATATGATTTGAAATTTAACCAAAGGAAGGTTAAATAAATTGAATTGGATTTAAATTGGATTAGATATGTTATTGAAATCGAAATTAACTTAAGATGGTAAGTGATTACATAGTATGAATTTGGAAGTTTATAAAAATAAGTTGTATAACATATAAAATGAGATAAGGCAAGTAAAACCAATTATTAAAGTGGTTAAACAATTTTGTTAAGTAAAACAAAAATCTGAATTTGAATGGTGATATGAAATTGACTTAAGTTATATAAAATTGACTTTAGAATTGAAATATGACTTAGATTTATAAGTTGAAATTTAAGTTAAGTGAAACCAAGTGATGTTTATAAAATGAAATGTAGCTTAAATAATTTTGAATCAAGTTGATTTTGATATCGAAGTAAATTAATAAAGTGATGAATGTGAACTAGAGTTATATAAAAATTCAACTTTAGTGGTAAAATGATTTAGCAACTGAATTAATAAATGGATTGAATGTTAATCAATCTAATGTAAATGAATTGATATGGTAAGGGATGTAAGTGTTAATTCATTAAAAGCTAACGAAATTGTAAATTGAATAATTGAATGAAAGTCAATTGAATGTTAAACAAAATTGAATGTAAGCAAAGTAAATAAATTTGGTAATGTTGGTTATGCATTATTTGTTAAATGGATGTTAATTGACTATATAGAAAATCCATACGAAATTGAACTAATGAAATGGAAAGCTAAGTGATTGAATTCAAATTGGAAGTAAGTAAATTTGAATAGAATTGAATTTGATGTGATTGGAAGTGAACCAACTTGAATGTAAATTAGTGAATATAAACTAACTGAATATGAATGAATGAATGTTAGTAAAATCCAATGTTAATGAATCAAATGTGATTTAAATTGAAAATCAATTTAATGAATATTAATGAGAAGTGAATCTATATTGATTTGGCTATGGATGTTAGTTGGATGATAGTTGGTTGATGGTTGGATTTGTTGTTTATTGATGGCATTTGCTGTATTGGCATATATATTTGTTGGTATATGTTGTATATTGATATTACTTTTTATATACATGTTTCTCATTTGTGTCTTGAGTGTTTAGTAGGTGCGGATGGCATTGCTTCACATTCGGAGCTCGCTTTCGCGCTATATTGGCCGTATATGCTCGCTAATAATATATAAGGTACATATCTCGGATTACATATCGTACTTTTACACTATTTTCCCTTCGGAACACCTCATCCTTGATGATGAGATGTATATTTCTTATATATATATATTGTTATTTTTTGCTGGATCGAACCGCGCAAAGGAGACTATGGTGAATTTTTTTGAAAATTTTAGGCGTCAGAAAATTTTGGGAAAATTGGGAAAATTTGTGATAACTAAAATTTTGGATTTTAAGTTAAAAAGTTAAACGATATTAGTTGGTTTTGAAAAGATAACTATATATGGATTTGAAAACTTAGTAAAGTTTTACAAGAAGTTTAATTAATGGTTGGGAAAGTTAAACATTTAAGTGATTTTGGTAAATCTACTTTGAATGATTTGTTTTGAAAAGTTAATTGATGATGTAACCTTTTCTTACTTGATAATTTCGGGGACGAAATTCTTTTAAGTAGAGGAGAATGTAACGACCCAGAATTTCTGTCATTCGATATTCCTGTATTTAATTGATTTTAAATATGCACAAGTAAATTTATAAGCTGAATAAATAATATTTCGAATATAGTGACTTAATTGGATAATTAAATTGTTGATTTAATATTTGAAATTACAGAAATAATTGATATTTGAATTTAACAGGGATAAAAGTGATTTGTAAAGTTATATTAAATCATATTTGAATTAGAATGATGTTATAGAACTTTTAAAATTGAATTAAAAGTTAATTTGTAGAAATTGAGTATTTTAATATTTAATTGACGAGTAAAAATAGCCATTTTTCAAACAGTCTTCGATTTTGACGAAACCAGTTTCATTGGATCCGTAATGTTATATTATTGTAATATTTCAAATTTCGTGCCAGTCGGATTTACGGTTTGTACGAGGCAAGCTAAAACGTGTAGAAAATCGTTTAAGTGAAATTTTAAATTTAAAATAGTCGATTTGAAAACCTATCTTCCAAATACGATCGAATTGGCTCCCGATATATATTCCATTGAGTTCGGAATAGGGGTAAGATATTATGAATGCCAGGCGGCACGCTTCTTTTCGAGTTTGGAAATTTTTCGGATGAATAGTGCACGAATATTTTCTATAAAATGCCTCACTATTTTCTAATTTGCAAAACATTAAGGTTTCTAACCCTAGCCGGCACTTTGATGTTAATGGCCAGAATTTCGCCTTCTTCCCCTCTTAATCTCTTCCAATCCATTGACTTTTACACGAAGTCTTCAACTACAAACGCGTAGAGCACATCCTCCTCTATAATTTGAACGGTGGTGATCGAATTTAATTGATTGGATTGGCTGCAATTTGGACTCGAAGGCCACATGTTTCACCATGTTTTTCAAGTGATAGAAGCAACCGACCTGAGCGTTAATTGGGGCGGTGATGCTAGGTGAGTAGGGCTTCAAAATGGCATCGCTCGATCGACGAATAGATGATCGTAGGATGATCGGCTGTCAAAGGATCAACGCGAGGATGGGTTTCATGATGCTTGGGTCTTCATCGCGTGGAAGAAGATGTTCACGGCCTGATCTGGTTGTTTGAAAATGCAGGCCTAGATGAAAAGATTTTAAAAAAATTATATACTGAAATTGATTTATATTAAATTCGTATAATGTTTAAAACGTCATATCTTTGTCATACGAGGTCCATTTTTGACGAAACGAATTGCGTTGGAATCATATTGACGAATACTACACGATGGATCTGGTTTGGGGCTAATTGGAGCTAGAGATAATTTTGGATAAAATTAAACGTGCATGTAATTTTATTCGGAATAAAGCACTGCAACTTCTATTGGACGCAATGTGAGTACAACTCACTCTTTCTGACTCACTGATATTTTTATATAAGTGAGAAATAATTTATTATAAGATGATTGATGATTGCTAGGATGATATATGATATATTGATTGATATTTGAATATATACCTGCCTAGTGGAGCAAATGACCCTATATGTTTTCGTGTATGAGCGAATAACCCTTTTGTACGAGTGTCTGCCTCGAAGCGGACATTGTACATATATTTCTAATATGTATATTTGTTGTAGGCGATAGGTTAGAGGGATCCAACTGGATTCCTCATCAGTATTGATTTTATTTACAGATATCGATATATATGCTGTTATCATATGATATATGATGTTTTGGTTGCCGTGATTGATGTATTTGGTGCTGTCACAGCATTGGGCCTATTTTGGAAAATTAAAAGTGTTAAAGTGATGATTTCCAAATTTAAAAGGATTTTAAAGTGATTTTGAATTTGTACATTTTATTAATTTTTGAAGTGTTAAAGGAATTGATTTATTTTAAATAAATGAAAGTTAAAATTTTTATCGTTATAAAAGTTATGATTTTTGGAAAATAATACTTAAGTATGATTTTGGAGTTATATAAGCTCTAATAACGATTTGTAAATTTATTAAAAGAATCAGTTTATTTAAATTTAGATTTTTGATTTATTTTAAATGGTTTATATATAAGATTTATAAAATTGATATTTTATAAATCAAAATGGTGGAATTTTAAAGGCATTTTAAATGTGTTAAAATGGAGTATATATGGGTTTTTATAAGTGAATAAGATTTATAATTGCGAAGTTATAAAATGAATGAATTTGTGAAATAAACGATTTATAAGCAATTAACTTATAAATTGGATTTTTGAATGTAAATAAGGGTAAGTGGAATTTCTTAATAAAGGAATTTTATTACTTGAAGTTTTTATAAAATATAAAATGGAAATTATAAACATTGTTTTATAAATCCAAAATCAATTGAATTTGATAAGTAAATAGGAAAGCTTATTAAAGGAGATATATCCACGATTTTGGACAGTCGATAATCCTTTAATGGATATATAGAAGCAATGAATTTGATAAACGATTTATATTCATGATTTTGGACAGTGAATAATATATTAAATAAAATGGGTATTTTTGAAAAGTGAATATTATGAAATGGAATAAAATGATTAAAAGATGTTTTAAAATATGTTAAGGATCGAAACCATAGATTTCAACATTCATTGTTGAAATAGACGTTTTCGAAAAATAAGGAAATGATGGATTATAACACTGTTGTTATAGTAAATAATTTTCGAAAGGAAATGTATTTATATAGTATTGAGGTTTATTATCTATCTTATTTTCGAATCCCTATACTAGTGATTTTGGATTGTCATAACGATGTTTTATGCAACATTAGTTTTGACCCAAATAAATGTGTTAAGAGAATGTTTTCCTTAAAGAAATATATAATTAATCGCGATTTGAATATATGTAATATTTTCCAAGTGTTGAAAATAAATAGATTTGTGAATTACTTATTATTAAATAAGTATGGAAATGTTTTCCAATATGAAGTGAAATGTTTTGAGGTTATATCTTTTAAAGATAAATTATAGTGAATATTTGGCAAGTGATTTAATTAATGAAAGATTAATTAAAGGGCCCAATGATTGTTATGGTGCTGAATATTTATTTGTTTGTTTTGATAGTTAAATAACCAACTATCAAACTTGGTCAAATTTTAGTTCCTCGACTTGATGTGGGAACTATTTAGTCGTACACTTAGTATGTAGCCTTCTATGTAGGCTTGATTATCGTTTGTGTTGAGGATGTGGATTCGTATAGCGTGGAGTATTACTCCAATCTATCGAGCTTCCTTCTTGGCCCGAATGATAGCAAGTTGAAAGTTGGAAACGTGATAAGTCTATGAGACTTAGTTTCTATGTGAGGTTGAGAAACGCTTTTTGCGTTGTTGGTGCGAAGAGACAGGGATCGGATTTATCTGAAAACCACTTCGGACCAACGTATATGCGACGATTGTGCAGGTTGCTTGTGATAATATTGATATTCCGGATTTTCATAGCGGGGGACTGCTTGTTGATCGTTTTGGGGTTAAAATCCTAATATATGTCCAGTAGCAGTGGTCTCTTCATTTATGAAATATCCAATGCGATGACTATTCGCTACTAATCCTAGAGATTTCCCGATAGGATGTGGTAGGAAAGTACCTTCGGTTTGTCCTGTTCCTGGACAACTTGTATGGATGTTTCTTTGACATTGCATTTCTATAGATGACGTACATTGGTTTTTACAAACGTACATCAGTGGTGGCGGAGAAGGCAACTTCTCTTAGCTTAACACCCTCCTTGAGACGTATGAGCTTAAGGGTTGTATTTTTGTGGAAGGCAATTAGTAGTCAACGGAAATGGCCATGTGATATTCAAAGTGATGTGATATGTGATTGTGAAAGGTAATCATTACCTCTAGCCTCATCAACTGGAAATGAACAAAACATGGTTAGATGCAGCAGGGCTAAGTGGGTCATTCCCATTAGGATATGATCATCCTCTTTTAGATATATCTTTACACGCTATGACGTCGTGTATCTGATTATTGTGGTTTGTATGCTATGAGGGCCCTCGGTAAAAGTTGGTAACGACTGGAGGATGATACATTCGGTACCATCTAGTTATAGAGGTGGGTTGGTCATGTGTTGGTAGAGGATTCTTAGTGATGGTCCTCGGTACCTTTTTCTAGAGATGTACTGCCGAAAGGTAGTCCCTTCACCTGGGCATTTGTATGGAAATCCAAACTCTACTACGTGTTTGCCATTTTGATTGTATTACCCAATTGGGCTATACGCTGGAATTTAATCAGTGTAACAATTTCGGCTATGATTAATATTATTTGTATATAGTAGACACTACTATAATATAAGAGGATTTGATATGAAATGATTTAGTTATTGTAAGGTAAAAACATGTCTGTGTTTATGTGTGGACTTGTCTTACAAGATACTTTTGTTTTTAAAACTAAGGAAAAGTTTGGTTATTTAATAAATTCAGTCGAGTGTGTTTCTCACGTAGGTTTACCAGACTGATCCGGGTGTTCTTCCCTTTCAATGCTCGGGTCAGATCGAGTATGTTTACAGGTTATGCCTTGGTGCTTTTGGAGCTTCAGCAGGAGAGCTGGAGATCTTCATTTGCGTATACACGTACTTGTTTTGATTATCCGTTGTACTTTGTTTGTTGTTGTAAATTATCGGCAATTGTAAGGAAGGGTTATTATAACTATCCAAGCTGATAACTATTGATTGATTATTGAACTCTGATTGATGTGTGTATATATATACAGTTTCTGTTTTGTAAAGATCATTGATATGATATTATATATTTTCCGCTGCGATGTGGGATTCTGTATTTTTCTGTTGGTTCTATCTTCATCTTTCTTCTCTTCTTTTCTCTTCTTTTCTTTCTTTTGACTTTCCGTCAGTTTATGCTTTTTTGCTTGGACATGTGTGGTTTATTTTCGATTTTGAGGGTACATATTTGCGGGTCGTCACAAGTCAAGAGTCGAGAATGTTTGCCACAAATAAAGAATCAAATCGACCTTTTGTTTCGTGTCGATGAAAAAGAAAAAACCGATAATCTTTGCCATGAATCAAGAAAGGCTGGAAGCATGTGTTTATTTTTTGTTTGGATTTTTCCCTAGCTTAGATTAGGAGGAAGTTGACAAAATTAAAAGAATATAGGTCTGGAGCTGTTATGGATCCAGGCTGCTATGTGGGCTGGTTTTATTATTTTCTTATATTTTTTTTGACTAAAGATGGCGTGAAGTCGCCTATTTTCTAATTATTCTTTTGGTCAAATCGTTGAGGCTTTGTATAATTTAGGAATTTTGAATCAAGTTAATTATGAATTGTTTATTTAATTAAGTTTACTTCAGTTTAATTTTTTATTTCATTAAAAATTACCAATATACAAACTGGGACTGGAACCGAAACTTTCGAAATTTTTAAAATTGATCGAAACTAAAAAAAATTCAATTGAGAGAAACTGAAACCGAGCTCCCAAACCTTTCTCTTTAGTCCAAACATAAGTCCTTGGTTCAATAATAACAATTATTAATCGAAATGCTCTAGCCAAAGACTTTGACTTTGGGTTGACCGTGATACCAACCTCACATAGCTGAGGAGACAAATTCTCTATTGAATAGTGTTTTACTTCCAATACTTCCACTCGACCCAGTTACAGTCACTCGATAGATGTCATGCTATGATTTGGCTATGATCAAAGTGAAGCTTTTATATTGAAAATTGGCAGTATTCTCAAGTCGAGAGAATTGAGTAAATCGGGCACATTGATATTTTTATTTAATCTTAGTTATGTTAACCAATAGAAAGCTATCAAGTGAGTCATTTCATAATATTCTATAGCTATCGGTACTTAACTCCTTGGTACCTCCAATAACTACGAGTAATACATTGTCCAATATTTGGAGAGCATTACGAACTCTAGTCTCAACAGATGTATCGATGTTCAATCTCGACATATCTGGTAAAGGAATATTTAAAATGGTATATTTATTTTTATTGTGATAAATTACTCACGATTACAACAATTTGTAACTACCATCACAAAACATACCATTTATTAGTTTTCTATTAAATATACTTTTCATTAAATTAATTAATCAGTACAACATACTATATCAAGTATATAATAGGTAGAAAATACCTTTTATTTCGAAGAAGATTGGTTATCAAGTGGGATACATATAAAGAATTACATAATTTCCCCTTAACTCTATCAGCTTGATTTTACCCGTCTTTAGTAAGAAAATATTTTAGCTATTCTTCTATTCCTTAAGAAAAGCACTCTATGAAAACAAGTGTAGCCAAAGCTCCATGTACAAGAGTTTTAGGGGACCCGCTTGTTGAAAAAAGTGGTCACAACCAAGTGGTAGTGCCCGATGCTGAGTGGTTTTGCTTGCTCCAATGCCTCTAAAATTTATTGAGTTGCGTCATATCCTAATTGTTTTTATGATGTCCCCAAAGTCCTTGAATCGCTTCTTCATTGTTTTTTCATCCAATTTCTTGTTTTAAGTCCCTTCGAATACTGCAGAAAATTTGGTTATAACACTTGCCCTCCAAAGTACCCCTAATGAATGTAAGGTGTGCTTTACTCCAGAGCAAGTTTCTACAGTAATCAACTTCTGGCAGTCATGCATTCTAGCTATCCATCAATTCAGGTTATGGTGAATTAGCTGGTTCCTTTGAATTCTTTTGTAAATCCATGGTCATTCCAGACCATCATATCTAAGGACTCTAGTCCTTGCTTAAGTGTTTGCCATAAATCAGAATCGATCCTTTTTCATTCAGGGTTATCATATTTTATATCAAAATCATCCCACATTCATCCAAGATTTATCCATTCTGGTCCAATTAAAAGGCGTTCGAATCCTAAGGTCAAGTCGGCATCCATTGTAGGGTCCAATCTCATCGGGTTGTTTATCATTCAAACTAGAGTCCAATCACTCCGGGTCAGTTGACATTCAATCTAGGGTTCGATCTATCCGGATCCTTGTTGAGTCCAATCTGCTCACTCTTCGATGAGGGGACTCAACGTTAAAACAACTTCATTCACTTACTCTCCGGTAAGCGGACTAACTTTACTGTACAAGTCCATGCGCTCGCTCTCCGGCAAGAGGACTAACTTTACTGTACAAGTCTATGCACTCGCTCTCCGATAAGGAAACTTGTACCTTATGGTCACACCCCATCTCTCTCCGGATGGGACTCTTATTTTTAATCGGTATCATGCATCACATTTGAAAGGTTTATAAAATCCTAACCAATTTAAAGGGGTCATCAATCTTCATTTGTTTTTCTTAATTTGTGTCAGTCATCATTCATGTAGCATAAGTAAGAGCAACGAGCATACATCAAAACTTCTAATCCTATCAAGGATTACCTTCAGACTTCTAACTCAGAGAATACCTAAGGACCGATTAGGATCACACACTTGTAAGTGGTCCAATAGTAATGTTGCATCATTTATTTAAAACAAAAGGCAGCGCAAAGGAATTGAACCTGACTCTGATCCATCCCAATTATGGGGTTATTATCCTGTGGAAGTCTCTAATCCATAACGTCATTCTACCCCCCGTTCCTATGGTGAGCTCCAGTTCAAACTCCATCTATTGTGCATTCGTGTTCAGATCTGCCTCTCTGGCCCCAGCATCGCCTGTTCTAGGCATTACAGCTCATCATAGATCCAAATCAACCATACCCCTAAGTAAATTCATTTTGGTACCGATCTGATTAATGTCATTACTACCCTGTTTTGGTCATGAGGGCTCAGTTGTAGTTTGCACCGCTCTAACACCAAATGCTCCCACGTTAGTTTCCGGCCTTGGGTTCTGAATTCTGGTTGCTCTAGCTGTTCTTTGTTGTTCCATCCTTTTGAAAATTCCGTTTAGCATCTCCTTTATCATCTCTCTATCTCTTCCCTAATCATGTAGATGGATGGATGTGAACTGAAGGACATCTCCTGGCTGCCACCATGCTCTGGTTGGCTCGGTATGTGGTTGCTTTGGTAGAAGGCCTCTTCTTCTCTTCCAAATTTCAGATCTAAGCTTTAGGTTGTCAAATCTAGCTCTTTCTCGGTGAAAGCATGAAAAATGTTATCTCTTGCTCCAATTTCATAGAAGTACTGATACAGCTTGTTCTTGCCTGTCTTCGGTCAGAAAATCCTTAGAGTTGTTCTTCTATTCCTTAAAAAAGCACCCTATGACAATTACTCAATCCGGAACTTTGGAGGACCTATGTGCAAAAAAAAGTGGTCGGCACCAAGTAGTAGTGCTTGGCATCGAGTGGTTCCCCCTTGCTCCAATGCCTCTAAAAATTCTTGGGTTGCTTCATATCATCATTCTTTGTGATGTCTCCAAAGTTCGTGGATACTTTCCTCATCATCTTTTTATCCAATTAGCTCATTTAAGTCCGTTCGAAAACTAAGGTAAATTTGGTTATAACAAATATACCTCTAACTCTATCAGAAATGGGGGTCTTAAACCAAAATAAAGTTAAGGGTCATTAGATCAGGTGTAACAACCCGAAAATCTGTACAGTTCAAATTGGCAATAAACTGCACGTGTCTGACCCAAATTGAATAAAAAACCGAATCTTTATGGGAAAGAAAGAAGAAAGAAGATGAGTAGAAGAAGAAGAAAGAGAAACCAAAAACAAACACAGAATCTCACGATCGCAGAGGAACAATATATATTATAATATAAATGAGCTTAATAAAAAGAGAAACTATAATCTTTAATATTCATACATCAATCAGAGTACACTAATCAAATCCAAATCATCAGACTGGACAGTTATAATAACCTATCCTCACAGTTGCTGATGATTTTAACAACAATGTAGCAGAAAATAAGCATATACATGGAATATGACTTGAAGACTTCCAGCTCGCCTGTAGAAGCTCCAAAGCATCCAAATCTAAATCTATAAACATACTCAGTCTGACCCGAGTATTGAAAGAGAAGAACGCCTGAATCATTCGGGAAAACCAACGTGAGAAAACACATCTCAAATATATTTTAAAGTTATCAAAACTTTCCTTTATCAAAACTTTACGATAACCAAACATTTCATATCAAATCATCTGATATTATACTAGTGTCTAGTATATAAATAATATTCAAATAGCCGAAATTGTTATATTGGTTAAATTTGACGGCGTAATAAGTTTACAAACAAACTAGCAGGCATATGTTGGAAAATGGATTCCATACAAATGATAAGGTAAAGGACTACCTTCCGACAATACATCTATAGAAAAATGCACCTAGGGTCCAGATACTGAACGCCAAAACCAACACAAAACCAACCTACCCCTTTCTGGATAGTACCGAATATGACATCACCCGGTCGTTACCGACCCATCCGAGAGCTCTCATCATAAACACCACATCAATTTAATACCCGACATCATAGCGGGAAGAAATATATATAGAGAGGTGATGACCATATCCCTATGGGAATGACACACATAGCCCTGCCTCTTCTACCATGTTTCTGTTATTTCCTTGTGATGAGGCATAAGGTAATAATCACCTTTCACATAGCACATTCCACTTTGAATGCCACATTTCCATTCCTTTGATCACTATTGATTTTCATTAACATACAACCTCCGAGCTCGTACGTCTCAAAGAAGGATGTTAAGCTAAAGGAAGTTGCCTTCTTCGCAACCAATAAGATGTACGTTTGTAAGAGTCAACGATGTAATCTCTGAATCGCAATGTCAGACATTTTTCCATACAGTTGTCAAGGAATAGGATAAATCGAAGGCACTCTCCTACCACATCCTATCGAGAATTATCCCTACAATTAGTAGCGAGAAGTGCTTGCATATCATAGATTTTCATAACAAAGCACTACTGCCACCATACATACATGATATGGTAAATTTCACCCCGAGGGACTAGTGGCAAGTAGCCCTGCATCATGAAGATCTCCATATTCAAAATCAAATCATAAACTTGCACTTCTGAACGCATATGTTGGTCCGAAGTGGTTCTTGGATAAATCCCACCCCAGTCTCTCCGAAATAACAACAATAAAGAGGCCAAATTTGATAGTCGGTTATTTAACTATCAAAGCAACAAACAACATCTAGCATATAAGAAATCACTAGGCCATTTAATTAATCTTTTACTAATTAAATCAATCACCAAATATTTACTTCAAATTATCTTTAAAAAGGTATATCTTCAAAACCATTTCAAAATCTTCGATATTGGAAAACCTTTCCATATACTTATATCAACGGTATAACTATATTCACAGCTCATTTCATTTACAATACTTAGAAAATATCTTCATATACTTAAAATTTTAGTAAGTATATTTACAAATCATTTAAATTTCAACACTTCAAAAATATCTCAATATACTTAAATTCGTTATAAGTATATCTATAAATCGTTTTAGGAAAGCTTCATATTTTCCAAAACATTCTTTATTGGGTCAAAACGAATGTTGCGTAAAACATCATTACGACAACCCAAAAATATTAGTATAGAGATTCGATTAATTAAATAATTATATATATATCCTTTATATTATATAAAACATTTCCTTTTGGAAATCATTTACTATAACAAGTGTGTAATAATCTTTGCCTTTCAACGAAAAACATCTATTACAACAATATATGTTGAAATCTATGTTTTCGATACATATCACATTTCAAATCATTTTTCAAAACCATTAAATTCCATTTGGACTTATTACTTTTCCAAAACATTACTTTAAAAACAACCATTTACTTTCATAACCAATAACTTTATCAAACTATTACTTTCAAAAACAATCCTTTGAAAGATTATTAAACTCAAAAAAACTCAAATATATTTTCTTTATATAAAAATCCATATTTAAAACTCAACTTAAATCATTTCCATATTTATAAAACTATTTTTATATATCTCCGTACTATTATATAAAACTTCTATTTTATAAAATCACTTTACTTATAATATTCTATTTATCAGTCATTCTTTTATTAAAACTCATTTACTATCAAAAATCCATCATTATATCCATTTCGTTATAAATCTAATTTATCAAAAAAATCCACATATAAAATATTTCTCTACAAAATATTTTTATTTATATAATCCATTCACAGATCCATTTAACAAATAAACTTCAAATCCATTTATAAAATATTTACAAACTATGATTTTCAATTTATTTCTTTATTTGCAATACAACATATAATCAAATAATATAAAAACCAACCGCTTTGAGGAAGGGTTCGTATACAAAGGGTCATTCGCTTATACACGGGAACGTAACAGGGTCTCATCCGCTCTAGGGGAGGAAATTTATCCAAACCAACTTATATATATATATATATATCATCCAAAGAAGCAACAATCATCATAAATAAAATTACTCCCACTTATATAAAAATATAAGCGGGCCAGAGAGGTGAGTTAACTCACCAAATTTTCCTGAGATTGCCTAAGCGCTCCAGATCGAATTAAAATAGAACGGTTGTTCAATTTAATCCAAAATTCCAATCAGCTCGAAATTCTTCCAATCCAACTCCATAGCGTAGTACTCACTGATACAAACGCAATGCAACTATCCGCACTCGAAACCGACCTTGTACGAGGAAATTATGAATTAATTAATATTGGATATCTTTAAATTAAATTAACTTTAAATTAAATTAACTTAAACTTAACACTTAACTTTTCTTTCTCCTATCCCCTTTCTCATGTTACTCTCCCAGGCTCACGCGTTTTCTTCTTCTTGTCCTTTTATTTTCAAATGCATGCCAAGTCAGAACGCCGACCACCACCACCCTGCCACGTGCCTCCGCCCTCGCCCAGACCCCCCTTCCGCTTCCAACCTACGCAAGCCCCCACGTCGTGCGTGTATGTGCAAAAATAGGGTTCACCAAACCTAAAACTGTGCTCGAACACTGGTGTATTACTGCCACGGTGGACGATGCTAGCTCGATCCAACCGGTAGGATGCTTGTCTTCCCTAGCTCTACAACTTTGTAGTTGAGGTCGATGGCTAATACGGCCTCTGGTGGTCGCAATCAATGTGGATCGTTGGACGATGAGGAAAGATGGTGGCTGAGGGTTTCGTTATTTAAGGTTTTGCAAATGTGAAGAGCAAAGGTCCATTTATAGAGAAAATATATAACCACTATTCACTCGCTAAATTTTCGAACTCCAAAAGAAACATGTCGCCTGACGTTTTATATGTTATACCCCTATTTCAAACACAATGGAATATGTATCGAAATCCAATTCCATCATATATAGAAGTTAACTTTCAAAATAAAATTATTTTAATTAAATTCCTTTAATTAAATTCTACGCCTTTCAAACTTGCACGGTCAAACGATAAGTCCGATCGCTAAGAAACTTGAAATCCTATAATAACTCTCTACTACGGATCCGATGAAACTGGTTTCGTCGAAATCCGAGATAGTGCCAAAAATGACTATTTTTACGTGTTAATTAAAATATATATTTTCCAATTTCTGTTTAATCACTTTTAAATCAAATTTAAAAGTTTATTAACTTCATTCTAATTTTGAATAGAATTTAAATCAACTTTAGAAATTATTTTTCATTCATTTTAAATTCACATTTCAATTATTTAAACAATTTCAAATATTCAAATCGAGCAATTTAATTATCAAATAAATCACTATATTTGAAGTATAAGTTATTTAACTTATAAAATTAACTTTTAAATATTTAAAATTAATTAATTATTCCAATTCAAATGACTAAAATTCTAGGTCGTTACATCAGGTGTCAAGTGGTAGGACGCTTCATACAGTGTTATTAGAGGTTTTCGATTGGAACCTTTAAGATATTAAAATGAATATTTTGCTTAAATAAAGTACCGCTCTTATTTTAAACAAAAACTGGTCTAAAATAAATCGGTGAACTTCTTTGTATATATGATAGGAAACAATTAAGTAAGGTGAATGTGATTTAAAATATGCATAATGAGATTATTATTTTGAGTAAATGTGATTATATCCCACGTGGCGTAAATCAGTTGATTCACTGCGATATAAATTTAAGAGTGCAAGCTTTCAACTTTTTATAAAATAGAAGTTTATAGTCACATATTGAAATGCCCTCAAAGAAGCTGTAATAGACCCTCCAATCCAACTACTATACTCCCTTTTAGGAAGGGGAATGGCTCTGACTCTCTTTCCATTGAAAGAGTTATGGATGTGCCGTAGGAGGAATTATGTAATATAACATATGTCTAACTCTAGGGTTAATTTATTCATAATAAAGATGCTTGATCTCTATTATACACTGAATTATGTTATTATATAATTAATTAAGAAATTAGTCTAAAGTATATTAGTAATAAAATTTGTAACACCCCATAAAATCAATCGTAAGTGGATAAATTAAATTAAATAATATAAGGATAAAGATGGAAATTTTTTAAAAGTTAGAATTTGGCTGTTGATGTTCTACCTTGCGTTTGTGGCAAGATTCTGATCAATTTCCATATACAATATGCTGAAAATGGAGCTTAACAAAGAAGTTATGAACATTTGAGATTTTTAGGTTTAAAATAATTTAAATATAACTCAAATTCAAATAAATAATTGATTTTCAAATTTGAAATTTAAAAAAATTGACTGCCATTACACATAGGGTTAAGTAAACATTAAAGTTAACGTGAACGTTAAATATAATTAAGGAATAAAATAAATTAAGAATGGAAATAAATAAATGCTCCTAAAACTACCAGAACGGTCGATCAATGCGTATAGGGCGGTCAACCGCTACTTTTGGTGGCAGTTAGGGTTTTTGCGGGAATAAACATTCCTGATTTATCCCTTTCTAATCTATTTTCATCCTACAATTTTGATGCGTTTCAACCCCTATAAGTAAGACCCTAGACACTTCACTTTTATTCATAAATATTTTAAGAACATCACCAAAGCTCTATTAGTTCATCTCTTCTTAGATTCAAAAAACTCCATTAGGATTTCAAGTAAGAAATCCTATATAACCATCTTTGTTTATTATTTAATTTCTTCTCCTCCAACCTTTCTGAATCTAATACACACAAAAAAAAAATCCCATGTTGTATATATCAAAAAGAAGAGATCTGAAGGAGATTATAATGGGCATTTCAAATCGAAGGAGAAGCAAAGCTAATGACCAATTACGAGTGGAAATATTAGTTTTTCTATTTTAGTAATTGATTAGTATATGATGGGTTTAGATATGCTTATGGGTTTTGGGATTTTGAAAATAAACACTATTAAATCCCCCAAAACTCCTTTAATCCAAAATGTCAACTCTTGTTAGAATTCTCAATTGTTTACATTGAACTGTTGGAATTATATAGTTCTTGCATTTTTTGATGATTTCAAATTCTATTCTGCTCCACTTTAATTCAAATTTGATTATGCAATCTCTATTAAGGAATATGGTTCAAAGGATGGATTTATTCGTAGTTTACACCATTTATTCTTTATGAAAATAAAAGAGAAATTCCATTGTTTAATTCTTTATAAATAAGGAGCTGAAACTAGAATTGCAATTTCTATTTTTGAGATTATTCTATTGATTTGATGTGATAGGTTGAGTTGAAATTTATATTATGTACAACTCCATGTATTGTAATTTTTGAATATAAACGTTGAATCCTTTGTTAAGGATATTGAAATCCCTTATTATGAACCCTAACAATTTAGCACTATTGATAATTTGGGAAAAGACTTGTATTATAGTAAGGAATTGACATTTAACGTTAGTTAGGGCGTAATATCTGCAGACATAAAAAATAATAAGTATGTATTTATTTATATATGAATTATAGTAAATAGTGTGCAATTGTAATGTATCAATTGTGTGATTATTATTAGGTAGTATATGTTAATAAATCCCTCTTAGGAAGTAATAACTGTTGAGAGAAAATAAGGAATTCTTATATAGTGTAATTAATAGACACAGTGTGGTGTATGATAATATATTAAGAGTGTTATAAATATGACAAAGTTATTATGATGTGAGTTTAGTCAAGAGATACTCGGAAATCTATCGAGCTAATCTAGCTGCCAGCAGTGTGACTATGGAGCTGATATGAGACATCACCTATGATAAGTAACTTCGATAACGTAAGGTTAGTTCTAATTATGTAGGCTAAATCTGCCTCCTAATCTGGCTACCAGTACCTACGAATAATTGGACTAATGTGAGACATTACCATTGGGCACGGGTCAAAAGGCGAAGGACCTGCATCGAGGTTTTAGAGGTATTGAGTGTTAGTTTGAGGGCCCATCTCTTTTCCCCAAATGAAATATTAAATTCTCAAGGGTTAGTTGTCTAGGCATGGTAGATGGTATCTCGAAAAGGGTCCACTTTGGGATAATAAGATATTAAGTGGTTGTTTAAGAGCCCACCTTCCCATAAAGAAGTATTAAATGGCTCGAATAGAGTTAAATTTATACTCCTACTTCGATTATCCACGGAGCGGAGAACGTATCGTAAGGAGTGCACTAAGAATGCATGACTATAACATATGGAAGCGCCCGAGAAGCTGAATAAGACTTAACTCCTTTGTGACACCTAGATTTACTTATAATTTCGGACCCTTTAAGCATATTAAGTAATAGGGGTAGAAAAAGTAGAAGGAAGGATTGCAACTCTAAAAATTTAATTGGCAATGAATGTGCAATACGTGAGGAGTTATAAGAAATTAAATAGAATAATGAGACGATTAAGGTAATCATGGGAAGATAAAGAAGAAGTTAAATGGGTAAGGTTTGTATTAGTAAATAAATGTCTTTAGGAAACGTCCGTTAGGACAATAACCATTTAATACAGACCAAGTAACATTTATGGAAATAATAAATGAAAACGTTAGGTATTAATTAACATTATAAAGTAGAATATCTATAAACATCCAAAAGTAAGATGTAAAGGTGGAATGGAATAAGCTTATGTAAGGAGGTGCATATTAATCACCGCAAGAAGATAACCATATTTCTAAGATGACTAAGTAGGAAAGTTCAAAGGAAAGAACAATTAAAGACATCTCTAAATCGTACCCCATGAGAAAGAATTTGATAAAAAGGTTGTTATTTTTCGAAAACTCCTTGAATGTTTTGAAAGTGTTTTTCAAAAGAATATAAAATGAAGATCTTATGTAATATAAGTTGATTTTTTTTTGATATAAGGTGATTTTATACGGCTTTAGAAATATCTACCATTTATTATATGAAAAATATTGAAAAGAATGTAATTTTAAAATGGTGAAACGTTTTAAAAACAAAATGGTGGATGAGTTTTGGAAATCTATTGACTTGAAAAGTTGGAAAAAAATGAGGAGAGGTTTTCAATAACCAACTTCTTAGTTTAAAATTCATTGAATTAAAAAGTTTTCAACTTTTGGATTCTTCTATTCTCTAAATGATTTTGTCTATTTTATAAATTTGGAAGTTCATTTCTTTAAAATTGTGTATAAATGGAAATGACACATAACTAGAATAGGAAAATATAAAATAGAAGGATAAGAATATCCGATAAGGTAAGTAATAGAAACATTCCCGCATAAGAAAATACGGAGAATGATAGCTGAAATTTATGTAGCAATAAATTGGGAATTTCAATCCTTGTGATAAATGATGTAGTAGAGAAGTAATAGGAATAAGATAGAAGTTATCTTTATTTAGTCCATTTTTTAATCTTTAAAGATATACAAGGTGTTTTTAACAATTGAATGGAATTAAATGATGGTAATTAATGAATTGAATATTTTTTGTAAAGCATTTATGTACATATAAGAATTTTATATATACGTTTTTCCTATGGAATCTGGGACTCATTTGAATAAGAATATTATTGGATTTATGCAATCAAATATATTGGAGTTGAAAAATAAAAGGATTGCATAAGATTATGGAAGTTTTAAACAAAGTTATAAAAAGTATTTGGTTAAATGACAGTATATTTTGAGTGATAAAGCAATAGATGCTGATGTATATTTTAAAATAATACAACAGTCTTGTAACAAGAAAAATCTTTGAAATAATAAATATCTAATCTATTATTCTGGAATGATAATTGAGTTTTGAATGTTTTGTGTTAAAGATCCTATTTTCAAAAGGATTAATTCTCTATTTTAGTAAGTCATTGAAAATGGAAGTTTTTCATAGTTCCTTTTTGAAAACCAAGCAATTTTTATATACTATGAATTATAAATCTAACTTTTAAAGGAATAAATCTTTGATGAAGAAAGTCTTAAGAGAAGAATTATTTTGCTCCTTCCTAGAGCTAAGCAATTTTGAATTCTTAATAAAGGTTTCTAATTTTATATTTCAAAGGGGGGGATTTTGAATTTGGTACTTCATGTTTGTGAAATTTTAAGTTTGAAAAGAAACGGGGAAATAAACACTGATTTGAATCTAATGAAATAAGTATATTTGTATGAAAATATTTTATTTAAATTATTTTGTATTTTATTGAAATTCTGCTTTGTAAAGACGAAGTTTTATGGAGTAGATAGGGATCACAACCTAGGTAGGGCAAAATAAAGTTTTGAGAATATGAATAAAATATGAATAGAATGTGTAGCCTGATCTGGGAATTGAAAATCAATCCCAAACCTGTATTTGAAGAAGTTGGTAAAGTGTAAGGATATTCCACAGCCATAATTGGATTGTAAATTAGGTTGCCCTAAATAATATGGGAAATAAATGTCTATGTTTCAATTTATTTAGAGCGATTTCCATGTAATTTACATTAATTACCATATTCCAAAATATGTATAAAAGTGCGTTGTTTAGATTAACAAAAGATACACCAAAAAGGGAAAGAGATGTGCAGGTAGTGGATACCATTTCCATTATTTATACCGTCTCTTTCAATAATAAAAAGAAAGAGAAACATTTCTTTGTAAATTCAATCAAAGCAAGAATTTCAGTTGTGATTAATTTATGGGAAATTATAATAGTAGTCCTTTTTAAGGATAGCTCTAATAAAATAAAAATGTGGAAACAAGCGTTTTAGTTTAGAAATTGGGATATACGTATAACATGCCTAACGAATAAAAATAAGAATATATGTAAATGGCATAAATTATAGATATATACGTAGTAATTAATGGAATAGGATTTATGGACATTAATTACAAATTTAATGGGCGATAAATTTGTAATTGATGAGGATAAAGAGGAATATAATGGGAACTGGTAAGGAAAATTTAATGTGAAGAATTGAATCTAAGTAATGAATAAATTTTGAAACGTGAAAAAGGTTAAAGGAACTAAATAAGGATTAATTGTAGATGGTCCAATTTTGACAATAATGATTAATTTTTATGGATATATTAATTGAAGCAATAGATGGACCACATTTATTAGAAACCAAAATGAAAAATTAAGGAAAATGGGTAACGATGGAATGACCTATTAGAAATACTCATCTTATTTAGTAAGAAATGTTAGGACCTCAATATCATTTATACCACTTAATAATAAATGGCAGCTTCCAGCAAAGTTTTCTTTTAGAGTTTGTGGGTTGTAATCGCCAGTTGTCTCCCTTGGTTATGGGAAAAGTGAATAATGTGGTGTAAGGTATATCCCTGTTTTATTCCTGTGTTGATTTTATGAATGAGATTAAACTACTTGATAAATATATACATATTGAGAAGCAATGTAAGTAAAGAAATCTAATGGGGACACTTAACTAGCGATAAATCATAAGTAAAACAAGAAGTTAATGAGGAAATTGGTTAACAATCTAAAGTAAATATATATTTTAGTCCAAAAACTTTGGAGTTTTGAAAAAAAAAATGGCTCACAGAATGTCACCATCGACAAAGAAATAAACTGTATGGACATGAGAGGGGAATTTTCTATTGAACTAGAAAAAAAGGAAGATAGCAAAACTTTTCCTTAGGTGTCTGACTGCATGGAATTGACATAGGACCCTTTTATTTCCATTTTAGGCAATAGGACCTCAGCGTCTCTAGCATAGATTCATATCAAGGAGGTGGTTTGACTTCATGGAATTTCAGTTGGCATCATTAGTAATAGGGACCCCTTATTTTCTAGCAAATTTTGGAGGAGTTTGCTGCCAGCTTTAGGAACTTCATTAGATCTTAGCATTTACCCTTAGTAGAATTCGTGTATCATAGTAGCCACCAATAGAAGATTGGTATGAGACCCTTAAAGCACTTTATGGGAGGCTATACTAATTGTCAAATTATGGGTGGGAAACCACCGAAAAAATTCTACTCGAACCGCATTTGAATTAAGAGACTTCAGAAAGTTAGAGTTGGTTAGGTAGCATGTGTCATAAGATTTGGAAAGTTAGAAATATTGGCACCAAGATCTATTGGGACTTTTCCAATATCGAGGAAAATAAGAAAACCTGTAAGTTGGCAGGAGTCCATGACGTTTATCACGTTTTGCATTTGAGTAAATACCTTCATAGCATAGAAATAGTGGTAGAGCCTAATTAATTAGGGGATACTAAGATGGAGCCAATAGCATCCCGAGCCACTACATGCATTGTGGAGCACGAACTAGAAAGCTCCGCAATAAATAATTAGATTAGTCCGAGTACATTGGAGAGAAAATACAGTGGAAGGCATGAGGACTCCTTGCCCTAAGGTTTTCTTTGGTAAACTTTCCTTTCCAAAATTGGGATTTTGGTTGCATAGTTGTTGCTAGAATGGATAGTGGGAGATGGTTGCTACACTTTTTCACAAGCACTTTGCACTCATGAAGAGATTTTATGCATGTTGAGGGTATTTGCATACATACTTGCACGACACAAACATACACATATGCTAGGGTTGATCTCATTTATAGCATGTCTATAGTACATAATCACATTGCACTTTTGTTGAGTAGATGGTTGTATAGATAACTTGGTTACATAATATGGATGTAATTGTGTATTAAGTTGCTTGGCCCTTAGAAAGATTTTGGGGACGAAATTATTTTTAAGTAGGGAGAATGTAACACCCCGTAAAATCGACTATAGGTAAATAAATTAAATAAGATAAGGGTAAAGCGGGAAATTTTTTAAAAGTTGAAATTTGGCCATAAAAGTTTTAATGTTGCTTTTGTGGCGAAATTCTAATCAATTTTCATATATAATATGCTGAAAATGGTGCTTGAATAAAGAAGTTATGAGCATTTGAGGTTTTCATGTTTAAAATAATATAAATTGAACTCAAGTTCAAATAAATAATTAATTCTCAAATTTGAAATTTGAAAATTAACTGTGATTAGATATGGGATTAAGTACATGTTAAAGTTAATGTGAACATTAAATATAATTAAGGAATAAAATAAACTAATCAACAGAAATAAACAAATACACCCAAAACTACCGGGGCGGTCGACCGGTCGTATAGGGAAGTCGAGTGCTACTTTTGGTGACGGCTAGGGTTTTTGATGGAATAAAAGTTCCAGATTTATCTATTTTAACCTATTTTCATCCTACGGTTCTGGTCCGTTTCAACCCCTATAAATAAGACCCTAGAGTCTTCACTTTTATTCACAAATATTTTGTGAACATCAGCGAAGCTCTGTCAGTTCATCTCTTCTTAGATTCAAACTCCATTAGGGTTTCAGGTAAGAAATCTTCTATCCACATAATTTACAAGGATATAAAGTAAGTAATTTATGTCAAAACTAGAGAATGATACCGTAGTTCATGAATGCTGAAAGCACAACACTGATATTGGCAAATGGAAAGGTATATGACATTGATACTGGAATGTTGAAATATGCAATATTGATGCTGAGGTCATTAATACCACCAATAAGCTATGTTGTAGATAAAGGATATTGTAAGTTGGCAATGTCGTGAGTATTTATGCCATAAATGGTGGCGTCACAAAGAAATCTATGCCGAAAGAATGGTGATGAACCAATGTCGAAAGTATGAAGATAGATCAATGACGAAGGCCTATGATGTCGCATAGATGCAATGCCTCATACCACTTATAAAGCAGAATAAATGATGTTGGAGAGCTTTATGTTGTAAGCCATCAATGTTATAGCAACACGATGTATCATCCATGTCCCACCTCATTGATGTCGTGCTCTATCGATGTCGCACTTCATCTATGAAGGTGGAATGAATGTCGCATCTAATCAATATCGCCTCAGGATGATACTGCATCTCTTCAATGTCATTTTTTCCTTATGTCGCTTCTCTTTGATGCCGTCAATTGTCAATGCCGCTTGTTATCAATGTCTCTAATTGTCGATGCCACTTGTTATCAATGCCGCCAATTACCAATGTCACCCTTCAATGATGCTGCACTCCATTGATGCAACAGTTCTTCCTTATCGCATTCAACTAGACAACACTTCATTGATGTCAAATGCCAACAAATAATAAGGGAATCATAAATGATCAACAGATAAAAGAATATCAAATATTTTTGATGAAGTTTCCATATCAACAGCTGCATGCAAATCATAGGCATCATATGTTAATCGATGCTGCATTTTGTGAGATTATGATGTCGCATAACCTCAATGACGTAGGAATATCAAAGGCCATGCAAAGAAATGGGATTAAAATCATTCAAAATGGAAAATTCAAGAGGATTTAGTGTATTTTCTCTTGTAACGCTTCAAAGGCATTCATGTTGAAGCCATCACCAAAATAGCAGTCAACGTCCCACATCGTCAAGGGAAGCAAGCATGCCTCCTTCCAACCACTATAAATAAGTACATACCCCCTCATGGAAAGAGGCTCTTAACCTCTTTCTCACTCTTATCACTTTTTCCAATTAGGATCTTCTCCAAGTTTTCTTCATTGAGAGCTTGAGGATAAAATAGTAGCATAAAGGATAATAAGGAAGAAGACAACATATTTGTAAACAAGGGCCAATGCAATTGGATGATTGCATATTTGCATATTTTGTAACATACTCATGATTGAATAAATAACATGACTTGAGCCTGTAGCCTAAATTTGTTTGGACTTGCTTATTTCTTCTTTTGAACTTATGAACAATATTCCAAATAATCTTGTGAATACCAGAAAACGAATGGGTGTTATTGGAATTTCTATAGACATGCCTCATTATTTACATATCTTGAATGTTAAACCAAATTTTGATTTAACTTTTTGGCGTTAGAAGGAGGGCTCGAACTCCGAATATTTAAAAATGACCGAAATACCCTAAAAGGGTTTGAATTTCATATCTTAGGAAATTTTATAAATCCAATCCCTTTCAAATTCAAAATCTAGAAATTGATTATTACTAATATTCGTAGGAGTGAACAACATACGACAATTTGGATTCATACTTTCGATAATGTTCTTATCACTTAAACTATCTCCAGGCTAGCTCATTTATCACCCGACCTCATTTTTATTCGATCCATCCATCTCGTCCATCATCAATTCTTGCTTAAATAATCAAATACTAAGCATTCTAGTTGCTCCATCAATTGACGTTGAACTCAAATCGAGGCTTGATCTGGATGAAAATCGAATTCATAGATCTAACTGAATTCGAAATTATAGATAGGAGAGGTCTCATATTTATAGACGATATTAGATCTCAAGTCGACAATGATATTGATGGTCATCGAATGCTGAAGATCAGTGGTATATGAGCTTAATGCTTAATAACGAAAAAGGAATTCATCTCGAAAGGCATCTAATGTTGGATGTTTTAATGTCGCGGTTAAGTAATGAGGTAAGAAAGTCATGCCGCAAACCGAGTAATGTTGTAAGTCATTGAAACCAACTATTTGATGCCATAAATGGATGACGTCACAAATATATGACGTCGTAATGCTGCAAGTTAATTGATGTTGTAAGTGAGCGATGCCGCAAGTATTTATTGTCGTAACTATTCAATAGCGACCACATCTTGACGTTGAAAGTATCTATTGTCACCATTCAAAGTTTCTTGCCGAAAGGTTGAGTGCCATTTAAGAGATGTAGAAAAATTGATTGACGACAAAAGATCAATTCTGGAGCTTTATACCTAAATAAGCGAAATCAAGAAGTTTAAATCAACATCGTAATTCATTAGGGTTCATGCCACAAAGTAATGAATGTCAAAGAGAACCCATGCCCAAGTTTAATGGCTCAGAACTCATGTCTCGGGAAAATGGGCCTCATTTTGAAAATTTATAAATTTGAATACAAAGTAGTTTCAAAATTAAAGTTTTCCAAAAGCTTAACAAATTTCTTAAATACAAGAATTTCGAATTAACATAAGCATTTAAGTTTTGAATATATATATATATATATATATATATAGAAAAGTCTATTTAGACACAAAATATAGACATAATTGATGACACAAATAATCTCCACCATTGGATTGTCCCTTGAATTCCACATTCTTCATAAAGACAAAAAAATCCAATGATCCGGATCTTTTGTGTCACCATTTGATGCTCAAATAGCCAGCCCATATATATATATATATATATATATATATATATATATATTCTATCCCAAAGGAATCACAGTTCGAATATTATCAAGTGTGGGATATATAAAATGGTTTCAAATAATTTAACTTTATATAAATATATGAAGCTAGTTTTAATGCATAACAGGTTTTGCAAATATCAAGTTTCATACGTGCGGCTTTGTAAATAAATATCTCATGTATATCAACTATTTGATTTCACATTTGGTTTCTTAAGCATATAATTTCACGCATGGATTCAAAAATTCGAAGTTATTTAAACTAAGAAAATATACAGTTTCGTATATTCGAGTTTCTAAAAAATAGATATAAGCTTCAAATGGTTAAATATGTATCATTTTGAACATATATATCATCACATTTCAAGTTCATATAGCTTCATATATATAGAATTCATACATGTAAGTTTCAAGAATTTACAGTTTCGAATATATGTAAGTTTCATACACAAATTTGGTTTCATAAAAAAACTTTTGAATAAAAGCTTCAAACATATATGTTAGATTTTGAACATATAAGAGTTTAAACATATATATATATATATGTTTTAGGTATATGTTAAATGTTTGAAAATATCAAGTTTCAAGTTTATATAGCTTCAGTATAAATGGTTTCAAGAAGCATGTGATTTCAAGTAAGTAACTTTGAATATGCATGATGATTTCAAATACATCAAGCTTAGAATAGAGCAAATGTTTTTTAATATGAGTATCATCACAATTCAAGTCTTTATGATTTTGTATATACATGTCGCTATCAAATGCATTAAATTTAAATGCACATGAATCCAAATATATAGCATACATCAGGTTTTAAAATATACAAGCTTTTGAATATAAAGTTTCTCATGCATCACAGTTTGTAAAAAAAATACATTTTCATATATATGTGTGTGCGTGTGTGTGTGTGTGTGCGCGCGTGTGTGCGTGTGTGCGTGTGTGTGTGTGTGTGTGTTTGCAAGTTTCAAATATAAGTGGTTTCACGCATGTGCACAGTTGCAAATGCACAAAGCTTTTAATGGCAACTTGGAAGTTTAAAATAACCCTAGGGTTCATTTAGTGGAGGTCTAAATAAGGAATTAGGAATCTAATTAGTTTTTTAGTTTTGTCTTTATTGTTAGAATCTTCTAATTTTTTATTTAGACTCGTGTAGCCTCTCTGTCTTGATGTTAGATTTTTTTCAGTCATGGTAAAGATCCATATCAAAGTCATATTCTATAAATCTGTTTCTTTTCTCATTCCATTAACTTATTCATCCATTCTTTATGGAATTGTTTTAGAAATCTTTGGCTTAAAGTTATGTTTTTTTTCACATAAGATAATGAAATATATCTATTTCATTTATTATATTGTATAAATTTATTGTAGAATCTCTTATGTCTATAAGTTCGGTTACATATTTTTTTTTAAATATGTTTGCAATAGTATATCGGTCTTTCTGACTTAAGTCTGTATTTTTTAGAACAAAAAACAGTTTTTTGAGAAATTATTCTTCTAGGTGATTATGTAAATATTCCATTAAAAGGTTTGTAATTTTTAATGGTTTTCAGGAAATTTGATGTAAGAAGGGAGACATGAATCTTAGAATACTTTAGTAAAGCAGGCACTATTCTGATATTATTCATTTTCTTCCTTAACCATCCCAACTTATTCTGATGTTTTTATTTAAAATTTATTAAAATATTTTTTATGTAATTAATTCTCACCTTTTCACTCTAAGAACTACTTCCCTTAAAGGGCTAACGTCCTCATGACAAACGCCTAAGAGAGGTACTTGGTTCTTTCAAACGAGTTTACGTCTTTTGAACTAAAATACATGAAGGATATTCTTAACTTATAAATATAAGCATCTCATCATTATGGAAAAAATTAAACAGGAAGATAAATGAGTAAGAATCATACCTAGCTTGCTTCACTGTTTCTTCTTTGATTCACGTCAAAGGAGTTTAGCTCATTCTTGCAGGAATTGCCATTAAAACAAAGGCTTGCATGGAGGAGGATTTTATTTCACTTTAATATATTACAACTCAAGTCTTACTACTTCGATATTTCTTCAACTGACTATGGGTGTTTATATAGCCTAACACACCCAGTTACACACATATAAGTGTCAGTGGAGAACTGGAAGATTTACATTATGATACAAAGTGGGTAGTACTATATTCCCACTAATAAGTGATTAATAAAAAGTAGAACAAAGTGGGTAATACTATATTCCCACTAATAATTACTTAATAAAAAGGTAGCTTTCCACTCATGTCTCTGTCTTGCCA
This sequence comes from Allium cepa, assembly GCA_030765085.1. Classification (NCBI taxonomy): domain Eukaryota; kingdom Viridiplantae; phylum Streptophyta; class Magnoliopsida; order Asparagales; family Amaryllidaceae; genus Allium; species Allium cepa. The sequence goes on from CM060932.1 coordinate 270,799,392, forward strand.
CGTTTGTCCTTTGAGTGGACGTTTATTTGCTGTAGTAGGTTTCCTTCACATCATGCCATCAAGTCAGGAATTTCATCCTTTATTTCTTTACTGCTGGCAGAGCCTTCTTCTTCTTGGAGTTTTGTTTGGAGTTTTCTGTAAATGTTTACGATGTTTGCCTAGGGTGGAAAATGTCAAAAGGCCTATATTCTGGCCCAAATTCTTCTATGTTTTTGGTTATGTAGACCTTTGTAACTGGAGTCTCAACATATAATTTGAAGCTCCTTTTATCTGTGCTGTTCCGATTTAGATTCCTTCCAATTATGTAGGCTCTGTACCTTTCATAATGTTGTTGTTCATTCATTTTTGGGGTGGATTTGTCTAGGAATTATGTAGATTCTTCCAAATCTGGATAATCCATGTCAAAATTATGTTCCTTGATTTTAATAATATGTGATATCCCGGAAATTTTGGCAATATAAATTTAATAATCTGTGTAAAAAATTAAACTAATTTGATAATAATTGTTAATAAGATCTAAATTGATTTCATAATCTTCTTTTAAATAAATATTTAGCTGATAGTTTATCTTTTAAAAGCTAATTTAAATTGTTTCTATTTATAATGTATATATGTATATATTGGTATATATTATAAATAGATAAGTTTTGTTTTTAAATTTAATAGATAAAGCTATGTTTTCTAATTCTATTATTTTTGGTAATTTGGAAATTTAATATTTAATAAATAATAATATGATTTTAAATATACTCAAGATAAGATTAAAATTTGTTTAAATGATTTTAACTTGAATTTCAAATTAACAAAGGTTGTTTTAATTTTAAATGTGGTTAATAAAATAAGTAATATATTTAGGTAGTGATAATTTCATTTATAAATTATTTTAATTTAATAACGAGTTATTTTAAAACAATCTAAATAATGTAATATTTTTACAAATGGATTTCAATACGAATAGAAATGGTTATTTTAAAATTATTTAAATACATGTATGTGTATTTTGGAGGAAGCTATAATTTGAAAGATTTAAAAATAAGACTTTTTAAATGTTAAATTAAAATAAACCTTATTAATACTAACCCAAGTATAAAAATAGTAAATTAGTATTTGATAGTTATGTTAAAATAAAGGAGAGCTAAAATACTTAAGTTAAAACAACTTTCTAATGTACATGAGACGAATACAAACTAGGTTTGTATATGTGTAGCCTGTAGGTTTTAAATGGCAAAAGTTAAGAAACAAAGTAAAGTTCAAAACATATGCAGGTAAGAGAAATGCAAAACAAAATATCTAAGCATAAAAATAAGTAAGTTGAAACATAAGGTACATCCACATTAAAAGCTTTCATCTCAGCATAAACTTATGTCATTTCGAATTGTATAAAATCATTCCAGCCTCCCTAATGCAAATATCTTGCCTGATAAAACAAAAAAAAGTAAAGCAAAGAGAAAAAAATCTCTGATACAAACAGAAAATGTTTGTACAAGTTTATACAAACCCTGTAAAACACATTTCTATGTATATCTTCTCATCTCTTCTCATTTCAATTCGTTCAAACCAGAGAAGAACTATATTGCAAGCCTCTTCATTTTTTTATATAAACTCAAATATAAAACTGAAAACATTTTTACAACTTCAGCAAATAATACAAGAGGATGTAAGGTTCAAAGCTGTTTGCAAACAGCTGTGTTTTGTCTTCATTCTCAAAACTGTGAGTAACATTTTTAACCTAAGTTTTTTAAACTTGTTGCATGTTAATATTTGAATGCTTAAATATTTGTGTGAATATTTATAAGTTCATTACTCTGTGTGATTGTGAAGTGGAATATCAGCACATTGGAACCTGTAAAACATCTATGTATTAAAATTTAACTCAGATTTGATTCAAAATCATTTCTGCTTGATCCAATGACTGCTAGGATTAGTATCTAAATAAGGCAAGGAGATTAGGATCAAAGCAAATCATTCTAAATTTTTAAGTTCAAAGCTGAACAAACAAGTGTGCTCTGTTCTATCTTCTCAAAACTGTGAGTAACCTCACTTTTAAATGGTTAAGTATATATATATATCTGTTGCATATTCATCTTTGAATAAGTATGTAATGTGTATATATAAATTCAATTATGTTGTATGATATGTAATGCATGTGTATTATCAGAGTACTCTCTGTATTTAACTTCCAGGCCTTGTTTTGTTAAAAAAAATCAAAATCTTTTTATTTAATCTCTGTTTAAACTCAAGATTTAAATGAAAATGGTTTGTTTAACTGCAAAATTTAGTTTGGAATTTTATTCAAGTCAAAATAATATTAATAAAAATCTGGAATCAAAATTTAACTGATCAAGTCTAAAACAAGAGGAAATTTAAATATCCTAATTTATTATTCCAGAGTTAGGATTTGAAACACCATGCAAAAATTTGAATTTTGAAACAAAAATCTAGGTTTTTAGTGAAGGGATTAAAGTGCAGTTTTAGGTTCATCAGAGAAAGGAAATTTGGGTAACTCTGATGATCTATGAGACCGGAAGGGTCGGGGCTTTGCTGGGAGATGGAGTAGTGAACGAAGTATCTAGGAAAAATGGTAGAAGAGGTGGATGATCATTATGTTGATGATGGGGGAAGTTTTAGGTTCTTAACCCTAATTTAACCGGGTTTGGTTGTTTGATCCACCGCGGGTAATATGATTGATCGAGCGTTTCGTGTTTTTAGGAGATGGTGGTTGGATTGTAGAGGAAGGCAAGGCCGAAGTTTCAAGACCCCTAATGGTCGGAGTAGCAGCGGCGAGCTGTTGACAGGTTTCGAGGGGAATCTGATTTTTGTTTCCAGGTGGAGTTTCGAACTCGTCTTCGTTTCAGGTTGCCGTGGTGGCTTTGGATGATCGTGGTGTTATCTGGTGGTAGTCGGCGACGTGTTGAAGATCGTGTGGGTGGCCGGAGGTGGCTGGGGCCACGGTGCACGTGCACCGTGCTCATTTCGGTGTTGAAGCAACTGTGGGTGGTGCATGGTTTTGGCTCGGGTAGTACTCGGGTCACTCGAGTATATGACTCGAAGCAGGGGAGAGTTTGATCCGAAGTACTTCTGCTTTGGTCTCGGGTTGAATAGTTTTGCTACAGGTAGTATATAACTGCCTGAAGTTAAATTTAAACCAAATTTAAAGCAAATTAAATTGTAAGCTAGTGTAATCATGATGTTAAATTCAAATGAATTTAAGTTTGTCAACTACGTTTAAACAAAGTATAAATCTAATTTGAAGTATGAAATCGAATTTAATTTTTGAATTCAAAACTTAAACGAGATAAAGGTTTTAAATTATTTAAATGTGGATTTCAGGTTTACAAACCTGACCATTTTCAGGTTTTAAATTTCAATTTAATATTTGAAAACTGCAATTCAAACAGAGGTTTAAATTCAAAGTTAAAGTATAGATTCAAATGAACTTTGGAATCTTAAGGTTTTAAAATAGATTTGGATTTGGAAAATCAAGTTTTTAATTCAAGTTATTAAAAGAAAGTTTAAATCAGAATTTTAGAAGTTAAATAAATTGTTTAACTTGAATTTGCAAGTTAAAAATACAATGTAATTTAAAAGCTAAATTTTTAACTAAAAGTTGAGTAATTTAAAGGCCCGTCTTATATAAGTTTCATATGTAAATAATAAATGTTATTTTCATTTATTTAAAAGATTTTAAATTGAATTTAAATTTAGTTAATGTTAAATAAATAACCATTTTGAGTCTTAAAATCAAAATGGGATTTGTAATTAAATTTAAAAATGAAATGTTCTAATACACTTTAATATTAATTAAGTCATTAATAAAGAAATAAATTATCTTAGGAATAACTAAGATATTTAAATGATTTAATAAGTTAATTAAGAAATGACTTATGTATTGATAATTTAGATTAATTTATAAATAAAGATCAATTAAGAAGTAAATTAAGGATTATTATTAGTTAATGTAGATAATTAACTAAAGGTTATTAATTAATCGATTAATGTGATTAATTTTGATAATTAATTAGATTAATTAGATAATTTATTGTTAAGTGTAATTACTTGATAAAAGTAATTAAGAGATTAATTACTTTCTGTAATAAATTTTGATAATATGATAAATTTAAGTTAATTAATTTAGTTTGAGGAATCATTCGGTGGTTTGATATGCATAATTACTTAAGTGTAATCAATGGAGCATAATTACTTGGAGAAGTAATTAGATGATATTTACTGGATGTAATTAATACAAAAGGATTTGTAAATGGAGTAATTTGGATAATTACTTTTGTAATTAATTAAGGGATTAATTAATGGAGATAATTAATTATGGGATAATTAATTTATTAATATAAGTAATTAATAATAGTTAATTACTGGTTGATATTAATCAAGGGTGATTAATAATTGAGTTAAATTAAAGATGAATCTTTTAATGTAATTAATTTAAATAAAGTAATTAAATTTAAGTCTGAATTAGAGATCATTAATTAATATAATTAATGATGTAATTAAGAATTGGTTAATTAAGAAATAATTAATAATGTGGTGATTAATTTATGTAATTAATTAAGAATAAATGTAATCAATTATAAATGAAGTAATTAAATGTTAATTACTATAAATGATTTAGGATAATTAATCTGTGAAATTAATTAAAGACTAATTACTTATTGTAATTAGAAAATGATTAATCAAAGGTATTGATCAAGATGAATATCTAGAGATTAATTAATTAATTTGATTTATAATTAATTAATGTTTGTATAAGTAGGATTTATAGATGGAATAATTAATTTAATTTACTTTAAATTAATTAGAGATAGATGTAGTTAATTTAATTCATTTTAATTTAATTATAGATTGTGATTTATAAATCATTGCTTATGAATGAATGATATTGATATTTCATTTGATGATTTTGGATTCAGATATGACATGAGTAATATTTATGTGATATGGATGCTTGGTTTAAATATGATAATATTTTATTATCTGTTTGGATGATGACATTGATTATCTGTTTATGATGATGATGTGATTATCTACTGTGATATTATGAATCATCTATCTGTGTGTATATTGATTATATTGAATTAAACGGTTAAGACTAAATAGACAACTTGGCCTTAAAAGACACGTTTTGGATTTCGATGAGACCGGGATCGGGTTTCCACATTTGGAACATCCGAAAACCACATCGATTCCAAATTAATGATAGGTCGTGAATCTGAAGTGAAGATGAAGATTCAGAATGCAAGGGTTATTTTCGTTAACTCTGAGGGTGATTCCAAAATGAGTGTAACGAGATAATGCCTTCGGTTTCATTCGAACCCGGAACGAACTTGTATGGATTGAATGCTTTCAACACATCGTCAGGTGGGCGATGAGCATTCTAAGGAATGTATTCTCTAAAGGTAATCGCAGCCTCAAGCCTCATCAACCGGGAATGGCTAAAACATGGGAGGTGCAGCAAGGTTAGGTGGGTCATGCCCAAGCAGGACAAGGATATTCCCCTGTCTAGATGTCCCTTTATTTTCGGCTGTGTGGGTGGTTGATTGCAACAACTGCCGGGGTTAACTTGTTCGGGACTGTTCAGTAAGGAATGGTTTTGGCCTTGTGTTGCAGGGGGTCGGGAGTGATCCTCGGTACGTTGATCTAGGCCACGTACTGTGACGGGCGGTACCCCAGTAGCCCTGCCATTGTATGGAATCCACAATCCAATAAGTGCCAACGGTTTTGATTGTATTACCCACTTTTGTGGCTAGTAGCTGGAATTTAATGAATGTAACAATTTTGGCTATTTTCTATTTACTTGAAAACCCTAGACCTATTATAATATCACTGAATTTCCTATCAAATGTTTTGGTTAGCGTAAGGTAAAAACTTACCCATGTTTATTTGTTGGGAGTCTTACGTGATACCTTTTGATTTCAAAAGGATTTTCAAAATTAAGCAACTTTAACCTGTTACTCACACCAGATCCATGTCTGACCCGGAGTTTATTTTATGTTTTTCATAAACTCTCGGGTACCCAAATTTTTACGGGTAGCCAAGGGATTCAGGTTAACTTTGACGAATTCTGGAGGAGTAATGGAGCAGGAGGCTTCAGCGTTGTAGATATACAAATAGTTCCGCTGTGTTGGTATCTTTGAGTCGTATTGATTGAGTTGATTGTGTTATGTTGTATTAACTAGACAGGTGTTTATAACTGTCTAGTATGTGATGTATTATCTGTATAACTCTGATTGATGTTGTACATTATGTGAATACTTATGTGATTATTATAATTTATTCGTTCCGCTGTGAGTTTCTGATGTTGTTGTTCTTTCTTCTCTATCTTTTCTACTTTCTCACCCCTTTCTTTCTTCAAGACGAAACAGATTTCTGGTGTAGAAACCCGGGTCGTCACACAATATGTCTGGCTAGATCTAGTAAGTCATTGCCGTAGTGAGGAGGGACTGTTGTAATCCTTAGATGTAATTCTATGTCAAGAACCTCTATGAAGTAGTCTATAATCGAACAAAGAGGCTCTGGCAATTCTATTTGGTGTCATCCATTTATGTATACATCTTTGATGAATCCATAATTTAACAGGATGGTTGGATCTAACGTAAATTTTTCATGGACCAAGTATTTATATTGTGAAAGCTTTAAATTTATAAGTGGTATATATGCAATTATCGTGCACCTCAATTTGTTGAAAAGTCTTTGCAATCTGTAAATTGTTTTGTACATGGGATATTCTGATTTTTTAATATTTCCTAAGTAATTTGGAATCCAGGGATTCTTTGTGTAGAAAATTCTGTCAGTAAAGAATAAATTTATTTGTATGTGGCAGCATTTTGTTCTTTTGTGGCCTGGAGAAATTGGATTTCTCTATTAAAGGTTTCTGGAAAGGAAGTTGCCATATTTTTTAGATGTAGAAGATTAGTTTGTGGAATATGGTCAAGTTGGATCGTCTTTCCATTTTGGGCTTCCTTTGTAGTGATTGCCGCAAAAGTTGCTTTGGGCCTTAAGTTTATTTCTGTGGCATTTGTTGTTTCCTCTTTTATTTTTACTCCTGAGGATATGGTTTGTATCTATTTGATGGTGTCCGATACTATGTAATCTTTGCTATGAATTTTTTCTGTAGCAATTTTAGTTGTCTCATAAGTGTAATATCCTTTGTAGAATGGTCTTCCATACCTGGAGTTTTGTTCAAGCTCTTTTAACTTAGGAACCATTTCTTCCCAAGAGAGATATATACCAGCACTAGGTCCATTGAATAGATAATAGTGAGTAAATTTCTTTATTGCTTCTATATTTGTAAAAATCTCAACAAGAGTATACACTATTCTGCGTTTTTATTATTGTCTTGTGCTGCTGTGGATAAGTCCATATATTGTCTAGCACCATTTTTTGTTCTTCGGTTAGTTGAGCATTTGTAACAAATCTATTTTGTGCATATGTCTTTAGGAACTTCCTACTGTTTGTCAATTGATTTGTAGCAGACATTTTTGTTTCTTCACTATTGACAAGATCATAATCTAATAAGGAGTCAATAAATAGTCTTAATAATTTATCTAGTAATATATTTGATTTACCTTTGATATGTTCTCATATACTTTTAGTACCACGGTTTAGGATTGCATTTTTTAATTTTAACCATTTGTTATTTATTATGCTTTTTTACTTTTTATTATTTTCATATTTTACTTTAGATTCACAATCTGTTCTTATGTTATTTCCTTTGTGATATTATAAAAAGTCTAAAAGAATCTAAGATATATATTATGGCTAAAATTTCGTAGTCTAATGAAGTCATATAGCCTTTTTTATACGTTCTTGAAGTATATCTACATATTTTTCAGTAGATTCAGGATCGGTTTTATATTTTTTACTTAATAATATTGCTCCCCATCCTAAGGAAGAACCATCAGTTTCTATAATTAAGTAGTCAGTAGACGGTGGTAAAGCTAATGGTTTTAAGTTTTTAGCTAGTTCTTTTATTTTTTGGATTTGTTTTATGTCTTCATTGTTAAATTCTCTTTTACCTTTGGGGCATGCTTTAAGGGTCCAGTGTATTAGACAAATTTTGTATAAAAGGTCTAGCATAATTTATTAATCCTAGAAATGATTGTAATTGTTTTAAATTTTCTATTTTATCTGGAAATTCTAATATTTTTCTGGATATATGAGGTTGTAATTCTATTTGTCCTTTTCCTATTTTTACTCCTAGGAAATCAATAGTATTTTTAAACAGTTCGATTTTCTTTTTGGAGATTATTAATCCACGTGTTTCATAAAGCTTGAAAACAGTATATAAGTGTTAAATATGTTATTTTTTGTTTTTGAGAAGACTAGTATATCATCTATGTATACGCTTGTAAATCTACTACAGTGTCTAAATATGTTGGAATATTTATGGAGCATTTTTTTAATCCAAACGACATAACAAGTCATTCGTAATGTCCTTCTGAACAAGAAAAGTTGTCCAGGGTATTGATTCCGGGTGCATATTTATTTGTCAGAATCCTGATTTTAGATCAAATTTTGAATACCAATAATTAATTTGTATTTTATTGATCAATACTTCTTTTCTGGGATACAATATCCTTCCTTTATATTGTCATTTAGTCTTGTACAATCCATGACCATTCTGTTTTGTCCTCTCTTACGTTCATATTCTTTTTATACTATCAAAGCTGACGTTCTATATCTAGAGTCTGTTTTTCTAATAATTCCTAACATGCATTTTAAATTCTTTAATCATCAAATTATCATATTTGGGTGATCTGGTTTTAATTGTAATGTCTGGGTTAATTATGTCCAATTTATAGTATATAGAGTCTTTTTCCCAGTATTTTAATGGTTTTTCCCCTATAATTTCTAGTTTTTCGTGTTTACTGACAATTTGGTTTATGTCATTAGTTGTTAATAGAATATTACTTAGCTTATTTGGTTGGATAAAATCTGTTTCTATCTTAAAGTCAGTGTTATTTATTTCATATATATTTTTATTTTCATACCATAAGGGTTGTTCTTCTGTTATAGTAAGACTATTACTATATTGGTTATCATTATCTTGTCTTTGGCATTGGCCAGGAATTTCGCAAGTGCAATTTTTTTTTTTGGGTTGTGTCTCCACCATGCTTGTAGGGCATAAACTCTGATATGAGGGGGGGTTAATGTTGTTTTCTTATTTATTTGTAGGTAATCTTCATTAAATGAAAAACTTCCATTGTCACTTAATAAAAAGTTTAAACACAGTATTAAATTTATATTTCCTAAATTTAATTTTGTAACCCATATTTGTTTAAAGTTACAGTGTTTTGACCATTGATCACATGTAATGTGAAATCTTAATTGTACATTTGTAATTATTTCAGTTATTATATTAGTTGTTTCATCAAATTGCGTACTTTGTTTGGATTTATTGGCTTTTGTTATGAGATGATGAGGTATTAATTCTGAGTTTATCGTTGAGCTGGTAGCTCCAGTTGATATTTATTAAGGTTGGTATCCTTAATTCTCTTAAGTGTTCAGGATTACACATTAAAGGCACTTGTATTACTTCTCTTGTATTATTAAGATTGTTTTCTTATATGTCTATGATACGTTTTCTTTTGTCATTTTAAAATAATTTTCTTTTTATTTCATTTATTTCAATTTCAAAATTATTTATTGTATTTTTCAGTTTTGTTATTCTATCATCATTACTTTTTTTTATCAGATTATTGTAGTTTACTTTTAGTTGGGGTTTTTAAGCTAAAATACTTTTCTACATATGTGTAACATACTTCTGTAGTGCATTTTATGCATTTGAATCTTTTACTGAAGGCGGGATACCAAGGACAAAAACAACATTTTTTTGTATCAGTTCCCATTTTATATTTAAACTCATGGATGCTTTCTTCATAATCCATTAAGTTTAGAAATTGTTCTATAGGGATATTTCTAAAATCTATTGATTTTATTTGACTGTTTGTTAATTCTTCTATCAGGGAATAATCCGAGTTAGAAGTTCTTTCTTGCTCTTCTAAACCTTCTAATGAACGATAGAATATATTGTAGAAGTTTCAGAGACATCTGAGGCTACTTCTAGTATATCTTCTTTAATAGAGTCTACTAGGTTTGATTCTCTAGTATATAGATTATGTTTTTTTGGACAAGTAGATGACAAGTGTCCTTTTTCATTACATGCGAAACATGTAATTATGTTTGTATATGTTTTCCTAGGATTATATTTCCTAACATGTTTATTTTTATTCAAATAAGGTTTTTTTGCACTAAATTTTCTTGGTATATTGTTTTTTAGGTTTAGGTTTTGTGTTAATAGTTTCTTTAGATCCATATTGTTGAGGTGTACATATTTTTCTACAAAACCCATAATTTTTCTGTTTCGATTCTCTTTGTATTTGTATTTACGTACACTTCCTTTTGAGTTCAGAAATTATATGAATTATTCTAATTCCTATATTGTCATACGTTTTAGGGATATTAGAATATGTTTCATTCCAGGATTTATGTATTTCTTTTCCTAAGTCTCCAAGTAAATTAGAATATAATCTATCACCTATTTCTTTAGAGTAATAGTTTCCAGATATGATTGCGTGGTATAAAAATTCATTTAGAAATTTTATTATATGTTTCCAATCCGGTTGTTGTATTTCTTCTAGATTTCTCATGGCTTCTTATTGTCTAAGTGTTAATTCTGTATTTATTTCTCGACCAGTTATTATCCTATGTATTAGATATGCAAAGTTATATATATTACCATCTTGTGTTACCGAGGAGGCTACTTTGTCTGGAAAATTGCTTTTGTAAGCTTCCTACATTCCTTTAGCAATATCACCTAAATAATTTTCTGCTGTTCTAACCATTTCCTCTTCGGTTATTATGTTTGTATGCTTAGCTGAATAGTCCATGCTATTGCAGCAGTCCATTGTTCTAGATATGTATCTAATAGTTGTGGATGACATTCTGTAACGTTAAGTATTACAGAATCTTTTCCAAAAAGTGTTTTCCTCGGTAGGTGTTCTTTTTCCTATAGTTCTTAAATTTTCTCATTAGTGTAAGGGTTTACATTTATTCTTGGTGGGTGTCCTAAAGGATAATCCATCTTATGTGGGGTTCTTTCAGATAAGTTACTGATGAACTTTCCCCTTGTCCTTCCATTAGCTCTATATGATAAGTGTATTCACTATCTAGTTCTTCAACTGTGTTATAATCTTTTGTTTTATTTGTTTTTTGTCCGAGTACTTCATTAGAATCTTTCAAAAAGTGTTCTAATGTAAGTATTGTTTTAATCCTAACATTATTTTCATCATCTGTATAGACAAATGTGTTATTATCTATTTGGTTATTCTTTTTAAGTTGTTCTTCTAATTCATATAGCTCCAAGGTTCAAGAACCATTCCTAGCTCCTCGGGATATATTATTTTATCCATTATAAATTTCTTTGGAGTTCAGAATTAGATTCGTCATCCGTGTCTATGTATTTTTGGTTAGAGGGTCCATAATCTTTAAATCTTAAGGATAATGTCCCAATAGGATTTGTATAAGTTACAACATCGTTTGGTTTTAGTGTATCTCTATTTTCATTAGGATTTTGAATGTTCCATTCATATCACGCCAACATAGATGAGTCTATTTCCATTGGTCTTAAAAATTTAATACCAATGGATGTTAGTTTTTTTATTCCTTCATCAAGTTTAATTTTTATCTTAAAAGTAAATTTTGTCATACATTTTTCCCAAAAATGTTATGTCTAGCAATATGTTTTTTTACCATTAAAATTTTCAAATCCTTTGGTTTGGACTTCTTCTTTTATATGTTTATAAAAGTCATGTAATGTCATTGTAAAATTTGGTGATATATAAACAATACCAATGTTATTGTTCGTATCAACTTCTATTGTTCCAAATATAGCTTTATCTAAATCTTAATGTCTGTCATCTATTAGAATTATTAGTAATTTAGCTCCTATCTTTTGTCTGACTAATCCTCTTATTCCTATAACAATAAGTCCTAGATGGATTAGTTTTTAATTTTGTATTCTTAATTGTTTAATGACTTTATTGGACATTAAATTAATTATCTGTTGAATTCCATCGCTTAAGGAGAGAACCTCTTCCCTGTGATGTTTATATAATCCCGTGTTTATTGTAAATATGCCTGTTCTATACAGTTTCCTTGGATTTAGGATATTAAGTTGGTTGTTTGAAAATACTTATAGGTCATTTTATATATTTATTATTTCTTATAGTTGGGATTGTGAACTCACGGATCTCCTTAGAATGCCATCTATCCAAGTATTTGTGGTTAAGCTATTACTTTATATGGGTCTGTCCATTAAAGTTCTGGATGTTCCTGTAAAAGATCTTCTATTCATCATATGTTATTTAATCTTTTAAATGTTAGAAAACTTATTTTGGTCCTTTTATCTTTATCTGTGTCTATTGGTCCTAGATTTGGATTTGATATCTTTTCGGTTACTGATTGATATCATAATCTTTTTCTTGTGTAGATTTGTCTAAGTTATTTAATTTTCTGTCTAGATTTATAATTTGTTTGTCCATCAAGTCTAGTCTATCATGTATTTGTGTTAACATTGCTATTATAGTATTAGTCATTAAGCATAATACATTATCCGCTTTGTCCGCAAAAGTGTCTTTATTATATCATGCTGCCAATGTATCAGTTTGTTTTAATAACATGTTAACATATTTTTTGGCTTCAGAATAATGCTTATTATCTTATCTCATATTAATTTAATTGTATGTATTTTATTTCCAGTAACATTTGCTCAATTTTTTGTATTTGTAATTCAAAATGTTTTTTATTTGCATTAGATTGGTTTTTAATTTGTAAAAATAAGTCCTTATTATGTATTTCAATTTCTTTAGGTTTGTTTTCCTCAATCATTTGTCGTAAGGAAATTATATCTTGTTTATTTAGAAAAATCTTGTGTTGTAGAGCTTTAAACTCTTAGTTTTTGTACAGTATTATCAAACTTATCTATTTTTTGTAATCCTATTTTTAGGTAATTCTAGTTATCTTGTATTTGTTGAAGTTTTTTGTTTCTTGAAACCATGCTTTCAAAAATAAGTTCAACTAATCTATATAACTTTTCATTGTACCAATCTCGAACACACGTCAATTCTGGATATATGTAAGTAAATTTGATACAATCAAAGTTTCATGTTTTAAACATATATCAGGTATCATATATGTGTGCTTTAAGAAAAATGTGTTAAGCTTCAAAATGTATAAAGTTAGCCCCGTGCATATCAGATTTTGAATGACAGATAAAATCCTCCAGTACACAAATACCATGCCTTATAGTACAAAATCACAATGTTCATTATCAGGTATAGGCATTAAAATAGAGGAATATGCTGAAAAGATAAGTATAATATGGTGCAAACTAGACCAACACACGGTACATGAATAAGCTAATTATGCAAGTTTTGATCGCATAAGTCATTATTTTGCATTGGAATATGGACAAGGCATCAACTCATAACCTATGTAGTCATGTACTTAGCACAATCTGGTTATGTGTAATAGACGCATGTATATATATATATAAAATGCATATGGATTTTGCTAAGGCAAACATTATTATGTGTCATCGTATGTCAGGTAGGACGTGTTCACATGGAAAAGTAATTACTACATTGTGTGCATGAGCCATACTTTGTATAGTATATTACCCTATGCCCCTTATTATAGGATTGGACAAGCATCAATGTTTTAAAAACGGTGATGATCTAAGCTTGAAAGTTCCTCCTAGCGATGCAGGACATTTCAAGTGCACATACCAAATAAGCATGAGCGAACATGTACTCAAACTATGAGTTTATTACTTGCCTATGCACTGAGCTTATTATTACTTAGCGAACGTAACCATATTATATTATTGTTATGGCACTTTTAATTGTTGATTATTATTGATGCATTTAAGATCTAAAAGCTAATGTTTCAGAAGCACAGTGTACATAAGTTTGCAATTTAATGAAGTTAACCGTGAAATATTTTGGTTATTATCCACCATGAACCAACTCTATTCATTGAAATTTATAACTTATTTTAATGCATAAAATTCATCACCTGCTAACGTGGAATTCAAGCTTCTTTACAGTATCCGAGAAGCTTTAAATTTTCTTGTCAAAGTGTTGCAGGAATCTCTATTATCAGATGATATTTTGGTTTTCTTGTATTATTAGATGAGATTTTGATCTACTTGTCATTAGACGAGATTCAGATCTTCCTATCATCAGATGAAATTCTGGACTTCTTATTACCATATGATATTCTGATTTTCTTATTATCAAAGGATGATTCTTGGCTTTCTATGAAAGATGATAGTTTAAAACATCCAAGATAAAACGATTCTCTATCTCAAGGCCTTGATTTATATATAATGGATTTCTTTATGAGCTTATGGATCATTATCAATCATCCATCATAGGTAGTTTTCGATAAAAGATAAGTATTCAAAATCCTCTTAAAAGAAAAGGGTTCTTAAAAAAAGGTGCGCTCTTGCCCGTAAGGTCTATCAATTCATGTATCATTACATTTTAAATTTACAAACAAAATATTTCTTTCACTAAGCGAAGTGTTACAATTATACATATCATTCCAAGGTGGTGTAATATAAACCAATATTATTCTTAATAAGCAGTTTTTTTCAAAAAGTTGTGCTAAACAAATCTTTAGGAAAAATATTTCAAAAATCAAAAGAGTTATTATAATCCCTATCGATTGGAAAAATATGTATTTATCTATTTCAGGATGATTTGTAAAATCTTTAAAAAAATATTGCTTAACATCAGTAATTTCCCATAAAAGGTTTTGATTCGAAATGTTTTGACAAGAGCATTCTCAAAGCTTCAAAAATCATTGAAAAAAGAAACCTGTACATATTCTCCAAAAAAAAAAAATTAAAACTATTAAGGCTCATTAGCACTACTAAAACTTTAATTAGAAGAGTCTATTCCTGATTAAAGGTCTATTGGTTCATAAATCATGACCCCCAATATCTTAATTGATATATATATATATATATATATATATATATATATTATGAAATTATTTTAACAAATAAGTTTTATGAAAAATTCCTTTGATCTTCGAACATTGGGAATAAAATCTCTTATCCAGGCTATTAGAATGCTCTAAGTAGCTTTCAAAAAGTTGGAGAATGGAAAAGCATTCATAATAAGTCATGAGCATGAACCACAAAAGGAACAAATCAATCTAATCAATACTTAATGAGAGATGAGAAATCCATCTGAAGACTGAATGGTGAAGTAGCTTAAGCGCCTGAATATCGACTAAAGATACTAAGAAAAGCAATAAAACTAATTATGAGATTTTTGCAAGAATCAACACCTTCCATACATGAGTTTAAGAATATCGATTATAAGATGATATTCGGATTATCAACAGATTCACAAAGTATATCTGAACAATAGGTGGATTGAATAGAAAAATTACCTCTTGTGCTATGGGAATATAGAACTTCTGCCGAAACTGCAACAAGACATATCCCATTTTCTTTAACATATAGATATGAAGATATGCTTCCAATTGAGGTTAAAGTACCCTCTCATCGAAGGATTGCATAGGAATTTAATAAACGATTTAAGGAATGAAGCAACCATATGGACGACTGAATATCAAAGAAAGATATTAAAATATTACAACTCCAAAGAAAGAGAAAGATCATTTCAAAAAGGAGATTCAGTACTCCGAGAGGTTATGGAAAATACTAAAAATCTAGTGGACAGGTCGCTTGGGCCAAACGGGGGAAGATACCTTATCATTCACAAACTAATCCCGCTAGGAACTTATCAATTATGCCGACCTGATGGCAATATAATAGCGAGAACATGAAATATCGAACATTTGCGACCATATTTTCTGGCAATGGATGAATAAAAAAGTTAAAACAAAGTATCGACTAGATCAATCACAGAAAGGAGCAAGAGTCTCCTAAAATAAAAGATCAAAACCGTTACCCAAGATGACAACAAGAGATTTTATCCACATTGAGATCTATTACAATCTTCTAAAGGAAGATCTGTCAAAAATTAGCCATTAGTGCTTACAATCTTCAAAAGAAAGATATGCTACAATCTTTTAGAGGAAGTTCTATCAAAAACTAACCAATAGCGCTAATAATTTTTTAAAAGGAAGATCTGTTACAGTCTTCTAGAGGAAGATCTAAAAAATTTAGCAATTAGCGCACATAATCTTCTAGAGGAAGATCTGTCACAATCTTCTAGAGGAAGATCTATAGTAAGCCCTTATTCCTGCCTACAAAAGGCGCCTTCTAGAGAGAGGATGGAGTAAGTTTTTGGTCTTGCCTAAAAACCGCCTGGCCAAAGCACTAAATTAGTCGTCAGTACCACCTATAAGGTCAGACTGAAGCATCTCCTAGAGGGAGATCGGATAAGTCTTTGGTTCTACTTAAGATAGCTAACCAAACACACAGGACAATATCAATCAATTTAATTTCACCATATCTAAAAGAATGGATCAAAACAATCTTTTAGAGGAAAATCTATCAAAAACGAGTCATTAATGCTCCAAAGTAAAAACAAACTTCTAGAGGATGATCTATCAAAAATGATCCATTAGTGATGCAAGGTAAAAAAAATCTTCTAGAGGAAGATCGTTAAAATATAAGCCATTGTGCTTCAAAATGAAGATAAAGCAATCTTTAATTGCCAAATGGATTTTCCATTCTTCTATTACTATTTCCAAATGGATTTTCTGGTCTTCTATTATCTTTGCTAGATAGATTTTCTAGTCTTCTATTACTATTACCAGATAGATTTCTAGCCTTCTATTTATCATTTGTCAAAGGATTTTCTTGCTTTCGCTTTGAAGGACTCTATTATTACCAGGCCAATGTTTGGCCCTTTATCTATAGTATTATTATGGACGGAAAGTTTTTCATCCAAGATATTCTTATTAGCATTATTATCATTATAATCAAATTGTTGGCCATCCCTCCACATTTTTTTAAATAACTTTCTAATTTCCAATCAAGGAATTTTTTTAGCATTTAGCAAATTTTTTGATTTATATGGAAGGATTCTCCAATATAATGCATGATAATTTATGGCTTAACAAAATCCGAAAAGAATCATTCAGGAATTATATACAAGGTTTGTAATGAAAAGTCATAAATTGTTTTGTATTGTGCAGGAAATCAAAGTGAGACATCTGTAAAGCAAAGTAATTCCTAGTTTTACACTAGTGTAAAAAAAATCTTCTAAATAATGGGGGCAAATGTTATCCGCATAATTTCCAAAGGATATAAACTAAAGAATTTTTGTCGAAACTAGAGAATGATGATGCAGTTGATGAATGCTGAAAAGCACGATACTGATATTGACAAATGTGGAGGTATATGATATTGATATTGGAATGTTGAAATGCACAATATTATAGTTGAGGTCATTGATGCAGCTAATAACCTATGCTATAGATAGATGATGTCGTAACTTGACAAAGTCGTAATTGGTGGCATCATAAAGAAATCTATGCCGAATGAATGGTGATGAACCAATGCCGAAAGTATGAAGATAGATCAATGACAAAGACCGACGATGCCGCATAAATGCCATAGCCCATGCCACTTATAAAGCAGAATAGATGATGTTGGAGAGCCCTATGCCGTGATCCAATAATGTTATAGTGACATGATGTATTATCCATGTCGCACCTAATTGATGTCGCACTCTATCAATGTCCCACTTCATTTATGAAGGTGGAATGAGTGCCGCATCTAATCAATATCACCTCAGAATGATATCGCATCTCTTCAATGTTGTTTTCTCCCCATGTCATTTTTCTTTATGCCGGCAATTGTCAATGCCGCTTGTTATCAATGCCACCAATTGTAAGTGCCGCTTATTATCAATGCATCCTATTATTAATGCTGCTATGCATTCCATTGATGCAACACTTCTTCCATACCGCATTTAATTAACATTGCTCTTCAACCATATCGCACTTCGTTGATGTCAAATGCCAACAAATGAGAAGGAAATCATAAATGATTAGTAGACAAAAGAATATCAAATGTTTACGATGAAGTTGTCATATTGAAAGTCTCCTACATAATCATAGGCTTCATATGTTAATCGATGTCGTATTTCATGAATATCGCGTATTATCGACGTCGCACAACCTCAGTGACATAGGAATATCAAAGCCATGCAAAGAAAGGGGATCAAATCATTCAAAATACCAAATTTAAAAGGATTTAGCGTATTTCCTTTCATAAAGCTTCAAAGGCATTCTTATTGAAGTTATTACCAAAATAGCAATCAAAGCCCTACTTCGCCAAGGGGAGCAAGTCTACCTCCTTCCAACCACTATAAATAAAGATGCACCCCCTCATAAAAAGGGGCCCTTAACCTCTTTCCCACTCTTTTCACTTTTTCCAATTAGGATCTTCTCTCGGTTGTCGTCATTAAGAGCTCGAGAATAAACTAATGGCATACAGGATAATAAGGGAGAAGATGACATATTTCTAAATAAGGGCCTATGCGATTGGGTAACAATTTTGTAACATATTTATCATTGAATAAAGAACATGACTTAAGCCTATAGCTTAAATTTTTTTTGGACTTGCCTATTTTATCTTTTGAACTTATGAATTATGTTCCAAATAATCTTGTGAATACCATAAAACCAAGGAGTATTATTAGAATTTCTTTGGACATGCCTCCTTATATACAAATCTTGAACGTTAAACTAAATTTTGGTTTAACAAAATCCTATATATCCATCTTTGTTTATTATTTAATTTCTTCTCTTCCGTTTCCCAGATAAAGTATCAATGGTCAAGGGTTACATATGTACGCACAGTAGATGGTATCTTGAAAAGGGTTCGCTTCGGGATAAGGTATTAAGTGGCTGTTTGAGTGTCCGCCTTTGCATAAAGAAGAATTAAGCGGCTCGAAGAGATTCCGTGTAATGTCAACAAGATATGCACCGATGAGCATTCCACTTTAGGAATGGGTGTTAAATGATGGAGGCTTACCTCAATTAAGGTCTTAAATGGTCAGAGTTTGCCTATTTTCAGTAAATGGTATTAAGTGACTTGGATACCATCTCTCGCATTGTTAGACATTTATGACGTTGGATTTGGGTTATGGGATTGGAAAACCTACTTCGGAAATGGAAGGTATTACGTGATTGTTTGAGGGCCCACCTCCTTTCCTTATATGAAGTAATAAATGGTTTCAAAATGTGTAACACATATTCTTATTTTGAAATATACCGCCCAAGTACTGAAATAGTGAGGCTCGATGTTTTTATTCACCAGACGCTTGCTATTCTGACTCCCTCCTTATTACAACATAGGTTAGAGAAAGAGTTGACGATGCTTGAAGATGGCAAGGGTGAAGTTTATGGAAGTTGTTATCTATCGTTTCATGTTATTTTCTATTATACCCATAAAAAAAATTTTTTTTAACAAAATGTTGTAACGATTGACATCATGTTTGTTTTGTGACATTTGAAATGATTTGGAATAAATGGGTACCATTATTTCTATTATATTTTATTTCTTCCACCGTGAGTTCAGGATGAATAGATAGATATCCCTATATTGTTATTTTTACAACTAATAGCTAGCTTTGGAATGAGTTTAAGTTTCGATGGGCCTTTTCTAGGTCAAGATTTGGGCCTGTTTCAGGGCGGGTTATTACAAAATCCTTAAAAAAAATTGCATGTGATTGTACATACAAATAGTTGCGATCGTGAGGAATTAAAATAAATTTTTATTTCAAATATTACTGGTCAAGATGTTTTGGGAAATGGTATCAATACACCCATTGAGACCAGAGTACGTAATGCTCTATAAATGCTAGCAAGTATATTATCATGGCTGCTGGTGGTACTAAGGGTTTACATCTCATAGAAATTGGATAACTATGGAGTGACTCGTTCAAGAATTTCTTGTTGGTTGATAACAACCAGGTCAAACATGAAAT
Source organism: Allium cepa (assembly GCA_030765085.1). Lineage (NCBI taxonomy): Eukaryota > Viridiplantae > Streptophyta > Magnoliopsida > Asparagales > Amaryllidaceae > Allium > Allium cepa. The sequence goes on from CM060932.1 coordinate 270,819,392, forward strand.
CTCAATGTGACGATATTACATGGTTCTTTCGACTGGAGAATAACGTGGAACTTCAATATGAATACTCCACTTTTATTATAGTTAAATCATGACATCATGTCCATCGATCGACTATAGTTGGGTCCTAGTTGGAGCATTGGAATTGAAGCACTATTAACCATCTCTTTGTTTGGGGGTTATTATCAAGGTCAACTTTAGTCAACTCAAAGTCAAAATCTTATCCAGGATAGAGCAATCGATAATATATGTTATTACTGAAGTGAGGACTTTATTATGGACTAATCAAGTTGAATATGGATAATATTAAAGGTTTGACTAATAAACGACTCCATACATTCTAATATGATTAATGCTGGTGAAGAAAACGTGTGTAAATCACTGTTTGTACTGATTAAGATAGTATAAAAAAGGATATTACTGAAAAGACTTGTAAGCGATGAATTCGGCTAAACTGCATATCACTGGCTAAGGTGATATGTGAACATTAATATTTGAATTGTTTAACATTAATCGCCGATTGAATTCACATCTTGGGATTTCACCACAGCATTTGTGGATTTTTTGAAAAACTATACGATTTAATTGGTTTATAAAATGCTATAAATTAACTAATATTTAAGAATTATTAATTATTAATTTATTTAATATTTTGAATGTTATTTGTTACTATTTAGTGTGCATATAAAAGTTATATATACAAATATCGATACTAGTTTATTATTTATCAGGCTTTTGGAAATAATGGTTCATGTAATAAAATGATGTGGTCGGCCATAATAGAGAGAGAGAGACAGAGCTATGGACAAGAATTGATTGAGAGTTAATTAGGGAATTAAAAGGGTAAATTTTAAAGGGAGAATGCGAAATTTTTTATATTCATTCCTTAAAAACAAAATCCTCTTATTCATTTCACATTTTTATTTTCATTTTCTTTCCCGCTTACACATACATAGCAGGCATCTTCTTTACACCACAAAAAAAATTTGAAGAGAAAAAACATTAAATAAAATTATAACGCGTGGTTCATCCAATTCTAACAAAGTCTAGATGTTGATTCGAAAGTATATTAGAAGAATTTTCAAATCAAAGTGTTACTAACAAGCTAGATCTACATGGTACAATCTCAGTTTTTCATATGTTAGTTCAGCTATTTTTATCATGATTTTTTAGTATATTGTAGGATTGTTTTCAATCTAGAGGGGGAGGTTGAACAGGGTGAAACTAGTAAAAATAAAAATTAATGCGGAAATAAAAACAATAACAGTAAATAATGCAGAAGAGATTACATTCAAATTTACCTAGCTTCGGCAAAACTCCGCCTACATGCTGCTCCCAAGGTTTCTACTAGAAATTAAGCAGTCAGACACTTATAAACGTAAACTTGTGACATCCACTAACGACTAACCTAACTCTACGCTCAAAACCCTGCCACAACTTGGCCACTGAGTTGCGAATTCTCGAACTATACCATCATAGTTCATAACCTAGTCACACGACTAGAGAGTTACACAATTTTAAAAGAAAATAAAAATTAAAAACGAAATGAAACTAAACACAAATCCTTGTTATTATATAATTGAAGCCCAATGTAAAATAAACATCGGCCCAAAAATTTAATAAAAGAAGTCTTCCTTTTTCTATTTTTCTCGTGTAATCTTATGGCCGATCGTTCCTCTTTCTCTTCTGATTCTAGGGTTTTGTCCAAATTGAGGCGCCGCTTGATTAATTTGCTTTGCTTTGCTTCTTCAATTGATTCTCTGACTTGAATGGCTTATGGCTACTCTAATTTTTGTCGCGCACGAATGATAGAAATGGTATGCAATTTATCCCCTTTTCGATTTTTGATTACGCTCGACTTCGATTCGAGTTTTGAATTATCTTTGTGATTTTATTCGGTGCTTGCTCTTTGATCTTCTTGAACTCAAATTGCATTTACTGCCGATGATGTGATTGGTTTATATAATGATGAAAACCCCTAAATATACGTTCGTATTTTTTATTTGAATTTTTCAAATAATTTTGTTCGGCCACCGATTCTTGATCGAACGATGTGGTGGAAGTTGACTTGTTCATTACATGACGTTGTTTACTTTTCTCTGAGTCGATCTCGTTCTTTTTTCCTTCTATGACTTCAGCATTATGAATTTTTGAGATAATTGATTTGGTTAATTCGTTTTTCATCTACACGTTCCATTCTTTTCTGGCTTTGACTTGATGACTTCATTCAAACTACTATCTTGTTCATTTCTCTGTATTCCTTTCACTTTGACTGTTTCATTGACTCACGGTTTCATGAGTGATCTGCACTGTTTAGGTTACAATTCTTCTTGCATTTGTGTTTATCATGTTTTCTCTGATTAACTTCACCTAGAAAATTTGCTAATAGTTGTCATGTTGCGCTTGGTTTAAATTGTTTGTTGCATGTGTGTCTTCACTGGTGCTATGTGCTTCGAGTACGTGTCCAGTTGCATTACATTGTTTCATGCAATCTACACCTGCCTTTGAGCTTCTGATTATTCATGCTAGTGCTTTTTGTTGTTGTTGAGCCTCGGTTGCCTTGTTGTTGTTTTGGTTATGTGTTCATTCTGTTTAGAGCTTTTGTTTCACTAGTGGTTTGGGTTCATTGAAGTGTTAAGCCTGATCAGGTATGGTCTCATAAAAGCTGGTGTGCACTGCGTATGCATGGCTTCGTGAGTCTATTATCATGTGATCTAGTATCTCCCACATGTTGGGTTGCATTGTTGATGTTGCTCGGACCATATGAGCATATGCATTCATGTTTGAGTTGTAGTCATGTGGTCTGAATCTTTTTGCATATGCACTTTGTATATTTGGAGTTAAATTCTCTGTTGCAACACTATTGTTTTGCATTATGTTTTTGCTTGTGTACTTGAACTCGAAAGCTTGATATATTCGAATTGCTTGATTCTGAACTGATGTGTGTATTCATGCATATCTATATATATTAGAACATGTTCACTTTTTTACTTTTTGAACTAATTTTTTTGTATTTTGGATTGCACCTGTGTTGAATCCAACCTCGGCTTGGATTTGACCTTATGCTCACCTGTCCCTATTATTTTAGCAAGCATATGCATATCTGTGTGCACGGCCTTGTAGCATGTACAGTGATACATAATGTATGTCAAGTTATTCATATATGATGATTTAAAAGAATATGATGACTAATAAACCAAATAATTGAGGCAAATGATACTTTCAAACACATACTTCAATGTAAACTACAAAAAAATTCTTTTTCAATTTTACTGCATCAGTGTTTATTTTGCAGATAATTCAGATGCGAAATACAAACTGGAATAGAGTTGAAGATAAAAATACGAGTGATGAGTAAAATATGCAGTGAGGTGGAAATTGTAAAGTGAAAATTGTACATTGAATATTGAGTTGTAAATCGAAGTTGTAAAATAATCGAAAAATGTGTAAAAGTATAGTGAGAGCTTAAATTTGTACTATTTGAATTTGTAATAAAATACTTTTTGAATACAATATTCTATGTTATTTATTTTATTCAACAAATATTTATTTAATTATGTAAAAAATAAAATAGTGCAATAACAAATACATTTAAACGAATATATGTGTGTGTGTGTGTGTGTGTTTATTATCATCAAACAAAATCATAGGTTATTATATTCTACAATCTCCCCCTTGTGATGATAACAAACATATATTAAAATTTTCACTCTATTAAATGTATTTGGTTTCGATGAGTTCTATTAGCTCACCTTATTTGAATGCTCCCCCTACACAGATGCGTGTAGTTAAAACTAAAAAATTAATTAATAATAACTTTGAGTAAAAACATTCTCGAATATTAGTAAGGATATCACCCAAAAATCAAAATCTTAACCTCTCTCCCCCTTTTGTTATCATCAAAAATAATCATAGTAATTGCAATAACTATGATTTTGATCAAAAATATAAAATCAAATCAAGAGGAAAATATTATTTTCAAATTCCAATTAATCAAACAAAAATCATAATATTTTATTAATTAGAAACAAAATCCACTTTAGAGAAATGGTAGGATTATGAATTTTTTTATATAGTGACAAGAGTTTGATATTTTCAATAAAGGAATAATTTTGCATTTTCTCTTTTCAAATATTATATAAAAAAAGTTTGAAGCACTTACTAACCATGCATAACCGTTACGACTTTTAAATGAGGTTAGTAGTTACCTTTTTTTAAAAAAATATGTCAAGTATTTTCTAACCTTGTATAACCGTGAGGATTTTTAAATAAGATTAGAATATACTTGATATTTATCCCTTTCTTATATGCGTCCCATCCATGCGTAACCACGAGGACTTTTAAATGAAAATGAAAGCCCATATATAGAAAGCCAAATGATTCACCCATGCATAACTGCAGTGAATTTTAAATGAGAGTGAATACTTTAGGATATAATTATTTTACATAAAATATTTCGTTATTTTGAAATACCAAATTCTACACATTATATTATGATGTATGAATTGACATAAAGGTGAAAGTAACGGAAATTTTCATGGAATAAGTACTAATCCAAAAATATTATAAAATTTGTTTAATTTTCATTAAATTATAAAATTATACTTCCTCTTGTTATGAAATATAATTTAATCACTATACATCACTTTTCAAGTACTATAATAATTTTGATGAGTTCCAAAAGATTGAATTAGTCAATGGTTATCTTTTCTAGTGTACATCTCTTACCGAAATAAACTAGAGTATTTCTAACATGACGAAAACCCGAGTTTCAAAAATTAAAATAAGAGAAAATCAATTTTATGTAATGGGGTTTTCTGAAAAATAACTTCTAGTTGAAAATCAATATAAATAATTAAATAATTGCAAAAATAATTTCAACATGAGATGATATCAGGTACCACTTGTATGTGAGGTATTCATGGTGATATATAGTGGTATATAAGAAAAACGTGCGCTCCTGAACACTTGAATTGTTTTTTTGAAATTTTCAGCACGTCTATTTATATCACGCACAAGTAAAGTAATCTATATTGAGCAAAAACACAAATTTAAAACATTCATCAAAGCAGTTTTTCATAACATTCCAAAGTGATACACTGTGCATGCCACAAGTTGTTCATGCATGATGATTTAAAAGAATATGACGACGAACAACCCAAATAACCGAGGCAAAAGATATTTTCAAACATACACTTCATTATAGTCTGCAAAAATATTTCTTTTTCAATTTTACTACATCGGTATTTATTTTGTAGATAATTCAGATGCGGGATACAAGCTGGAATAGAGTTGAAGATAAAAATAAGAGTAATGAGTGAATATATATAGTGAGGTGTAAATTGTAAAGTGAAAATTGTACATTGAATATTGTGTTGTAAATCGAAGTTGTATTGTAATTGAAAAATGTGTAAACGTATAGTGAGAGCTCAAATTTATACTATTTGAATTTGTAATAAAATATTTGTTTGAATATAAATTCTGTATTTTATTCAACAAATATTTATTTAATTATGTGAAAATAAAATAGTACAATAACAAATACATTTAAACGAATATATATATGTGTGTGTGCGTGTGTGTGTGTGTTTATTATCATCAAACAAAAATCATAGGTTATTGTATTATACAATCTTCCCCTTTTGATGGTAACAAACATATATCAAAATTTTGACTATATTAAATGTATTTGGTTTTGATGAGCTCTATTAGCTCACCCTATTTGAATGGCCTCCCTACACAGATGCATGTAGTTAAAACTGAAAAATTAATTAAAAATAACTTCGAATAAAAACACTCTTGAATATTAGTAAGGACATCACCCAAAAATTAAAATCTTAACCTCTCTCCCCCTTTTATTATCATCAAAAATAATCACAGCAATTGAAATAGCTACGATTTTGATTAAAAATATAAAATCAAATCAAGAGGGAAATATTATTTTCAAATTCCAATTAATCAAACAAAAGTCATAATATTTTATTAATTAGAAACAAACTCCACTTTAGAGAAATGGTAGGATAATGAATTTTTTTTATACAGTGACAAGAGTTCGATATTTTCAATAAAGGAATAATTTGTGCATTTTCTCTTTTCAAATATTATATAAAAAAGTGTGAAGCACTTACTAACCATGCATAGCCGTTATGACTTTTAAATGAGTTTAGTAGTTATCTTTTTTAAAAAAATCAAGTATTTTCTAACATGCATAACCGTGATGACTTTTAAATGAGATTAGAATATACTTGATACTTATCCCTTTCTTATATGTGTCCCATCCATGCTTAACCACGAGGACTTTAAGTGAAAATGGAAGCTCATATATAGAAAGTCAAGTGATTCACCCATGCATAACCGCGGTAAATTTTAGATGAGAGTGAATACTTTAGGATATAATTATTTTACAAAAAAATATCTCCTTATTTTGAAATACCAAATTCTACACACTATATTATGATGTATGAATTGATAGAAATGTGAAAGTGATAGAAATGATCATGAAATAAGTACTAATCTAAAAATATTATAAAATTTGTTTAATTTTCTTGAAATTATAAAGTTATACTTCCTCTTGTTATGAAATATAATTTAATCACTATCCATCACTTTTCGGGCACTATAATAATTTTGATGAGTTCCAAAAGATTCAACTAGACAATGATTATCTTTTCTAGAGTACATCTCTTACCCAAATAAACTAGAGTACTTTTAACATGATGAAAACCCGAGTTTCAAAAATTAAATAAGTGAAAATCAATTTTCAGTAAGGGGGTTTTCTGAAAAATAACTTCTAGTTGAAAATCAATATAAATAATTAAATAATTGCAAAAATGATTTCAACATGAGATGTTATCATGTACCACTTGTATTTGAGGTATTCATGGTGATATATAGTGATATATAAGAAAAACGTGTACTTCTCAACACTTGAATTGCTTTTTGAAATTTTCAGCACGTCTATTTATATCACGCACAAGTAAAGTAATCTATATTGAGCAAAAACACAAATTTAAAAAATTCGTCAAAGCGGTTTTTCATGACATTCCAAAGTGAATCGATAAAAACTAAAAGTATAAAAGTTGTAGCATTATCGGTTAGCATTCCACAACTTCAAGAATTTTACAAATCGGAGTTAAGAAGCTCAAGATATGGCAGAAATACTTCAACACTGTCGATGAAAACATAATTAACAGTATGTGAACAAAATTGAGTTAAGAGATCATACGTCACTTTGCTCCGATGCCGTGATATCCAAAATGCAATGATCTCCATCTAATCTTTGTAGGCTAAGGAAAATTTAAATTTTAGTTTATCAATCACCAAGAACAACTCGAAATCTATCTCCATCAAATTTGTTCCTTAGCCTATTTATGTGTCTAAATTTTGGAGAAGGCAAGTGGTCCGACTAAGAATGTAGGACCACTATTATTATCTATTGAAATCTTTGGTACCCAAATTCATCTATATAACAAATCGTTAGCATCTAAATTGAACCCTTAGGAATCCAAATTTGTTTAAATTTCAAACCATTTATATTCATACCTTTTGGAATCCATATTTGTTTAACGGTTTTGTGTTTGTATATATTTCGATAATAATTCTTGCCATGTCCAATATTTCCACACATTACGCATTTGAGTATCACACTTTTCTTCTTAACAGTGTTATTAATCAATTGTTCATATTTTGACACTTTCGCAAATCCAAATCCTTTCCTTTTATTCACGAAGAGTTGATTTTCTAAGAGCATACTAAATGATTTTTCTCTAGAGCAAAATTCCGAGTAATCAACTCAAGTTTATTAACTTTGGATTTTAAAAGTTTATTTTAATTTATTACATTCGAACAACAACTAATTATACTATCTCTCTTTTCAAAATTATTCGTTTTCAAGCCCATATTTTCAATTTCAAGCTCTCTAATTTTAATCTCAATTTCTAGCATCTCAATTTCAAAGAGTTGGAGTTTTTTTAATTCAATTTATTCAAAATCCTTGATTTTTTCAATCTCCTTTTCAAACTCATGATTTAATCGAATAATTTCATATTTGCTCAAAATCACGTTTTCTTTTTCAAGGGTTTTGAATTTTTCGTTGACCTCAATAATTTCTTTTCAAAAATCACACATTTAGAACTTTTCGGTCTCTTATAACTATCCAACTCTTTTTGCAAAATATTATTTCCATAACTCAACTCAGTTTTGTTTTTCTCAAGAATTAAAATTTCGTTTTCTAATTTTTGAAAGTTTTTATGAAAACTGGAAATTTCCTTTTTTTAGTCCAAATACCTTTTGCTACTAGAATTTTTATTTTTCTTAATATTTTTAAGCTCATTTTCCAAATCATTATTTTTCTGACGTAAGATTGTTCTCTTTCCAACTTTTTATTTTTCATCTCAAGAGCTTCATTATTTTCAATTAATTTTCGGCGTAAGAGAGCTAAATCATTGAATGAAAAACCACTTATCTCATTGGCTATTGAATCTTCATCACTGCTTTCTTTTGCAAATCTTGTTAAGCATGTTTCTTCAACTGATCGATTGTGGAGGATTTCTCACCTTTGCTGACTTTTGCAACATATATAGCATTAAAAGTATTCCAGATTTCCTGTCCACTTTCACAATGAGAGATATGGTTAAAATTATCTTGATTAATATGAGAATATAGTATATGCATAGCAAGAGTATTAATCGAAGTATTTTTCTTGTCTGCTGTATCACACCCACTTTCAATAATATCCCAACATTTAGAATTAATAGATTTTAAATAGAATTCCATTTTTAATTTCCAATTTAAAAAATATGTTTCATCAAAAATAGGGGATATAATATTGGACCGACTCTCGCTATATTTGCAACTAGGGTTAAACATCTATGCTATTACTCCTTGCTCGATACCACTTGTAGGATCTTTTTCACCCAAGAGGAGGGGGTGAATAGGGTGAAACTAATAATAACAAAAATTAATGTGGAAATAAAAAATAACTGTAAATAATGCAGAAGAGATCACACACAAATTTACCTAGCTTCGGCAAAACCCTGCCTACGTGCTGCTCCTAAGGTTTCTACTAGAAATTAAGTAGTCAGGTGCTTATACACGTAAATTTGTGACACCCACTTACGACTAACCTAACTCTACGCTCCAAACCCTGCCACAATTCGGCCATTGAGTTTTGAATTCTCGAACTACACCACCGTAGTTCGTAAGTTAGTCACACGGCTAGAGAGTTACACAATTTTAAAAGAAAATTAAAATAGAAACTAAAAACAAAATAAAACTAAACACAAAACCCTATTATTATATAATTGAAGCCCAATGTAAAATAAACGTTGGCCCAAACAATTAATAAAAGAAGCCTTCCTCTTTTTATTTTTCTCGTGTAATCTTATGGCCGATCGTTCCACTTTCTCTGCTGATTCCAAGGTTTTGTCCAAATTGAGGAGCCGCTTGATTAATGTGCTTTGCTTTGCTTCTTCAATCGATTCTCTGGCTTGAATGGCTTGTGGCTGCTCCAATTTTTATCGAGCACGTATGATAGAAATGGTATGCAATTTATCCCTTTTTCGATTTTTGATTACGCTCGACTTCGATTCGAGTTTTGAATTATTTTTGTGATTTTATTCAGTGGTTGCTCTTTTATCTGCTTGAATTCGATTTGCATTTACTGCCGATGATGTGATTGGTTATATAGGGATGAAAACCCCTAAATATACGTTCGTATTTTCGATTTGAATTTTTTAGATAATTTTGTTCAGCCATTAATTCGTGATCGAACGATGTGATGGAAGTTGACTTGTTCATTACTCGACGTTGTTTTATTTTCTCTAAGTCGGTTTCGTTCTTTTTCCTCCTATGACTTCGGCACTTTGAATTTTCGAGATAATTGATTTGGTTAATTCGTGTTTCATCTGCACGTTCCATTCTTTTCTGGCTTTGACTTGATGACTACATTCAATACTACTGCCTTGTTCATTTCTTTGTATTCCTTTCACTTTGACTGGTTCATTGACTCACAGCTTCATGAGTGATCTACACTGTTTAGTCTACACTTTTTCTTGCATTTGTGTTCATCATGTGTTCTTTGATTAACTTCACCTATAAAATTTACGACCTGTTATCATATTGCACTTGGTTTGAATTTTTTTTGCGTGTGTGTCTTCACTGGTGCTATGTGCTTCGAGTACATGTCCAGCTGCATTACATAATGTTCATGCAGTCTACACTTGCCGTTGAGCTTCTGATTATTTGTGCTGGTGGTTTTTGTTGTTGTTAAACCTCGGTTGCCTTGTTGTTGTTTTGGTTATGTGTTCATTCTGTCTGAGCTTTTGTTTCACTGGTGGTATGGGTTCATTGATGTGTTGAGCCTGATCTAGTCTGGTCTCATAAGAGCTGGTCTGCACTTTGTATTCATGGGCTCATGAGTCTATTACTATGTGATCTGGTATCTCCTACATGTTGGGTTGCATTGTTGATCTTGCTCGAACCATATGAGCATATGATTCATGTTGCTTTGAATTGTAGTCATGTGGTTTAAAGCTTTTTACATATGCACTTTGTATGTAGTTGAATTCTCTGTTGCAACACAATTGTTTTGCATTATGGTTTTTCTTGTGCATTTGAACTCGATAGCCTGATACATTCGAATTGCTTGATTCTGATCTAATGTGTGTATTCATGCATATCCATATATATATATATATATTTGAACATTTTCGCTTTGTTGCTTTCTGAACTGAATTTTGTTTTGTATTTTGGATTGCACTTGTGTTGAATCCAACCTCGGCTTGGGTTTGACCTTGTGCTCACCTGTCCCGGCAATTTTAACAAGCAAATGTATATCGATATGCACGACCTTGTGGCATGTATAGCGATATACTGTGCATGCCACAAGTTGTTCGTGTATGATGATTTAAAAGAATATGATAACGAACAACCCAAATAACCGAGGCAAATGATATTTTCAAACACACACTTCATTGTACACTGCAAAAATATTTCTTTTTCAATTTTACTACATCAATATTTATTTTGTAGATAATTCAGATGAGGGATACAAGCTGGAATAGAGTTGAAGATAAAAATACGAGTAATGAGTGAATATATATAGTGAGGTGGAAATTGTAAAGTGAAAATTGTACATCGAATATTGTGTTGTAAATCGAAGTTGTATTGTTATTGAAAAATGTGTAAATGTATAGTGAGAACTCAAATTTGTACTATTTGAATTTGTAATAAAATATTTGTTTGAACATAAATTCTATATTATTTATTTTATTCAACAAATATTTATTTAATTTTGTGAAAAATAAAATAGTACATTTAAACAAATATATATGTTTATTATCATCATACAAAAATCATAGGCTATTGTATTCTACATATATGTGTGTGTCTGTGTATTATTGCCTCACCTTGATTTGGAATTAACATCACATTCTAAATAACTATTTGAAAGATGCGATTTAATTTTACACATCTGCATGAAATCATGGTTTTAGCCATGAATATGTTTATTACACAAATTTAGCAGTTTTCTAAACATAATATACAATTTCTAATAGTTTATATATTTTGTTCGAATTTTTAATCAATTTTGAAACATAAAATTCATCAATGTCTTATTTAACTTAACATATTTATTTTAATCTCTAAATTCCTTTTTGTTGTTTTTCTTTCGAATAAAAAGGTTAGTATTTTTTGGAATATTTATTTGTATGTATTTCACACATTCATACATATAAATATACATACATACGTACATATATATATATATATATATAGAGAGAGAGAGAGAGTCAACTCAAATCAAAAAAGTTAACATATATGTATGTATTTCAAAAAAAGGGCTACACAAACGGTGCTAAATAGAGAATGTTATTGATCCATGCTCATATAAACACACATACATGCACGGATAATGTCTGTTTATACGTATATGTTTGGAAATATATTAGAATGGTTTAATATAATATGTATGCATATTTTCAATTAATTGAAAATTATTTTGGCCTTATTATTATATGTGTATATGTTTTATAATATTAAGCTTTATGTTATTGAGATATGTATCACAGAAATATTTTACATATGTATATATCTTACATTAAACAATTAAGTTGAGGCAGCTAATGTATATATAAATGATGAATACATACATGGTAGATATGAATCCTAATATCTACACATGTATGTATTAATTGAGATTTTATATGTCTTATCATGTCATACCTAATATGTCATCAATATACGCATGAATTAAAATTAGACTTTTTGGTCCATATATGAGACATTAAATGGTTAGCCACAATCAAAAGGGCATGGTCTAATTGTTTACTCTAAAACAAAAGGGAAAGTTTAAAAGAGAGAAAAGGTTTATTTCTTTAAATAAAAAATAGTTTCCCTAATCATTCAATTAAATTTGATTCACTCTTCTTCTTTCGTCCATGGCATATCACTTCCTCATTTGCTTCTCATGAATGAACGTTCAAGTTAAACATATTCAAATAAATTATTATTTTTATTAAAATATCTATATTAGACCTAATTTTGGATATTAGACTTTGTATGCCCGCTAAGTTCCAATTAGGGAATTATTTTTAAATTTTCATATTTTTCCCACTACGAAACAGATCGGATTCCTACAATTGTACTAAAGTCCAAATAGTCTATGCAGTCTACCTGGTCAACATTTAAAGCTAATTAATTATGATTATATATTCGATAAGTGTCTAGAAAAGAATTATTTAGGCTTTAGGTTAAATAATTAGGTATCCTTCCCTTTTTGACAACCGGTCTAGCACAAGGACAGAGTAAATTCGAAAGATTGGCCCAAATGTAAGGCCCGGGTTAAGATTTAACCATTTAAGAAATATTTTAAATTTAAACATTTAGTTTAATATATAAATGGAAATTTCATAATTGTTATAAAAAAATTAAAATTTTAAAATTGTTTTCGGAGAATAATTTATTAAGTTTTGACATTTTTGTAAATATTTAACTATTATGATTAATTAAGTAAATAATGAAATAAAATTTAATTAATTGAAAAATATATGTTGATATATACTCATGATTATTAATGTTATAGTTGAATATTTATCTTAAAATTGTTTAAGGTAAATTAAATAAAAATTTGAAATTGACTAAAATATTAACTAAAATATTTAATTAACTAAGTGATTTATTTGATAAATGATTAATGAAAAGTTAATTTATTAAAAATTATTTATGTATGTATGTATATATAAACTATAAAGGTTATATTTAAATATTCTTCTTAAATAGTTTAAGTTAAATAATATAAAATTACTAAAATTTAAAATAACATAAAATTTAATTATTTAATTAAATTAAAAAATTAGAATGAGTTAGGTATGATTTAATTAGGGGAGATAATTTTAAAGGACAATTTAAAGTAAATAATTGCTCATGAGGAGACGCGCAAAAAACTTTTACCGTACGGACAAAGCCCAAAGCCTAGATACAAATTAAAACAAAACAAAAAATTCTGTTCATCTCCTCCTCCTCGCTTTCACTTAGAATTTGACGAACTTTTTTTTTAAAATAAAATTAAATCAAAACAAATTGATTTCTCATTCAATTTCTCAGAAGAAAAATCAATTTCCACAATCTCACCAAAACCAAAATCACTTTCCCAAAACCAAAATTACAATTTCCAATTTCTTTGAGTTTGTGTTTGATGTCGCGGTTGTGGTTGGTGTTTTACAGGAGGCGGTGAGGAGAAAACTTTGATTAGGTCACGGTTTGGTCGAGGTTGAGGTCGCGAGTTGTTGGCGATGATTGTGTTGGTCGAGGAAGGTCGATTGGAGTCTGGTCATGGCGGATGAGTTGGGTTTTTGGGCAGTGAAGTCGAAGAAGCAATTTGTTGCATACGCAGAAAGGTGGAGTAACCTACTTGAAAAAAAATGATACATACTTACAGAAAACTGATACCTACTTAATACAAACTGATACCTAATTACTGCAAACTTGAAATCGTTACATATTTGATTGAAGATATTTCACTACAGCTAATACACAACCTATTGTTACATTTCAACATAATTTGTTTCAAAAATTACTTATTGTCTTTACTTTGAAGTAGTAGTATGATGATGATTTTGTTAATCCACATCCAGTTTAAAAGAAGCTATAAAATTGGTATGAGATTTCTCTTTCTTTTAAAAAAATTACTTATTACGGATAAAAAAGGTGAATATGACCTAACTTTTTAACCTTTGGTCTTTATTAGAGACAAAAAATATAAGAAATGCTCAAAGAAATCTGGAAAAGCAATAACATAGTAGGCATGGAGGTAAAATTAGATGATATGCATCGAATAAAGTGTGCACAACAAGCAGAAGACACGTAAGTTTTTTCTGGTTAAAATGATATCTACTGACAATAAAATGAACAATACAATTGAAAAAACTAGTCATAATCAATTGAAAGCTGCTCATTATTCACACTATCTGTGTTTTTGCATTATAACATTTCATACATAATTCTATACATCATTGTATGCCTTTTATATTTAATTGAATTTGATTCATAACAAAATATTGAAAAATATTATCTCTCAATTTCAAAAACAGTTAGTTCAAAAATAAATAGTTACTAAAGGAAGAAAATTGATAACTACATAAAAGGAACTGATACCTACAGAAACAAAACTGATACCTACATAAAAGAAATTGATACCTACAGAAACAAAACTGATACCTACATAAAAGAAACTGATACCTACAGAAACAAAACTAACACCTACAAAAACAAAAAAGATAACTACATAATAAAAAATAAAACAAAATATTTAGCAAATATATCCTAAAGTAATAGCTACAAACGCAAAAATTCATACACAAATCGATAATAAGTGTGCTAGTAAAACTGTTAAATATTTTAATTCAAAGCAAACTATATGCTTGTACCATTATCCTTGAAATTCAATGTTTTGTATTAATTGTAAACCTGATAATACAACTAATGCAAGCTGATACTAACATTACATTTTGGTTTCGATAGGCTTGACTATGGAATATTTGTAATGATATTCATCGTTTCACTGAACAAAAGCAGAATACCAATAAAACTTGAAAAGAAGGAAATATTATCCACAAGAGTAAGGATTGTACATGCAATATTGACAAATGATGAACATTGCTGGAGTCTATCTAAATACATATTAAGCTTAGAAGAAGAAAAAAAAAGGAAAGAACTGAATTCATATTGTGATGTTTCACAATTAAATTTGATACTTGTAAAGTAATGTAATTCTGTTGAAATTTATACTTGTGAAGTAATGATGTTCTGTTGCAATTTGATACTTATGAAATAATGATATTATGTTCTTAAAACAAAGCTGCTCTTACTTGTAAAAGCAAACACCAAAACTGATACTGTAAAAACATTTAACTGATACTAAAACTGATACTATCACTTATACTAAATACTTGAAATTAAATTCAATTTGATAATATGCTATACTGAATACAAATTAATAACAAAAGGTTCAATCATAGTAAACCACCAAAACAAGTCACACATCCGCTTATTAATCTGAACATATTCAAAATGAAAAATCAAATCATATCCTCTTCGAAGCTTGACAATTCCATTTATTATAACCAAGTCGCTTTGCACTCGCCACATCTGTTATGCTTGTTCTGAAAATATGAAAATCCTCCTTTAGACTTAACTGATGGTCTACCTGCGCCACATTATCACCACTGCCAAAAAAAACATTAGTAAAAACATGTTCAGTTTAGAACATTAGTTTTTCCATTTTAGAAAACTGATACCTAAGGTATACAAAACTGATACCTAGTTACTGATAATCAAAAAAATTGATACTAAGAAAAAATAAAAATGATACCAAAAACTGATCCTAAGATATGATACTTTTCCACTCTATCACAAGCTACAACCCAATCAATGATACTTTTCCAATCATCACAAGCTTATATCTCATTCTTCAAATCATACAAGCAATCAATAGACAATCGAGTGCTAAAAGTATTATTATTCAACACAAACAGACAAAGGAGACTGTTATCCCCACTGCCAAAAAAACTAAAAAATAAACATTAGTAAAAATATGTTCAATGTAGAACATTAATTATTCAATTTCACAAAACTGATACCTAGCGTATACAAAACTGATACCTAGTTACTGATAACAAAAAAAATGATAATAAGAAAAAATAAAAATGAAACCCAAAAAATGAACCTAAAATATGATACTTTTCCACTCTATCACAACTTTATATACAACCCAAACAACTTTATATCAAAAATTTGAAGAAAAACGAGATCACAATAGAAATATGAAAAGAACGAGATCGACAAACGCGTATGAGAAAAATATGATAAATGAACTATAATTTTCAGAAGAATGAAATTGAAATGACCGAACAAGGTTGATCGATATTTTGATTGCGAAAGTAATGTTGGATCACGATAAAAAAAATTGATCGAAAGGAAGAAGAAGAAGAAGCGTACAGAAATGGGCTGGAAGGAAAATACGTGCGTGTGTTCTTGTGAGAAAATAATTAGCGGGCTGTCCTACATCGAAAAAAGCCTTAAAAATTGTCCTTGAGGAAAATTTCCTGATTTAATTATGTATCTTAAGATACATATAAATATTATATAAGTTGATTGAATTGTAATAGTTCTAAACAAATTAAATTTATATAATTATATGTGTATAAATATGATTAAGTGGAACTATAAGAAACCTAAACAGATTTTTGGAATAAACACATATGTATGGTATATACACCGTGATTTCACATGTGTGCGACACTTGAATCATAAGGGTATTTCATAAGAAATATATTATTTCTTAAATTAATATAACTCAAAATATATTAAAAGATTATGAATCTTTAGTATAGTTTTCCTCTATCATTTATATTTTGATATATCACTTGCACACAAGCTAGTTGTTAAGCAAATTCAAGCTGGAGTTGTTGTGTGTAGTACTAATAATACATTGCTTGGACAACGTAAGATACATGCATGTAATTGTCGAGCAAACTCAAGGTATATGCATGATACTTAGGGCATCGAGAAATGGCAGTTGTAAGCGAATAATTTATTTTTATTTGTTGAGAAAACTCAAGGTCAAGATCGAAATTAGGGAAAAGACCATGGTTAGGAGTTGTATATGGTACAATCAATAACGAGTTATCCATTTCTTATAGACCTACGATTTGTTGGGCAAACTCAATGCTCGAATCACAAGGCAAGCGAGGCCAAACGCTCATGAAAGAAATTGAATTATTGTATATTTATCTTGGGTTATGAGGAATATAAAACTCTAGTGTGGTCTTTATAGAAAACCGGAATTGTAACAACCCACCTCGGAAAAGTCCTAAATTTCGACCCAAAAAAGGCACATTGAAACTTAGATATATTCTAAGGTAAGTAGTTGGTAGAACTAAGAAAATAATAGTATATAGTCATAACTAAACTATCAGAACTCGCACTGGATGAAACAAAATATAATAGCAAAGTGTACCCATTTATTCAAAGCCGTAAAATTGTCATATTACAAAATTCCATAAAAACCATAACATAATATCCGTTACATGGGTACACATAAAAGCAAGCAATAATAACAAATACTACCACAAGCCAAGCTTCTCCATCTCTAAGCATCGTCACCGCCATCACTCCATCCTTAATATGCGTTGTAATGAGGAGGGAGTCGGATCAACAAGTATCTGGTGAATAAAAACCTCAAGTCTTACCGTTTCGGTGCTTGGACATTATATTTCAAAATAAGAATATGTTTACGAACATAAAACCATTAAATCATTTGATACTTCTTTGTAAGGAAAGGAGGCAGGACTAACCACTTAATACCTTCCATTCCAAAAGTAGATCCCATATCCCAATCATACGTTATAAATAGCTAATAATGTAAGAGACGGCACACAAGCCACTTAATATTTTCTAGTGGAAAATAGGCAGACCCGGTCATTTAAGGCCTATTTCCAAAATCATGCTCCTTAATGGTACTATCTATCTGACATTATATGGAATCTCACAGGCCACTTAATACTTCCAAGTGAAAAATATGCAGATCCCATCATTTAAGACCTAATCCTAGAAGAGGACCACTGTAGAGATACCACATAACGTAACCCTTGGTTATTTAATACTTTATTTGAGAAAAAGCGGGTCCAAACACTTAATACCTCAAACTCCAAAGCATACACTTCATCTTATGTTCCATACTCATAATGACATCTCACATTAGTCCTCTATTCGTAGGAACCGGTAGCTAGATTAGCTGGATAGATTTCCTCTACAGAATTTGGAACTAACCTCGCATCATTACAAATATTTATCATAAGAATATCTCACATTAATAAAAGGGTACACAACTGCTGATAGCCTCAAAGTGAAGGCAGACTTTCATCAAGTAAGTCTATTGACCCCGCATCCATATGACTTGGCCATAAATTAATTACTATACCCACACACGTGCACTCATACCAACCGTTCCATAAATAAGGCTTTATATGGAATCTTTCTTATTACGCATTAAAATAATAATTAGGCCATATAAGAGTTTCCTTTTATTTTCACCTAACAATCAATTACCTTCCTAATGGAGGAAATAAATGAAAATAAATGCCTAATTAACTACGCCATATATGCAATAATTATACGTAAGTTACATAAATAGAGACAAATAATTATTCGGGCCAAACAAGTTCTAAATGCATGGATTTTACGCTCTAAACTAGCGTTAAATGTTAATTCCCTAATTAATTATTATTACAAGTCCTTTTTCTTCAATTTTCCAAGATTTCGTGGAATTCAAATGTCCAAAACAGGGAATAAATATTCATAATCAAAACTATAATAATAGACTTGTAAATAGAATAGAAACTCAATTTGTTACACCAATTCAATGGAATATCTTAAACAATAAGAATTGCAATCTAAATCACATATTCTATTAAACTCCTCTTTTTACAAATAAATAGACATGAATAAGTGGTGTAAAATACGAATAGAATTTGCAAACTAAATCCCTTATTTTATTGAAGGATCACAATTTGACCCAAAGATAAAGGAGAAGGGCAATATACTACGAAATCATCAAAAATTGTATAAATGAAACAATTTCCATCAAATTAATGTAAATAATTGAGAATTTCAACATAGAATTGACATTTCAAAATAAAAAGGAATTTTGGGGATTTCATCTATCATATTTTCGAAATTCCAAAGTCCCCAAGGCATGTTCAAATTCAAAAGAAATACACCATACAATTGCTAAAAAGAAATACTAAGGTTTCCACTCACAGAATAGCCTTAGCTTAGCCTTCCTTGGATTTGCATGCCTCACAATTTCTTCTAGAATATCTCTCTTTTAATATATACACACACATAATAGGGAAGAGGTATATATGTTTATTGGATTCAGAATAGTTAGAGGAGAATAGAATAAGAATAGGTTGGAGGAAGAAGAAATGAATGTAAAATAGATTGGAATCCTTTCTAAATTCTCTATAGAGTTTCTGAAACTAATTTGGAGAGATCACAATGGCAGAATTTCGTTGAATTCCCCAAAATAGTATGAAAAAAATGGAGATAACAGGGTTCTATTGATGAAGGTTGAAACACACCAGAACCGCAAGGTGAAAATAGTTTAAAACGGAGAAATCTGGAGTATACAAATAAATAACACAACCCTTCAAAGCCTAGCCTCCATTGCCAATGGCTTTGACCGGTCAACCGCTCCTCCCCAACTGGTCGACCGTTAGGGGTCAACCGGTCATAGTAAAGATGTCGACCGGTTGATTATTTTGGCTATTTATTCTGTTGCTTTTTAATTAATTTCTTAACCTATTTAACTTTAACGTTAAACATTAATTAAAACATTTACTTAGTTTCCAAGCTAATTTTGAAATTTAAACCCTAAATTTAGATATTCATTTGAATTTGAATTCGAAGTAAATTAATTTAAATCTGAAAACTTCAAGTGCTCATAACTTTTTCATTTGAGCTCCGTTATTAGCATATAATATATGGAAACGGATCAGAATTTCGCCATGAAAGCAACAAAATAAATTTCGTGGTCAAATTCCATTTTTTATTGAAATTTTATTATTCAATGCTTATTATATTTAATTTAATTTACTCTATTTATTTATGGTACATTTTACGGAGTGTTATAGAAATGATCATATTTAACCTTTTTAAAATTGTAAGAGCACATGCTATGCAAAATTAAATAATCCACTTCAACAAATTTACGTAACTAATTAAATTGATGAAGTTGTTTCTCAATTAAAATATACAAGTGAACTAAATTAGGATTGATAAAGAAATATAAAATATACCTACTAGTAGATCTTTTGACATGTTATCACTTTAAGACCCATGCAAGAGCCAAGTTATACAACTACTGAATACATTCATACTTGGTAACTTGAGTGTTTATTTGCTTGTGATTGTGTATTATCATCTATGAGTTTTGAACACTAAATCAATATAATAATATGGATATTGGATCAGTATTCAAACACATGTAAAAGGTTGTATGGTTAATGGTTTCATTCGTGTCATACGAAATCTCGATGGAAATATTTCGCTCAAGATGAGAAAGTAAACCATAATGTAAATAATGTGCTTAATATGATTCAATATGGTGAGAATCTTATTGGGTCAAAAACAATATTGATAAAGGACTAGAGACCAACCTATGAGTTTGAGCACTGAAAAGTCAGTTTAGATCAGTTTACTTAAGTGCAACATATTCAGTATCCTTAAAATGTTAAGGATGTCCAAAAGCACTTTTGGAAAGAATTCGATGTAGTCTTATACTAAGGGTTTCCTTTAAAGTGGCTCAATTATTTAGAAAGTAAAGAAAATGTTTGATAGTGGATGCAAAATATGCATAATTGGGATAAAGAAAGTGAATGATCACTTCTTTTTCATGAAGAGACATTGAAAATGAGAATTGTGTAGAATATTAAGTAGATACTTAGTATGGAATGATAAAGGTGGTTTATATTCCAAATTTAATTTTATTATGAAAAATTGTTTTCATAAGAGTTATTTTTTTGAGGTTAAGGTACTTTATCTAAAACTCTCGACTGTAAACTAGTTATAATAGATGAAATAAATGGTGCATAATAATTGGTTGAATGAAGCTTCATGTTTCATGCACCGTTATAGGAATGGTGGAAATAATGAAAGTATACCATATGACACTTATTAGTGGATACATCAAATTATCAAAGATCACATTCATATATATATCAAATATTATTTGCAAAATAATAACAATTTTCAATAGTGATTGAAAATTGATATAGTTTTATTTTAATATGAATATTGTGAATATACATAACAAAATAATTTTATTACAATGATGTATTTGTTTTATAACAATAGTGATGCATTAGCTATGGAAAATACAGAAGAATCTATAATTCCAAATTTATTTCGAAATTATGGACTAAGCTATATCTTTAGGAAATAATCCTTTAATCATATGATTATGTGTAATATCCCAAAATTTTTAACAATATCAATTTAATAATCTGTATTAAAAATTAAATTGATATTGATATTTTGTTAATAATAATTCAAATAGATTTAATAATCTTCTTCAATAATTATTTAATTGGTTATTTTATCTTTTAAAAATAATAAATTGATTCCTATTTATATTATAAATATATGGTTTATATTTTAAATAGATTAGCATTGTTTTAATTTTAATAAATAAAGCATATTTTTCTAATTTTAATATTTGTAGTAATTTGAAAATTCGTTTTTATTTAATATTTAAGCTTTCCAAAGTTAAATAAATAAATCTTGGTTTAAACTAAATAAGTGAATCATGTTTTAAAAATTCTAATATATACATTTTAATTTGGAAATTTTGATTTAAATTAGTATTGAGTTTCTAAAACTATTTCGTTAATAAATATATGATTTTAAAATTGATAAGAAAAATATTAAATGTTTAAAATAATTTGGCTTGAGTTTTAAATTTAAAATGAATTAACAAACAAAAAGTTTTATGGCTTAATAAAATAGATAATTTATTAATAAAAATATAATTTCTTTTAAAAATGACCTTATTTTAATAATGAGTCATTTCTAAAAATAATATAAATAGTGTATTACAAACAGGTTTTGAATAAAATTTGCAATAGTTATTTCAAATTAAATTTATATACATAACTTGATTTTTTTAAATAATTGATTTTGGATTTGATTTGAATTTAATTCCAAAGTATAAATTTTAATTGTTTTAATTTTTATATCATAAACTTTATTTATAAGTATATTTTGTTTTTATTTCTTTTAAAAATTTATATACATATTTAATATTAACTAACAAAATAAATTAGGCTTAATGCATATATATATTAACATTTAAATTTAAATATAATTTCTCTAAAAGGACAAGTGTTGATCTCTTAAAAACTTCATTTAACAAATGTTAGAAAGATAAACTTTCAATTTGACAAATGTTGTAATTTTAACAAGTGTCAAATTGTTTTATTTTTTTTCTTTTTTATTTGATAAAATCTGAAAACTACATCTATATATAAACTTGCATTTCATTCATACTTGTTTTTTCCCATCTCCTTAATAAAAAAGAAAACTTCAAAATTCTTCATATCTAAAATCAGTAACGCCTCTTCAAAAAATTCTGCATATTCAATTCCTGTACAAATCTAAAAATCGGTAAACCCTTCAAAACATCTTCATATCAAACCATTCATAAACCCTGCATGTTCAAATCTGAACATCCTCAAAATCAAATAGGCCTGCATTCTTTTTATAAACCTGGAAATGATGGATCTGCATGCATTTGGAAATGAACAAATCTGCATTATTTTTCTTCAAAATAGTTTTTCAATCAAAACAAACCTGCATTTTAAATCTACACAACTTCAAATCTGAGGCATGTTCAAAAGCTATGTTTCAAAAGCATTTTTATGGAGGCATGCAAGCAGTTTAAAGCAAAAAGGGGCATTTCAGTTTAAAGAGATTCAAAGGCTTTCAAAAAAATTTGATGCTTTGTTCTGCATCTCCAAAAGAAATAGGTGAGTAACTTTTAAAGTTTAAAATTTTAATAGGATGTATGCTAGAATATTTTGATATAAATAAGCATGGTTTGTGTGTTGATAAAAGTTGGATGTGATATGTATTTGTGTACATATTGTAATTCCATGTTTGTCCTGTTTTTCAAGCAATCTGAGATACAAAAACCTTATCTGTTAATTTAGCCTCTGATATAAGGAAATTTATATAATAATGTTGTTTGATTTTCTTAGGTCAACATTTAAAATTTCAAGTAAGTGAAAAATATGAATATTGACTCTGGAAACATAAAGATACATCCATGCACGTTGACTTTTACTAAAATCCAAACATGTTTAATTTGAAATTCAGCATCAATAAACAAAAGTAATAAGAAAAACTTTATTTTTAAATTAAGAATTTGTATTTTTAGGTATTAGTTGGAAGTACAGTTAGTTATTGAACTAAATATGGATTTTAAGCAAATCAAGGTGATCTATGACTTGAGGAAGCTCGGGGTTCTTCTGAGTTGTAGAGGGGGTTTGTAGATGCTTAGAAAAATCATTAATGATGTTGAAATTCAGTGAGGAAGGTGCAGTTTTGAAATCTATTTTTAAACCCTAGTTTGAAATGGGGATGAAGAATCAATCATTTCGGGATGAAGGATTGATCGAGTGCTAAGATGTTTGGGAAATGGGTAGTTGGTGTGTGAATGAGTTCGAGGCCGAAGTGGTTGGACCTCAAGTGGACGGAGCGGTGAAGGCTTGCCGTTGACAGGTTTTGAAGAAAACCTGATTTATGTTTTCCAGGTTTGGAAATTTACCCACGATTTTGATTTCTTGGGTGGTGGTTCGATTTGATGTTCGTGTTGTGTTTCAGGGTTGGTTTCTGATGAGAAACGATCATCAACAGCGATCAATGATGGTCGAAGTCGCTGTGCATATGCACGGCGATGGGTTTTTCTAATGATAGTGTGGGTTAGTTTTGGTCAGGGAAAGCTTTGAGTTTTGCTCGAAGTAGATGGGTTGTTGACTCGGAGAAATCAGGCTATAAACCCGAAGTAATTTAGCATAAGCCTCTGGTCATTCTGCATTTTCAGAAAACCTGAGTTTAGTTTTAATTTTTTTTTTAAAAAAAACCTGTAGCATCTGAGTTTTATAATTTGTGAATCTGAAACTTTTGAATGTTAAGAAAGTTTTAAACCTGGTTTTAAACTTAAATTTTAAAATTCAAGTTAAATTTAAATATCTCAGTTTTAGAAGAAAAAAAGAAGTTTTAAACTTAAACTTGTTAAACTGCTTTGTTTTGGAAAGTAGTTTAAATCTTCCTAAATTGAAGTTGTAAAATAAGAGCAAGATTTAAAATTCAATTTAAATCTGAAAATCTTGAATCAAGTATAAACTTCAGTTTTTGAAATTTAAAGAAGATTAAAATTTGGAAGATTTAAACTAAATGTAAATTGAAGATATTGGAATTTTGAAATGAATTTAACTTCAATATTTTTATGAATTTCATTTTTAGGACAAACTCTTGTTTGTCTTGGAATTTTAAAAGGTTTTAAATTGTTTAAACTTTGATTTAGTTTAAGATATATTCATTTTAAATCATGTATGTAAAATGAAATTTAAAAGTAAGTTCAAAAGAAAATTTGTTTTCAAATAAAGTTGTTTTTGAACATAATTTAGAAATGTTTTATCTTAAATTAATTCAGATTAATGTTTTGAAATTAATTTAATTAATGGAAATTAAGGAATGGTTAATTAATTTAACCAATAAATGAATTTGAGATGAATGAATAATGAATAATGGTTAATCAATTTATAATTAAGATCATTAATTAGATTATTTAATTAATGATTAAAGAATTATTAATTTAGTAATTAAGCTTTAATCAAGGTTAATTTATTAAATAATTAGGATTTAATTAATAGATAATTAAAGATAATATAATTTGTAATTAATCTAAGTTAATTACTTAATGAAAAATAACTAGAGAATGGTTAATGAAGGTCATTAACCAGGATTATTTAACAATTAATTAATATGGTTAATTTTTATAATTAATTAGATTAATTAATTTAATAATAATCATTTGTGAATTTTTGAATAATTACTTGATGAAGTAATTAAGAAATTAATTACTTAAGGTAATTAATTGTGTTAAATGTGATTATTTATTTTAATTAATTAAGTTTAATTAATTTTAAACACTTGGGGTTTGAAGATAATTACCGTATGTAATAAATGGATTGGAAAATTACTTGGTGAAGTAATTGATTAATAATTACAGGTTGTAATTAACTGAAGATGTTTAAGAATGAAGTAATTTGGAATGTAATTACTTAGTAATAAATCAAGAGATTAATTAAGAAATTAATTAAGGGATAATTAATTTGGTTTAATAAAGTAATTAAGTTAGTTAATTACTGAATGTAATTAATCTGGGAGATTAATAATTATGAGTTAATTACTTGAGGTAATTAATTTAGGAAAATAATTTATTAAATATAATTAAAGATCATCAATAATTATAATTAATGATGTAATTAAAAGTTGATTCATTATGATTAATTAATCAATGAAAAGTAATTAAAGGTAATTAATTAATGTAATTAATTAAAGATTAAGGTAATTAATTATAGTTAATTAATTAATTGAAGTAATTAAATGTTAATTACTGTTTGGTTGAGAATAATTAATTTGTGAAATTAATTAAGGATAATTACTTGAATGTAATTAAGGGTAATTAATCAAGAGTGATTAATTAAGGTGATTAATAATGAATGAATAATTGATTGTAATCAATTAAATGGTTGAGTAAGCAAGATATATATTGATGAAATAATTAATTTAATTTATTTTAAATTAATTAAAGATGAAGTAATTAATTTATTTCATTGTAAATTAATTAGAGATGGAAATAGTTAATTTAATTCATTTTAAATTAATTATAGATGTGGTATGAGTAAATTTTTGCTTATGTATGAATGGATGACATTGATTGCCTTGAATGATTGTGGTCAAAGTAATGAGATAAGTAATGTTGTGTGGTATAAATGCTTAGTTGCATTGTGATGATAACATAGATTATCTATTGTGACGATGATGTGGATTACCTGTTATTTGATAATATTGATTGTCAATTGTGATTTGTGAGTCATCTATCTGTGTGTGCATAGATAATTGAATTTGTTTTAAACTTAAAAACAACTTGGACCTAAAAGACATGCTTTGGATTTCGATGAGACCGGGATCTGGTTTCCATAATTGGATATCCGAAAACCACATCGATTCCAATTAAACGTTAGGTCGTGAATCCAAGTAGAGCTTTGTGAAGACTCGAGGTGTAAGGACTATTCGTCAGTATAACTCTGGAGGTGATTCCATGATGAGTTTGATGGAAATAGTACTTACAGGCTCGAGATGGTGGTTTAGAGTGCAAGGGTTATCGTCGTTAACTCTGAGGGTGATTCCAAAATGAGTGTAACGAGATAATGCCTTCGGTTTCGTTCAAACCCGGAACGAACTTGTATGGATTGAATGCTTCCAGAACATCGTCAGGTGGGTAATCGTAGCCTCAAGCCTCATCAACCGGGAATGGCTAAAACAGGGGAGGTGCAGCAAGGCTTCGTGGGTAACCCCTACTTGAGAGTGAGATTTACCTCTGTCTAGAGGTTCCTTTATATTCGGCTGTGTGGGCGGTTGCTAGCTACAACCGCAGGGTTGTCTTGTTCAGAACTGTTCAGTAAGGAATGGTTCCGGCCTTGTGTTCTAAGGGAGCGGGCGTACTCCTCGGTACGGTGATCTAGGCCACGTACTGTGACGGGCGGTACCCCAGTAGCCCTTCCATTGTATGGAATCCAAAATCCAATAAGTGCCAACGGTTTTGATTGTATTACCCACTTTTGTGGCTAGTAACTGGAATTTAAACATGTAACAATTTCGGCTATTTCATATTTATTTGAAAACCCTAGACCCTATTATAATATCACTGAATTTCCTATCAAATGTTTTGGTTAGCGTTAGGTAAAAACTTATCCATGTTTATGTGTGAGAAGCCTTACGTGATACCTTTCTTTTCAAAAGGTTTTGGGAAGTTAAGCAACCTTAACCTGTTACTCACACCAGACCCATGTCTGACCCGGAGTTTATTCTGTTTTCTTAAACTCTTGGGTACTCAAATTTTTTCGAGTAGCCAAGGGATTCAGGTTAGCTTTGATGAAGTGTGGAGGAGCAATGGAGCAGGAGACTTCTGCGTGTAGATATATATAGTTTTTCGCTATGTAGATTTTCTCTGAATTTTTTCTTGTACTGTATTGAGTGTATAACTAGATAGGTGTTTATAACTGTCTAGTATGTGATGCATATCTGTGTAACTCTGATAGTGGTTGTAAACTATGTAATGTTTATGTTATTATTATAATTTATTTGTTCCGCTGTTTTTAGATTCTGATGTTGTTCCTTTCTTCTCTTCTCTCTTTTCTCTTTCTATCCCTTTCTTTCTTAAAAATGATGTGATTTTCTATGGTAAGAAAGTCGGGTAGTTTCAATATGAATCAAATAATACTGGTGGAATTTATCTCAAGTGATTAAGGGAAAGTTATATATTCAACGACAGTGGAAAAGAGTTAGCAAACTTT
The DNA here is from genome assembly GCA_030765085.1 of Allium cepa. Lineage (NCBI taxonomy): Eukaryota > Viridiplantae > Streptophyta > Magnoliopsida > Asparagales > Amaryllidaceae > Allium > Allium cepa. The sequence continues at coordinate 270,847,093 of CM060932.1, forward strand.
TAGGATTTATATAGTGTGTGTGGATATGTGTAATCCACTGTCTAAAGATTCTAAAACGGTTCCACTTACTTCGTAAATTCATAAGCTAAATTATCATAGGTATGAGTGTGCATATTTTATACACAAGTAGCGTTCCTATGGTGAATTCATTAAATATTAAATTAAAGTGGAAAACGTGACGTGCAAAGGAAATAAAACAGTTCAATTTGACCGAATAGGTGAGTATATTGGAAAGGGTTTCAAGAGTACCTAAAACAAATCGTTTCCAATTAGGATCGAATAGATAGTGGATTGCATATGTTAACTTTTTTTAATGAATATGTGAGTATTTTGGACAAAGAATGGTTGATGAAGAATGATTTTTTTTAACTTCTTTCTATAAGGATATGCATTTAAGAGTAAATGGATATGTTAACGTAATTTCATCTATAACATAATTTAGGAAATCATATAAGATATGAGTAGAAGAAACCATTAGATGTCCTAGGTAATGAAGTTGATAAGTAGTGTGAGTTGAGATGTTGTATGTGAAATTCACCTATGAGGGATCTTGTATGGACCGCCTCAAAGGAGTTTGGGACCGACCAACAATGATCAACTAATTTATGTTATGAACATAAGTTTCGTGAACTCAAATTTAAGTTAGTCTTATGTTGTTTAGTTAAAGCCCCTCAAAATCCCCACTACAATGCATAACACTCTTCGGCCGTAATGATTTTTCAATATAGCACTATTAAATAGTAGATTCGTTTTAAAACCCTACTATTTTCCACTACATCCACTAAATTAAGACTTTTTAGCATCCACTTTACCAAAATTAATATAAACAGGCTGTAGTTCTCGTTTGAATCTTATTAACCAAATTCGGGTATAGACCTAATTTTTAGGCATAAGTGCATAATATAAGTTAGAATCTATCGTAGTCCAAATGTGGACGACATAAATCATTATTTTCTTCAGGTTTGTAATATGAGATTAAATAATGTTTCCTTTTTCTACATAAATGGTGTAGGAATGAGAATAAATTAACTTCAAAAAACTTATTCTATATTATGAAAATTTTGCACTTTTGTTATTTTTCCTATGTCTCCACTTTATCCTCGCTATAACTTTTTACTCCTCCATTGCTATGTAATCATCAAACGCTTTAACTACACAAGTTTTATGTAAGTATTAGGTACCAAAAAATCTGACGTCGAAATTGATTATAAAAGATCAAATGAAATCAACTAAGCATAAAACGGACACAACTTATTAGAATTTCTAATAAAAATTTTCGCACATTAAGGAGAACATAACAGCCAGCCAATTTGACACTATTAAAATTAAATTAATAAAGAAATAAAATTTTAGTCGACTGGTGAATTGGGTATCGTATTTATAACTATGTAGGTCGATTAATTTGATATATAATTATGATGAATTTGAGTTTGCACTTTGCAAAAAGAGGCGTTATAGTGTTTAAATAGGGTACGTATACACTTTTAGGCCAAATAGTTACACAAAATTAAACTTGTCTCGTTGCTTATTTATACGATGTTAAAAAATGCAGGAGCGTAGCCATTGTATCGATCTTTCTCTTCTAATCCTGAAATTCCCTTAACTCTCTCCAGCAGCGGATTAAAAAATTATTTAAAAATCATTTTAAATCCAAAGTGTCCGAACCTTACCTTATAATATATGCATTCAAGCATCTTAATGAGTATCAAAGGCATCAAGCGTCCATTTTTGGAGATGGTTTTAGAGGTGGCCAAAGATTAACGAACTATTCTCGATCATCCATTTTAGGGTTTCTCGATTAACAATGAAATGGTGATAATAGAGCAATCAGAGGTTACAATCGTGTAAAGGGCGTCAAGGGGAGTCTATCCATATGGTTGGATTGATGAAACAGACATTTAAATTGCCAGAATCTATGATTTTTTGACCATTGGAGGGTTTCCCTAGCAGTAACACTTATTGTGGCCATAAGTGGTCGGACGGCTATCATAGTTGTGAGACAAAGTTAAGGACTCGAAGACGTATTGGATCTGGTGGTAAAGTTTTGAAGATGGCATGGTAAGGTACAAAAGTCGGTGGTGATGGGTTCGAACATGGTTTCGGGTTACTATAGCGGGTAACGAAAATTTCCACTTTAGTCCATAATAAATACTTATTCGTCAAAATAAATCCTATGACTTCTAACCTCTATAACTTTTTCATATAAACTCCGGTTCATACGGAGTTTGTTCCGATTGCACTCGTGTAAATTTCTGGATAAATTTGGTGTATAGTTTGCTGGGTTTTGGGGTTGTTTGCAAAAGCACCTCGGTATGGCTTATTTATTTTAGTTAATTGAGTTATAAAAACATTAATAAGTGAATTCCTATTAACAAAATTTATATTCGTTTATATGTGTTATGATGTTTGTTGTGTCATTGTGATGTTTTCGATATGTTGTTTCTTGGTTTGGTTGCTTGTTATTGATTGTTGCAATTTCGGATGTTTAATTATAGTTAACGTGGATTTAAAATAAAAAACAATTAATTAATAGAAAAGTGGATAAAACTATGTAATAATGTGGAAAATGAATGATAAATGAGAAATAAGATTACAGACTTTGACCGATATTTATAAATAATAGTGATTTAATAAGCTAAATTGGAATTAAAGTGAGAAATTTAATAAGGTTATTACTTATGAATTCCTAGGGAAATTCATAAATAATAAAGATAAATCTATTTTCAAATTAAAATTAGGGTGTTTGTTATTATTTATAATATAAATTAAGATTTTATGAATAATAATATGGTTTTTGTAAAGATTATATTATTTTGGGTAAATGACAAAATAGTTGATTTAACGATCTTTGTAGAAGAAATTATTATTATTATTATTTAGTTAATTGAATACCGGAATAATAATAATAAAAACAATAACAATAACAATAATGGTAAAGATATGTTTTCAAAAGAGTTTTGGTTAAATTATTATTGTTCTGTGACAAATAGAAGAAAAAAAGAGGTTTTGAGTTTAATAAACAATTTCATTATTTTTGTTGTAAATGGTAATAAATTGGTTTGGAAAATAATAAAGTGGTTTTAGTATATATTACTATGATGCACAATAGTAATATTATTACTTTGAAAAGTAATTTGATGTAAATTAATATTTTTTATTATAAATATGATGCTTTAAGGGATTTGAAGTAATAGAGCATAATAAAGGATGTTTGAGGTATATTATCATTCTTGAAAAATTATTATCGTTATTATTATATGTAATAGATAAATTTGTTCTATAATAAAAAAAATAAAAAAATGATATATACTTAAGAGAAAATAATGGTCGTTAATTCAATATTTTAGATGGATGTAATATGTGATTGATTGTTAAATAGAATTATAACATATTATGTTTTGTGACGATGGAATCACATTTTGGTTTTTTATTATTATACCATCATTACTGCGTTACATGTAGTTAATTACGGTTTTATTGTGTTGAAGTTTTTTGTTGCTAATATAGTGGTTTAGTAACTATTTGATGATTTGGTGTTTGTGTTGATATTATAGTAGTTTAGTACACATTTGACAAATTAATTGTGTTATTACTGTAGCGAGTTAGAACACAACTGACGAATTAATGTTTGACTTACTAATATATTGGATCGGTACACATTTATTTGATTTATACTTACATTGAATGTGATGACCCACCCCCCTCAATCCTCGAAAATTGACACTAATACATCTTCGGTATTCATGTGCCGCAAATCCAAGTGCCGAAGAGGTGGATTATTATGGGTAAGAAAGAAAATAAAGACAGAACATAATCTCATACAAATGAAATAACATATATTATTTCAACATATAACCTTTATATCAAAGAATTTAAATACATTTATCAGAGTTGAACATGAACAATTATAAATATCTATCCTTACAAATGCGGAATATAATAATACACAAGTGTGGTGGAAATAGATAACAATCTTTAGAAGAATCTTCTAACTCCATGCTCCGAGCTTCATCCAGATTTCTTCGAACTAAACCTGACTACTAGGCTGCCCGGGAAAATTAGGGCACCCGGAGTTTAAGGAAAAGGGGAAATAAACTCCGGGTCAGTCATGGGACTAGTGTGAAAAACTCAAAATACGCGGTTTAAGAAAGAAAGGGTATCTCATAAGACCACGCTGCACATAATGACGAAATTAGTTTTTACCTTATGATAACCAAAATATTTGCGATGCAAAATATGAGGATATTATTTTTAATGACATTCTTTGAAAACACTTGTCAAGTAAATATATTCAAATAGCCAAAATTGTTACATTGGTTAAATTTGATGGCATAATAGGTTTACAATCAAGTCCGAAGGCACTTATTGAAAAATGGATTTCCATACAATGACAGATAAGGGACTACCTTCCATATAGTACATCTCTAGAGGAATGTACCAAGGACACGCAAACGATCCTCCGCATCTGGCAAGACCGGCCTATCCCTAGTTGGCACTCACATATGGCCTGGATGGAAACGAGTATGACATTACCTCGGTCATAACCGACCTATCCGGGTCACTATAGCATACACCATATACTCGACATATGGAGAGTAATCTAGAAAGGTGATGACCATACCCTAATGGTTGTGAACCACATAACCTTGAGGTGTACCCTGTTTAAGCCATTACCGGGTGATGAGGTCTGAGGTAGCGGTTACCTTTCACATGGCACATTCCACTTTGAATGCCACAATGCCATTCCATAGTCACATAACTGATTTCTGCAAATGTATAATTTTTGAGCTCGTACGTCTCAAAACTGGGGTGTTAAGCTAAAAGAAGTTTCCTTCCCCGCCACCAAACAGATGATACGTTCATAGAGATCAATTTATGTAACTAAAAATGCAACCTCAAACATTCATCCATACAAGTTGTCCAGAAACATGACAAACCAAAGGCACTCTCCTACCACATCCTGTCGGGAATTATCCCTAGGATTAGTAGCGAGTAGTCCTTGCATCAAAGATTTGAAATGAAGAACTACTGCCACATAATATGATATGGGAAATTTTCCCCGAGTGTCGGTGACAAGCAGCCCTGCATTCGGTCTTTAAAATCATATCCATGTCTTCATGTCGAATGGGTAAATTAGTTCGAAGTGGTCTTTGGACAGGAATTACCCAAATCCGACCTCCATCCTTTCGGACTAATCATCGATAAAAAGATGTTCTGTGAATAGGGAATCATTCTTTAATTGATTATATTCTTTTTTTCAAAATCTCTTTTGGAGATATTTATGTTTCTAAAACATCCTTTTCGGTATATACAGAATCATTAAACCCTTCTTATCAAATCCTTTGATTACTTTTAAACCTTCTTAAACTTGGAATAGTTCGAAAATCATTTTATTTTTCACTTGGGAAAATATTTTCAAATCATTTCTTTTAAATCTTAACATGACTTTCTTAATTCGAAACTCAAAATTTTGATCAAGTTAAAACTACATTATCTAGGATGTTAATCCACAACCACTAAATATTAAATGAGAAGAATCTATAGAAATCAACCAATTTTACTCAATATCAATCCCTATATTCAACAAGTACTATGGGCAGAATAACGGCAAAATCACCTATTAAATTTCACGAATAGTACGAGTTCCCTCTTCGGGCATTAACACCGAGTACAAGAAGATTATCTCCATAAAATCCAAGTTGTTTATATTCGAAAAATCATATCCTTTATACTTTGGAATATTTGATCCGAGTAAATCAAATTTACTATCTCATCCGTCGGACCAGTTCAGATAGCCAAGGAGACCAGGAAACTGTTTTTTCAAACCCAAGCCTAGAAACTATCTCTCTAACACCCATAAGGCAGTCAAATTAATTGATCGACTCTAAATCATTTAATATTTAACCATTCTATAAATTCTTTAAATTAACTTTAAAATACTTGATTAATCATTTGAAAACATTTATAAAATATTTGGAAAAGAACGGTTGCGTCTAAAACTATATTTCGAAAGTTATAGAAAAGTGCCGCGGAAAAGTGCCGTGGAAAGTGCTTTTTAAACTATATTGATCAAAACGACTTTTTATCATTTTAAATTTCATTTTTAGAACTCAAATCACTTTTAAAATGTTTTAAAATATTTTTAGCATTAATTTCATATTTTTAAACAATTTTAAAATATCATTCTCAAAGAAATCATGTTATGGATTACGAGTTGCAAAAACCACGATTTTTTTAGAAACTTGTTTTACTCATATTTCAAAATCTATTTATCAAAATCTCAATTTTCTTTCTTTGTTTTAAACTATGAATATAATAGTTTAGAAAATTCTTATCTTGAAAAATTCCGAGGAATATTCCATTTTATACATTTATTTGACTTTTGTGGCACGAAATCGCAAACTGTCGTTACGCGACGCGGCTAATTTTGACTTAATTTTCAATTACCTTTCAGACTTTACCAAAACACTTTTTTATATTTACAAAACATTTCAAACTCATTTTAAACCTTTTTAAAGAGGTTTAACATCCTATATATACCAATGCATTAAATAAAGGAAATCGATTTCCTTTGTGTTTATCAACGTGTATTTTCCGTGACTTGAATATATATTCAACGGTCATACTAAAGAATCAAACTTGATGGTCAAAGCATATTAAACATTCATCACAAACATCACATCATCATCCAAAAATATAATACAAGTAAGAGTTTTTCAGTTTGATTTCTATCGAAAAAGGGCTATAGCTTCACAAACTCGCGATCCGAGCTCACGAACCCCAACATCTTGCCTCCTGGTATGCTTGGCCATTCCATGCCAAATGTGGTGCTCGTCCAAGCATGGGGAATGAGGTATAGGACTTTGGATTATTATCGAATTTACTAAAAACTAGACCTAAAAATAGGTCACTTTCTCTCTAGTTTTTGGACATCATACTCTCTGAAGTTGGAAAAGTTGTCAATATGAAAGTTGTAGTAAATTCTTTTCTCTATGGTTTCAAAAGAAGAATCGTTCGATTTGGTTTAGTTATGAGGAAGTTATGGCCAAGAGAAGAAGAGATATTTTAGGAATCATGAAAATCAAACCCGAGAATGGGTCCACTTCTAGCTAATTTTTGGATATGTTGCTCTACGAATTTTGAAAAGTGATCTAAAGAAAAGCTCTTGAAAATTTATTTCTATACAATTTGAAGAAAAGAAAAACTTGATTTCGATTTATTATGAGAAAGATATAATCAAAAGAACAGAGGGCATTCTCAGAACTAAAATTTTGGGCCCGAAAATGCAATGGAAAGAAGTGGATTTTGGGTATGGCTATGCTTATAATATGAAGAAGTGGGCCAACTAGAAAGTTGTAGCCACTAAAATTTTCAACGGTTTTTGAAAAAGAATTTCACCATTTCGTTCAGATATATGGAAATTATGGAGTATGAAAAAATAAGTTAAGAGAAGGAGGAAAATATATACCTTTACATCATCCCCCACATCACCACCACATGCTCCATCTCCATCACCCATGTGCCCACTTTCCATCAATCATTTCGGTTTCCAACATCCACCATTATAACCTTCCATGTGTGTGTACTTTGATGTGAGATTGTTGATTTAAAGAAAGCTTAAGGGTTAAGCTTCTAAAATATTTTAGGTTTTTCCTATATATGTTTATATATATATATATGTGTGTGTGTATGTTTATTTGTATGTGTATATATGTTCATGTGCATGTTAGGGTATGTATGTGTATGTTGTATATGTACACATGAAAAAAAGTAAGGTTGCAACAGTTTAAAACAACTTTCCTTCGTTAAACTGTTGAAAATCGGAAAACCGATTCCCGGTCACATTTTCATATATATTTTAAACTACATATAACCGTAAACAAAATTTGAAAATAAATTTCTTACCAATTTCAACTAATTAAAATGATCACATTTCATTTATACACTACCAAATATTTTATATAAAAAATTATTATTTTATCGATTAACATATATATTAATTTGAAACACAAACTTACCGTGAAGTTTCAAAAGTACCCTTATATGTAATTCTTTAATAACAGTTGTAAATATCATGCCTTTTGGCGTCAACGTGAAATACCGAAAATTTCTTCCTAAATATATTATTATAATTTACTATCGCTTAAAATTAGAATCTGATAATTAAGCTTTCTTTATAAATTAAAAACTCAAAACCACTTAAAAATAAGATCTAAGAAGTAAATTACTTAATAATTCATTTTTTATTAATTAATAATATAAATAAAACTTTTAATTAGCAAAAAAAAAAATTAGATTTGCAACTTAAAAATAAAAATTCAAATTAACTACGTATGATTTAACACCAAAATGTAGTTAAATATTTGTGAAAATCATTTTTTTCGAACGTGTTAAACAAATACAATTTGTATAAAAATAATTCATGCACCTTCATTACGCGTGAAACGCATGCCTTGACGCTCGTGCTAATAATTGAACATATATTTTGTACATGTATATATATTATATTTATAATTTTTGGCAATAGTAAAGTATTTTAAATAATGCTATTATTTACTATTATTTAAATCAATATATTATTTAAATAATTCGTGTAAAGTAAAATATATATAAAAAATTAACTTTTAAAATTTTAAAAATTATTTTATCATGAAATAAGATCCTGGCCAAAAATTGAGAATTTAATAATCAATTTTTATATTTTTCAAAAATCGTTATAATATACGACCGAAATTAATTAATTATTAATTAATAAATTTTGATCGAGAAAAATTATAGAATCTTTTTCTAACCTTAAAATATCGTGTTATATTTTCTAAAAATTTAAAATTTAAAAAATATGTTACAAAATATTTTAGTAATATTTATTTTGACTAATACACACACGCACGCACACACATATATATACACAAATATATACATACACATATACATATAGATATACATATATATGTATGTCTATATAAAATAAAATTTTGTTATGCTGTGTATATGATCTGGAAGTAAATTTTTTTTTTCAATTTTATTAATACATACGTACATACATATATGACAAGCACCATTGTCCAAGTGGTTAATTGATTCGGCTTTGGTACAAGAGGTCATAAGTTCGAAACTTACTTTCGGACGTTTATTGACATGGGATATGTTGTCCCAATTATTTGTTGTGTATAAAGTACCATTTCAAAAAAATGCTTATATATATTAAATAAACATTTTATATATTATGTATATATAATATTATTTTAATATACATAATTATGTATATATATAAATTACTAATATTATACATAAATATATATATATATAATTATATATAAATATTGTCATCCTCATAAAATTATTCAAATAAAGTTACTTTTACATTTACATATGTATAATATTTATATAAAAAACAAAGTTATATATATAAATGCATATATTTTGACAACATACAATACATATCAAACGAGCTAACATGTCTGTTGTAATGCATATATCAACATCTATATTGGGCATGTTATTCTTTGCACGAGTTATCATGCTACACGTGCACACGCATACATGTATATATATGATACATATGTGTACATTTATATGTATAGAACATAAATTAAATAAAATTGTATATAATCTATGAGTTTAAATAAAATAAGAGATTTTATTTAAATAAAATTAAAAACGTTTAAATAAATTAGACTTCATAAGCCCGATATAGATCCAATAAGATATTTTTTTTTGAAAGTCACTCATAACTTCCACTATGGGCTAGCTCTATTTTAACAACTGGAAAATTCTATTCATACGCCATTAATAACTTTATTTATGCCATAAAATATTTAATAAAACATTAGACAAAAACGCCCATATTCAAGAATAAAAATAAAAATCAACATTAAAGAATCACAAATTCATAATATAATCAATATAATTTCTTTTATAAAGTGGCAAAAATTCCTATACATACCAATTTAATTAAATCTAAATTCCTTTAGGCATTAAATTGTCTTAATATAGTTTAAGGCCGTGTTCATGCATATTCAATTTTAACATTTTCACTTCAAATTAAATTTTGAAATTACTATTAAAATGAATCTTATCCATAGAGTACTGAATTCTTCTGTATCATTTATTTAAATTAAATCAAGTTTGAATTTAACATCAAAAATAAAATAGTTTAACATTTTGAAATTCAAATATTAAATTAAACTTGCTATTTATAAATTATTAAATAAATTTGAATTCCACTAAAAGTATTTGAATTTGCAACTTGACATTTACAAAAGTGAACTTGAAAACCTTATTTTGATTAATGCAGGGAGAAGTCTACCAAAACGAGATAATGGTTTGATTTATCAGAAATTGAGGGTTAATTTGTGATCTAAGTGGTTTATATTAAGTACAAAATAGTGTACCTGATTTTAATAAAATTTTTGGTGTATGTATACCAATTTATGGTGTAAAAATAGAGTTTGCTCTATTTGTTACCAAAACATTAAATAAACTGAAGGGAAAACGACATATTAAAATAATAATAAAAAATTTCATTGATAATTATGTTTCTTATCTTAATTGCTAATTGGAGTAGAGTATCGATTGTGTAACAACCCTAGATTTTTATGTATATTTTAATTTTGGCTTCATTTCATTTTTAAGTTATTTTTAACTTGTTTCATTTCAAACATTTCATTTTTAAGTATAAACTTTGATTATTACGTGAATTATAATTCCAACTGGTATAAATTGAATATTTTACTAAAAGGTGGATTTCTGGTCAAACTGGTCATACTTTGACTTTTTAAATATTCAAATTAAGATATTTAAATTCTTAAACTTTATCTTTTATTATGAAAATAGATTTAATAACTTGAATACTGCTTTAAATTTCGTTGAAAACGGATTTAAATTGTGAAAGTTATATATATTTCAATATTGAGTGCAATTTGTTTTATTTAGCAGTTTTGTCTATTTTAAATAATATAAATTATATTTTCTTTGTCATATTTCATTTTAAAATGTGTCACTATGTTATTTTATGTATATTTTTTTCTTTTGATTTTTTGAAGTGATGTTATAATTTTTTCCAAAGTTTACTGTATTTATTTCCTATTTTTAAAGGCTGTTTTCTATTTTTCTGCTATTTTCTTCATTTAAATTATATTTAATTAAAATTTATATATTTATTTTGTTAATGCATCTTTTATTTTATGTTATTATCTTTTTTATAAATATTTTTACAAGTCCACATAAATTTCCAAAGTTCATTTTTTTTATTTTCCATTTTGTTTTAGACTAGTTTGCAATTTTTGTTGTTTTATTAATTAAATTATATATAATTAATATTTATTTATTTTGTTTACTTATTTACTTTATTTATGATTTTATTATCTTTATTATCGGTATTTTTATGTAATTATAAATTAAAGATGAATTAGTGGAAATTCGAACGGTTTAAATTTTTTAAAATTCCAGGGTCCTTTGATCTTCCGACCTTTCACTTTCTCAACCTCCTCCTTTATTGTTTTTGTCGTGCATATTCTCCTATCTTTTAGCCTCTTCTTCATTTTTCATGAGAATTTCATTTCTCAAACATTACTCAAAAAAAAAATCACGGCTTCCACTTTTGTTCACAGTTTTTTAGGTAAATTCTTCTTCCTTTCTTGTTTTTCTATGTTTTTCTATTGATTTTGCAATGGTTCTCTACCTTCATGGCTCCGCTCCTCCTCCTCCAGGCCTTGCCTGACCACCACCACCCCCTTCCTCTGACCATCGCCCATCCTAGTACCCCTCCACTTCAGGCCGAGCCAACCCAAGGCATAAATCACCACAAAATCCACCAAAAACCATCACTACATACACTAGATGGACCACCTTTGCCAACACCTCCTTCTTCAACCTCTAGCCGCCACTACCTCCACCACCACCACCTCTGGCCTGACCTTCACCCTCTGCCACATCAACCACCACCTGGAGCCACTGGCCATGACCCGTGACTTCTGGCCGAACCAAACAAGAGCAAACAAATGATGTATGTTGCATAGTTTTAGCCTTGTACACCTAGTTTTATGCACCTAGACTAAACCCACCTTCAAAACAATTGTTGGCCGACCACTTGCATACCCAAACCAGACCTATAGAACCCCTAGGCCGAGCTAAACACCTGCATAACTGAAGTACATGAGGTAGAGAGCAAGTGCAAAGAAGTTGTTGTTTTGGGTGTTGAATTCTATGTTGTTTGATGTTATATTTGTGTTGTAACTTATGTATGTATATATTGTTGTGTGTATATGTTATCAAGTCATATAGCTTTGGCTCTCCACTCTGAAGTCATTTCCGTATTGTCATGCCTTCGTAGTGTCTGTATTGTTTGCTTTGGTAGCTATCTCCAGCTCTGACCAGGTGAGTTATTCTCACCAGACAATATATACATATATAACTAGTAAATTAACCCCTTTTGAATCTGTAAAATGCATTATCATGTTACACCTGCTATATTATGATTATTATACGATGTTCACCCATGCTTAAACACCTCATATAACATCTGTTACTGTTATATTATGTTGTTCTGTTATTTTTTATCAGTTTATTACACTGTAAGTTCCCTTTAGATTAGAATCACTATGGGTTGAAATGATACATACCCGAACGGACTTTAGAATAGGAGAAAATCGTTATGGGCTGAAATGATAGGCCTGAATGATTTTCAATTATTTTAATTTACTTGGGATTGCGGGTTTCAAATGATCAAACCCAGGTTTTCTTTGTAAATTACGGGTTGAAATGATATATTACCCGTATCACTTTACCTAGGCTAGAAAATGAAATACAGACCCGTTGTTAAAATATGTTTTTCTAAAAATTTTGAAATATTTTAGAAATGTAAATATTATAATATTTTGATATAATTTGATTAAAAATGATTTTTGTAAAGCATTATTGATTTTCTGAAAATTTATAAGTGAAATAAATAAATGGTAAAGTTATAAAATCTGAAATGTAAGTTATTTTGAAAATTATAATTTGTTGGTAAATGAATTTTAAATTAAATATGAAAATATGATAAATTTATGATATTTTGGATTTAAATGAATTTAAAAGGATTTTTTTAATATATTAATGATTTTCGAATAAAGTGAAAATGTGAATTGAATGGATATTTAAGTTGAAATTTTGAAATATAACTAAAATTGAAAATTTATGAATTTTGCTTAAAAGTGAATTTTAAGTTAAGTAAATAAAAATGAAATTAAGTTATATTTGAAAATTTTAAACTTAAGTGTTAAGTTAAATTTGATTTAATGAATTTAAAATTTAAGGTTGGAATTTAATAAGTGAATTATTATTAAACCTTGATTTTTGAATGGAAATTTAACTTTATAAAATCATGAATATAAGGGTATTTAAATGATGATTATAAAAGTGAAATTTTGTGATTTTATAAGTTAAAAATCATTTAAATAAAAATATAATTGTTGTGAAATTCTACTGAATATTTGAAGTTAATTAACTACATTTCTGAACTGCTATTAATTCAAATGTAAATGATAATACAGCATTTGTAAATGTTGTAGTTGATAATAATGAACTAAATGGCTAAGTTTAATTAAAGGCTATTATAGCATTTTTGTAAATGTTATAATTTTTGAATTTAACTAAGTTTTATTTGAAACTAATGTAACTCTATTACAGCATTTTTAAATGCTATCTTTTGTTAAATTGTACTGTTTTGAATCTAACTTTCTGTAGCAATTTCTAAATGCTGTGAAAGTTGAATTTTCATCTGTTTTAATAAATTAAGTGAATAAATGAATTTTGAAAGACTAAAATTTTGAAAATTTAACAATTTAATTATTAAATATAATAACTTCATTTTATGATTTAAAATGAAGTAATTTGTTTCGAAATATAAACTATTTTGAAATGTGTTTTGTAATGGTATTTAAATTTAATAAAAATGAATGTGGTTTGGAAGATATGATATTTTGATATTTGGAAATGGATTTTGAATGATATTGAATTTTGAAATGATATTTTATTTTGAAGTATAAAATACCATTTTGAAATTTTAACCACGGGATGTATTTAATTTATAGTTTAACTGATGCTTAAAGGATGAGCGATCTCAAGCATCCTTTAAGTTATTGTGCATTTCTACTACAGTTCACTTGAGTTGGTTTACATTATATAAGTATATATTGTCCTGACTCGAGTGTTTTGTGTTTTACTTTACGCTCGGGTCAGCCTAAGTATTCACAGCTTTGGATTCTCTTTCTGGAGCTGGTCTTTGCTGGAGTTTCTGCTTATCTACATTTTTATCTACTTTCTATTTCAGCTGTTCTAGTTTATCTCGTGTATTAGTGAACTTCTATGTATTTAGGATTTCTATTATGTTGTTTTCAGACTGTATTATGTATTTGGTTTGAGACTCTGCCGTAGTAGCTTCATGAACTACTATGTATTTTATATTCCGCTGCGAGTTATTCTGATATTTCTGTGTCTGTGATTCTGTGATTGTATTTCATTTGCTCCAAATTTATTTACAATGCGGTATTTTGAGCAATTCAAGTCCGGCGTGTGTGTTTGCCTGTGCACGTACAATGGATACGAATGGCTGAAAATATCGAGTTGTTACAGTTGGTATCAGATCTTTGGTTTTAGGCAAACCATAGCCTGCGGAGCAAAAAAAAACTCATTAGAGATAGGGTAGAAATACCCCAGAATGAGTGAAATCAATCTCAGAGTCCTTTCTTTGTGAGAGAACGTATTTTCGAAGTATAAAATGATTTCCAAATGATTTTAAAGGATTTTCAAAGATTATTTTGGTATAAATTTTTTCTTATTTTGGAATCAAGATTTTCTAAACTTAATCCCTTCGGTATCCATCTTGTTAGTAAGCTCTTGGTTAGGATTCTTATCAATTAAGATTCCTTGAACTTTGGAACACTCCCACTTGTTCTGAAATCCAGTCTTGTCCCTATTTTATTCCTTTGATTTAGGAGCATTCCATAACTCCACTTTGGAATGACCTCTATAAGATTGGTATTCCGTAAATCTTCGAATGATTTGTAAAGGGGTAAAACTCCTTTACAATTATCATTCATTCACCAAAAATTTCTGTATCCTCGGTTTACGATGCTATTTATCTTCTGCTCTACTCGGATTCTATCTCTGGCGATCGAATGTCGATATGCCTTAGATTTCCGCATTGGTTATATTCCTGAACTCACGGTTGACCGGTTAAGGTCGCCCGTGATTTATATAGGCTTATCCATTTTCTAATTGGTAATTAAATTATCTCATCTTCGTCCGAGCTTATCTTCGAACCAGAATTATATTTGATTAGAGTCCTCTAACTTTGAATTTCTGTTTGTTTGAAATCTATCCTTGATTCATCCTTTGGAAATTTGTGTTTGGTTGTATTTTGAAATTGTGCATACATCGAAATTATTAAGGATGACCATATTTTGTATATAAAAGTGAAATGTTTTCGATAAGGATTATATACCTTTTAAAATGAAAATATGAATCTTTGAAAGGATTTGAAAATTTGAAATTTATAAGAATTTGACTTATATAAAATGATTTATAACTGAAGGGTTTTGAATTTTGAATTTCGAGGAATCGAACTCCGGTGTTTTGAAATCTGTTTTAATATTTTGGAATATATATAATAATAATATGATTTAAAGATATTTTTTCAAATAAGAAATGTTTCAAATGTATTCGAATGAATTCCAATGATTTCGAAGAGATTTCAAAGAATTTTTTCAAAATTAATTGAAGTCCAGAACTCACTTATATCGTTGGAAAATAATTTCAGTGATGAATGCATGCATCATTGACATTGATTTTCGAGTTTTTGAGTGGGGGGAGAGGCCACTCTAGTAGCTTTGCTATGTGAGTGATTTTGTGAAACCAGTTTTGATTTCAGATTTCGAGGTATGATTTGATTTTCGAAAGATATATGTATGTATATTTGAAAAGATTTAAAGTAAGCCGGTGTTCAGTCCCCGAATTTCGGATTTGAAACCTATCTTTTGAAATTTTATTTACCGATTTGTTGTTGATTTCCAACTCTTGGATTAAAAATGTGATTTCTTCGACTATTTTGAAGGTTCGAGCACTTCCAAATCAAGGTTAACTTTTCAAAGCTAAGAAAATTTGAAAGGTATAAGGTATTTGATAAAGAATATAAGTTTAGTTTGTATGTTTCAAGTATGAAATAATATGATTTGTATAAGTTGAAATTGTTTTGTTAAGTAAATAAATAAGACTATTTTGAATTATACTAATATGAAATTTAGTTTTGAAATGTTTTGGATAAAAATTAGTCTTCAAATGTTTGAGAAAAATTTAGTTTTAAATGTTTTAACTTAGTAACATATTTATGAAACTATTTACTTAACAAGTTAGAATAGATACATAAGTTGTACGTATGCTGTTTTATTCGCGTTATTAATTTGATCCAAGTTTGAGTACACAAGTTCGAGGTGAATTACACCATTTCGTGTTTTTTCATTTGATTCTTGATGGCGAATATTTGACATGGATTTTGGGCTTGATTCTAGAATTCTCTATCATAGTATATGACTATGCAAGGAGACTGATGGCTTCTAGTCGAGAAACCATATCGAAGTCCACATTAGGGAAGTCGAATGGACAATACTAGTTCGAAAGCGAACTTGTGTGATCGAGCGAGCGATCGAATGTAATGTTGCGAAATGATGACATATGTACATCTTATATCCTAATATCATTGGTATACTTGACGCTGAAAATGAAAGTTGTTGGGTTGGATATCTTTGTAATTTAATTGGAAATTTTCTTTTATAAAAAACTACTATCAAATTTAAAACCATTTTTCAAAACTATTTTTCTTTTATTCTTCTTAAACTAACTGTTTTATTCTATTTTTCATACAAACTATTTTATACACAAAACTATTCTTAATTAAAAATCTATTAGTAAGCAAAGATGTTCAATCTCATATGGCTTTCCATGTAGCGAAATTTATTTTTTTGAACATTTTGATCCTTATATGAATAAACTTTATGTAAGTATAAGATGATTTTGAAAACCATTTATTTTGATAAATGAATAATTGAAGCTTATATTAGTATGAAAGGATATTTGGTTTACTTGTAATTTGAGTTTATTTAAAAATGATGGAATTATGAAATGAATATGTCAAAACTAAGTAATAATGAAGTAAAATTTGAGATATATGAAATTATAAAATTTAGTTTTGAAATATGGTATATTTAAGCCTTGAAACACCTTTAAGATTTAATAGTTTATTTTGTAAATCAAATCTATATTTGAAATTTGATAATATTTGAAATGGTTTTGTTGGAAAACTAAATTGAATTGAAACTGATGGTTTGAATTGAATTAAAATTGGAAATTTTGGATTTTGGTTTAATTGAATAATTTTGTGAAGTGTAAAGAATTAAAGGAATGTTTTATGATTTCAAATGTATGATTTCGAAAGGTTATGATTTTCAAAGTGTAATGATTTCAAGTATTTTGGTTTCGAAAGATTTATAACTTTGAAAATATTATGATTTTTGAAGTGAATATATGTTTGGAATGGAAATAATTTTTTTTTTTGACTTAAATTTTGTTGATTTGGAAATTTGAATTATTTTCTAAATCTATTGTTTTAAGAAACTTTGAAACTGAATATATGTAATTTGAAGGAAATGATTGGGTGAAATCATATATAATTTTGAAACTGAAATGTTATTGAAACGAATTAAAACTGAGAACCTTGATTTACTAAATACTTGATTTGAGAGTTATCGAACTTATATAAAATGGATTTGTATAGGTATGAAGTTGTTTGAAACTGTTGATTTGAAAAGGTACTAAATTTGAAAGTGAAATCTTATATCATCGAAGTCTATATAAGTGTGATTTGATATATCATTGATTTTGGATAGTATTTGATTTGAAATAAAATCTTATATATAATGGACTTTATATAAGTATGATATTTGAAAGTGATTTTGAGAGGTACTATATGATACATATTTTCGAAGTAAAAATATGGAAAGTGCCTTCTGCTTGGTATCCGCTTTGTGGCTACACTGTGGATTCATTCTATCGATATTATTCTCTCTCTTTGATTTGGGTTTTTCGGATATGATACTCGAGTGTCCATCGAATTCCACGGCGATCTCCGTGGTCTTACGAGCGCGACTACATAGAGCAACTGCCTGGCTGAATTGGCCTTGGGGTACGGATTGTTTCCTGGGGGATCCAGGCGTAACCATTGTGTATCCTGCACTCTATGTATGTCGCATTAGTAGCGCAAATGCCTGGCTAAGCTGGCCTGGGGGTACGGATTGTTTCCTGGGGGATCCATGCGTAACCATTGTGTATCCTGCATTCTACTCGTCATCATGGCGTAACTCGCAGGGCTGAGAAAGTTTACGGATACAGATTGTTTCCTGGAGGATCTAGGCGTAACCATTGTGTATCTGCGATCCATGGTTAGGCAACTGTTTCGGTTTGTTTGATTTGGTTGGATTGTACTTTCCGTATCTGTTTTTAAAAGTGCTTTCATTATTTTCATTGAGTGTTGAAACAAGTCTACCAAGTACCTGGAGAATTCTAGCTTTGCGCCTGATCAACGCATAGCCAGAGTCTGCAGGAACAAAAGTAAACTTGTTAAGACATCGAGCTATAAAAGTATTTTGATAAAGGTATCTTGATAAAGTACTATATAAAGAATAATTTGATCAGCTATTTTCCCTTCTAAAAATTTAAAATGTTTTAAATATTATTTACCTCGAACCATCAGATTTGAATCAAATGACTATTCATCATGCTATAAAAAAAAATTTAAATTGAAATATATAATGGTTTAAATAATGGTCCATCCTTATCTTTCAACATACTTTCCCTCCTAGCTACTTTCTCCCTACCTTCTTTTGGGATGTCTTCCAACCTATTGTTCTTTCTAGTTGTTACCCCGCTTCCTTCCTTTTCGAGGACGAAAAGATTTGAGTGGGGGAGAGTGTAACAACCCTAGATTTTTATGTATATTTTAATTTTGGCTTCATTTCATTTTAAAGTTATTTTAAACTTGTTTCATTTCAAACATTTCATTTTTAAATATAAACTTTGATTATTATGTGAATTATAATTCCAACTGGTATAAATTGAATATTTTACTGAAAGGTGGATTTCTGGTCAAACTGGTCAAACTTTGACTTTTTAAATATTCAAATTAAAATATTTAAATTCTTAAATTTTATCATTTATTATGAAAATATATTTAATAACTTGAATACTGCTTTACGTTTCGTTGAAAACGGATTTAAATTGTGAAAGTTATGTATATTTCAATATTGAGTGCAATTTGTTTTATTTAGCAATTTTGTCTATTTTAAATAATATAAATTATATTTTCTTTGTCATATTTTATTTTAAAATGTGTCATTATGTTATTTTATGTATATTTTTGTCTTTTGATATTTTTTAAGTGATGTTATAACTTTTTCCAAAGTTTACTGTATTTATTTCCTATTTTTAAAGGCTGTTTTCTATTTTTCTGCTATTTTCTTCATTTAAATTATATTTAATTAAAATTTATATATTTATTTTGTTAATGAATATTTTATTTTATGTTATTATCTTTGTTATAAATATTTTTACAAGTCCATATAAATTTCCAAAGTTCATTCTGTTTATTTTCCATTTTGTTTTAGACTAGTTTGCAATTTTTGTTGTTTTATTAATTAAATTATATATAATTAATATTTATTTATTTTGTTTACTTATTTACTTTATTTCTGAGTTTATTTATCTTTATTATCATTATTTTTATGTAATTATAAATTAAAAATGAATTAATGGAAATTTGAATGGTTTTAAACTTTTAAAATTCCAGGGTCCTTTGATCTTCCGACCTTTCACTTTCTCAACCTCCTCCTTAATCGTTTTTGCCGTGCATTTCCTCCTATCTTTCAGCCTCTTCTTCATTTTTCATGAGAAATTCATTTCTCAAACATTTATCAAAAAATAAATCACGGCTTCCACTTTTGTTCAAAGTTTTTTAGGTAAATTCTTCTTCCTTTCTTGTTTTTCTATGTTTTTCTATTGATTTTGCAATGGTTCTCTACCTTCATGGCTCCACTCCTCCTCCTCCAGACCTTGGCTGACCACCACCACCCCCTTCCTCTGACCATCACCCATCCTAGTACCCCTCCACTTCAGGCCGAGCCAACCCAAGGCATAGATCACCACAAAATCCACTAAAAACCATCACTATATACACTAGATAGGCCACCTTTGCTAACACCTCCTTCTTAAACCTCTAGCCGCCACCACCTCCACCACCACCACCTCTAGCCTGACCTCCACCCTCTGCCACATCAACCACCACCTCCTGGAGCCACTGGCCGTGACCCATGACTTCTGGCCGAACCAAACAAGAGCAAACAAATGATGTATGTTGCATAGTTTTAGCCTTGTACACCTAGTTTTATGCACCTAGACTAAACCCACCTTCAAAACAATTGTTGGCTGACCACTTGCATACCCAAACCCGACCTATAGCACCCCTAGGCCGAGCTAAACACCTGCATAACTGAAGTACATGAGGTAGAGAGAAAGTGCAAAGAAGTTGTTGTTGTTTTGGGTGTTGAATTCTATGTTGTTTGATGTTATATTTGTGTTGTAACTTATGTATGTATATATTGTTGTGTGTATATGTTATCAAGTCATATAGCTTTGTCTCTCCACTCTCAAGTCATTTCCATATTGTCGTGCCTTCGTAGTGTCTGTATTGTTTGCTTTGGTAGCCATCTCCAGCTCTGAACAGGTGAGTTATTCTCACCAGACAATATATACATATATAACTAGTAAATTGACCCCTTTTGAATCTCTAAAATGCATTATCATGTTACACCTTCTATATTATGATTATTACATGATGTTCACCCATGCTTAAACACCTCATATAACATCTGTTACTGTTATATTATGTCGTCCTGTTATTTTTTATCAGTTTATCACACTGTAAGTTCCCTTTAGATTAGTATCACTATGGGTTGAAATGATACATACCCGAACGGACTTTAGAATAGGAGAAAATCATTATGGGCTGAAATGATAGGCCTGAATGATTTTCAATTATTTTCATTTATTTGGGATTGCGGGTTTGAAATGATCAAACCCGGGTTTTCTTTGTAAATTACGGGTTGAAATGATATATTACCCGTATCACTTTACCTAGGCTAGAAAATGAAATACAGACCCGTTGTTAAAATATGTTTTTCTAAAAATTTTAAAATATTTTAGAAATGTAAATATTATAATATTTTGATTTAAATTTTATTAAAAATGATTTTTGTAAAGCATTATTGATTTTCTGAAAATTTATAAGTGAAATAAATAAATGGTAAAGATAGAAAATCTGAAATGTAAGTTATTTTGGAAATTATAATTTGTTGATAAATGAAATTTAAATTAAATATGAAATATGATAAATTTATGATATTTTGGATTTAAATGAATTTAAAAGGATTTTTTTAATATGATTTTTGAATAAATTGAAAATGTGAATTGAATGGATATTTAAGTTGAAATTTTGAAATATAACTAAAATTGGAAATTTGTGAATTTTGCTTAAAAGTGAATTTTAAGTTAAGTAAATAAAAATGAAATTAAGTTATATTTGAAAATTTTAAACTTAAGTGTTAACTTAAATTTAATTTAATGAATTTAAAATTTAAGGTTGTTTAATAAGCGAATTATTATGAAAATTTAATTTTTGAATGGAAATTTAACTTTATAAAATCATGAATATAAGGGTATTTAAATGATGATTATAAAAGTGAAATTTTATGATTTTATAAGTTAAAAATGATTTAAATAAAAATATAATTGTTGCGAAATTCTACTGAATATTTGAAGTTAATTAACTGAATTTCTGAAATGCTATTAATTCAAATGTAAATGATAATACAGCATTTGTAAATGCTGTAGTTGATAATAATGAACTAAATGGCTAAGTTTAATTAAAGGCTATTATAGCATTTTTGTAAATGTTATAATTTTTGAATTTAACTAAGTTTTATTTGAAACTAATGTAACTCTATTACAGCATTTTTAAATGCCATCTTTTGTTAAATTGAACTATTTTGAATGTAACTTTCTGTAGCAATTTCTAAATGCTACGAAAGTTGAATTTTCATCTCTTTTAATAAATTAAGTGAATAAATGAATTTTGAAAGACTAAAATTTTGGAAATTTAATTATTAAATATAATAACTTCATTTTATGATTTAAAATGAAGTAATTTGTTTCGAAATATAAACTATCTTGAAATGTGTTTTGTAATGGTATTTAAATTAAATAAAAATGAATGTGGTTTGGGAGATATGATATTTTGATATTTGGAAATGGATTTTGAATGATACTGAATTTTGAAATGATATTTTATTTTGAAGTATAAAATACCATTTTGAAATTTTAACCATGGGATGTATTTAATTTATAGTTTAACTGATGCTTAAAGGATGAGTGATCCCAAGCATCCTTTAAGTTATTGTGCATTTCTACTACAGTTCACTTGAGTTGGTTTACATTATATAAGTATATATTCTCCTAACTCGAGTGTTTTGTGTTTTACTTTACGCTCGGGTCAGCCTGAGTATTCACAGCTTTGGATTCTCTTTCTGGAGCTGGTCTTTGCTGGAGTTTCTGCTTATCTACATTTTTATCTACTTTCTGTTTCAGCTGTTCTAGTTTATCTCATGTATTAGCGAACTTCTATGTATCTGGAATTTCTATTATGTTGTTTTCAGACTGTATTATGTATTTGGTTTGAGACTCTGCCGTAGTAGCTTCATGAACTACTATGTATTTTATATTCCGCTGCGAGTTATTCTGATATTTCTGTGTCTGTGATTGTATTTCATTTGCTCCAAATTTATTTACAATGCGGTATTTTGAGCAATTCAAGTCCGGCGTGTGTGTTTGCCTATGCACTTACAATGGATACGAATGACTGAAAATATCGAGTTGTTACAGATTGCAAATTTTCCCCTTATATACAAACAAGAAGTTAGGAGTTCGAATCACACTCTACGCAAAAATAACATTTATTTCCAAATAAAAGTTTTGATACATAGATAGGATCACTGGTTCAAATTCTAATCTCACATAATGTTAATAATAGTTTTCATTATAATTTCACCTTTTACATACCAAACCTACATTGAAAACTTAAAACTCAAGAATTTTATATCATTGTAAAAAGGGTTTTTTTTATGAGCATATTGATTGCATGTGCCATAAAATCTTATAATTAATTGAAGTTCCAAATTTAGTTTTGTCGGTTGGTTTGGTTTCAAAATAGTGAAATGCGAGACCGAATGAAAAACCATATAATTGTGAAAATATAAACCAAACCTACTTAGTTAACTAACAAAACCGATCCGACCAAACTTATTTGGTTCAGTTGGTTTATTCGGATTGAACTAATAAATGTTCACCTCTAAAGAACTATACAAATACATAAAAACTGGGGCCTTGTTAAAGGGATTGCATTTTTTGATAAGGAGGACAATTTTAGAGGGCCTCCATTCGAAAAACTAATCATTGTAGGGAGAGAGGATGTAATATATAGAACAAAATAAACAATTTACTTTTTTACCCTCGTGCAAACCAAAATTCAACAAAACCCTATTGAAAATTGAAAAGATAAACGATGATGGTTCATTGAAAATCATTTTCGACGGGATCTGGTTGAAAAGAAGGTGAAAAAAAGGTGGATGATCAACCAAAGAATGAGGACAATCACAGACTTATTTATATTTTGTTAAAAGAGGCAATATTTTCTGATACATCCCACAGCAATTCTACAAAAATTTAAAAAATGGTCCTTCTTATCCAAAATCAAAGTCCTACCGCAATGCCCTAAAACTTTTTTCTATTGAACTTTGCGATTCTACATAATGAGAATTGAGTTATTCTAAAATGTATTAGATAAAACGTAATATAGGGTGTGTACTTTATTGAAGTAGAGTAAATGAAGGATGCTTAAGAACAGTGGGAATACATGTGGCTGGCTGAATCGTTTTAATTTTAAAATCATAAGACACGAAAAATAAGAGATCCAACAATGCATACGAGGCAAAGACTGATTACACCTTGCAATAGAATCCTTGGTATAAAATAAAACTTTGGTCAAAGACCTCCAGCTCAAGCAGTTAGATTCCTTTGCCATTTTCCGATGGAAAGCCTGGCCCAAAATTACACGCATTCAACAATAAAAACCCTAGTCACGGATTTTCTGTTCTAATTCGTCGGAGCTTTTGAGATTTTGCCCTCTTCTTCAATTCTAAACTGTAAGTGCCTATTTGTCTATGCTTAATCTCATGTTCAATCTTATCGTTTCCAAGAGAAGTTTCATCAGAATTCCTTATTTTTTCTGTTGTTACATACATAAAAGATCAGTCGAAGAGCTAAAACCATTGAGTAAAAAAGATTCGTCATCGTCATTTTCATACCTCCTTAATAAATTATCTCTTAAGTCTGCATTTTCTACTTTCGGAAAAAGCAATACGGCCGATAATCATGATCTTGTAACTCACACCCTTAAATCTTACAATTTTACAAATGCCCAGATCAAAACTGTACTTATTAAATACTCCAAGTCGTGGTCGGCTGACGTTATAAAGCGAAAACTCGACTATTGTCTGAGTCTTGGCTATTCACATATACAGCTTGGAAAGTTAGTGTCAAAAAATCCAGCATTGCTAATGACAAGTTTAGAAGACAGAGTCAAACCGAATGTTAAAATTCTCAAGTCATTTTTGGGAAGTGACCAGCAAATAGTCAAAGTAGTTAACCGCTATTCTAGGCTGCTTCAGTATGACTTTACGTCTAGTTGTTTCCTACCTAATATCAAAACTTTAGAGTTCTATGGAGTGAGTCACATCAACATTTCCAAATTGATTTCCTTAAACCCGAGAGTTTTGACGATTGACAGTGTCAAATTTACCAAAATAGTCAAATCTATCAAAGATATTGGATTCAGCCCATCTTCAGCAATATTTGTTAGAGCAATCAATGTTATGTCGGGACTAAATCCTTTGTCATGGGACAAAAAGGTAGGGGTATACAAAAGTTTGGGGATGTCAGAAAAGGATGTTATCTCTGCATTCCTTAAAATTCCGCAGGTCATGGCATTGTCGGAAGATAAAATTAGAAGTGGAATGGATATTTATGTAAAGGAAATGAACTGGGACTGCTCTTTCGTGGCTGCACACCCTGTACTTCTTTGTTATAGTTTGGAGAAGAGAGTCATACCAAGATGTTCGGTAATGAGCATTTTAGCAACGAAAGGATATATTGAGACATATCCAAGTAAGGGTTATACATTTTTGCTGATAAGCGATAAAATGTTCTTGGACAAATATGTAATCAAGTATAAAGATCATGTTCCTGAAGTGTTAGATATGTTTAAGTATAAAGTGAAATCATAAAATTGATGGGGAGCATTGTTTGCTTAAGGCTTATGTGTTATTCTTATGATGCTCGAGTGAAAATTGATGACAGTTTACAGAAGGTGGAGTTTGTGCAGAGTTAACATGGTTGACTAATATGATTTGTAGTTGGAAATTTTTGCACATCAAGATGTTAGAATTTAGCTGAGAACGTTTTTTATGTGATTTTTACTGGAAACTTGTAATTGTGCTTTACAAGTTAACTGTTGTTTTATTTGAACTTTGAGCTCTCGCATCTTCTTTACTTACCCTTATTTTGTTTTGGTTCAATTTGAAATATGCTTCAAATATTTTGAATTTTAGAAGTTAGAAACGATTCTCAGTCCATTAATATTGTGCTACTTCTTACCCTACAAGATAATAATTGATGCAGCTCTTCACTCAGTTTTGTCCACCATTTTTGTCTCTCTCAAGCAAACACAATCTCAAAGGTAAATCTTCCGTTTTCTTTTATACTGCTGTCTTTCTACTTTTTTTGCTTACAAACTACACCTGACACCCTTTATGATTTGGGTTTTTAAGGTTCTGATTTTGTGTTGTTTTCAATTCTGTTTTAATGTGAATTTTTGGGTATACAGCAATTTGGTTATAGCTTACAAATTGGTTCTTTGTCTAACTTTACATAATATAAATCTGTCAGGTTATGGTTCATATTTGATACTTTATAATACCGATTGATTGGTAATATTTATCTTTGATATAGGCATGAAAGTACAATCATCAGTAACGAAAAGGTGTGAACACTGCCAGATTGTTAGACGGCGTGGTAGAATATATGTGATATGCAGTGCCAATCCGAAACACAAGCAACGACAAGGTTTTGCAACCTTTGCTTGTAACACTCCAGCGGCCACTATGTCTATGTATGCTCTTGCTTCTTTCGTTTTCCATGCTTTTCCTTTTTAGCTTTTACTTTGCTTGCTAGCAACCATGATGCCATTTGACCACAATCACGATAAAAAATGAAGACGACGGAGCAAATTTTTGTTTGGTGGCCAAAAATTTGATCACTGGCTAAGCATGACAGAATCGTCATCTCTCATCATTACCAAGATGTTTGCAAATGTGCAAGATGAAAGTTGTATGTTTTTCATGCTGTTTGCCAATTCTCAATATGACATAACATGTCTTCATAGTGAGGAATCCTAACTCGGTTCATTTTTGAATGCTCTTACAAACATTATGAAATATATAGCTTGTTTGCATGCATGGATATGTAACTCCATTGGGGAACCAAAATTTCACATAGGGGTGGGCTGATTTATAATGCTGATTTTTTTTCTTAATTATTTCAGTTGTGGAGTCATTACACTTACT
Source organism: Allium cepa (assembly GCA_030765085.1). Classification (NCBI taxonomy): domain Eukaryota; kingdom Viridiplantae; phylum Streptophyta; class Magnoliopsida; order Asparagales; family Amaryllidaceae; genus Allium; species Allium cepa. The sequence goes on from CM060932.1 coordinate 270,873,915, forward strand.
ACTACAATGAAAAGTAGAAGACTTAATATTAGACGCTAGTTTCACAGTTCACTAAGTTAAAAAGTAGAAGATACTTTATAGCAGTCACAAAATATCTGGCTTAACTAGTGTTAACCCGTACTCTGCACACGGTGAACTAAAATGAAACTAAAGCACAATATTCATTCTTGAATTGTTTAACAACGCCGGGGAGGAAGGAAATTTGTACTTAACATATGACAAAAATGCGAGGAGAATAATTAAAAATGGAGGAATCGATTTGGTAATAGCTACTGTGATGCAAATGCAAATTTGTATAAAAAAAACCTGAGTAGTAAGATAACCAACTATAAATAATAGACTAATATATATATATATATATATATATATATATATATCACAAAAATAGGCTTCCTTTAGCATATTATTGTATGAGGGTAAATCTATCCACCAGCTTGAAGTAGGTCCACTGTTTAGCGACCTGAGATGAAAATAATAATTTCTCTTTATTGTTAAACAGTAGATATTAAACAGTTTGATACATCTTGCACATAAGCAATCGATTTTTCTCATTTTATTATACTTGAAGTCGGTCCATTATCTGTTGAGTAGTAGCCTGATATACTAGGGCATATTTACTTGGAATGGAGGCTAAAAGATTCAAAAGCAAACTGGGTAGCCACCTTGTCTAATATTGTCTATTGTCGCTTTTTGATTGCGATGACCTAGGACTTTAAGTAAGAAAAACATGATTTTTATAAAGATACGATAGGGGAACATTGTGCAATATTTATTGTTATGTCTCATTTACTATGCATAATATAAAATGTCACTAATTGTAAATATAATATTCTAATTTTATTTACGTATAATCATTTGAAAAGTACATTTAAGATATGTAACATGCAACCACCATACAGATAAACAAATAATATTAGAGCATTTCAAACAGAGCATCAATATTCAGCAGAGGGGGGGGGGGGGGGTTGATCCAAACCAAGGTTCGAGAACTCGGTTTCGGTCATTTGAAAATTTGTTAGTTTCGGAAGATTTCGGTAATTTCGGTTTTGTTTCGGTTTCGGTCTAAATTTTGGTATTTATAGTTTATTGTTATATATAGTTTGTTAATAAACTTGTAATAAAGTTCTTTGTAAATAAAATATAAAAAAATAGAATATATAAAATAAAATGTCATATGAATCTCTCTCTGCTGTAAAATATAGTTTAACATTGTGTTGTTTGTCATGCATGTTTATGTTAGTACAGCCATTCACGTTTCATCTTTAATTAAAGGCTTAAAGCCCAAAAGAAAAAGGCAGCCCAAAGCCTAAAGCTATTTCTCTACTGTAATTCCAACTGCACAAAAACTAGGGCACGAAAAATCCAAGCAAAAGAAAACCCGCAGATCTCTAAAAAAGAAGAAGAAAACCTTCGACTACCCCGACTACCCCGATTGCCGTCGAGAAAGGTGTAGAACCTTCGCCTTATTCAACTTTGCCTTCGCCTTCGCTGTATTCGACTTCGTCTTTGCTGTATTCTACTTCGCCTTCGCCTTCCCTGATTTGCCTTAGCCTTCTTGAGAAAATCAAGGTGATTTGTTGTCGATTGCTTTAATTTAGAGTCGAGATCGATGTTTTTTTCTGTGCGATTTTTTTTACGTGACAGCCGAGACCAATATCGGCTCGGTGATGGTCGAAACCGGTACGGTACACCCCAAAATTTCGGAGTACCGGTCGAAACCTTAAACCATGATCCAAACCGAGCATTTCAAGGTGAATGTTAAGGTTAATTTTCAAATTTCAATTCAACATTCAGAATCTTGATTGGGGTGTTGGACTTAGTTAATAGGTACCTGAGTTTGGACACATAGTAAATAGGTGTCCATTAGAGTTCGGACACCTATTAAATATGTGTCCACTATTTAGACACTTATTTAATAGACGTCCGATCTTGCGATCTTATTAAATAAACACTCGGATGTTTTTATTTTAAAAGCAGGAAATATTTAAGTGCTTATTTGGTAAGCACCTGAGCATCAGACACTTGTTAAATATGCGTTTGGGACTAATTCTCTATTTAATAGATGCCCATGATCAGGCACCTACTAAATAGGTAAAATTGAACAATTCAATCCTTATTATTCAGCTCTTTGAATATTAGGGGCTAAATTCATTACAGATGCTCTTACATTCATGAACCAAATCATACAATTATCACCATGCTTCAATACTCCTAATGAGCTAGAGAAAATAAGAAGAAAAAATTAAATTGAATTATTGTAGTATGGAAAACGGTAGGAGCCTTGGAAATTTTATCGATAAAACCACTTTATTGATTATTATAAAGCATCAATACTAACAGAAGTAAAAATAAATTGTTTCAAAATCAATAAACATAACTTAAATTTGTCTCATGCCATAGTAAGTGTCAAACCAACAAATTAAGAACCATCATCAACTTTTTCTTCATTAACATTTTATAAGCATACATTCTCAAGCCAAATGTTGGTAATTCAGGAAAACCAATATAATAATTAGATAAGTAAATGACTACATGTAGATGATTGTGATCTTGATTATGTTTCCCTTTCTTTTGTTGCATCTTTTGTTTGTTTTCTTGTGCAATCCCAACTATAGTACTATGGACAAATGAATACATCAATTTTATGATTATTGTTTACTCATAGTTGCAACATAAATTATGCTATCCACTTATTTAGTATAATGTAGATAGTCCTGACATTAAAAAACCCTGGAAGCATAGTGCACGTTTGTTTTGTTTTATCCTGACTTGATACAGGTTCCTCAAAGATGAAGATAGGTAATATTTGATAGTTAAGTGCCAATAAAAGCTCTTTGGAATGAAAATATTGCATCTTTACTCTCTTTTTTGTTACTACTAAAGCATGATCCCTCTTTAGTAAAAAAATCTTCTTTATAGAAGTATCAACCATTGAATTAATATTAGGCATTAGGTAACTAAATAGCAGTTACACTTGATCCAGTTACCCAAATATAGCAAAAATGAACACTGACATGTAAATACCTAAGGTAGGTGGCCTGAGATACAGAGAAAGTAAAGTAATAAACTTGCATTTTTTTCTTCTTCCATATTTTACTTGACCAAAAATATCATTTGTCAATCATAAAGTGCATGATCAAAAAGAGATCACTGATGGCAGTATTTAGATGTATCAGTATTTATCAAGGAAAAAGCTAATACTTGTAACATGCATGCAATATCATGCGTGCAATTTAATTGTTTTTCTCCTATATATTACAAGAGTAGAGAAACAAAGTGAAATTTTCTGAAAATGGAAACAAAGTGATCATACCTTAGAACGATTTTACCACTTTTGAGTTTTGCAATCAAAACTTATGTTCTTTTATTCAAAGGTTTTAATGGCCTAATATCTTCATTTTTACCTCATTCCATATGTATGTTTGATTCCATTTCTTTTTCTCCATGTTACCCGTCATATTTTCTTGGTGCCTAAATGATAAAATGGTATGTCAAATTATATCCATTTTGCAACCAATTTATACATGGATTACCAAAACAATGTGTGTTTGGACCGATTCGCATGACCATAAAGATTAAGACCATTTAATTGCATTATGATGATATTAATAATCTTTTTCTAATTTCTATTTACACTTTGTTCATTCCACTCGCACAAAACAATTCTAGTTTGAATATATTTTTGGTTTCCTTTTTCATGTAAGCTGCAAGAGGATTTTGAATATTATTAGCATGAAACTGATATGCAGCTCGCACCATTAACTAGTGGATATTTATTTGCTGATTTGTTTATTACTCAAGATTATCACTTTATAAAACAATATAAATAGTTTTCAATGTTGTAGTGTTCGTAGATATATAACACCGAGACATTTGCAATGATTACGTGATATATTACATTCTTTACATGATTAATCATTGTTTAAGATACATTTACACCACAGGTAAGGGACAAATGCATTTTAGATAATCTGCAATATACACTTTTATTATATATAGACATCGAAACAACGGAATGGATGTCCTTTCATATGAATTTTCGAAGCCTTAATAAAATTTTTATGTTCTTATAACCTTATATACAGAACAACGTACACATAAAAAGTTAGAGCAACCAAAATCAAATATGTAAAGGCAAGCTGAACACACCTGTTTGAAAAATAATAAAACATCAGTATTTTTAAATTGGAAAATTTAAGGGATAATATTTTGGAAGGCCAATTTTTGTGGAAAATTCCAATCTGAATTCAAAAATTCTTTTAATAGGGATACCCCATGCATATAAGAAAAACACCACCTTAAATGGAAACAGTACTTCCTTTAGCACAACAAATTACTCTTGATGCTCAACCATAATAACCCACAAAAGGAAAATATATTAATAAAAGGAAAATATATTAATAAACGAAATTAATATATTACGAAGGATATTGATTAAATCTACATACTTTGTTGTTAGAAGGAAAAAGTAAAGAAATTCATAATGATATATATGTGTGTGTGTGTGTTTGTGTGTGTGTCAAGGTTTGAAATTCCGATTTCCGATTCCGTTTAAGTCAATAGAAAATTCAGAAATTTCGGTTCCGGTTCGGAAATTCCATAAATTTCATTTTAGTTCCGATTCTGGATTTTTTTACATTTCAAATCTTTTATATATTAATAAATGATAGAAACATACATTTCAAAGCATTAAAACAGTCCGAAATTTCCAAATATCTCATTTCCTACCCTAAAGCTAAGAATTCTCAATCATTCTACTAAAAAACCAGGCCCAATTATTCAAATATAGCTCAATACTTCAAAATGTCCAAAACACAAGCATTTTACTTAAAGAAATTGAAGGCCCAGCTCTTCAAAAAACAGCACGTTCATTCAAAATCCCAAAACAACTACTGTTCCTAAGTCCTAACCCTAAAATTCAGATCTCGTCAAAAACTGCAGTCATCGATGTGGCCAAAAAAAGAAAAAACATCACCTGCTTCTCACCTTTTCTCTTGCTTGTTAGTTGAAGATTTTCCTTGCTTCAATCGATACTCTCAGGTATCTTAGCATAGGTTTTCTGTTTTTTTAGCAATGAGATTTTGAAATCGCAATTTTTCATCGATTCCGGCCCGGCAGCGCCGGAACCCGACTGGGATGTACAGGATTCTGGTTCGGCCGGAATTTGAACCATGATATACATACATACATATATATATATGGATGTACGTATGTATATGTGTATGCATGCCACAGAAACTACACAAAGCAGTACACACCCTCTAAAATGGGAAAATGCCCATGTGTTTCACTGGCATGAATTACGCTTTTCCAAACACATACTTGTTTTACAGCTCTGTTGGATTATAGTGGAATATCTTCTAATTTAAAAATTATCTTGTTTTGCAATTAATCGTTATTATCAACATCGAGTCCAATAGACATACATTTAAAAGTATGATAGTAGTATTCTCATGGCTCAGACAGAAGTTGGCCAACCTACAAATGTAGTACTAAAGATCACATGATCATCTTATTCTAAACAAGGAGAAATAATATAAAGATTCATTATTTTTATGGAAATGATGAATATAAAAACAACTGTTATGATACGTGTAAAAGCTAAGTGGCGCTAATCATTCTTTACTAACCTAACCATATTTTCATCATCTTTTAATAAAATCAAAAGTAACCAAGTAATCAAGCATTCTATAGTAAAATCACCCAGTATAATAGCCTCCGATTCTTGCTAAACATACTAATTTATATTTTATTACATGTTTGGAATCCACAAGCAAACTCGCTTGAGAAAGGACTAATTTGCATAATAGAATTTTTCATCAATGTATCCACTTGAGAAAGGACTAAGAAAAACTAAAGAACTGTGATATATGGGTTTCCTCGAACTAATTTGCATCCAAAACCATATATTTCAATGAAACCTCAAATGCGCCAACAAAATCAATAGAAACCAAAATTGAGAAAATAGGGAAATATGTATAATCCTATAAAACAATTCCACCTTCATATTTTTATGTCACACATTTACTTTAGAAAATGATTAATGCTTATGAAAGTAATTTGTACCTTTTCTGTTCTTTGTTCACCGGAATACTAATGAAAACAACGGGTGATGATACATTCAATTCTACCATTTTTCGTTATAGCCGTAAATGCTTTTTTGTGTCGTGCAACAAATAAAGAAGCAATCGACCACTACACATGTGTAGACATACTAGATAAAAGATATTTGGGGTTTGTGCAAAGAACGGGTTTCACAACACATTCATGTAACTTTTTTGGTTCAAACATGAACAAATTTTAGTTTTAATTAGAACTTTGTATATCAAAGTTTGCAATTCATTGAATCTACTAAAAGGTCCTGGTAATGGATACAGATTAGGGTTGCAAAAACCCTCAAGAATCCCTAGTAGCGATTTAAAGAAATAAGAGAAAATTGAAATCGTCAGTTATTAAATATCTATAGACCTGATTAAAGCCTCATGAAATCAAAATTTGCAAACTGAATGAATCTACGAAAACGAGGAAAAAAACATGTAATGAATGGAATTATGGTTGAATATCCTTTTTTCGAGAATCCGCTGTGATGATATATAGAGATAATAGGAAAGACGTAATGGCCATCATGAATCTGAGTGAGGAGAGGAGGAAACTTAATGCGGAGGATGAAATTAGATGTAAAAATGAGGAAGAATAGTTACGTTTAGGCCTTTACAGCATGAATTAAGGAGAATTAGTTATTTAATTCTGAAAAATTTGTGAAAGCTGAAAACCAAAGGACACTGTTCCAACTTTATTAAATATATAAAAGATTGTGCTTGACAAGTCTTTACGCAGTCGAATTCCTTAACTATAGAATCTAAACCAGTCTTCCAAGTTCCAAGTGAAATCACTTTCCAAATAAAAGGATGAAATGAGCATGGACTCCATTCCTCATAGCTTCAGTTGATGTCTCATATTATTTTCCAGTTAACTTCAGTTCTAGGATTCAAGGAGTTAAATTTGATATTTACCCATCTAAGTTTACTCTCTTTGGTTAACGCAACAGTGGTTTATTCTTCTTTTCTAAAACAACGAAATAAATAAAATTGACCAAGACAAAGTGCTACACCAGCAATCTATTTATGGTCCCAGACAAAAACTCTTCTTGCATGAAAAATTGAGAATTGCAATCTATCATCCGATTAAACCATTAAATGGATCAATCTACAGCTCAGTAGCATCAGTTTCAACCGTTGGATAAAATGATAACAAAATAAGCACTAAGTTTGATTAGTTGATGAAAACTACTAAAAGGGGAGATTTGATAAATTAAAAATACATTTAAAGCACTTAACTTTAAAGGAATACACCTATATTAAGGATTCACCACAAAAATTAAGATAGCAGCCAGAAAGCAATGAGTTGATTTGTTGCGATTAAAAATCTCGTGCAACGGAAGAACCATAAGATGATCTTAAATGAAAACCGTCAACAAAAGAGAAACAAATCAAGGTTGCCTGGGCTGCTTCTTTATGCCGTAATGTTTAACAAATTTTGTGTTTATTTTGCACTGTGCTGCAGCCCAGCTGAATGCAGGGCTGTGTTCGCCCTCGCCTCCATATGCAATATGCCTGAACTTGATGTGTTGCGTATAGTAGTAATTTAATACGAGCTAAGCATTGGACACAGGATATGCATTGTTTATCAGTAATATTTTGGGATTGAGCTGTCCACTCAAGTCAATATGGTAATTTTGGATGATAGTATAACAATCGTATAAACTTAATGCTAGCAAGGGCCGACTCACTCCTAATAACTGAGACTACAAAGTTCATCATCTTCATCTCATCTTTTTTGCCTTTTTTTCCAGTTGATTGGGATCAACCAAATGAATTTTCTTTTCATAATTTTTTATCTGAAGTTATATCTTTGGGTTGTTGGATCTTTTTGATACTTTTCTCCCATGGTAAATTTTTTTTCCCTTCCATGTAAACATTATCTTAATTCATTATGGGCGTGGTGTTCTGTTTTCATTATATGCGTCAATACCATCAAAGTTTACTTTATATATATATATATATATATATATATATATATTTCATTTATAGGTGTCACTTCAAGTTTCTCTCTTAGTCTTTCATTTGAAACTCCAATTTTTTTCTAGAAATTTCAATCCGTCCATTTAACATTCAAACTTCTGGTACTTTTTAATTATTTTTTAGTTCCTTCTCATAGGCCAACATTCCCTCCCTATAAAGTTAGTCTAACCACTGTTCGATAAAATTTTCCTCTTAATTTATCTGATATTTTCTTGTCTTATAAAATTCCATTAGCTTTTCTCCATTTTACACTTATTATATTAATTTTGCTTGTTATGTCTGTAGTCGTTTCATTTTTTGGATTATTGATCATAGATATTTAAATGTATTATTTTTTGTTAATCATTTGATTTTGTGGATTCATTATGTTATTATCTCAATCTCCTTTATTTAAGTTGCATACTAAGTTTTAGTTATGCCATGTTTCAGTTATTTTAATTCTGGTGCATTTTCCCCTTTTTAATTACTGTTTTGCCTTTTCCGTTGAGAATCAGCGTAGTATCATTGCAAGCATCATGTATCATAGTGTATCATTGTGAAATCCTTTAATTCATATTTTATTTTTTAAGAATAAAGTGGTACTTTATTCAAGAGCACTCAATTTCTTTAGTTATTTTATCCAGAACCAATAGAAATAACTGTTGGCTTAGAACCAAACCAACCTTTGGTGTAACTCCATTTTTATCAAAAATTCACTAGTATCGCTATATCCATAACCAATAGAAATACACTTTTTATCAAGTTTTGAGAACTTGGTTTCGGTTTCGGCCATTTCAATTTTTTGCCATTTCGATCAATTTCGGACGTTTTGGATTTGGTTTCGGTTTCGGTATTTTTTAACGAAAATGCATTAGCTAAATTAAAGTGAAATGAATTAAATTGATTTTAAATTTCTAAATCAAACAAAATAAATAAAACTAAATTTAAACTCTAAATAAGCAGCCCACTTTATTTAATAATACTTAAACCAAATAGCCCAACCCTAGTAAATAATCCTTCATGTGGTTAAGCCCAGTAAAAACAGGCTAGCCCAGTTAAATAGCTGAAGGATAGATGAGTAGTAGATAAAACAGCCGCCTCATGAAATCATAAATTAGGGCATAACGTTTATCTCAGTAAATAAATAAAAAACTAGAGCAAACACAAAATCTTCATTTCCCGCTCGATACTGGCTCGCTTCAGGCTCGCTTCGAAGAAGAGAAAAGAGGAATCGCTGCAGAAGAATGTAGGAAGCTCAATTTGAGAAGCAATTCGAAGAATAGTGTCGATTTCAGCGGAGGTTAGTATTAATTGTTTAGTTTTTTGTATGTATCAACTCCAAAATTTGTTTCTTCTTTCCCCTTATGGATTTTGATTTCTTTCTAAACGAATCGGTCCGGTACGATCGAAATTTCGATGTATCGGTCGATACCTTGTACCATGGTTTTTATACATATTTTTAAATATGTGTATGAAGTTTATTGAGTTTCTTAATGATTTTGAAATATAAAAAGGGTTGAAAATGGAAATTATAATAATATAACATTATGAAATAGTTTAAAAGTGAATATGAGATTTAATATGGAAAATATTAGTTTAAATATAAATAGTTCATAAATGTTTTATAAACAATAAAACTCAATTTGGAGAAGTTTTGACTAGTTATGAAAAATAAGTCAAAATAAGGCGCGTAACATAACGGCAGTTTGCGATTTCGCGTTGGAAAAGTTAAATGAACATATAGAGTAGAATATAGCTTGGAATTCTTCGAGATAAAGAATTTTTCAAATTATTATAATCGTAGTTTTCAAACAAAAAACGATCGAGATTTCGTTTGATAGATTTTGAAATATAAGCAAATCAAGTTTTTAAAATAATCGTGATTTTGCAGTTCAGAAACCAAAGGATAAATTCTTTAAAATTGATATTTTTAATTCGTTAAAAATATGGAATAAATCCTACAAATATTTTAAAAGAGATTTGAGTTATAAAAATGAATTTTTAAATGATCGAAAAGTCGTTTTGATCGAATAAGCTTTTACAGCACTATTCGCAGCACACTCTTTACAACACTATTTAATAACTTTTGAAATATAACTTTTAACTTAAGTATTCTTTTCAAATCTTTTATAATGTTTTCAAATAAATTATTAAGTATTGTAAAGATGGTTTGAAGGTTTTATAATTTATTTCAAAGAGTTTAGAATAAATGATTTAAAGAAAAGCTGTTATAATCAAGTGATTTAATCTTGGCTCTAAAAGTCGATGAGTAGACTGGATTTTTCTATTCGTGAGATTCAGATGTGAGGTGCTTAAACTAAGGAGATGTTTATGAGCAATCAGTATTCTAGACGGGGAATAGATAAGCTCGAAATGTTGGAAACGAAACAAGTATAAAAGATTCAATTTTCAAATTTAAACAACTTGGATTGTTTAGAATAATCTTCTTATACTTAGTGTTATATTCCAAGAAGGAAACGCATACTATCCGTGTGAATTTAAAAGGTGATTTCACCGTTATTCGACGGATAGTCAGGGTTGAATACAGAAATTGATATCGAGTAGAATTAGTATAATTTCTATGTATCCTTTTCAGCTCAATACTAATTGGTTTGGGTTTATAGTAATGATGTTTTAAATAACATCGTTTTTGACCCATTTAAAAGTTATGATTTGAAAATAAGAAATCTTTGTTAAGACTTAAATAATTTGGAAATGTTTTCATAAGCAAAATGTTAAGTAATTTGGAATTATTCCAAGATAAAAATAGTTTAATAAACTGAAGGACTTGATAAATGAAGCTTAATGGTTTCATATACTCTTAGGAAGATTAATGGAATAGTTGAAAAGAATATATCTCTAAAAGATATTTTGAATGAACGGATAGATTAATTAATTGGATAATGTTTGATAAATGCATCTATATACTTCACATCTTTTTATCGATGATTGGTTTAGAGAAACCGGGGTCGGATTTAGGGCTGTCAACGGATGCTTTCGGATACGGATAGTGCCATATCCGTATTCATATCCGAAATCATTTTCGGATATCGGATATCCGTATCCGTTTAATTTTCGGATATCGGATATCCGTATCCGCTTAATTTTCGGATACGGACGGATATCGGATATTTATCCGCTCCGTCAATAATTGATAAATGTAAAGGTATAAACGAAAAAGTTTAGATCAACATAAAACATTTTTTGTACTATTGTTTATAAAAAAACAAAGAAATGAAAAATATGGTGATAAAACATTGTTTTATACTGATATATGTATGTGTATCCAAAAATATTCAAAAGTTAAACACTCATAGCCCTATTTTCCTATTTTAAATTATATAAATATGCATCAGTTAATCGGACGGATATTTTTCGGATACGGATACCACTATAACCATATCCGTATCCGAAAAGCTTTTCGGATATCGGATATCCGTATCCGCTTTTCGGATAATAGATATTTTTCATATTTTCGGATACGGATTCGGACGGATATCGGATTTTTCGGGTACCCATTGACAACCCTAGTCGGATTTGGACGATTCATATCCAAAAACCACTTCGAACCAATGTATACGTTTGGAAGTGAAGACATGTTGAAGACATCTTCACGTTGAAGGGCTACTTACCACTAGCCCCGCGATTTCATATTATATACATATGGTGACAGTAGTGCTCTGTTATGAAAATCTTCGATGCAAGAACTACTCGCTACTAATCCTAGGATTGATTTTCGACAGAATGTAGTATGAGAGTGTCCTCATTTTGTCCTGCTTCTGGACAACTTGTATGGACGAATGTCTGACATTGCATTTCTAAGATCACGTACATAAGTTTTTACAAATATACATCTATTTGGTGGTGTAGGAGGTAACTCTCTATACTTACACTCCTCTTTGAGGCATACCAGCTCAGAAAAAAAATTGTACATTCGTAGAAATCAATAGCGTGTTGTTAGAAATGACAATGTGGCATTCAAAGTGGATCATGTTATGAACAAAGCGTGACTTTGTAAAAAACAAAGCGTGACTTTATGAAAAGAAGAGCGCAGCCTCGGGAGCGTCACATCTCAGGAATGATACGAGATATTATTCTGTTTGGATATTTTGGGCTATCAGTATTATTGAAAAAAGGGCATCTGCTGCCTTATGAGCAGGTATTGGAGGCTTGACGGAGATCGAGTAAAGCCATCGAAATACGCTGTCCATAGTAGTGTGACAATGTTATATGGAGGTTTGTTTGAGATATGTGAATAACCATCGGGAATTGTTATGCATGAATTTTCTATCGGAGAAATGACCACTAGTTCCCTATCATGTTGGAAATCAAATTATAATATGAGTTTTACGGTTTTGGTTATATTTTCAAAATAGTTGTAATGCTTTGCAAACATTTTAGCTACCCTTTTGTTATCATATACGCCGTTTGACATTATTCGGGTATTGATACCTTCTTTATATATTTATTTGAAAGTGTTTACAAGCCAATGTCATTAATGATAATATCAAATTTGTTTTGGTATAAAGTGTTTTGGTTATCGTAAGATAAAAACTCGTTCGTGTTTATGAGGCATGGTCTTACGAGACACCCTTCTTATCTTAAAGTTTTGATTGACATCAATTTGATCTATACATTTATAATTTGAGTTTTCTTACGCTGGTTTATCAAATCTGATCCAGATATTTTTAATACTTGGGTCAGATCCTAATAGTTTAAGGTTTATCTGAAGACGCTTGGGTTTTCAAAAGGGAGCTGGAAATCTTCATCTACGTATGAGTGTATTCTATTTTTCCACTGCATTTGTTTTGTTGTTTTCAGCATTTGTAAGGACAACGGATTTGTAACTGTCCATGTTGAATGTAGATTAGACTTTGATATTATATTCAAAAAAATTTGTTGTAAAAGATTTTGTGATTAATAATATATAATTATTCCATTCGTGTGAGATTCTATTTTTGTTCTGTTCTGTTCCATCTTTATTTTCTTTTTCCACCTAACTATCCGCTTTTTCGTTCAAATTGGGTTAGACATGTGTGATTTATTGTCAATTTAAAATGTACGGAATTATGAATCGTTACATGCATGGTACCCGAGAAACACGAAAACTACACATTCCAGAATTTTAGCTTCAAGTTGCCAAATCCTCCAAATTATCTCAAATTGCCAAGTCCAAGCCTACAACCAAACCAAACACAATCTCAGACTAATATTGTTTTCATATTTTTTTCATGTGCAAAAGGAACAAGTTTTTTTTTCTGGTTGATTAACCAAAAAAATTATCTGGATAATTCAATCAACGAAAGAAACTATCACATGAAATCAGTAATTCAACATAATTTGCAAGAAAAGTTTGATTTTGGAAAAACTTCCCTCCCTAGTCAAAAACACGAACAGTCATATTCTTAAATTTGTTAATCAACTAAGAGAAATGGTTCTGGATATGATAAAACTGTTTCAAGGAAGTTTGTCTTCTAATAAATCTGAATTTCTTTAATTGCTGATTTAGAAATATGTTTTCTGAATTAATTTAACAATCTTGCTGATATAGATGGATCTGATAGAATCTCACAATATTAATAACTCGAATGTAGGTTTTTAAAAAGTCGTATTAGCTCTGCCAAACAATGAAGATAATAAATCTCTGAATTCATATGGTGTTGATGGACCATTAGAATCGGTAATGAGTCGATGGCTATCTTGCTTTTGCCTACGATACTCCCAAATCCGGATCGGTGTGCTCTGACCGCACAGCCATGTCAGCGGATAATTTTGATGTGGAAAATATCATATCCGCATCAATATTCGAAACCATATTTAGACGTCGAACATTTATATTTGCACTTGGCAAATGAGTGTTGAATTTTTGTCTATTTGTCTTAGATGAGTACTATGTGAGTACAGATGCTTTAATTCTATATTGGAAAACAATGGAAATCTGAATATAATGATTTATATTCAAAAGTTACACGCATAGCCAAACAATGGAAATTCGAAAACAATGTTTAATGTTAAAAATTTGATACCCTGGAGTGATGCCCAAACACAGTAGTCTGCAACCATTTGTTTTGTTTTATTTTGGTGCGTATATCAAAGTTTGAATATAATGATTTATTTTAATGTTGTGTGATGAATGCAGAGTGATGCCCAAACAAAGCAAAGCACTTAAGCTCATTCCTTACAATGCTGCCATGCATCTTCCCAGCAATATTTGGTCTGTTGGTCCGGTTTCACTGCTCAATAAATTTGTGGGTTGCTAGTCACCTTTCTCTTCCAATGCTGTTTATTTTCTTTGTAGTTTGAAGTTGCTATTAAAACCTCAAACCCTTGTATGTTGGCTGATGCTAAAACCTTTTACTGCTTATTATTCTTCAACCAGTAATAATCAACTAGTTGGTAACACTTCTCACTTGCTGCAAACGAAGAAAAAATTTATGCGTTGTAAATTTAGTTTAGGCGAATTCTATTTATACACGGAAAGTGTTCTTCATACCTCAATGATTTTAAAATTGTTTTGAGGACAAAATAGACTTTATTCTTCTTAATGGTTACATGATTTCGGTTGCGTCAACCCACTTACAAATCTTTTGTTTTAGAGAAAATTTTGGACTGACATCTCGGTTAAAACGAAGGAGATATAAAATTATGATAATCGATTAAGCTATCAAATTTCGAATTTTGGAGGAAATCTTGGATTGATCTGGAGTGAGATGAAAGAGATTTAAATCCATTAGCCTTTCATTAATTTCGTTTTCCACTTCAGCTCAAATTTGAAAAAAACAATATTTTCTTATTTGCTCTTCTACATTCATACATTAAAATGTATTCTTCCTTTTTAAGACCAAATCTCAATTAAAAATTTATTGAACATTCTTATGTTTTTAATGTAATTCTTCTAAAAAAACTCATTTGAAGAAAATTTCAATCTAATTCAGCAAATTCTAAAAGTCGATTAGATAATTTAAAGAAAATCAAGATTATTTTAAAAAATATAATTGAAGTGTTTTATTATTGATTTAACTTTTGATTTCTTTACAATGTATGTTTAGACAAAGATTTGATGTTAAATATTGAAGGTAAGTATTAACTTCAACTATCATGAATTGAAGAAGAAAGATAACATGAAGGAAATGAATAAGAGATAAACTAAAATAAAAAAGATAAAATGAGTATAATTTGGGTATAAATTGGGGTGATTAAAAAAATTACAGGGTGTTGCTATCTTTACAGCATAGTGGGTGGAAAGAAAAAATTGTGGGTTGTCAATAGATTTAGCCCTTGATTTTTTTCTCTTAAACATCTTTAATTAAAATCGTAAGCGCATACATAAATAAACTCAAACAAAACTTATTTGCATAATTGACCTTTATCAAACTACATAAGTCATCATCCATACATTTTCTTTTTTGAGCATGTTCCCTCACCTTCTCCGTTGATTCACACATTTCAAGCTCTAAATATATGGGTAAAATCACACAAAATCTAAATTTACAAGTTTAAGCCATTCAACATTAAAATCAATAAAAATTAAAATAAAATTTATTTGATTCTAAAATTTTAAGGGTGTGACGTTTGAAGAAATCAGTATTTAAACCAATTGTATCGATATAACTATCTGTAAAATAAACAAGGAATATATCTTTATTCCGGTATAGGTCTAATAAAAAATCGTGTATGTTAATTTAATATGTTTTTATGGTGTAGATTAAGTAATTGTATATAAATAGAGTTAGCCTTTGATTTTTATTTACGTCAAGCAGTATACTAGGTTAGATAATTGGTTTGTCAAAACTTTGCTAGGAGGAAAACAGCAGGATAACACTTAAAATGATGAAATGATACAATATTTACAAAGGAATGCTCGCTGATAAAATACTTATTGGCAATAATGATTAACTGTATATCACTCCCAACTCAATATTGTGATCTGATTTTTAAATGAGGGGGTAGGGAAGGATTCATTAAATAAATATGCGAGATTATTGTTAGGTTGTATTCGTTGAATCTCAACATCTTCACTTTGTTCAAACTCGTGTGTTGAAGACTTCGTAAAAGTTTGTTACGTTCTACTCCTTAATTATATATAGCCCCATTTGATTTGTGCTACATATAACCCCCTAGGAATTTAAGAGGAAATTTAATGAAATAATTAAATTTAAATATAACAAAGGTAAAAATGAAAATTTTCAGCCGTCTGAATCTGGCTATGAAACTTGCACCGTTGTGTTAGTAGCGATTTTCTGAACAATTTTCATATATTAAGTTTTGAACCGGGTTAATATAAGAAGTTACTAAAGTTTGAAAATTTGAATTTAAAATAATTAAATAAGGAATAAACAAATATATTATTTAATGTTAAACAGCGGTCGACACCCTTAGGTGGACCAGTCAACTTGAAACGGTGACCGCCTAAGGCCTAGCGGTCGACCGATGGACACGTTACGGCTAGGATTTGCCTTGGCCAAACGGTGTGGACTAAACGTATATTTTACGGACGTCTGGATTCGACCATGTCTTTTTTGGACGTATGAGATTGGAATGTATCTTTTTGGGTATAGACGAGATTAAAAGCCGAGTCTATAAATACATCGCCGATTAAACCCTAATTCATCGAAAAATAAGTCATACGTTCAGATTGTGCCAAATTCTTTTCTCTTCAAACAAAATTTCTTCAAACCAAAATTAAATTAAACATCTAAAGGAGAAGAAGAGGAATTAAATCAAATCAAGCGTAAGTCTAGCAAACGGAGGAGATTCCAGACCTAATTCAAAGGGGATAGCTTGGATTTGAGGCGAGTGAGCACTGTGTTAATTAGATGATTTATATGCAGTTAGTTTTACTATACCCTGTTTGATTTAGATTGTTAAAAATTAAATTGAGAATCCATTTTGTTTAGATTTGAGGTTTAAGAGTAAAAATAAATTGATGCAAATCTGTTAAATAAGAATTGATTCATGCAGTATCCTTTTCTTTAATCAAATATGAATTGATATACAACCAGTTGATGTTAAATCTCAGTTAAACTGCCTACTGTAACTTGAATATGAGTTTGACAAATATAACTTAAATTTCACAAATTTGGGATTCACGGAAATTTCTATAATATAAAAACTATAGGCTTACTGTTTAGATTTGAAAACGAACACGATTAACCAATAATTAATGAAAATCAAAGAACACGATTAAATTAACCTAAGAATTATCACTCCTACCGGTCGATTGCGCAATATAGTTGGTTGACAGCAAGCGGTAGACCGCTCCAACAACAAGCGACCGACCGGTTAGTGTTTTCTGAGCACAATATGAACCTCGACCTAAGCACCAGTGAAGACACACACACAAAACAAATAATTCAAACCAACCGGTCAATATTCGACTTGAGGCGATTTTATCGCAAATTGCACCCACAGGAGATTCTATGGCATCGACGATGATGGTTGATGGAGTGTGTGGTCCGGCACTAACGAGAGTTCCTTGGTATTTACGATGAGATGATATAATGTTGCGTTGTTGGTCTATCCCGACGTGGTGCGTTAAAAGGCTTAGGTTACCATTGAGAGGTGGACACAGATGCATCGATGATGAGACACCACAGCTAGCCGGCATTGCGAACTGGTCCTCGATGCATAACTAGGATACGTGTAGTCGTGGTTCTTGAAACATAGTCCTATGGTTGATATGATACGCGTAGTCGTAACGTGGGAAACTTTGTCCCATGGTTGAGAATAGTAGGTAACCCCTGTATATAATAGTTCCAGTAGCTATTAGTTTATTATAGATGTCTTGAGGTTTGATTAGTTGTTCAACCCCGAGTATGAGCCTGCACAAGTCGTTATTGTAGGTGTATTAAGCTAAACCCCTTAAGAAAATGAAATAAGTAATTAATGGACACTTGTAAGACATTCTAGGTCACATAATATGTTACTAAAATTAATTGTCTGTGATCACCATATATTAATAATGTACCAATTCATCAGAATTTTGTCTGACTCACTCCTTTTCTTTCTTTTACCCCACTACGGGAGGACAGGATAACGGGTGATAGGTCTGAAATCAGTACGTGGAGAGGTGAGCTCAGCATTGGAGTTGTTTATCATTTTATATTAATCTCTATGTAACTATTATCGTATTCGGTACTTAGTATGTATATTCTTGGTCTTTGTAATGTTTAAAAACCCAATAGCTCATATTTCTTGACACCGATGCGAGTTCGAAAGTCACCGCAGGCTTTGTATCGGTGTGTTGGGAGGTGCGGTTGTCATATTTCTTATCAAAGCATAAGTTTAAAAAATTCCTTAATAACTAGATACGAATTGTGATAATGTACTTGAAATTTTTTTGAAAAAAAGTTTTCCAAAATGGTTTCCGATATATATATATATATAAAATTTTGGAACCAGGTAAACGTTTTTATTATGGGCTTTGCGGCCCAAGAATAAACATCGGTTGACTGCAAGCAGCTACACAGAATCACTAACCGACATAAAAAACTTTACAACTCGAATATACCATAAAGAACATTCTCGTCTTTACAGAAACCTATGAGATCTAATGGGAGAAATGAAGCAAGATCATGGCGGCTTCGTCTGAGCATGAAATCCCCTGCTTGCTATCGATAGATCCAGCCTCTTCACTACCTCCTCCTCTTCTTTCTTGGTTGTAGTGAGTGTCTTCAACTTAATTCTTCGAATTTTGATTTGTATGTCAGTTTTTAATCAATTTACTAACCAAGTCCTCACTTTTCTTCACTTGCTTGAATTTTCTCTGGTTACATTCCTTCCAAATGTGCCAAACAACAGTAGTCACAACAATGTTAGCAACAGAGGCGAGTAGACTTGCCTTGTCCCAATGCTGATTAAGGTAACAAATCTCCATGCTCAAGTTATTAACACTATTGTTATCGGTTAGTTTAGTTTTGATTTGGCTCTAGATTTGTTTGCTAAACTGACAGTCAAAGAAAAATTGGTTATGATTTTCTTTGTATTGGTTGCAGAAAACACAATTTGAGTCAGTAACAATGCCCCACTTTTTCAGATGGTCCATCGTAGCTAGGCGACCTAGTGCAGCTTTGTATGTAGTAAAGGACATCTTAGGTACACTAGCTTTGTTCCAAACGAATCTAGCCCATTCAAGAATAGGGCCAGTCTTCCTCAATTCTCCCCCAAGTAGATTTAAAGGTAAAATCTTTCCCAGTAGGCTTCCAAATCCAAATATCATTTTTCTGTCCACTATAGATAGGTATGTATTAGATTTGTTGTTTTAGTTGATAAGGTAGAGTCAGATCATGTGTATTCCATTGGAAGTTGTGTAAAATTTCACTGACTTGAGTATCTCCTGCCCTCATAGCAAAGAAGGTATCCCATCCTAGCATTTAGACCAGACTTTTCTTATCTAGCCATGGGTCAAACCAAAGGCCGGTGTTTTCCCCATTAGCAAATTTCCTTTCAATTAGATTGGAAAGGTCATCTCTGCATTTCAAAATTGACTTCCATGTGATTGAGGCATTGTTATCAATCCTTATCTGCCAAAAGTTGCCTTTAATATACTTGTTCCTCATCCGTGTGGCCCATAGGTCGTTTGATGTTACATCTTTACGGGCCAGTTTAATAGCAGCAGTCTTTTTGAGGTCAATAAGGTACTTCAGTCGCACCCTTCCTTGTTGCTTAGGTCTACATAGCAACTCACAACTCACTTTGTGGAGACCTCCCTTCCAAATAAAGTTAGCACACACACTATTAATTTTTTGTATAGAAGCCTCTGGAATCTGGAATGTTTGTAGCTAAAATCTAACCTTAGATATTATGACAGTATGCACCAGTTATTCTGCCAGAGAATGACAGTAGATTGGATCTCCATCCCTAGAGTTTCTTTCTAATCTTGTCTATAAGTTCTCCACATTCTCTATTTGTTATCTTGTTCAATGATAAGGGGACACCAGGGTATTTGATTGGGAGGCGATCTTCCTTAACTCTAAGGATTTGAAGGATATCCTTTTTATTTTGCATGTATTTGTTGAAATAGCATTTTATTTTCATCTCGTTCACTTTTAATCCAGCAATATTTTCAAGGTTTTTAAAAATCCGACTTAGACTTTGAGCTGCTATACTATTTGCCTTTGTACAAATAAGAAATTCATCAGCATACAAGAGGTGATAATTGAGGTTTGATTTTGTAGATTTGGTCTATTTTCTTGTTGTGTACTACTAGTTCCATCTGAAGAGTAAAGTATTCCATAGCTACATCGAAAAGATATGGAGAAAGGAGATCGCTTTGTCTTAGCCCACATTTGTTGTTAATAAACCCCTTAGAAACCCCATTAATAAGGACATAGAAGGTGGGGGTGTTGATGCATTCTTTTATTCAGTCTACAAATTTATAAGGGAATTGCATGAGTCTAAGCATATGTATGATAAATACCCTATTTACCTTATCATATGCCTTTTGAAGGTCCACTTTAAGGCACATTTTGTCACACCCTTTTTTATTGAAATTTCTCACTAGCTCATGAGCTAGTAAAGAGTTTTCAGCAATACTTCTTCCCTTTATAAAGAACTTTGGCAGTTAGCAATTAAGTCTGGTAGGACTTGAACCATTCTATTGCATAATGCTTTGCTAAGGATTTTGTAGATAACATTACAACAAGATATTGGTCTGTATTCTTCAACTCTTGTAGGCTTTTCAACCTTAGGGGTTAGAAAAATAAATGTATGGTTGATTTCTTTCAGAATTTTTCCTGAATCAAAAGCTTCTTGATTGGCTCTAACTGTCTTATCTTTTAGGTCCTCCTAGTGGATTCTAAAGAATTATGCTCCCATGCCGTCTGGTCCTGGGCTCGAGTCCAGAAGAATGGAGTTCAGAGCTACTTCAACTTCATTAGTTTGTACACTGCGGCTCAACATATCCCTTCCTGCCAGACCGACAACCCTTCTGCAATGAATAACAGGTAGTTCAGTATGATATTCACCATTGAATAGTTCAGTAAAATACCTGATAGCTTTGTCTTCAAGACTTCTAAGTTGCATGTTGGTTTCCCTTCTTCGTCTAGGCTATTTGTAATATTTTTGTGATTGGTTCGGATTGACATCTTAGTGTAGAAGAATTTGGAGCAAGCATAACCTTCCACAAGCCATTTCTCTTTTCTTTCCGCTTCAATTCCAAAGCCTAAGTCTGCATGTTTTCTTTTAGGCATTGTTGCATTTGGCAGTAATGTTCAAACAAATGATTGTTTGTGGGTCTGCATCAAGATTTTTCTAGAGCTTTTTCGCATCCAGTCTGAGCCAATTGCAGTTGATCTTCTTTGCATCTATTTTTATTCCATTCCTTCAACTGATTTTTGATAGTCTTAACAGTCATCACAAGTTGAAACATGAAGTTCCCTTCTATTTTGTGAACCCCTTCAAAATCCACTGTATTTTGGCAACCATCACACTCACACCAATGGTTAGCATAATGAAATGGTTTACCTTTAACATTAGAGGATGTTTCATTTAGTTCAACAAGTAAAGGGCAATGGTCACTGGTAGAACTTGGTAGTACTCAGACTTTCATGCTAGGAAATAAATTAATACAATCAGCATTCACAAGAACTTTGTCAATTTTAGTAGAGATTTGCTTTACCTGACCACTATGCCATGTATAATGCAGGCCTGTTTGGCAAGTCTCTAGCAGCCCAACACCGAGGATGCAGTCATTGAATTCTGCCAATTGGGAGACCCTGAGGGTACGACCCCCTTTCTTGTTCGAACTTTTGAGAACCGCATTAAAGTTCCCCAAAACAATCCATTGTTTGTTAATGCTTTTTGAGGTATTAATAATTTGATTCCATAAAGCCTTTCTTTCTAATGCAAGGTTGTGGGCATAAACAAATGTTATGAATATTTTCAGCCCCCTATGTTACAAGCTTCCACAGTTATAAGCCGAGCTTCCGATTGTAGAACTTGAACTGACCACACTGTTGCATCCCATACTATCATGATTATACTCTTAGTATTATTGTTATTGTTGTGAATCAAATCTCAGTCCTAGCCCAATGTCATTTTAAATTAGTCAGCATTATCATTCTGCATTTTATTCTCAAGCACTCCTAACAACATAGGATTATGCTTCTTTCTAAAATTAAGGAGGTCGAGTTTTCTAGTATCATTGTTCAACCCCTTTGCATTCCAACTTACTAAATACATTAAGAAAGTTGGGAATTTCCCCCCTCCAATTGTTGGTCCTGGGGCAGATTTATCCATTCTCTTACACTGCTTACCTTTTTCAAACTGCTCAGTATATGCTTGGTTTGGTTTAGTCACGGGACATTTATCATCTGATCCTGGCATATATCCTCCTCTAACTCCTTAATTTGGATGTCTAACTTTTGAATATCTGTCAATGTTTCCTCATCTCCCGGTCACTGAACTACCTCACCCTCTAGATCCTCCTGCTGCTGTTTCTCATCCTCCGTCTGAGCTGGAAGCTTTGGTGGCTGGTCATCCTGGTCTTCTAACTGGCGGGGAGCTTGAGCTTGTTTCTGAACATTAGGGGTAGGTTGTGTGTTTGATGGTGTATATATTTTCATAAGGGCAATAGTTTTTGCTGTGTCGTCGTTCCCTCAGTAACTAACTGCTCGTCTATGTTAATAGAACTAATGCTTATGCTTGAACACTCAGACGCCATGATATTTTCGACACACACTCTATGTTGGTATCTACGTGTTTTGCTTTGACAACCCATATCATTTTGATTTCCTCATTTGTGACATTGCATTGAGCATCAGAGTGGCCAAAACATTTACATGTTAAGCATCTTGCTGGTTTGAATTCATACTCTACCGATTGCATGTAAAGTTTACCTGCCCGATCTTTGACTCTTATCTTATCAGGAAGTAGGGAGTCTGCATTAACTTCCACTAGCACACGAGCAAAACATAGTCTCATGACACTTTTGGTATGCTCATTAAGTTTAAGAGTTTCCCTACCACACTGGCTACCTTGCTAATCCCATAGGAGTTCCATAAGGCTAGGTCTACATTTTGAAATCTGACCCAGATAGGGTGCGTTTCTAGCATGTCTCGTTCAAGTCTGAAGTTAGGTTCCCATTGTTTCACAAAAAACAGTCTTCCATCCATGAACCATGGGCCTTGGTTCAGCACAAATTTGCAGTCCTCCTCTTTTTCGAATTTGACCGGGTAAAATCCGTGTTGTCTTGCAAACCTGTTCCATTTCCCCTTAGGTTTCCACTCTCGCCTTATAAATGCGTTGAAATGAATATACAAAGGTATTTTACCGGTTAGATATATGTAGATAGAATGCTTCCACATTCCCTTCGCTTTCTGTTCATCTCTAGGATCTAACTCGACAAAACCTCCCTCATTATCCACTATTGGAGCAAGAAAGTCCAGCTCTTTGTCTATTTTAAGCTTGTTCCCTCCAATCGCAGCAAAAAGCCAAGATTTAGGTTTTAAGGTTTTGGGTAATGCGTAAGGCCCGACTTGTTAGGACTGAAGTGGAGCTTTCCTCTTTCTCCGCACCTCCTTCCAACCCCCATTTTCATCGTCTTTCGCTAAATTAGGGTTATGGGCTCTATGTGTATAGATAGAAAAATATATATCAAGTTTTCCAGAAAGGTTTTCGAACATTTTTATGTAAATATAATACGGAAAAAACATTTTCCCTTATTCTTACCAATATTATATATGAAAAATTTGATTCCATAAGTATCTACAAACAAGATGGCAAGCCAAACTTAAACCTTGTAGGGGACCCACAGAGCATGTGCTAAGTGTAGTTCCTGCTTGATCACCTGCCGTCGATTTCCTCAAGCTATGTAAGGAGTTTGCCCATCTAGGAGGAAATCCATATATGGGGACCAAGTCGTATGTGGACTCGAGGGCATAAGATCCGCATTTGTGAGAGGGTTTTTGGATTGATGGGTCTTGCTGATGAGGTGAGGAGACAACATGCTACTTGATATTTACAGGGAAAGGCCCTGGTGGGATGTATCAGTGGTGGAAACTGACGAGGAAGTGACTACTTATGGGGAGTTTAAGAGACGTTTTAAGATGTAATTTCTTTGCAGAGAAGAGTAGGGAGTACAATTGAAGAAGTTCATGCACTTGCAACATGGAGAGATGTCGGTGAAAGAGTATGTGAATCAGGTCAATGGGCTAACTAGGTTTGGGATGAAGCCAATCAACACCCCTTGCAAGAAGGCTCTGAAGTTTGCTAAGGGACTGGATTAAACTCTTCAAGATTTGGCCCTTAGTCATGTTCCCATAGGTGTGACTTTCGAGAGATTGGTGGAGATGGCTTTGATGAATGTTGTTTCCAAGGAGAAAGTGAAGGGTGAGCCTAAGACGATGGGAGGAAAGACAACATAACAAAACCAATGCAAAGGCAGAATGTGACCTAAGGGAAAGATCAAGAAGTAAGAGTTGTAGTGCAAGAAGTGGGACAAGAAGGGAAATTTTGCGAGGAAGTGCAAGACAGACGGTTCAAAGATTAAATGTTACAGCTGCAATCAATACGGGTACATGAGGCGGGAGTGTCCAGCACCTCAGAAGACCTCTACCCAGGTGGTTTTAGCTTACGCACTAGATGTGGTTCCTATTTCGAATGCGCGTCCACTTCTAGACAAGGGGAAGATGGTTGTACTCGAAAGTGTGTTAACTTTATCTAATTTACCTATTCATACTTTATTTGACATGGGGCATCATGATAGAGTTAGGGTTATGCCCTAGGGAAAATTATGCAATTTGTTACATATATCTAACTCGATACTAATCTTGTTCAAAATAGAAAGTGTTTTCTTTCTATTATATACTTGATACAATGTGTTATATTAATTAATTAATTTAATTAAAAGTGTATTTAATAGAATGGTATGTTTGTTATAGTGTTACAAAGTGTTGTAAGAGTAGTTTATCATAATGAAAAAAACTATACCATTTTAAATGTTCATAGTTAAGATGCATCGAGACTGGATATGAATGTATTTGTTGAGATTAGAGTATGTAACGGTCACCAAATGTTGGACAGTGTATTACTCATAACTGCTAGTGGACGGTTTATTACTCATTACTACTAGGGGACACCTAGGGGTTACATACTAATAGTTATTGCATAGCCATGTAACGAATTACTCAATAGTCTTCTATTGGTTGAGACAACCAAGGTCAAACATGAAATATTGATGTGACTAATTGACACAGTTCTTCCAACTTGAGAATACTGTGGATCTTCAATATGAAAGATCCATTTTGATTATAGTCAGATCATGGCACGATGTCCATTGAGTGACTATAGTTGGGTTGAGTGGAAGTATTGGAGGCGAGCACTATTTTAAGAGAGGATTCGTCTTCTCAGTTATATGGGTTTAGTATCACGGTCAACTCAAGTTAACTTAAAATTAAAGTCTCCGGCTAGAGCAGTTCAATTAATAATAATTGTTATTATTGAACCAAATACTTTTTGTCTAAACTATAGAATTGTACGTGGACGATGTTGGAATTTTGACCATTACCAAATTCCATAAGTCCAAAGTGATGTAGTTTCGATGAAGAAAATTAGTGTAGATAAAAGTCACAGCTGAGTAACACTTAATAAAGTGAAATTGGATTTGACCAAAACTAAGTAAGTGATCAATTTGGCCAAAATGTCACACCACTTGCTAAGTTCAGTGTTGATATACATTCAAATATTTTTGCTTTGGTTGAATGATTTTGACTTCAATCTTGATTATTTCAAAATTGTTTCGGTTGATTTTTTATTTATCTCTATACTCAGTTTGTTTTCCTTGCCGGTATTCTTTCCGTTTTCCTTTTTGTCTGTCTGTTATACTTGTCTAAATCGCTGCCTTGGATGAATGATTCGCTGCCTTGTCTGAATCGCTACACTATCCTTTTGTAATGTGTTAACATGTACTTTGTGTTAATGTTGTTCCAGTCTCCTATTGTACATGAGTGATGTGTGTGCACCGATCTCTTGAGTTGTTTCAATTTGTAACATTGCTGTGTTTGCTCCCTGCTGCATCTAATTTCAAGTATTGCATGTGTTTCCCTATATGCAGGTCCTTGTTGTCTCCATTGTTTTTTGATGTTGCACCTACTTAAGTGTTTCGATATTTGTATCCTTATGTATTTCTTGTCTAGACCAATGTGTTGCACTTAACTGATTGCTTCACCGATTCATTTACTGATACATTTACTTATTCATTCAACGATTCACTGTATACTTCTATATCCATATATGTATACATGTATATTAGTGTGCTTATTTCCTTGTCGCTCTAATCTTGTGATAACTTGGACTTCCTTGAGATGCTGCTGTATACTTGTGTGCACTTATGTCTATTGCTGCTGTGATGTATACTTGACAAGATGCTACTGCGATGTATTGTTTAGTTCATGCTTCTTGTAGTGCTTGTGCACTTCATTTCTGATCTGGTCTTGATTGTTAGTATGTGCATGAGTGCATCTTCCTGAACTTGCTCTTGCCTTTGCGTGGACTTATTTGTGCACCATGTACTTATTGTTTCAGGCATCTGCACTATGTGGTTTCTCTAAGTTGTACATGTAATATACATTCTGGTTTCACTTGTATCTATGTATTGGTTAGTGCACTTGTATTCCTTGTACATATGTACTTTGCTGTCTTCTTTTTCCACCGAGAGTTGAGTCTGAAACATGGTAGTACCTATGTACGCTACGTGTTGCACGTGAGTTGTGTCTGGGCTTGCTTAGGCTTGACCTTGTGAACACTTGCACTGTGTTGAGCCTTTAGGCTTGACCTTTGTATTTGTCCTTAAAATTATAGATGCACATATGCACTGTGTTGACCATGTGCTCGAACATGTGCACTTCATCCTTGTTCATGCTTTTTAAAACTGATATGTGTTGCACCCGAGTTAAGCCCGAGCCAGCCTTTGCTTGACCTTGTGGATGCTTGCACTGTGTTCAGCCTTTGGGCTTGACTTTTGCATTTATCCCTAAGAGATAATCAATGCTCGGACTTATGATATTCACAGTGATACACTAAGCATAGCATAAGCTACTCGTGCACACTTAATTTTTATCCTTGCCTAAAATATGAAAACAAACAACCCAAATAACTAAGGTAATATGTTAACCAGGTTTTAACCCAGCGGAATTCAAAAGGAGATACGACATTCAAATTAAGCCAGAATGACTTGAAACTTAATCGAAAGGCTTAAAAGTACAAGAAAAGGAAACTTGGAACTTGGACCCAAAAATACGCCAACACTTTGGACCGGTACCGATCCGTTCCAAAATATTGGCTTGTGATTCTACCAACCTACTTGCATTATGTTTCTACCTCTCTACAAACCTATCTACCAAGTTTGATAACAATTCAAGCATCCGAGTTCGAGAAGTAAAGACTTATCGGATTCAGACTACAGTTCAGTCAAACCCATGGTTAAACCATCATCAAAACAAGTCAATAAGCTATGAAATTACACGGAGAGCCTCACAAGCTAGTAGGGAAGCCAACTGGTAGAAGTTGTGAAAAAATTGCACAACTCTTTAGATCGGTATCGATTCGATCCAAAAAGTTAGCTCAAAATTGTTACAAACTTTTCGTGCTTCTTCTTGTGGGCAACTATAGGCTCTTGGTCCAATGGCTCCTACTCAGGTGCTCTTTAAATCCTATAAATACCTTCCTACCTTCAACAGAAAAGGGGTTCCTAACCTGATATCTGTTGAAGCTCTGCTGAAGCTCTGCTATTCTTTCTTCACTCTTCTCCTTCCACACAACAACCATTAAGAGACAATTGAGATCCTCCTTTTGTCTTTAACAATGGTGGCTTGATCTAACTTGAAGAAGAATAATAATAATATTGTAATCCAAACTCTCTCTTATAACAGCAGTTGATCAATAAAAGCTATAAAGTGGATGTAGGCTTCATTAACAACCGAACCACTATAAAAATCTTTTGTCTCTTTACCTTTTCTACGATCTACAATTCCCACTTTCTATTTTATTTGCCTTGATAAACATGGCTGGTGTTTTCACACTCAATCTAGGGTGTTGATCCAATTTTCCGATTAACACAATATTAAATCACAACTATAATTTTATTTTTGTCATTTCTATTTGTTTCGTTTTCTATTTTACTGCATTGTTATTTGACAGGTATAGCGGACAATTAGACACAGGTTGGAGCAAGAAGATATCAAAAACAAATTCGAGTGAGGGTAAAAATGTTATATATGAGAGTGTGAAATAGTGTATGATGAAAGTTGTATTGTATTTGAAAAAGTAAATATAGTGTAAGCCAAATGTGTACTATTTGAATTTGAATTAAAATAAAAAATTTGTTTAAATAAAATTGCAATTCATTTATTTCATTCTGCAAATGTTTATTTCATTCTGTGAACAACATTTAAGTGTAATTGATATTGATATTAGTCAATATTTATATATTGTCAAATAGATAATTTTTGGAATGATATTATAACAGCAGACAACATACGATATTTTTCTTTGTTGTGTAGTGCATATCAGACGATGGGACATATCTGTGGTTTGATGTGCAATGAGACGACACTGGATTTAACATAGATAGATATGCTTATAAATAATAGGGCATATCTATCGTCTGATGCGTTTTTTGGCATAGTGGATGTTAATCGCTAACCAAATTTACAATCGATAAGTCACACTGCCAGAATGATGAATTCTCTCTTGACCAAATGATTTAATTTGTTTTTAATTGTTGTAAATAAATTAATATCTATGAAATATTAATTAATATTTTTTAAAATTTGATTTGATTGATAAATATTGATAATATATTTATAATAACTATAAATATATTGATCGATATGTGATATCGATATGCAATTAAATTATTTAATTAATAATATTTATTTGGACTTAAATGGGATATTAGCCTACGATGATGAGTTGATAATTTCATTCGTTATGAGGGCTGTAGGGGGAAGCTAAAATGGGTTAGAGGGGTTTAAAATGGATGGCTTAGATTTAGTGAGAATTTATATGAGATATGATCCATAACTTTCTCTCTTTCATCCACTATTTAAAGACCTCTAACCCTAATTGTTCAAGAGCTTTTTGACTGCTACTATTCCCATTACTATTGGCCGATTTCATCCCCTAGAAGCTCAAGCAAATTCAAATCAAATCAATTCAAAAGGCAGTTGCTACTTGATAGTCAAAGTCTACAGTTTAATAATTAGTAGTCTGCTGAATCAAAAAAGCTTTCAGAGAAGAGAGAATTCATCGCTATAAGGTGTGCTTCAAGGCATTGGTTTTAGACATGTTTTTACAGTATTATATAGTTTATAATTTCTAGATAGTATTTTTTTTATTCATATGTTATTATTATATTGTTAGTTAGGTGATGATTCTTATATGTATTGATGTTGTCATATATTAGATTGGTTATATGTATGTACTAATTTGATAAAAAACAATTTTTTTTGCATATAGGTCAGATATGCACAACCTAATAATTTTATTTATAATAATACTTATTTTATGCAATGACCCGTAAATATATCACTTTAAATAAATGATGGTTTAGCTTTATCAATATAATAATAATTTTGTAAATAATTATTAATATTAATTTATATTATTTTATAAATAAAATATGATCATTTTAATTTGTTAAGAATGACAAGAAAATTTATTTTCAATTTTTTTTACAAATATATGCATATTAATTTAGAAGAGAAAATATGACCGAAAATCAGAATCGGGATTTGTAACGATACAACATGTGGAAGTTGTGCAACATTGTAGGAATATGTAAGATACACATACACATGTACATGTGTATACATGAGAACATGCACATAAATATATACACACACACAAATGTAATTAGTATAAAAATATAATATAAAATATATAAGATATTTTAAGCTTTCTTACTTCTTTAGCATACAGAAGTCAACATATGCATACATGAGATGATGGAAGTGATGGGCACATGGGGAATGGGGGGTGTTTGCCGTGCCTAGGGTAGGTGGAAGTGATGATGGTGAAGCCACGTGATGGTGATGCAAAAGATGTTGTGCGCATAGATATTTTTACTCTCTTCTTTTCCTATAAATACCCAACCCTCTTCTCTTTATTTTCATTCAACTTCTTCTTCTTCATATTTCTAAGATTTGTCTTCCTCTTTAATGGCTTCCATACTAAGAGAAACAATGAAAAAATTTATTTCAAAAAGAATTTAAATTATAATATATAGTTATATATACTTAAACACCTTAAAACAATCCCGAAACTCCACTTTTTCTCCTTGTTCCTCACGATCTCCATCTCACTTCATCATAGGCCGAGCACTCCTTACTCCACCCTAGGCCGTGCACCCCCCTAAGCCGCCCCAAGCTATGGTTAAGGCATCTAGCAGCTAAATTCCGAAGAATAGCGAGTTTTGAAAATCGAATAGCGGAGCCATATCGAATTTTTAATTAACCATTGAAAACTCAAGGAGAGAACTCCTAAAATTATAGTATTATATGGTATTGGATCTTATATATGTTTGATTTTGATTGTTGATGATGGTTTTAAATATGAATGTTGAAGATATATGCAAGCCACGGAAATACACGTCGATGAGCACAAAAGAAATCACTTTCCTCTATAAAAATGAATTGGTGTATATGGAATGTTAAATCTCTTTAAAAAGGTCTTAAAATTAGTATGAAATTTTGTATAAACATTTAAAAGTGTTTTAGTGAAGTTTGAATGAGAAATGAAAATTTAGTCAAAAATAAGGGCGTCGCGTAACGGTAGTTCGCGATTTCGCACCATAAAAGTAAAATATGGGTATAGAATGGAATATAGCTCGAAATTCTTAGAAATAAGAATTTTTCAAACTATCATATCCAAATTTTTTCAACGAAGAAAGGAAAATGAGATTTCAATAAGTATAGTTTGAAATATGAGTAAAACAAGTTTTAGAAAAATCGCGGTTTTGCAGTTCGACATCCAAAACTGGATTTCTTCGAAAATGATGTTTTAAAATTGTTTAAAAAATATGGAGTAAATCTTATAAATCTTTTAAAATCTTTTAAAAGTGATTTGAGTAATAAAAAACGTATTTTCAAATAATAAATAGTCGTTTTGATCAATATAGCTTAAAAAGCACTTTCCGCAATACTTTTTCGCAGCACGTTTCTATAACTTTTGAAATATAGTTTTAAACTTAATGATTATTTTTTAAATCTTTTAAAAATATTTTTAAATGGATAATAAAGTGTTTCAAAGATGGTTTGAAGGATTTATGGAATGGATAAAGATTTAGAGTCGATCAAATAACTTGACTGCCTTTTGGGTGTCAAATCGATATCGTCTAGGCTTGATTTTCGAAAATTAGTTTTCTACTCTCCCTAGCTATCCGAATTGGCCCACAGAGAGGATAGTGAATTTGGTTTACTTGGATCTATACCTTTCTTGAGAAATGAAACGATTTGGAATCTGTTTCTAGTTTAAAAGGAGTTTAAAAGTTATCAAAGGATTTTATAAGAGAGGTTCAATAATCCCGTATATACAGAAAATAATGTTTTAGAAATGTATATCTCCATAAAATATTTTGATAAAAAAGAACTTAATAAATAAATAATGATTTCCTATTCACTTGACCTCTTTTGTCGATGATTGGTTTGGAGAAACTGGGGTTGGATTTGGATGCTTCCTGTCGAAAGAACACTTCGAACCAATTTATGTATTCGAAGTGAAGGCCTAAAGATAATTGTTGAAGATGAAATGTAGGGCGACCTTCAGGGGAAATTTCCCATATCATATTATGTGGCAATAGTTCTTCATTTAAAGAACTTCGTTGTAAGGACTTCTCGCTACTAATTCTAGGGTTCATTCCCGACAGGATGTGGTAGGAGAGTGCCTTCGGTTACGTTCAGTCCTAGAACAAACTTGTATGGACGAATGTATGACGTTGCATTTCTAGTTACAAGAGTGATCTCTATGAACGTATTATCTGCTTGGTGGCGGAGAAGGAACTTCTCTTAGCTTAACACCCTCAAGCCTCACAACCAGGAAATAGCCAAAGCAGGGTAGAAGCGTCAAGGCTATATGGTTTGCAACCATTAGGGTATGATCATCCCTTCTAGATAAATTTCTATTGGCTATGACATTCGGGTTTAAATTATTGTGGCATGTGCTAAGAGACGTATCGAGATAGGTCGGTAACAACCGGGGTGCTGACATATTCGGTACTATCTAGTGAGAAAGGTAGGGCGGTCTTGTGTTGGTAGAGGTGCAGATATTCTGTTAATCTCGGTACATTCCTCTAGAGATGTACTGTCGGAAGGTAGTCCCTTCACCTGGCCATTTGTATGGAAATACATTCTCTAATAAGCGCCTGCCAGTTTGTTTGTAGAGCCCAAGTTTGTGGTTAATATGCTAGAATTTAATCAATGTAACTATTTCGGCTAAGAGTACTTAGTTTAATTGCAAATGTTTTCCAAGAATGTCATTAAAAATAATATCCCTTATTTTTACGTAAAAATGGTTTTGGTTATCATAAGGTAAAAACCTGTCCAAGTTTATATGCGGTGTGGTCTTATGATATACCTTTTTGTTTTCAAACATCGTATTTTGAGTTCTCACACCTGTCCCATGACTGACCCGGAGTTTATTTTGTTTTCCTTTTAAACTCTAAGTGCCCTATTTTTTCGGCCAGCCAAGTAGTCAATATCCTGTTGGAGTAGTTTCGGGAAAATATATTGGAAGTAATTTTTGGAGCATGGATTGGAGCACCCAATGTGGATATCTATCTATCTATCTATTTGTTTTATTTTTCCATTGTATCTAAGTTAGTTTATACCAGCAAGTGTGGGAACAGACAGTTATATCTGTTCTTGGTTGGCTTAGTTCATACCAAAACTCTGATGTACCATAGTGAGAATGGTCGTATGTACTATCTATCTTAAAGTAATGTGAGAATTTGTGTTTCTGTCTTTTACTTTACCCCTAAAAATCTGCCTCCTTGGCACTTGGATTTATGTCATGTGAATACTGTGGATGTATTAGTGTTGATTTTGGAGAGTCGAGGAGATGGGTCTTCACATTTGGTATTAGAGCTGAAGGTTAATTGAGAACCTTAGTTTTGGTAGGTTTTAATTCATTAGAGATAAGGTTAGTAATATCCTAGAATGAGTTTAATCTTTGAGAGTGCACATTTGGAATCCTTATCTGAATAAAAATTATGCTATATACACATTCCCCAAGAAAATTTCGTCTTTGTGTTCTAAAGTTATCTTACTAAATTCAAGTAGTAAGACATGGTACTTATAGAGGATGAAGATAGGGAAATAGCAGCACCGCAACAACCAACGGTCGAGCTCCAACTGCTGCTGTAGAAGAAATAGCTCCCATACAACCCCAAGTTAATTTTGCCACCCTGTGCATGAATTTTACCAGCTTCGGGAGAAACCATTCTAGGGTACAGAAGCTATTATTAAAGTATAGGCTTGGATTATATAATGCGAAAGAATCTTTAAGGCATTGAATACCAACAATGAACAAAAGAGGTTCTTAGCCTCGTGGCAGCTATAAGAAGGGGCTCTGGCTTGGTGGGAGTTCATTACTCTTAGTGAATCAGAAGACAATATCTCTTAGGAAAGGTTTAAGGAAGTCTTGGTGGAGCAGTACATGCCAAAATTCGAAGGATTCCTTCTTTATAGAAGCTTTATAGATCTGAAGCAGGACGAAATGACTATTGAGGAGTATGCGAATAAGTTCACCAGATTATCTTGTTTTGGGCCAGGTCTAATTGACATGCCTTTAAAAAAACAAGAAGTTTATTTACGGATGAACTAGATGTACCAGAGTAGGATGACCGCCCATGTTAAAGGATCATTTATAGACTTATTGGATATGGGATTCCGTTATGAAACATTGGATAAGAAAAATCCGGTGGTAGCTCATACCAACAATAACGTCAACAATTGGAAAAGGAGGAAATTCAATAACTGCGCAAAAACGTCGTGGCCAGGAAAACCGGGCAAAGGATCTCAAGGACACCACTTTAAGGAATACACTTGTAACAATTGTAAGAGGAAATGCCATATTGCAAAGGGTTGTAGAAGTCTAAAGGTCCAGGATTCCGTCTCTTCTATGGCTCAGAATAGCCTCTACTATAGTTGTCATCAACCACGACACATGATCAAGGATTGTCCGATCGTGAGGAAGGGAGAGCAAGCCAGAGTCTACGTAATAAAGGAAACCTTCAACCTCTCAGGATGTGAAGGGAAATGGAGTTTTCGGAAGGTAATATTTTTATCAAAGATGTTTTATTTAGAGTATTGTTTGACATAGAAGCTTCTCATAGTTTTGTTGCTAAGAAAACCATAGAAGAATTAAAACTTGACCCTAAGTTAGTTTGTAATATTGAAGAAAATAAAATTTTGGAATTCAATAATGTAATGAATGCTAAAATGAAATGTAACACATGGTAATTAAAACTAATTATTGACAATTGAATGAAATTACAAAATTGAAATAATATAAGTTGTTATATTTAGTTATAAACTGATGTAAGAAAACAAATGCAAACATTAAATTTATAAATGGAATAGTGTGAAATAAATGACCATTGAATACAAAATTAGGTTATATAAGAATTGTAACAGTTGGTTGGGAATAATGAATTCATAAGCGTGATTAAAAGTTATAGTAAGTTGCTATTTATTTGGTCTATTAATTTAGTTGTGAATGTTATATTTGGGTATGAAATTTGAATATAAGTAAATAAATGTAAGTGTTGTATAAATAAAGGAATTTGTATATAATTAATGGTAATAAATTCAATATTATGAATGTAATTATAATAATTTGTTGAAAATCATAGACTTAAGTGTAACATTGGCTTGTAAACAATTATTATAACTTACCTGTTTAATTAGTTAATTAAATTGACATTGGAAATAAATTTTTAATAAATGTTACATTAATGTGAGATGTAATACAATGTTTAAGAGTTGTTGAAATTGGTGTATATTAAGGTAATGAAAGGTAAAACAAAGGTAACTAGGTTTATAGAGTAGTAATGAACTTAATAAAAAGATTGGAATTGAAACAAATCAATTTATTGAAATTCAATTTATAATAAATGGATTTATTGTAGCAAATGAAATTAAATACTAACGCAATTGAAATAAAGATGGAATGGTAAAATGTTAATGTATTTGGATATAAAAATGTAAATGGTACCCAAGATGATAAACATTATAGACTAGAGAATTTGAATGAAATAGTGATTTAATTTAATTTAATATTTATTTATTTAATTAACTGGAAGATAGTCATTTTGGCTACTAACTCGGATTTCGACGAAACTAGTTTCATCGGATCCGTAACAGTGAATTATTGTAAAATTTCAAGTTTCGTAACGATCAAACTTATCGTTTGATCGTATGGACTCGAAACGCCTAAAAATCAATTTATTTGAAATCAATTGAAATCAATTTGAAACAACTTGATTTTTGCATAACTTCTTCATACGATGGAATTTGGACTTGAAACATATTCCATTGATTTTATAATATTTTAAAACATCTATTTTGATATATGGTTTGATCCATTTTCGTTCCGGAGGCAGAATGGGCTTTTCGGGTCGTTTATCGTTCCAACCCAAATCATATCCGATCTGTTATTTCTATTTTCTATCCTACCTATATATATCCAGTTATAAAACCTAGCCACTTCTTATTCTCATTTATCTATACGTACAGTTCTTTCTGTTGCTCCTCTTTCTCAATGGCAGACAAATTCTCAATTCCAAATCCAATTGCAATTCCAAATCAAATCAAAAATTAAATCTCCTTAAACTATATCGAATTATATATCAATTTGAAGCTCGCGACGAGCGCATCATAGATCGGTAATTTGTTTTCTAGTTTGAACCTCTATTTGTCCACAAATTGAAGAACAAATTTCAGCCTTTCATCGCATCATGATGAACTGTGACCGATCGTCAAATCGTCTGAGGGGTTTTGTAGAGGGGACCGAGGGGACTGAGGTGACTTCATCTATATGGTTCGTTCATCGATTCGACGGTCTGATCAATGGCGTTAATTCGATTAGGGTTCAAATAGAGTGGCAGCGGCTGGACTTTTGGATGATCGGAAATGGTCGATGGTGGTCGATGTTGGGTAGGTGAGTTCGATGCGGCATTAGGAGGCGTGGGCATGGGGGTGGTTGGGATGTAAACTGCGGCGGCCGTGGTGAGTAGTTCAAAATCGCGACTGAAGGAGTTGGGTTCTAGCGCGTTCATGGTAGGGATAGGTATGTTGACATGTTGATTTTCTGCTTATTTTATTTATTTTTATATTTAAAATCGTTTAATGTTCTAACACGCACAACTTTAGCATACGAGGTCGAATTTATGCACGGTTTCTTTTGTTAGGATCGTATTGAAATTCCAGACATTTTGATGCTAGTTTGGATGAATTATGAGGCTGTTCAAATTTTGGATTTAAATACGATTTAAATTCAATTTAAATTCAAAGTTGAGTGTTTTAACCCACTCACAACTTCTAAAATTTCTTACGTTTCTTAAATTGATTTATGATGTGATTAGAAATTTATTTATGACTGTTTGGCATATTTTGAACCATCATCTCGGTTTATTTGAATTTATTTGAATAAATAAGCTATTTAATTTATTATTGAATATAAACTGCCAGTAAATACCTGTTATTTATTATCTGTGCTATATTGATGTTATTGATTGAATTGGATGATGTCTGTGATAAATGTTTGATGACTGATATTGGATGAATGGATGTTGTATTTTATGTTGTTATAAACTGCAAGTTGTTATGGATTTTATTTCATTCGGGATTGCGGTTGAAATGATATATAACCGTATGTATATTTTAAATTACGGATTGAAATGATAAATATCCACATCACTTGACTATAGGATAGAAAATTATATACAGACACCGTGGTCTATATATAAAAATATTTTGAAATGATTTCTATGGTTTTGTAAAGAAATATATGGTTTTAGATAAATATTGATTTTAGATATTATATAAATGTTATTTTATCCTTTATTTTAAGCTATGTATAAACTTGTTTTAATATAGAATAAGCTTAATAACAAGTTGATTTTTATTGAAGATAATATGGTTAAGTATTTAAATTTTATTTTAATATAGAGTTTATAATGATTTAAAAAAAGTAAGGTTGGAAGATAAATTGGAAATTTATTTTAATTTGAATTAATTTAAGAATTAAACTCAAATAAGCTTGATGTAAAATTTATTAAATTGAAAATTTTAAAAGGTATGATTTTTATAACTTAATTTTTGGTTAAGGTGAATTAAGTGAGTATTTCAAGTATAAATAAATTGAAGGAAATATTTAGTTTGTGTAATTTGGGATTTATTTAAATGATAATGGATTTATTAAGTAAAATATTTGAAAACTATATAATAGAAAATTGAATTTCATATATATATATATATATATATATATATATATATATATATGAAAATACCAAATTTAGTTTTGAAATTGCTGAATACTTAAAGTTTGAAACATATTGTATTTGGAATGGTTTATTCTATAGATCAAATCTGTTTTGAAATCGAAATAATTTGGAATAGTTTATTTGGAAACTGAATTGAATTGAAATTTATGATTTGAGATTTGGTTGAATTTAAAATTTAGAAATTCAAGTTGTTTTGGAATTGATTTGTGAAATTGAAGAAGCTATTTTATTATATAGAGTATTTTAAATATTTAAACCATTTAAGTGGAGGAAGTTATACTTCAAAGTTATGAGTTTCAAGGTATTATGATTTGAAAGTGTATATTTCAAGTGTCTTGATTTCGAAATGTATAACTTTGAAAGTGTTATGATTTAAAAAAAAGGATATATTTGAAATGAAAATGATATCGTATTGATTTGGTTTTGAAAGGCAATGATATTTTGGTTTTAGAGTATAAACTATTCTAAAAATGACTGCGATTTTATAATAACGGTTGCTTGTTGAAGAGACCGGATCGGATATGGGCATACTCTCTGTCGATAACGAAAACCACTTTAACAACCGTGTACGCGGTGGAGATTCCAAAATGAAGTAGGAAGGTGGCGACGTCCTTTGAGGTATATACGTGGACCCGACTCTCGTGAGTTGGCATAAGGTGACTAAAACATGAGCGATTGACGGGCAAATGAGGTAGCTCCTTTGATCGGACATATCCCTTCGATATTATACTCTGACTTTTGGATTGATTCGGTGGCCATTTTTGATTTTTTTTATTTGGGGGTGTGGCTCGAGGTGGACGGTAGTTGTGCGCTATGCGTTACCACCGGCCCAGAAGCGTAATTGGTATATCTACCCTGGCATTGCCAAGTTGTGCCGTGCCACCTTCCCCTAGCACGCCTTATACGAGTTTGATTTGTGTCGTATCTATGGAGTATCATATGGTAGCCTCCCGATTAGGAGGTATTACGGTACTGTATAGACTATTGGTATTATATATGTTTTAAGGGGAATATTGGGTCACTCCTTAACGCTATTTTAAAGTAAATTTATTTTACTATTAGACATTATTATAATAGCGTATATTACTACATAGTAAATAGTTTAACGGATCCTTAGAAGATGTGAATCCCAAGCATCTCTTAAGTTACTGCACTCACGTTAGACACTAGATAGGAGATGTCAAATCTCGTAAACATCTATGAAACCGTTCCACTCATATTTACTTCTGTTGATTTAACTCACATAAGATCTTTTAGTTCCGACTCAAGTGTTTTGTCTTTTCAATTTGCTCGGGTCAATCTGAGCATTTCAGGGTTTGAAGACCTTATTTCTGGAGGACGAATACGAAGATTGTATTATTATTATTTACTATATTGTTCCACTGCATTACATTGTTCCACTGCACTGTTATTTATTATTCTTTGGTATGTGTAACTCTGATTCTGTGTGATATAAGTATAATCAAATGTTTTGTAAAACAGCTTCATGAACTGTTTATTTGATTATTATATTTTGTCGTTTTGCTGCAAGATTCTGTTTTGTTTTTTCTTTCTCTGCTTTTTCTTATTTACCCTGATAACAATCCGCCCTTCTGTATGGTTTGAGTCTGAAGTGTGTGGTTTATCGTCGATTTAAACCATACAAAAAGGCGGTCCGTTACATTTGGCATCAGAGCTTTGGTTTTGCGATAAACTTTAGCTTTGTGGGATCAGACTCTTTATTAATAGGGCAGTAATACCCTATGATGTGTCGCTGAGCATATATATATATATATATATATATATATATGAGAGCGTATTTGTTAGTGTTATAAAAGGTTTTGATATTGTGTTAATTTGTTCCGTTTAGTATTTATAAATTCTGGTTGATGCATATGACGCTATGACATTAATAGGAATTTCTAAACACTTAATAGGACAAACCGACACAATATTTGTTTTGAATATAGGTGAATGAAATAATTTTGCCTATTATATTTTCTATATATAAAATAATTTTTTTATAAAGGTTATATTTGGTTGTAATATATTAGTTATTAGGTAGTGAAAGTTATAAATATTGACTGGAAACAAGATTTGAAGAAAATAAAATAAATGAAAATGGGAAATTTTAGAACTTAAGTTCTGGGATTTTTGAAAATATCTTTCAAAGGATTTTGGAATATAATAATATTATTAGAAGTATTTTCTGATATAAGTATTTCAATATAATTTGAAGAGCTGTTTTAATTTTTTTTTTGGAAAGAAATAAGTTCTGTAATCCCCTCTCTGTCGTTGAAAAATAATTTTGATGATGAGTCCACGCATCATCTGTATTCATTTTCGAGTTTCTAAGTGGGAAGGCCACTGTAGTAGTTTTACTACAGATTTATTTTGATAAACAAATATAAATTCTAATTTGTTTTAAATATAATTGGATATATATAAGTTGTAAGTATATACAGTTATCTATTATTTTAAAATGATTTTAAATTTAACCCGGTATTTAGTTCTTAAGTTTCCGTTAATTAATAGTTTCAATTATGGTAGTGAAATGGAATGTAACTAATTAATAATTGGAACCTCTAATTAAAATAAGAGATTATGTGACGACCCGGAATTTC
This sequence comes from Allium cepa, assembly GCA_030765085.1. NCBI lineage: Eukaryota > Viridiplantae > Streptophyta > Magnoliopsida > Asparagales > Amaryllidaceae > Allium > Allium cepa. Next base: position 270,914,078 of record CM060932.1, read on the forward strand.
TAACAAGTTAAATTGGAATAATTAATTGATTTTAAAATATTTAAAGGTTAATTTTAACTTGAATTCCAAAATATTAATATTTACTTGATAACTAAATTATTGAATTATATAATTCGAAATTGGGTGAAATGTGGAATCTGGAATTTTAAGCCTACTAAAAATAATTTGAAGGCTTATAAAATTTATAATGATAATACTAGAGATAATAGAATGGTTGGCATTTAATTTAAAGTTAATTTGTTCAATTTTAAAAATATATCGTTTAAATCGACATTTAAAAATAGCCTTCCGAGAAACAGTCTCGGAATTCAACGAAATCAGTTCCATTGGATCCGTAATAGTTAGTTATTATGGATTTCAATTTTCGTAGCAATCGGAGTTGTGGTTTGACCCTGGCAGCTCGAAACGCGTAGAACTATTTTAATCGATTTAATTTAAAATTGATCGTTTACTTCTGTAACTCGCGCATACGATGAAATTAGCCTCCGAAACATGTTCCTTTGGGTTCAGAATTCGGGTAAAACCTTATAAACACCTGTCGGCATGTCTGATACGGGGTTCGGGATTTCGCGTTATGCTTAACGAGACGTTTGTAAAATTTATAATATAATAAAATTAAAAGTATACTTGTCAGAGATATTTTTACAATACAAAGCGTACACCAGAAGCCATTCTAAAGATATACATCTTCGTCTTTCCCCTCTTCCTGAACGAATTCAATTCGTATAAAAAAAATGGCCGAAGGCGGCCTCTCACCTTCAACAGAAAATCGAAACCAATTTTCTAATTCAAGCCCTAATCCCTCTAGGGTAATCGCATCTTCAAATTGAAAAAAAAAGTAATGGCCGAAGCCGTTTAATAAAGAAAAAATGGCCGAAGGGGGGGGGGGGAATTGTCGTACAGCGTAGCGTCATGGATTTCGCGATGGGAAGTGGGTTTCGACGTCGACTTCAAGTAGGGCAGAGGCGATGGTCGCGTATAAGGGTTTGGCAGCGGGAAGCACGCGCGCGTGTTCGCGGTGTTCGCTCGTGTGAGACTCGAAGCGAGACCGTCGTCGACGTTGATAGGCTCGAGCGCGTGTGAAGTGATTGATGGCTGAACTTTGGAGCTGTGCGTTCGATTGTGGGGGTGCGGGTGCTAGGCGATTGCTTAGGAGGGTCGAGGCTAGGGTTTCGTTCAAAATTTGAACTCAGCAATAAGGTAAATATTTTTGTTTTAAAATTTAGATTCACAAATCTGTATGCAAAGGAAATTTATTTTTATTCGCTGAAATATATGGTAGGAAATTTTGTGTACATGCAGAGGTAAAAGTTTGGAAACCAGGTTTTATTTTATTAAAGGAAAATTATTAATTTAAGGTTAAACCATTAGCTAATAAAAATTCATCAACTGGAAATTATCGGTTTAAATTAAATTTCTTAGTTACTTAAATTAATAAAGGATAATAAAATTGTTTGGTTAATTCAAATTATTAGTGAAGTCGTATAAATTGATTATTCAAGGTCAAATCGAGGAAATCAAGGCAATTTTGAAGTGGATTTGCAAAATCAAAGGTGAGTAAATCTCACTTTGTTGGATTTCTATTCAAATTTAAATGGTTAAATTTAAATATTTGGATGAATGATTGAATCTATTTGATATGCACTGTGAATTGATGTTCTGGTGATTTTGGTATTGGATGGTTCTCGAGTTAATGGTTGCTTAACTCGAAGTATTAGGAATTTTAAGTTGTTTTAAACTTAAAACAATAAATAAGAAAATGTTTCCGTTTAAAAGTTACTAAAGGTTTAATGATTTGTGATACATTAAATTAGTAGGGTAATTAAAATCGATAATTAATTAATTCAATTAATTAATAATTTGGGTTATTTAATTCAGTAATTAAAGGTATTTAAATAAATAATAAATTAAGTTGTAAGTTAATTAACTAAGTATAAGTAATTCAGAATAATCATTTGATGGTGTGATAAATAATTACTTAATGTAATTAATAAAATACAATTGCTTTGTGAAATTTGTTAAGAGAATTAATTAAGATAATTAATTATGGAATAATTAATTTATTAACGAAGTAAATAAAAAGAATAGTTAATTACAGATTGAGATTAATTGAGAATGATTAATATTGGGATTGAATTTAAGTAATTAATTTAGATTAGAACAAATCAAAACATAATTGGGGACCATTAATTTATATAATCAACGATGTAATTAAAGATTGATTAATTAAGATGAATTAATCAAAAATGACTCATGAGAAACTAATTAATGTAAGTAATTAAAAATTAGCGCAATTGATTATGGTTAATTAATTTATGAAGTAAGGAAAGATTACTCATTGATTTAGTTAAGAATACTTAATATCATAAAATTTAATAAAGATAATTACTTGAAGGTAATTGTAAATAATTAATCCATGGTAAATAATTAAGATGAATTATGAAGGAATGGTTGATTAATTGATTTGAAACTAATTATTGTTAAATGAAGGGACCTAAGTGATTGAGGATTGAAATTCCATTAGAATCAATTGAATTAATTTGGAAGCTATAAAATTTGCTTATGAATGATTGAGTGGTATTGGATGCTTTGAATGAGTTGATATCTCTAATATGAAATGTTGTGATTTTCATTTGGATAACTTGAGATATGATGGTATGAGTCTCGAAGAGGACGGGATCGGGTATTGAGAAATACCCGAAGACCCTTCGAATTTATATAAATTGATTTGTGAAATCAATACGATGAAATGAAACGACTTAAGTGAATGGGATTATTTTATCTAAGTTTAGTACTTAGGAATTTATATGTGAAATAAGGGTTGCCTATAGCAAATTGTGAATTGGTTAAATTGATAAAAGTTACCCGGGTTTATTTAAGTTGTTTGCTTTGGTATTCCATGTTAGTTGGATTTACTCACGCTGGTTTCCAGCCTGACCTGGGTGTTACTATGGTGTAATGCTCGGGTTAGACCGAGTATTACAGATTTTCAGGTTAGGACGTTCTGGAGCTCAAGAGGCGAGCTGGATGACGGGAGCGTATAGAATATTTCCGCTGTAATTATATTATTGTTAATCTGAGACATGGGAATTGTATATATTCAGTGACTGTATATATATGTGAAACTCTGATGTATATTAAATGTAATCGATAGATATAACATTCTTTTGTAAACTGTTATTATTTATTTATTATATTTTTATCCACTGCGATTGTGAGATGTTAATGTTTCTGTTCTTCTTCTTCTATCTCTTTCTTCTTTTTCATAACTATCTGAAATTTTCGGTTTCGAAAATTTTGGGTCGTTACATTTGGTATCAGAGCTGAAAGGTTAAGCGAGAACCTTGGCTTTGGTGGGGATTACTCACAAAATAGAGTCCAAAGTACTCTAGAGTGAGTTGAGTATATATATATGAGAGCGTACTTGTTATTTTCTTATATAAAGGTTTTAAATGATTTTATATAAAATATATATTTTGATATATAAAGCAATATTTCCTTCTAATAAATATTAAGGTGATTGGTTGTTAATTATTGAAATTAAAAATTAAGAAGTAATATAATGCAATCAAATTGAAGTCTTGAATTGGAATTAAATTAAGAGAAATAGAAATACAACCAAATTAAAATTTAATGCATTGAAAATGAAATTCTAAATCTGGTCCCAGAATTCGGAAATTTTGTTTCAAAGTGATGAAAAATAATAAATAAGTATTATTTGGGTAACTGGGACTTGTTGCAAACAATGGTTTGTTGAAATTTGATTTGAATTTAAAACCAAGGGTGGTTTAAAATTTTAAAACATGGCTGGGAGGGCCAAGAAATGAATATGTATATATGTATGGATATACATGATATCAGAGATAATTTGGGATAAACTCTAAGAGGTTGAGTTTTGATTTTTCCTGAAGTGTGATGTAAAAACCCAGAGTGATATAAGTTTTGAACTTATAAGAGGGAAAGAATTTTGAAATTTGAAGTGGGAATTCAAATTGAGTAAGGTTGATTGGATTAAGCAAATTGAGATTTAACTTGGAAAGTTAAGTGGTAATTTGAATTGGGAATGTGTGTGATCTCAAATGGGTTTGAGATCTGGAAAATTTGAATACTTGAATTTTTAAATTAAACTTGTTTAAGAATTAATTTCAAACTAGAAGATAAAATTGGGTAATAAATTAAATTTTTAAGATAATTTTTTTTGAACTCTTATGTAAACTTCGAAATAAGTAAGTAAAGATAATTTAAAATGAAAATTCTAGAATTTGAGCTCAGAAATTAAATTGATTAAAAACTTGGAATAAAAGTTAATTTGGTTTAAAAAGTTAAACCAATCTTTGAGAATTTAACTCAAATTTATATAATTCGAAATGGTTTAAAATTAAGATTGAAATTGAATTAGTTCAAAATTGAATTTGGTTTGAATTAATTGGATTGGTGATTGAAGATGTATAAGTTTAAAAATTTAAATGGGAAATTGAATTAGATTAAATTGAAATGATTTGAATTTGAAATGGGTTCAATTGATAATAATTCAGATTGATTGGAATAATTTGAAATTATAATTTAAGCGAACGAGATTAAAATCAAATGGAATTTGATTTAATTTGGAAAGAAACCCGGGTTGATTCAACTTGAATTGGGATTAAATAAATTAAATGGAAGTGGAAATTTAAGTTGAATTGTTGGGGAAGTGAACAGTTGACTCTTGACTATTTTCAATATAAATTGTTTTGATATAAACTTATTTTTATAAGCTATTAAATATATACAATATTTCTTTTTAAGGCTAACTTATTTTATATTTGTTTTACCATTATTTTTGGAGCTATTTAATCATTTTTCAACTGTTTTCTAAACTAATGGCTATTTCTCAACTATTTCACAAACTAATTTCTATTTTACAATTTTGCAATTATTTAAAATTTCTGAAACTATTCAACTATTTTTCGAGTATTTTACAATTAGTTACCTATTTTATAGTTATTTTGCAAGCTAATAATTATTTTTTAATTACTTATCTATTTTTAAAATTTTCAAACTATTTTTCTAAATATAAGCTGGTCGGAGTTCAAACTGTTGTGGATTTAATACCCAACTGAGATAAGAATTGAAGTGATAATTCAATGGGAATTAAGGCAATTTTAAATAAGTGAAAGGGAATTAAAGGAATGTGGATAGGAAGAGAAATTGATTTGGCTGATAATCAATGGAAATAAAAACGTAGGATGTACGTATATTATTCTATTCACATAGTGGTTTGATCCAGATTCGAGCACAGAATTTCGAGATTGTTATATTGATCCGAGTTGGGATTTTTTTCCACTCGATTTTCGACGGTGAACCTGGATATGGATTGTTGATTGGTTCTGGATATTCCCTATCATAGTTATGGCTACGTAAGGAGAATGACAGTTTCTGATGAAGAAACCAGATCTGTGTCCGCACTAGAAAGTCGGTTGGATGATACTAGTTCGGAAGTGAAATTGTGTGATCGAGTGAGCGATCAGATTGGTATAGCGTACGGATGATAAATATCCATCGTATGGATTTGGATGAAATTGATATTGAAAAGAGTAATCAAATTGGGATATTTGGTTTTGAATAAACAAAGTTGTATATCTTTGTTATATAAGATAAATCTTCCCTTGTTGATTCTATTTCTGGAAGAAAAATGTTTTGAAATGTTTGAAGTATAAAGGGATTTTATACAAGTTTGAAATGATCCAAAGTTTTAAAAATTATATATATTTTGAAATATATATAAAGGATCTTATGAGGATTTTGAAAAAAAGTTTTGGGAACCTTTGGATTTGGGAAGGCTTTTAATTTTTGGGTAAAATCAATATTGAAATTTGAAAAGCCTAGTTTGAGAAATATCGATTTGGAATAATCGATTTTGTGTAAAGGAGCTTTGTATGAGATCATACTAGGTGTATGATTTGAAGATACTATATGTGTATAGTATAAAATGTTTGATGATGGCTTTGGGGAAAAAAGGCGCTCCTTTGAAATGAACTTCTCAGGAGTACCACCGGGTGGTGCTGTCTTGAGCCCCAAGGGAGGGTTCTAAAGTTGATCCTGTGAGGAGTCCGGACAAAACTAGTTCCTGAGGATTATTGGGTAGCGAAAGTCGAGGGCGCTGATGCCTACAGGGGCATTTGGGTTATGCTATGACGACAATGTAACTCGATGTCACTGCGATCTACCATGGGGACTAAAGCGAAAATCATGTGGAGGATGAGTGCCAACAGTCTACACTTGATTTGCCGGGAAGGCAACGCAACATCGGTAGACTGCAATGTATGGTCAAGTGGATGGAGAAGTTTCATTTTTGGCAGCGAAATTCGAGGGCGCAGATGCCACAATTATGTGGGTTTTTGCTATGATAGCTACGTAACCCAGTTGTAGCTGCGATCTGTCGTAGGTTCCATGGTGTAATCGAGGGGCGCAGAGGCCTACAGTTATCTATGGATTTTTTCGGGATGGCAACGTAACCATTGGGTAAACTGCGACCATGGATGGGGGTGATGATTTTCAGAGCATTCTCACCAAAGATATTTCCTCTATTTTCAAAAACTGTTTTCTATATTTTCAATAAAATTAATTTCGATGTATTTTCACTGGGTGTTGAAAACGAGTTTACCAAGTACTTATAGATTTTCAGTCCTACACCTGATCAACATATGACTGAATTTCTATGAGAACAAGGATGGACTGGTTGAGGCATCGAGTTATAAAAGTATTTTTATTAAAAGCTATTTTAAATAGTATTATCTGAATTTAAAAGCATTTCTAAATTTTTTAAATAAAGCTGTTGGAATTTTGGAAAATCAAGGAAATCCAAACTGGAATTCTAATGAAGTGAATTTGTAATTAAAATCGAATATTGATTTACAAATTGAAATAAGCTAATTGGCTAAATAATTATTTGATTGAGTATATTAATAAAATTTAACTTGGGAAAATAAATGGATTGAATTTGATAATGGGTTTGGGAATGAATTCGAATTTTAAATAGAATTCGACTTAGATTTAATAATGAATTAAATAAGAAGAGATGTTGCAAAATAGAAATAAAATGGAGTTTGATCGAAAAAGTGATGATTTGAATTACAAATAAAATTCAAGGGTGATTTGAATAATATTTAATGAAATTTGCATGTAAATTGGATGTAAGAGAAGTGATTATAATAGGAATTGTTTGAGTTGCAAAACAAAACCCAAGTGAATAGAAATAAATTGAGAATGGCCTTGTATTAATAAAATAAATTCGGAAATGAATTAAGTAAGTAAATGAAAATTTTAAAATGGGTTAATTAATAATTGGATGAAGTCCGATTGAATAAAAACTAAATCAAGTTGTGATTGGAATTGGATTATCAAACTGTACTTAAATTTGGTGGTATATTAATTTGAAGTACAAATGAGTTAAGTATGTGCTTGGATATTATTTTGATAAATTGAGAAGGTGAATTTAAAATGGATGTGCTAACTGAATTTAATGGAAATTGATTAAATGAGAATCCAATAGAAGTAAACTTAAGTTTGATGTTGGAATAAATTAAAGTAAATTAACTTAAGTTTAAAATTTATGGAAGAATAAAAATGAAAGCACATTAAATAAAAGCTTGGATTGAATTAATTTGGGAATGGCTAGTAGTATACAAGAATTGGAATCTGTCGAGCTAAATGAATGATTGATGAATAAATTAGAAATGAAATATAAAATGAGAAATTAATTTAAAATGTTTATAAACTAAAATAAATACTCTATTAAGTGAATATCGTCAAAATTGCATAAAATAATTGTCGTTTGGCGTGAAAAAAAATAATTAAAATTCTTTGAGTTGATAGAGATTAAATAAAATTGATTCTAAATCATTTGAAGTGAATATGAGCTTGTTTGGATTAAAAATCAATGGAATGTAAGAAATTGAGTTGCAAACCATTGAAATTGAATGAAATGGTTTATAAGTTGGTTGAAAACAATTGAATTAGTTTGTAGACATATAAATTGCTCGAGAAAGTTATTTTGAATACATTTCTTTTAGAATTGAAGTGTTATAGTTGTTTAAGTAAGAGAAATGTTATAAGCTTCATATATATAGTGCTTATATGTGTAAGTTGAGTAAGTACAGGTACCTTGAAGGTATGCTAAAATAAATAAGCTGCTTGCTTAAAATGCTAAATAAGGTACGCCTACGCAATAAAATTAGGAAATATGAACTGTTTTTGCTTTTTCCGACCGTGTGGGTCGATGTATACATATTTATATCTCTTGTCAAATTGCAAAAGCTCCTCCGTACAAAGGAGACTCTGCCAAAATTTTCCGGAAATTTTGAGAGTTAGAAAATTTTTGAAATTTTTGAGAAAAATTTGGTTAACGGCAAAACGATTTCAATTTGGAAATTTAAGTAAATTAGTAAATGAAACTAATATGAATCAGTTATACTTGAAAGATAAAATTCAATATGAAAAATTTAAAATAAATTGAATTCGTATGAAAGTGGGGAAAACTAATTTGAATAAAAGTGGGTATGAAACTTATGTAGGAAAATGTATGAAATGATTTGAAAGGTTATGATTGAATATTGTTGCTAAGTAAGATATGCAGGTATTAAGGGAAAGGAAATTGGATTTGGATCCAAAAGATAAATTTGAATTGCCCTACAAAAAGGTATGTATTTAAGTTTCTGTATGAAGTTGGATTGGGTTTTTGATGTAGCCACTTGGCTTTTGTTTTCTTTTGGAATTTGAGAGCCCGTAGAGGCCTTTTGTAGTTGTACCGAGCTAGCCGCGCAAAGGAGACGCCGGATGGCAAAAATTTTCGAAAATTTAGAGAGTTAGAAAATTTTGATAATTCAAAATTGGTTTAAATTGAAATTTAAATAATTGAACAAAATGGTATTGTTTGAATACCATAGAAGGTTTTGGGAAATAGGTTGAAGTAATAGTGGAACTTTAATAAAAGATATTGTGGCAAGTTGATAAACCTATTGGTTTTGGAGGAAAGGTAAACAGGTATGGTTCCATTCCTCATAACTAGTAATTTCGGGGATGAAATTCTTTTAAGGGGGGGGGGGGGGATGTGACGACCCGGAATTTCTAGCAATTTAAAGTGGAATAATTAATTGATTTTAAAATATTTAAAGGTTTTCCAAAATATTAATATTTACTTGATAATTAAATTATTGAATTATATAATTCGAAATTGGGTGAAATGTGGAATCTGGAATTTTCATCCTACTAAAAATAATTTGAAGGCTTATAAAATTTATAATGATAATACTGGAGATAATAGAATGGTTGGCATTTAATTTAAAGTTAATTTGTTCAATTTTAAAAATATATCGTTTAAATCGACATTTAAAAATAGCCTTCCGAGAAACAGTCTCGGAATTCAACGAAACCAGTTCCATTGGATCCGTAATAGTTAGTTATTATTGGATTTCAATTTTTGTAGCAATTGGAGTTGTCGTTTGACCCTGGCATCTCAAAACGCGTAGAACTATTTTAATCGATTTAATTTAAAATTGATCGTTTACTTCTGTAACTCGCGCATACGATCAAATTAGCCCCCGAAACATGTTTCTTTGGGTTCGAAATGCGGGTAAAACCTTATAAACACCTGTCGGCATGTCTGATACGGGGTCCGGGATTTCGCGTTATGCTTAACGAGACGTTTGTAAATTTTATAATATAATAAAATTAAAAGTACACTTGTCAGAGATATTTTTACAATACAAAGCGTACACCAGAAGCCATTCTGAAGATATACATCTTCATCTTTCCCCTCTTCCTGAACGAATTCAATTTGTATAAAAAAAGGCTGAAGGCGGCCTCTCACCTTCAACAGAAAATCGAAACCAATTTTCTAATTCAAGCCGTAATCCCTCTAGGGTAATCGCATCTTGAAATTGAAAAAAAAGGAATGGCCGAAGCCGTTTAATAAAGAAAAAATGGCCGAAGGGGGGGAAAAATTGTCGCACAACGTAGCGTCATGGATTTCGCGATGGGAAGTGGATTTCGACGTCGACTTCAAGTAGGGCAGAGGCAATGGTCGCGTATAAGGGTTTGGCAGCGGGGAAGCACGCGCGCGTGTTCGCGGTGTTCGCTCGTGTGAGACTCGAAGCGAGACCGTCGTCGACGCTGATAGGCTCGAGCGCGTGTGAAGTGATTGATGACTGAACTTTGGAGCTGTGCGTTCGATTGTGGGGTGCGGGTGCTAGGCGATTGCTTAGGAGGGTCGAGGCTAGGGTTTCGTTCGAAATTTGAACTCAGCAGTAAGGTAAATATTTTTTTTAAAAATTTAGATTCACAAATCTGTATACAAAGGAAATTTATTTTTATCCGCTGAAATACAGAGTTGGAAATTTTGTGTACATGCAGAGGTAAAAGTTTGGAAACCAGGTTTTATTTTATTAAAGGAAAATTATTAATTTAAGGTTAAACCATTAGCTAATAAAAATTCATCAACTGGAAATTATCGGTTTAAATTAATTTTCTTAGTTACTTAAATTAATAAAGGATAATAAAATTGTTTGGTTAATTCAAATTATTAATGAAGTCGTATAAATTGATTATTCAAGGTCAAATCGAGGAAACCAAGGCAATTTTGAAGTGAATTTGCAAAATCAAAGGTGAGTAAATCTCACTCTGTTGGATTTCTATTTAAATTTAAATGGTTAAATTTAAATATTTGGTTGGATGATTGAATCTATTTGATATGCACTGTGAATTGATGTTCTGGTGATTTTGGTATTGGATGGTTCTCGAGTTAATGGTTGCTTAACTCGAAGTATTGGGAATTTTTAGTTGTTTTAAACTTAAAACAATAAATAAGAAAATGTTTCCGTTTAAAAGTTACTAAAGGTTTAATGATTTGTGATACATTAAATTAGCAGGGTAATTAAAATGGATAATTAATTAATTCAATTAATTAATGATTTGGGTTATTTAATTCAGTAATTAAAGGTATTTAAATAAATAATAAATTAAGTTGTAAGTTAATTAACTAAGTATAAGTAATTCAGAATAATCATTTGATGGTGTGATAAATAATTACTTAATGTAATTAATAAAATATAATTGCTTTGTGAAATTTGTCAAGAGAATTAATTAAGATAATTAATTATGGAATAATTAATTTATTAACGAAGTAAATAAAAAGAATAGTTAATTACATATTGAGATTAATTTAGAATGATTAATATTGGGATTGAATTTAAGTAATTAATTTAGATTAGAACAATTCAAAACATAATTGGGAACCATTAATTTATATAATCAATGATGTAATTAAAGATTGATTAATTAAGATGAATTAATCAAAAATGACTCATGAGAAACTAATTAATGTAAGTAATTAAGAATTAGCGTAATTGATTATGGTTAATTAATTTATGAAGTAATGAAAGATTACTCATTGATTTAGTTAAGAATACTTAATATCATAAAATTTAATAAAGATAATTACTTGAAGGTAATTGTAAATAATTAATCCATGGTAAATAATTAAGATGAATTATGAAGGAATGGTTGATTAATTGATTTGAAACTAATTATTGTTAAATGAAGGGACCTAAGTGATTGAGGATTGAAATTCAATTAGAATCAATTGAATTAATTTGGAAGCTATAAAATTTGCTTATGAATGATTGAGTGGTATTGGATGCTTTGAATGAGTTGATATCTCTAATATGAAATGTTGTGATTTTCATTTGGATAACTTGAGATATGATGGTATGAGTCTTGAAGAGGACGGGATCGTGTATTGAGAATACCCGAAACCCCTTCGAAATTATATAAATTGATTTGTGAAATCAATACGATGAAATGAAACGACTTAAGTGAATGGGATTATTTTATCTAAGTTTGGTACTTCGGAATTTATATGTGAAATAAGGGTTGCCTATAGCAAATTGTGAATTGGTTAAATTGATAAAAGTTACCCGGGTTTATTTAAGTTGTTTTCTTTGGTATTCCATGTTAGTTGGATTTACTCACGCTGGTTTCCAGCCTGACCCGGGTGTTACTATGGTGTAATGCTCGGATCGGACCGAGTATTACAGATTTTCAGGTTTGGACATTCTGGAGCTCAGGAGGTGAGCTGGATGACAGGAGCGTATAGATTATTTCCGCTGTAATTATATTATTGTTAATCTGAGACATGGTAATTGTATATATTCAATGACTGTATATATATGCGTAACTCTGATGTATATTAAATGTAATCGATAGATATAGTATTCTTTTGTAAACTGTTATTATTTATTTATTATATTTTATCCGCTGCGATTGTGAGATGTTAATGTTTCTGTTCTTCTTCTTCTATCTCTTTCTTCTTTTTCATAACTATCTGAAATTTTCGGCTTCGGAAATTTCGGGTTGTTACAGATTAAATGATAGGTTATAAAGGAAATTATAAGAAAGTTGAAATTAGTAACATATAAAACAAAAGATATGATTATTGATTATTAAATTAATTTAAAAGAAATGAGAAAAACTTGTATAACTTTCAATTACATTCTTAAAGCATATATATAACTTACCAAATATTAAAAGTTGTAATGTTTAATAAGAAAATGTAATGGAAATTGTATGAGTAAATTTAAGTTATGAAAGTGTTCGATAAATTGCTTTTATTAGTAAGAATTGATGTTATAATGGTTATATACTTAAGTTGTAATTTGGAAGGTTATTGTAATTAAATGTGATATAAAAGGGATCATTGTAAGTAAAAGATTTAAACTTAAGTTAATGCATTGATATGCTAAGTAAGTGAATCGCACATGAATACTATAAATAAATGAAATTTAGAAATGAATGAATGTAATGCAATAAAATGAAAATTTACAAGAAATAAAGGTAAATTAAGAAGATAAAACATTATATGAATGAAAAGAAAATCAAACAACAAATGTTATGAAATGAAATTATTCAGAATGAACTTGATCTATTACTTGGAATTGTTGTTCGTTTGGTTTAAGGTTGTTTGGGCAAGGATACTTTAAAATTGTTTGGATGTATGAATAATCTATTAGTTTCATCTAAGACTGTTGAGTAAATTGTAACGAAGCGGATTTTGTCCGTTCGAAAATCGACATCCATACTTTACATCGTACTCGAATGCCGCAGATTCGACCGTTCAAATCCGAGTCGCCGGAGCTTATAACACCATTAAGTAAACAACACAGCGGAAGAAAAATAAAGAATATCAATATACAACACCTGATACAACAGATGATACAATAGATATTGATATACATCAGAGATATGATACAATAAAATAGCAGCGGAAAGGAAAAATAGATAACACTAGCAGTGGAACAAATAACTCGGATAGTCTTCAAGGCAGAACTCCAAACTGCAACTCCATCTCCAAGAACTAATCCAGAAAATAGCTCGAACTTCCAATAACAATGCACCAAGCTAAGCAAGGTCAGTCATGTCCAAAGACTGAACTAGCTCCAGATAATCCACTGGACCTAACTATCTGAAAAACCCAACTCTAGACTGCTCGTGTGGAAAATAGTGAGCACCCAGAGTTTAGGAAAGGAACAATAAACTCCGAGTCAGTCATGGGACTGGTGTGAGTAACAAAAATAGTTTATCTTTAACACAAACAACAAAAGAATTTTTAAAGTAAATTCGCAATGCTTTTTGAAAATGAAACTACCATAAGACCTCCCGCCACACACACAATGCAAACGCAGAATTGGAGGAGATTTCTTCTTATGATAGTCAAACATGCTTGATACGTAGAAAGTTCTTTGGATATTATTATTATAAGTGCACAGTGCAGAAAAAATTTCGAAAGTAGAATATTAATCTTAGCCAGCATACGACCATTATCGTATGCCTACTATAGCTACCATGTTCAATAGCAGGTTACCACCACATTCCATGGCAGGTAATACAACTAAAACCGTACAGGGCGCGTATTGTTTCTTTGGATTTTCCAACAAATGGTCAGGCTAAGGAACTTCCTACTGCCACATGGGATCGCCTCTGGCGGGACGTCCCGAGAACCTAACCGGATCTCTGCCAACACAAGGCCGGGTTACCTCTGTAACTAGGTAACTACTACTCGAGCAAGCCACTCCCCGGTCCTTTGGGACCTTTATCCGAGGCGCCTCTAAAGCAACAACCACACAGTAAATGAGATTGGAGCTACCACATAGGTAAATATCTGGGCTCCATACCATGATACCACCCTTTACCAGAAGGGAATGACACACCCTAAAGGGCGTGACCCTCATAACCTTGCCGCATCTTTCCTGTTTTGACCATTTCCGGGGTGTGAGGTCCTGATGCAGTCTCGCCCACAAAGCTACGCTTTGGTACAAAGCCATGCTTTGGGTCAACAAATGATCAAAGTAATGATCACAAAGATAAATGATCAAACAAATGATCATATCACAAATGATCAACCAATGATCATCAACACACAGCAGCACTCAGCATGCCACACTACCAAATTGGGAGTATATTGCTGATAACCTTCAACTACATAACCTTTGAGCTCGTACGTCTCAGAGAAGGGTGTTAAGCTAAGAGAACAAATTCTCCGCCACCAACAGAAATGTATTTGAAAAAAAATCTGCTTTATATCTCAAAGTGTAGTGTCAGACATGTAACCATACAAGTCTGTTCCGGGTTCGAACATAACAGAAGGCACTTCCGAAGAAGCCCTTGCAATCCGGGTATTCACAATCCCGATCGGACTTCCCATCGCTTAGGGAATCTCTATACCGTAGCTACTCGGTGCAGAGACAATCGATAGGTTATCCTATCGTTCTCGAAAACACCCGGTCTTCAACACCGGTCTTCAAATGCTATCCATAACGACGTATCACATATTCAGAATGGGTTATACGACACAAAGGTCCTCTCCCGGCTAAACCGAATAGTGAGCGCAATATTTAAAATATATGGATATGGGATTTCAATTAAGTCACAACCTAATAATTCAAAACTTTCTTCCAAATGGTTTAAATAAATTACCATTTTCAAATCTTTTAAACAAAAGATTTATTTCATTAAGTTCACCCATTTTCACAAAGATCCATTTACGGATTTCAAATCAGTTCCCATTTCAATTGGATTAACTCGTTTAAAATCTTTAAACTAAAGATTTAACTCATAGCTTTCAAAAATTTGATTAACTCTTTTAATCTTTAAATCAAAGATTCAACTTAAGCTTTCAAACCATTTCCATACATGGAAATTCATTTTTAACTTGAAGTCCTTTTTAACACAAATTGGACGTTCATTATTTAAGTGAAAGCTTTTATCATTTGAAAACAATTAGTTTTCATTTCAGAAAGATCCAATTAAATTTACATGAGTTAAAGCCCTTGAATTTAAATTCAAATTCCCAAATCGATACTTTCAAAATAGTTTAACCCATATAAATTGGTATAACATCTTTAGTCCCTAGTTTCCAGATCATAGAATTCAATTTTAAATATTGAATTCAAATTCAAATTAAATTATTTAAATTCCAAAACTTAATCAAGTTATTCAAAATAAATTTCATCTTTGAAATTCCATTTCAAAAGCTTTTCACTTTAATTTTATTTCTAAAACATTTGAATTTAAATATTCAACTTTGAAAAATCATTTCAAAATCTGTGACTTAATTGATTTCCTCGTGAAATCCATAATTGTGTGTGTATAAGTGTGGTCCAGGGGTTTAACACAATAGTGCAACAACATTCAATCATCACAGATCAAAATATAGAAATATAGTTGATAAGCGGTATAAACTATAATGCTTATCGTCCATTCACAAATTTAAAAATAATATGCAAATGTAAATAAACGAACAAATCATACATGGCACAAATCACAGAACAAAATATCACAGATCAGTTAGGGCAATCAATTCAAGGTATCACATATAATATGATCATCCATAAGTAAGGTCAAACATTTAACAATCATTTATAAGCGGGATTAATTCAATTTATTTCCAATTTAATTTAAGTACTTATGACTTAATTATCAAATCTCTGATTTATTAATTACGAATCATTAATTGCCAATTTATCTAATGATTTTCTTAAATTAATTAACTTTAATTAATCAAAATATCCATAATCAATTACAATAAGTGTTTAATCCTTAATTACTTTCATTAAGTAATTTCATTTAAACAATCTATAATTGATTATCTAAACTAATTAATCTAATTAATTATTTAAAATTAATTGCCTTAATTAATACTTAATAACCTTTAGCTAATTATCTAATAACATTTCTTAATTTCTTTTAATTAATCTTCAATTATAAATAAATCTAAATCATTAATTTGTAAATTGAATAAATCATCCATTAATTATCATATTAGTTACATCACTTAATCAACTTAATTTTTTTTCTAAGGCAATTCATTTCTTTGTTAATGACTCCACCAAGATTTAAGTGTAAAACATTTCACTTTTAAATTTAAATTTAAATTACATTTCAAATTTTAAGTTTCAAAATGATTATTCTTTTAAAACTCAATTTATAATCTTTAAAAATAAATGTAAATAACATCTATTGCTTATATAAGAGAAAGCTTTTGATTCACAACTTTGATTCAATTTGCTTTTAAAACCTTGAATTTAAAACTTGATTTAAAAATTCAATTTCATTTTAAACCTTAAGATTCAAAAGTTTATTTGGAAACTAAACTTAACTTTGAATTTTTAAACCATTGTTCAAATGATGTTTTAACTTAAATTTTTTTTCTTCCAGAAAACTGTCAGGTTTTTCATAAACCTGAAAACCAAACATTAAAATTATTTAAAACTTTATTTTATTTCATTTTAGAATTCAGACATGAATTTGAATCCACATTTGAATTTGGATTTAAACTTTGATTTATAAGTTGTCTAAAACTTTGCTTTAAAATCAAATCACAATCAGGTTTACAAAAACCTGAAACCTGACAACTAACCCGAGGCAAAGTAAAAGTGCTTCGAGTTGTTTCCTCTCCAACTTCGAGTCAGCTTTGGAAAAACTTCGAGTATCACTCGAGCAAACGCGAACTACCCAGCATCCAGATTAACAACCCCAGATCAACTCCACTGTGCACGTGCACATCGCCTTTGGCGATCTTCCGGCGTCGCAGCATTGTCGATCACGTCGACCATTCTCCCCAGACCCAACTCCGACCCCTTGAACTTCGTCACTGCCTCGACATCGAAAATTTGAGTTCGACTCAGAACTTGGAAATAGCAACAGAAAACATCACCAACCCTGTCACCGCCTCCCTTTCGCCGCCTCGACTACCAGAGGTCGTGAAACTTCGGCCACGACATCGTATAACACCCCGCTACCATCCTCCAAAGCCACGAGACACTCGGTCGAACGATGGCGACGAACAAGCCAAAAATCCCCGAGCTCACAAAACTAGGTTTAGAGAGAAAAACCCCACGCGGCCGCCGCCACCGTGGTCTGTCCACCATCCCATTATTTTTCCCATCACCACCATAACTTCCTCTATCACCATGAGAAAACTCGAAACTTCTCCACCCCCAGATCGCGAGGGATTCCCTCGAATGCCAATTCCAGTTAAACCCAAATTTCGTACTCAATGCAACTTTAAAATTCTTGATTTTTGTTCTAAAAATCCAAACTTTCCAAGTGAATTCGATTTATAATCCTGAATCTATAAATTATTATGTTTGAATTTTTTTTTCCTTTGTTGAGCATGCACTGTTTTTTTTTATTTTTTTTTTTAAACTTACAGAGACAATACACAATTGTTTCTACTTAAACAAAGTTTTAAACTAAAATTATGGTATAACTAACATATTTGCTTCAGGACTTAAGCCTTAACAAATCAGGGATCAAGAGCAAGTAGATTTGGTCATAAATTTAGCCTGGAAATTTAAGTCTGAGAAACAGAATCCAAATATTTCATGCATACCAGTGTATTTATATATATATATACACAAAACTATCTTAAAAAATACAATCACAAACATACTTTCAGAGATGAACAAGCAACCTATATATATACACTTAAGCTTTTTAAAATGAAGTTACTCACAGTGTTCTAGATGAACAGAGCACAGTGAGACTGGAATTGCTTTTCAAATTGAAGCTTTTCTTTCCAATTTCTTTTGTTTGATGGCTTCAGATTTTATTCTTAGCTTCCGGTTTACTATGCTTACTGAACAAACTAACTAAAAGATGAACACGCATACATATACATATAGAAGATAACAGTTGTAGTATGGGAAGGTATTAACTGGACAATTATTTTCTTGGTTTTACTTTGACCAGATTTACTTAATAGTAGGCTGAGTTGATGGAAATTAAATGCTTTGGTTTCTAATTATGTTTACACAATCAAAATGCTGTTGTACTATGTCTAAAGATATTTGTATAACATATTTATTTGTTCCTTCTTTTGCAAGCCTCATTCTTATCTTATTTTTCTTTCACTTGTTCTTGCCTGGTTTCTACATATATATATTTACTGTTATTATTTTTGTTTGTATGTATACATATTATTATTTTTCTAGAATTATTTAATATGTATATATTTGCTTCTTGTACATAAATATTTTACTTTGTCAATGCTCTGTTTGGTTAGTGGGAGGCTGCTGAGATATCTTATTTCAGTGGTTGATGAGATATGGTTTGTATGCTAATATTTATTAACTTTGGCTTGTTCATACTTATATATATATATTTCTTCCTTGTCTTCATACTTGCCTTATTTATTTATTTTTTTATTTTTATTTTTTTTGAATGTATATATAAAAAGAGTTAACAGGTTGATATTATGTTTTGTTTGTACAACAGGGTGATGTATTAATTACTTTGTCCTTTTTCTTATACATTTTGATATCAAACTTGATTTGCTTACAAACTTATGCCGGCTGATATAACATGCATTTATAGATATAAATGCATGTGCACTGACCTGTTTCGCAAGCCTCATAGATATGTTGCACTGCCTTGAGCATATATTTTATTTTTAGTTTTTCATAGTTTACAAAACTCTAGAATTATTTAATATGTTCACTTCATATTTTATATAAAATTATAATTTATTTGAAATGTTTTGTTTTAACCTTATATCAAAATCCAAATACAAAATTATTTTCTAAGATATTTGCTTTTAAATCCCAAATTAAATTTCCAATCTATTTTATATACAAGTGTTCAAATATCCAGATTAATTTCAATTAATCCTTAATTTAACTAACATTATATATAAATTTTCAATCAATTCACGATTTATATTCAGAAATTAAATTAATTGTCAAATTAAAATAAATTAAAACTCGGGATCGTTACATAAATGGTGCACTTAGTAGTTTATTTTCCATTTTGTACAATCTAAAGTTTTAAACCCAAACAACTATTTGTTTTGTTTGCTATGGATATATGGATGGTTGATTTTATTGACTTCATATTATGGTTGTATGTTGTGATTGCAAGTGATTGTTATTTATTATTGATTTGTTGTTAATGATTGAAACAACTTTAAATATTTCATTTCATATAATTGTTAACCTTTTTGGGATTATATAAGTGAAATACAGGTTATGGAAGCAATTGCTACTGCTTTTGGTTTCATAAAATAATCATTAATTGCCGGACAAATAGGTATGTTCTCGGATTATGGTTTTATAGCATTATTATATTGTTTTTCCCGTTGTTGGGATATGTTATTTTTAGATATTGTGATATATATTGGAATATTTGATATTATAATTTCTCCCGAGCCTCTCCGTACAAAGGAGACTCTGCCAAAATTTTCCGTAATGGACTTAGAAAAATTTTGAAAAATATTTTCCAAACTTTATTAATTTGAGTATAAAAAGACTTCATAGTTATAAATTGATATATTTTATTTAAATTATTAAATTTTATAAATGTATTTTTTTATAAAATTTATATTTTGAGTAAGATTTTTTGACTACTTAATTCTTTCTTTTCCCTTCTTATTCCTTTTCAGGGACGAAAAGTTTTGAGTGGGGGAGAGTGTGGCGACCCGTAAAATTTGATACTTAAATTTGTTAATTTAATAATATTTTTTTATTGTAATATTGAAGGAAATAAAAATTTGGAATTTAATAATGTAATGAATGCTAAAATGAAATGTAACAATGGTAATTAAAACTTATTATTGATAACTGAATGAAATTACAAAATTGAAATAATGTAAGTTGTTATACTTGGTTATAAATTGATGTAAGAAAAAAAATGCAAATATTAAATTTTTAAATGGAATAGTATGAAATAAATGACCATTGAATAAAAAATTGGGTTATATAAGAATTGTAACAATTAGTTGGGAATAATGAATTCATAAGTGTGATTAAAAATTATAGTAACGGTTGTAAGTTACTATTTAATTGGTCTATTAATTTTGTTGTGAATGTTATATTTGGGTATGAAATTTGAATATAAGTAAATAAATGTAAATGTTGTATAAATAAAGGAATTTGTATATAATTAAATGTAATTAGATGAATTCGGTATTATGTATGTAATTATAATAATTTGTTGAAAATAATAAACTTAAGTGTAACATTGGCTTGTAAACAATTATTATTACTTACCTGTTTAATTAGTTAATTGAACTGAAATTGGAAATAAATTTTTAGCAAATGTAAATAAATGTTACATTAATGTGAAATGTAATACAATGTTTAGGAGTTGTTAAAATTGGAGTATATTAAGGTAATGAAAGGTAAAACAATGGTAAATAGGTTTATAGAGTAGTAATGAACTTAATAAAAAGATTGGAATTGAAACAGATAAATTTATTGAAATTCAATCTATAATAAATGGATTTATTGTAGCAAATGAAATTAAATACTAAGTGATTGAAGTAAAGATGGAATGGGAAATGTTAATGTATTTGGAAATAAACCAATGTAAATGGTACCCAAGATGATAAAAATTATAGACTAGAGAATTTGAATGAAACAGTGATTTAATTTAATTTAATATTTATTTAACTAACTGGAAGATTGCCATTTTGGCTACTGAATCGAATTTCGACGAAACCAGTTTCATCGGATCCATAATAGTGAATTATTGTAAAATTTCAAGTTTTGTAACGATCAGACTTATCGTTTGATCGTACAGACTCGAAACGCCTAGAAATCAATTTAATTGAAATCAACTGAAATTAATTTGAAACAACTTGATTTTAGCATAACTTCTTCATACGATGGAATTTGGACTTGAAATCTTTTCCATTGATTTTAAAATATTTTAAAACATCTATTTTGATATATGGTTTGACCCATTTTCGTTCCAGAGGCAGAATGGGCTTTTCGGGCCGTTTATCGTTCCAACCCATATCATATCCGGTCCGTTATTTCTATTTTCTAGCCTACCTATATATATATATCCAGTTATAAACCCTAGCCAACTCCTATTCTTATTTGTCTGTACGTACAATTCTTTCTGTTGCTCCTCTTTCTCAATGGCACACAAATTCTCAAATCCAAATCCAATTCCAAATCAAATCAAAAATTAAATCTCCTTAAACTGTATCAAATTATATATTGATTTGAAGCTCTCGACGAGCGCATCTCAGATCGGTAATTCATTTGCCAGTTTGAACCTATGTTTTTCCACAAATTGAAGAACAAATTTCAGTCGTTCATCGTATCGTGATGAATTGTGACCGATCGTCAAATCGTCTAAGGAGTTTTGTAGAGGGGACTGAGGGGACTTCATCTATATGATTCGCCGTCTATTCGACAGTCTGATCAACGACATTAATTCGATTAGGGTTCGAACAGAGTGGTGGAGGCTGGGCTTTTGGATGACCGGAGATGGTCGATGGTGGTCGGGGCTGGGTAGGTGAGTGCGGCGCGACATTAGGAGGCATGGGCTTTGGGGTGGTTGGCTGTAAACGGCGGCGGCCTTGGTAAGCACTTCAAAGTCGTGACTGAAGGTGTAGGGCTAGCGCGTTCGTGGTAGGGATTGGTATGCTGACTTGTTGATTTTCTGCTTATTTTATTTATTTTTATATTTAAAATCGGTTAATGTTCTAACGCGCATAACTTTCGCGTATGAGGTCGAATTTACGCGCGGTTTTTTTCTTAGGATCGTATTAAGATTCCAGACATTTTGATGCTAGTTTGAATGAATTCTGGGGCTATTCAAATTTTGGATTTAAATCGGATTTAAATTCAATTTAAATTCAAAGGTGAGTGTTTTAACCCACTCACAACTTCTAAATTTTCTTATGTTTGTTAAATTGATTTATGATGTGATTAGAAATTTATTTGTGACTGTTTGACATATTTTGAATCATCATCTCAGTTTATTTGAATTTATTTGAATAAAATAATTGTTTAATTCATTATTGAATATAAACCGCCAGTAAATACTTATTATTTATTATCTGTTTTATATTGATGTTATTGATTGAATTGGATGATGATTGTGATAAATGTTTGATGATTGATATTAGATGAATGAATGTTGTATTTTATATTGTTATAAACTGCAAGCTGTTATGGATTTTTATTTCATTCAGGATTGTAGTTTGAAATGATATATAACTATATTTATATTTTAAATTACAGATTGAAATGATAAATATCCGTATCACTTGACCATATGATAGAAAATTATATACAGACACCGTGGTCTATATATAAAATATTTTGAAATGATTTCTATGGTTTTGTAAAGAAATATGTGGTTTTAGATAAATATTGATTTTAGATATTATATAAATGTTATTTTATCCTTGATTTTAAGCTATGTATAAACTTGTTTTAATATAGAATAAGCTTAATAATAAGTTGAGTTTTATTGAAGATAATATTGTTAAGTATTTAAATTTTATTTTAATATAGAGTTTATAATGATTTAAATAAAGTAAGGTTGGAAGATAAATTAAAAATTTATTTGAAATTGAATTTATTTAAGAATTAAACTCAAATAAGTTTGATGTAAAATTTATTAAATTGAAAATTTTAAAAGGTATGATTTTTATAACTTGATTTTGGGTTAAGATTAATTAAATGAGTATTTCAAGTATAAGTAAATTGAAGGAAATATTTACTTACGTGTAGTTTGGCAATTATTTAAATGATAATGGATTTATTAAGTAAATTATTTGAAAACTATATAATAGAAAATTGAATTTCATATATATATATATATATATATGTATGTATGTATGTATGTATGTATGTATGTATGTATGTATGTATGAAATTACCAAACTTAGTTTTGAAATTGTTGAATACTTAAAGTTTGAAACATATTGTATTTGGAATGGTTTATTCTGTGGATCAAATCTATTTTGAAATCGTTATAATTTGAAATAGTTTATTTGGAAACCGAATAGAATTGAAATTATGATTTGGGATTTGGTTGAATTTAAAATTTAGAAATTCGAGTTGTTTTGGAATTGATTTGTGAAATTGAAGAAGCTATTTTATTATATAAAGTATTTTAAATATTTGAACCATTTAAGTGGTCGAAGTTATGCTTCAAAGTTATGAGTTTCAAGGTATTATGATTTGAAAGTGTATATTTCAAGTGTCTTCATTTCGAAATGTATAACTTTGAAAGTGTTATGATTTTAGAAAAGGACATATTTGAAATGAAAATGATATCGTATTGATTTGGTTTTGAAAGGCAATGATATTTTGGTTTTAAAGTATAAATTATTTTGAAAATGACCGCGTTGTTATAATAATAGTTGTTTGTTGAAGAGACCGGGAATGGATATGGGCATATTCTTCGTCGATACCGAAAACCACTTTAACAACCGTGTACGCGGTGGAGATTCAAGAATGAAGTAGGATGGTGGCGACGTCCTTTGAGGTATATACGTGGACCCGACTCCCGTGAGTTGGCATAAAGTGGCTAAAACAGGAGTGATTGACGGGCTAATAAGGTAGCTCCTTTGATCGGACACATCCCTTCGATATTATACTCTGACTTTTGGATTGATACGGTGGCCACTTTTGATTTTTTTTATTTGGGGGTGTGGCTCGAGGTTGGCGGTACCTGCGCGCTACGCATTACCACCGGTCCGGAAGCGTAATTGGTTTATTGACCCTGCCATTGCCTAGTTATGCCATGCCACCTACCCTAGCGCGCCTTGTACGAGTTTGATTTGTATCGTACCTATGGAGTATCCTCTGGTAGCCTCCCGATCAGGAGGTATTACGGTACTGTATTGTAACGTACGCGGATTTTCGTTGCCGAAAAACCGAATAGTTATGGGTTTTTAAAAAGAATTTAAGAAAATAAAAAGAAAGAAGAAGAGAGAAGAAAAGTAGGAAAGATAGAAAATAGAAAGGAAAAGAAAATAGAAAAGAGAACAGAAGATTTAGAAGAAAATAGGACGGAACAGAAAACAACAGAACAACAGAATCTCACAATTCGCAGCGGAACAACATATAATAGATAAATGAATAATCTTTAAACAAAGAACTATCAGTTATTACATATTATACATTTCATTACATCATATCATCAGAGTATACAACAACAACAAACATCAAACAGTGCAGCGGAAAAAAAGAAATACTATATAGCTAGTAATACGCCATGCCATCCAGCTTGCCTCCAGCAACTCCAGAATATCCAGAATATCCTGATAAACCTTAACTCTTGACTGCCCGTGTGGAAATTGGTGGGCACCCAGAGTTTAGGAAGGAAAACAATAAACTCCAAGTCAGTCATGTGACTGGTGTGAGAACTCAAAACAGTTTATTTATCTTTAAAATCAAAAGAGAGGAATATTTTTAAATTCAATTCGCAATGCTTTTAAAAATGAGACTACCATAAGGCCTCCCGCACACACACACATGCAAACGCAGAATCGGAGGAGATTTCTCCTTATGATAGTCAAAGATGCTTGATACGCATTTAAAATAACATTTGATATTATTATTAGTGCATAGTGTAGAGGAAAATCATTTCGAAAATAAAGATATAAATCTTAGCCAGCATAGACATTCCGCACTTATGCCTACTATAGCTACTATGTTCAATAGCAGGTTACCGCCACATTCCATAGCAGGTTATACAACTAATACCGTACAAGTCTCGTATTGTTTCTTTGGATTTCCAACAAATGGTCAGGCCAAGGAACTTCCCATTGCCACATGGAAACGCCTCTGGCTGGACGTCCCGAGAACTTAACCAGCTCTCTGCCAACACAAGGTCGGGTTACCTTTATCACTAGGTAACTACTACACGAATATGGCATCCCCCGGTCCCATTGGACCTTTTAACCGAGCGCTCGTCACCAACAACACCACACAGTAATAAAATATAGTGTTTCAACATGAGTAAATATCTGGGCTCCATACCATGATACCACCCTTTCCAGAAGGAAATGCACATACCCTAAAGGGAGCTACCCCTCATAACCTTGCCGCATCTTTCCTGTTTTGACCATTCCGGGATGTGAGGCTCGACGAAGTCACGTCCACAAAAACATACTTTATACAAAAGCCATGCTTTGGGTCAACAAATGATCAACACAATGATCACCAAGATAGACGATCAAATAAACGATCCTATCACAATAATCAACACGATGATCATTTCAGCATCACTCAGCATATCACATTACCAAATTGGGAATATATCGCTGATAACTTCAACTATATAACCTCTGAGCACGTACGTCTCAGAGAAGGGTGTTAAGCTAAAAGAATAAATTCTCCGCCACCAACAGAAATATATTTGAAAGAAATCGGCTTTATATCTCAATTTGTAATGTCAGACATACAATCCATACAAGTCTGTTCCGGGCTCGAACAAAACCGAAGGCACTTACAAAGAAGTCCTTGCAATCCGGATATTCACAATCCTGATCGGATTTCCCATCACTTATGGAATCTCTATACCAGGAGCGACCCAGTGCAGAGACAATCGATAGGTCATCCTATCGCTCTCGCAAATACCGGTCTTCAACACCGATCTTCAATGCAATTCACAACGACGTATCACATATTCGGAGTGGGTTATACGACCCCATGGTCCTTTCCCGGTTAACCCGAATAGTGAGCGCTTATTTAAAAATAAGTGTGGCATTCAAATTGAAACAAATCACATCAAGTACCCATTCAAAGGGAAATATTGATAGTCGGCTATTGAACTATCAATAGATATGCACACATCACCAGATTACAAATAATTTTCCAAATTATTTATTTTCCAAAATATCTTGACAAGATATATTATTTCCAAACTTCAAAAACAAATCAATATTTATTTTTTAAACAAATTCTTCTTTTCATTTATAAATTCCATAATGAATTTATATTTCAAAATATTCATGCATATACGATTTCAATTATCCATTTTCAATTTATCTTCAAAAAGATAAATTCTAAATATTCACTGCATATTGGATAACATTTCCTTACTTATTTATTAATAAGTAATTCACAAATTTTATTTATTTTCAACACTTGGAAAATATTCAATATACTTAAATCGAATTAAGTATATATTTCATTCTTTAAGGAAATCATTCACTTAAACATATTTATTTGGGCCAAAACGAATGTTGCGTAAAACATCGTTACAACAACCCAAAATCACTAGTATAGGGATTCGAAATTAAAATAGATATATAAATCCCAATACTATACAAAACATTTCCTTTCGGAAATCATTTACTATAACAACAGTGTTATAGTCCACTATTTCCTTTTATTTCTCGAAAACGTCTATTTCAACAATAAATGTTGAAATCTATGGTTTCGAATCTCAACATATTTAAAACATCATTAGATCGTTTTAATTCTATTTAAAACATTCACATTCAAACCATTTTCTTTAACGTGTTATTCACTATTCAAAAATGTGAATAAACTTCATTAAGAAATCTCATCCTTTTATTCGTTTTAATTCAAAGGATTATTCACTATTCAAAAATGTGAATATAACTCCTTTAATAGGTTCCAACAATTTTCTTATCAAAATAAGTCATTTGCGAATTTATAAAACATCGTTTATAAATTCTATTTCTATTTATTTATAAAACTTCCTTTTTTTATAAATTCTTTTATTAATCTATTCCAGTTTATAACTCAATTATAAACTAAAAGTTCATATTATAAGTTAAATACTTATAAAACGATTATTTTACAAAATCGTTCTTTTAAAGACTTTCAAATTTATGAATCTTATAACTTATAAGATCCATTTATTTTGCCTAACTATTCTTCAAATAATTTCACCAAATTTATAAATCTTACTATTTATAAATTTCATTTATAACTTCACAGTTTATAATTCTACAAATTTCATTCATTTATGAAATTCATTTTCACTTCATTCAAACACTTATAAAAACTCGTTTTATGATGTCTATATTTCAATTTATAAATATCCATTTATAAATCACTTAATATAAATCAATTATATTATTATTCTAAAACATCTTTAATTTCCTTTATAATTTCACCATTTTGATTTATAAAATAATCAAATTTTATAAATCCTATATTTAAACTTTTCACAATAAATTCTAAAATCCCGATTAAACTATTTTATAAAATCGTTAGCATCATATTCTCAAAAATCAGTTTTTAACTATTTTTCTCAAAAATCATAATTTTTATAACTTTAAAAATTATAACGTTTATTTATTTAATATGGATCAATTCCAAAATTATTTTATAAAACGCATACTTTTCAAAAATCACTTTTGAAATCATTTTAAAATTCCAGATTTGGTCCAATGATGCTACACACCAAATAGTCAATCACGACAACAACGATCCATCATATATCGATATGATAATCCATCAAATATCAAAATATCTGAAATCAAATAAATACTGTTGAGGAATCCAGTTGGATCCCTCCAACCTGTTTTCCTGCATCCACAAACATTAGCACAATACCAATTTCGCTCCAGTACGAAATTATCGCGGTATATGGGATTTAAAATATTATCCGCTTAATAACGGCGTAGTAGGGTCTCATCCGCTAAACAAAAAATGCGGGAAATCAACAACTGCAATATATACATATGCCAATATATATATATTGCTATTATATATAATACCAATTTCACTGTTTATGAAATATTCGCGGTATATGTTTTTAATAAATAACATCCGCTTACTAACGGCGTATAATGTCTATTTTAACAATCAATAGATATCAATCATCATTCAAACATGCATTCAAATATTTTAAATCTAACTATTTAAAATAAAATCGAAACCTATTCGATTGAGTGAGAAGTTCTCACCTTGATTTAAATTCCGTTTTAGCGATTTATTTCGAATAAAATTAAACGGACGTTTAATTTTACCCAAAATTCTCACTAACTCCAAACGACTCCAAACCAACTCCATCTCGTAGTGCTCATCCATACGATTCCAACGCAACTGAGTTTGAATTTTTTCGACCTCGTATGAAAAGGTTATGAATTATTGAAGTTTGCTCGAATTTATATTAACAAATTACAACATAACTTAACTATTTATAAACCTTGCTTCATCACAGCCACTGGATCCACTGCCCTTCCATCCTGGCCGTGTAAGCCTTCTTCCCATCTCCCTCCTTTTGCACGTAACCTACAGGCCGCACAAACCCATAACATCACGAACTAGGGTTAGCATTTGCAACCTCATTTCTCGACTAAACTTCATCAAACCACCGCCATCTCGAAGACCATTGCAAGAGCTACCTCCACCACCCCCATCATGAAGCTCGGCCTGCTCTACAGCCTCGTTTTGCGTGCGTGGCCTGAAGAGAACGGCCCCCCCTAGCTCCCTCTCCGTTGCACCATTTCCGATCATCACCGTATGGAATCGAAGCTCTCGTCGAGCTCTTCGACTTTGTAGTTGAGCACTTCGCGTAATTCCTTACGGATCGAGAGAGATTAAGAGATGAATGTAACTAATTTCTGGCCATTGGTTATGTTAGAGGCGGCTAGGGTTATAAAATTAGGGTTTTGATATTATTTTTTTAATTTATGAAGGGTGTGGGTGTGTATTTATAGAGTTTCGTTCGACACTATTCATCCGGAAATTCCGAACTCCGATTTACGCGCCGAAACTGACGTACCTAGGGTTTATCCCGCGTTCTGGACACAGTGGAATAGGTTTCGGAAGCTAATTCGGAAGTATGTGCGAGTTATGGCTATAAACGCTCAATTTAAATTAAACCGATTTAAGTCGATTTCTAGGCGTTTTAATTTGTACAGGACAAACGGTAAATCCAATTGACTTGAAATTTGAAACCTTACAATAATATCACATTACGGATCCGATGAAACTGGTTTCGTCGAAATCCGAGACTTTTTGAAAAATGGCTATTTTAGCTCGCCAAATTTAAATTAAAAATAATTCGATGCGTTTCGAGCTGCCATGCTCAAACGATAACTCCGATTGACACGAAATTTGAAATCCGGTAATAACTAACTATTACGGATCCAATGGAACTGGTTTCGTTCAATTCTGAGACTGTTCAAAAATTGACTATTTTCACTAGTCGATTTTAATATTGAAATATTCAATTTTCACAAATTAACTTTTAATTCGATTTTAAAAGTTCTAAAATATCATTCTAACTCCCATATGATAAAATAAAATTTTACAAATCATTTTCAATCATATTTAACTCAATTTTCAATTATTTCCATAATTTAACATATTAAATTATCGATTAAATTATTCAATAAAATCCAAAAATTCAAATAAAAATTTATTTGACTTATAAATTCACTTTTTAATATTTAAAATTAATTAAATATTCAAATTTTAATTTCTAAAAATTCTGGGTCGTTACAATCTTTCCCCCTTAAAAGAATTTCGTCCTCGAAATTATTAGTAAGAAAAGTTATAGAACCTATTAATTTTCCAAAATTCATAGTTAAACTTCTTATAAATCTTTACTAAGTTTTCAAATCATACTTAGTTATCTTCTCAAAAACAACTACTATTGTTTAACTTTCAATTCCAAATTCAAAGTTAAAGTTTTCAAAATTTTTCTAAATTTCTCAAAATTTTTCTAACGCCTTCAATTTTCGGAAAAATCCGCCGTAGTCTCCTTTGCGCGGCTCGATCCGAAAAAAAAATGACAGTATATATATCACAAATATACATCTCATCAAGTAATGAGGCATCCCGAAGGGAAAAAAGTGTAAAAGTACGGTATGTAATCCGAGATATGTACCTTATATTTTATTAGCAAGCATATACGTCTAATATAGCGCGAAAGCAAGCTCCAAATGCGAAGCAAACGCGATCCGCACCTACTAATCACTCAACAAACAACATGAGAACATGCATATAGGAAATAATCTCAATATACAACATATAGTAACATAATAACTATATATGCCAACATAGCAAATGTATATTCAACCATCAACCAACTATCATTCATAACCAATATATATTCATTCATATTCTCATTAATATTTAATGAATTGATTTTTCAATTTTAATCATATTTGATTCATTTAACATTGGGTTTACTAACATTCATTTTTATTTAATTTTAATTAGTTTGCATTCACTAATTCACAAGTTGGTTCACTTCCAAATCAAATTCAATTCCATTCAAATTTATTTACTTCTAATTTGAATTTCAATTACTTTAGCTTCCAATTTCATTAATCAATTTCATTAACACTTAATGAATTATATACAATCAACTAACAATCATATAACAACCAAAGTATATTAATTACAACCAAATCCCCTTTGCTTATATTTGGTTTAATCTAATTGATTTTTATTCAACTTTCTAATAACATTAGATTTTAATGAATTAACACTTATATTCATTTTTTTCATATCAACTTCATTCAACATCACTTAAGTTATATTCCATTTAACTTTAAACTCATTTTTATTCACAACTCATATTTATAAATATATTCATATAGTTTCACTTCTTATATATATAAGTTTATTTCACAATTGTAAATCACTTTAATTATAATTCAATTCTTATAATTCTTTTGCTTATACAATTATTCTTTTATTTAGATTATTCAAACAACTAAATAATCAACTTATATACACTTTAATAATTCCAAAAAATTATTCCTTTATATATAAAACATAATCAAGGTAAAATTATTTCATTTACCCAATTTAAAACAATACTGTGTCGAATTGTTCTATTCAAGTGTTTAGAAACCCCTTCGGCATAGTCTTGCGGACCACGCTGACGAAAGTTCATATGCCACTCAATAAACCAATCATCACAATATAAAACAATTTTATATTCACTAACAAATACGCACTCGTATCTATTATTACACTCAAATTCATTCTAGAGCACTACTGACTCCATCTCTAATGAGCAATACCCAACAGAACCATGGTTGTCGCTTAACCATAAGCTCTGATACCAAATGTAACGTACGCGGATTTTCGTTGCCGAAAAACCGAATAGTTATGGGTTTTAAAAAAGAATTTAAGAAAAGAAAAAGAAAGAAGAAGAGAGAAGAAAAGTAGGAAAGATAGAAAATAGAAAGGAAAAGAAAATAGAAAAGAGAACAGAAGATTTAGAAGAAAATAGGACGGAACAGAAAACAACAGAACAACAGAATCTCACAATTCGCAGCGGAACAACATATAATAGATAAATGAATAATCTTTAAACAAAGAACTATCAGTTATTACATATTATACATTTCATTACATCATATCATCAGAGTATACAACAACAACAAACATCAAACAGTGCAGCGGAAAAAAAGAAATACTATATAGCTAGTAATACGCCATGCCATCCAGCTTGCCTCCAGCAACTCCAGAATATCCAGAATATCCTGATAAACCTTAACTCTTGACTGCCCGTGTGGAAATTGGTGGGCACCCAGAGTTTAGGAAGGAAAACAATAAACTCCAAGTCAGTCATGTGACTGGTGTGAGAACTCAAAACAGTTTATTTATCTTTAAAATCAAAAAAGAGGAATATTTTTAAATTCAATTCGCAATGCTTTTAAAAATGAGACTACCATAAGGCCTCCCGCACACACACACATGCAAACGCAGAATCGGAGGAGATTTCTCCTTATGATAGTCAAAGATGCTTGATACGCATTTAAAATAACATTTGATATTATTATTAGTGCATAGTGTAGAGGAAAATCATTTCGAAAATAAAGATATAAATCTTAGCCAGCATAGACATTCCGCACTTATGCCTACTATAGCTACTATGTTCAATAGCAGGTTACCGCCACATTCCATAGCAGGTTATACAACTAATACCGTACAAGTCTCGTATTGTTTCTTTGGATTTCCAACAAATGGTCAGGCCAAGGAACTTCCCATTGCCACATGGAAACGCCTCTGGCTGGACGTCCCGAGAACTTAACCAGCTCTCTGCCAACACAAGGCCGGGTTACCTTTATCACTAGGTAACTACTACACGAATATGGCATCCCCCGGTCCCATTGGACCTTTTAACCGAGCGCTCGTCACCAACAACACCACACAGTAATAAAATATAGTGTTTCAACATGAGTAAATATCTGGGCTCCATACCATGATACCACCCTTTCCAGAAGGAAATGCACATACCCTAAAAGGAGCTACCCCTCATAACCTTGCCGCATCTTTCCTGTTTTGACCATTCCGGGATGTGAGGCTCGACGAAGTCACGTCCACAAAAACATACTTTATACAAAAGCCATGCTTTGGGTCAACAAATGATCAACACAATGATCACCAAGATAGACGATCAAATAAACGATCCTATCACAATAATCAACACGATGATCATTTCAGCATCACTCAGCATATCACATTACCAAATTGGGAATATATCGCTGATAACTTCAACTATATAACCTCTGAGCACGTACGTCTCAGAGAAGGGTGTTAAGCTAAAAGAATAAATTCTCCGCCACCAACAGAAATATATTTGAAAGAAATCGGCTTTATATCTCAATTTGTAATGTCAGACATACAATCCATACAAGTCTGTTCCGGGCTCGAACAAAACCGAAGGCACTTACAAAGAAGTCCTTGCAATCCGGATATTCACAATCCTGATCGGATTTCCCATCACTTATGGAATCTCTATACCAGGAGCGACCCAGTGCAGAGATAATCGATAGGTCATCCTATCGCTCTCGCAAATACCGGTCTTCAACACCGATCTTCAATGCAATTCACAACGACGTATCACATATTCGGAGTGGGTTATACGACCCCATGGTCCTTTCCCGGTTAACCCGAATAGTGAGCGCTTATTTAAAAATAAGTGTGGCATTCAAATTCAAACAAATCACATCAAGTACCCATTCAAAGGGAAATATTGATAGTCGGCTATTGAACTATCAATAGATATGCACACATCACCAGATTCCAAATAATTTTCCAAATTATTTATTTTCCAAAATATCTTGACAAGATATATTATTTCCAAACTTCAAAAACAAATCAATATTTATTTTTTAAACAAATTCTTGTTTTCATTTATAAATTCCATAATGAATTTATATGTCAAAATATTCATGCATATACGATTTCAATTATCCATTTTCAATTTATCTTCAAAAAGATAAATTCTAAATATTCACTGCATATTGGAAAACATTTCCTTACTTATTTATTAATAAGTAATTCACAAATTTTATTTATTTTCAACACTTGGAAAATATTCAATATACTTAAATCGAATTAAGTATATATTTCATTCTTTAAGGAAATCATTCACTTAAACATATTTATTTGGGCCAAAACGAATGTTGCGTAAAACATCGTTACAACAACCCAAAATCACTAGTATAGGGATTCGAAATTAAAATAGATATATAAATCCCAATACTATACAAAACATTTCCTTTCGGAAATCATTTACTATAACAACAGTGTTATAGTCCACTATTTCCTTTTATTTCTCGAAAACGTCTATTTCAACAATAAATGTTGAAATCTATGGTTTCGAATCTCAACATATTTAAAACATCATTAGATCGTCTTAATTCTACTTAAAACATTCACATTCAAACCATTTTCTATAACGTGTTATTCACTATTCAAAAATGTGAATAAACTTCATTAAGAAATCTCATCCTTTTATTCGTTTTAATTCAAAGGATTTTTCACTATTCAAAAATGTGGATATAACTCCTTTAATAGGTTCCAACAATTTTCTTATCAAAATAAGTCATTTGCGAATTTATAAAACATCGTTTATAAATTCTATTTCTATTTATTTATAAAACTTCCTTTTTTTTTAAATTCTTTTATTAATCTATTCCAGTTTATAACTCAATTATAAACTAAAAGTTCATATTATAAGTTAAATACTTATAAAACGATTATTTTACAAAATCGTTCTT
The DNA here is from genome assembly GCA_030765085.1 of Allium cepa. Lineage (NCBI taxonomy): Eukaryota > Viridiplantae > Streptophyta > Magnoliopsida > Asparagales > Amaryllidaceae > Allium > Allium cepa. The sequence continues at coordinate 270,948,372 of CM060932.1, forward strand.
TTAAAGACTTTCAAATTTATGAATCTTATAACTTATAAGATCCATTTATTTTGCCTAACTATTCTTCAAATAATTTCACCAAATTTATAAATCTTACTATTTATAAATTTCATTTATAACTTCACAGTTTATAATTCTACAAATTTCATTCATTTATGAAATTCATTTTCACTTCATTCAAACACTTATAAAAACTCGTTTTATGATGTCTATATTTCAATTTATAAATATCCATTTATAAATCACTTAATATAAATCAATTATATTATTATTCTAAAACATCTTTAATTTCCTTTATAATTTCACCATTTTGATTTATAAAATAATCAAATTTTATAAATCCTATATTTAAACTTTTCACAATAAATTCTAAAATCCCGATTAAACTATTTTATAAAATCGTTAGCATCATATTCTCAAAAATCAGTTTTTAACTATTTTTCTCAAAAATCATAATTTTTATAACTTTAAAAATTATAACGTTTATTTATTTAATATGGATCAATTCCAAAATTATTTTATAAAACGTATACTTTTCAAAAATCACTTTTGAAATCATTTTAAAATTCCAGATTTGGTCCAATGATGCTACACACCAAATAGTCAATCACGACAACAACGATCCATCATATACCGATATGATAGTCCATCAAATATCAAAATATCTGAAATCAAATAAATACTGTTGAGGAATCCAGTTGGATCCCTCCAACCTGTTTTCCTGCATCCACAAACATTAGCACAATACCAATTTCGCTCCAGTACGAAATTATCGCGGTATATGGGATTTAAAATATTATCCGCTTAATAACGGCGTAGTAGGGTCTCATCCGCTAAACAAAAAATGCGGGAAATCAACAACTGCAATATATACATATGCCAATATATATATATTGCTATTATATATAATACCAATTTCACTGTTTATGAAATATTCGCGGTATATGTTTTTAATAAATAACATCCGCTTACTAACGGCGTATAATGTCTATTTTAACAATCAATAGATATCAATCATCATTCAAACATGCATTCAAATATTTTAAATCTAACTATTTAAAATAAAATCGAAACCTATTCGATTGAGTGAGAAGTTCTCACCTTGATTTAAATTCCGTTTTAGCGATTTATTTCGAATAAAATTAAACGGACGTTTAATTTTACCCAAAATTCTCACTAACTCCAAACGACTCCAAACCAACTCCATCACGTAGTGCTCGTCCATACGATTCCAACGCAACTGAGTTTGCATTTTTTCGACCTCGTATGAAAAAGTTATGAATTATTGAAGTTTGCTCGAATTTATATTAACAAATTACAACATAACTTAACTATTTATAAACCTTGCTTCATCACAGCCACTGGATCCACTGCCCTTCCATCCTGGCCGTGTAAGCCTTCTTCCCATCTCCCTCCTTTTGCACGTAACCTACAGGCCGCACAAACCCATAACATCACGAACTAGGGTTAGCATTTGCAACCTCATTTCTCGACGAAACTTCATCAAACCACCGCCATCTCGAAGACCATTGCAAGAGCTACCTCCACCACCCCCATCATGAAGCTCGGCCTGCTCTACAGCCTCGTTTTGCGTGCGTGGCCTGAAGAGAACAGCCCCCCTAGCTCCCTCTCCGTTGCACCATTTCCGATCATCACCGTATGGAATCGAAGCTCTCGTCGAGCTCTTCGACTTTGTAGTTGAGCACTTCGCGTAATTCCTTACGGATCGAGAGAGATTAAGAGATGAATGTAACTAATTTCTGGCCATTGGTTATGTTAGAGGCGGCTAGGGTTATAAAATTAGGGTTTTGATATTTTTTTTTTAATTTATGAAGGGTGTGGGTGTGTATTTATAGAGTTTCGTTCGACACTATTCATCCGGAAATTCCGAACTCCGATTTACGCGCCGAAACTGACGTACTTAGGGTTTATCCCGCGTTCCGGACACAATGGAACAGGTTTCGAAAGCTAATTCGGAAGTATGTGCGAGTTATGGCTATAAACGCTCAATTTAAATTAAACCGATTTAAGTCGATTTCTAGGCGTTTTAATTTGTACAGGACAAACGGTAAATCCAATTGACTTGAAATTTGAAACCTACAATAATATCACATTACGGATCCGATGAAACTGTTTTCGTCGAAATCCGAGACTTTTTGAAAAATGGCTATTTTAGCTCGCCAAATTTAAATTAAAAATAATTCGATGCGTTTCGAGCTGCCACGCTCAAACGATAACTCCGATTGACACGAAATTTGAAATCCGGTAATAACTAACTATTACGGATCCAATGGAACTGGTTTCGTTCAATTCTGAGACTATTCAAAAATTGACTATTTTCACTAGTCGATTTTAATATTGAAATATTCAATTTTCACAAATTAACTTTTAATTCAATTTTAAAAGTTCTAAAATATCATTCTAACTCCCATATGATAAAATAAAATTTTACAAATCATTTTCAATCATATTTAACTCAATTTTCAATTATTTCCATAATTTAACATATTAAATTATCGATTAAATTATTCAATAAAATCCAAAAATTCAAATAAAAATTTATTTGACTTATAAATTCACTTTTTAATATTTAAAATTAATTAAATATTCAAATTTTAATTTCTAAAAATTCTGGGTCGTTACATGTATAGACTATTGGCACTATTTATGTGTTAAGGGGAACATTGGGTCACTCCTTAACGCTATTTTAAAGTAAGTTTATTTTACTATTAGACATTATTATAATAGCGTATATTCCTACATAGTAAATAGTTTAACGAATCCTTAGGAGATGTGAATCCTGAGCATTCTTAAGTTACTGCACTCACGTAAGACACTGAATAGGAGATGTCAAATCCCGTAAACATCTCTCACGCCGTTCCACTCATATTAATTTCTGTTGATTTAACTCACACAAGATCTTTTAGTTCCGACTCAAGTGCTTTGTCTTTTCAATTCGCTCGGGTCAGTCTGAGCATTTTAGGTTTGAAGACCTTATTTGTGGAGGACGAAGATGAGGATTGTATTATTATTATTTATTATATTGTTCCACTGCATCACATTGTTCCGCTGCATTGTTATTTATTATTTTTTGGTATGTGTAACTCTGATTCTATGTGGTATAAGTATAATCAAATGTTTTGTAAAATAGCTTCATGAACTGTTTATTTGGTTATTATATTTTGTCGTTCCGCTGTAAGATTCTGTTTTATTTTTTTCTTTCTCTGCATTTTCTTATTCACCCCAATAACAATCCGTCCTTCTGTATGGTTTGAATCTGATGTGTGTGGTTTATCGTCGATTTAAAGCATACAAAAAGGCGATACGTTACATAGTTGATACCCCCATTTGCGTAGCGAATCCTAAAGGTGGCACTACTAACCTTTGTATGAATTGTGAAAAAGTCCAAATTTTCCACTCTTCCCATAAATTTTCTTTCAACTTATTTGTCTTAGATTTTATTGGATATGAAATTTTGATTGGTATGGATTGGTCTACTAAGTATAAAGCTGTTCTCGATTGCGTTAGTAGGATGATAAACTTATGGTCCAGTTTTTGGAATTTTATAGAAATATCTTGTAAAGATCCTAGTCCAAGGAGGCGAAGTTTCCTATATGCATTAAACTCATCCCAGGAAGGATTAGGAACCATACTTATCATTAAAGAATTCCCAAAATCTTGGAAGAAGCAAAGAGTTTACCCCCACATTGGGAAATCGAATTTCGTATTGATTTGATTTCTATTGCAAGGCCAATTAAACAACGGGACCGAAGGATGGCTCCAAAGGAGAGGGAGGAGTTAAATAACCAAGCCCAAGAGTTATTAAAGAAAGGGATGATAAGACGGAGTCATTCAAGTTGGAGATCGACAGTAGATTTTGTGGCCAAGTCGGATGGATCTCTAATGTTATGTGTAGATTATTGAGATCTGAATAAACAAAGAATTAAGAACAAGTATCCTCTACCTCAAATAGATGAGTTGTTTGATTAGTTACATGGTGCTCCAGTATCGAAAATGGATCTAGCTACAGGATTCCATCTACTGAGAATCGTAGAAGAATGCATCCATCTAACTGCATTTAAAGGTCCGATCACTTTTTTCGAGTGGTTGGTTATGCCTTTTGGGCTAACCAATGCACCCGCTTATTTCATAGACCTTATGAATAGAGTATTTAGAGATGTACTTAATAAATTCATGTTAGTCTTTGTCGATGATATCCTTATCTATTCTAAGACAGAAAAAGAACACGAAAGAAATCCAGAAATTGTGTTGGAGATATTGAGAAATAATGTGCTTAAAGCCAAAATTCTCAAAATGTCATTTCTGGGAAAAGGCGGTATGATTCCTTGGACATATAGAGTCAAGAAAGGGATTTCAGTAGAACCTGTAAATGTTGCAGCTGTTCTAAATTGGAAGCAACCACAAACTCCCAAAGAAGTTCGTAGCTTCTTAGGTCCGGTAGGGTATTATACAAGATTCATTCAAGACTTCTCAAAGATTTCCTACTACCTAATGAAATTGACATGAAGGATGCTAAATTTATATGGACTCCTAAATGTGAAGTAACATTCCAAGAGCTCAAAAAGAGGTTAACAACCACTCCAGTTCTAGCAATTATAAGTGGAAATAGTGGATTAACTGCTTATATAGATGTTTGTAGAGAAGGAGTTGGTGCAGATCTGATGTAGGAAGGGAAGGTGATTGCTTATGCAAGTAAACAACTAAAGGTTCATGAGAAAAATTATGCAACGCATGACTTAGAATTATTACACATGGTGTTCGCATTAAAAATATGGAGGCACTATTTGCTGGGTAATAATTTTTTATAGTTTGTTTCAGTTAAAACTTTGAATTGACCTTAGTAAATAAATGCCCTCTTTTAGGTAGGTGAAATGTTTGAGCTCTTTACAGATCATAAATCTTTAAAGTATCTTTTCACTCAGAAAGATTTAAATATGAGGCAGCAACGTTGGTTGGAATTTCTCGCATCTTATGATTTACATATTTTATACACGCCTGAAAAGCCAACGTAGTAGCTGATGCGTTGAGTAGGAAGTATGATGTTGTTTATTGTTTGGTAGTTACTTCAACTCTTGAAGATAGAATTACCAACAAGCAAAAAGAATATTAATTCCTAAAGAATATTTTTAGAGAAGAATTCAAGCTTTGAAATAGATAGTTATGGAGTATTACGATTGAATATACGAATTTGCGTTTCAGATGTGGAAATCTTAGGCGGGAGGTGTTAGATGAATGTCACAAATCCAAGCTCAACTTTCATTCGAAGTTAACAAAATGTATAGAGATATGAAGCACACATTTTGGTGGAGAAGTATGAAAAGGGACATATCCATTTATGTTAGCCGATGCGAAAATTGTCAACAAGTCAAAAGCGAGCAACAGAAAATGCTGGGTTACATAAGCCGCTGGAGGTTCCAGTTTGAAAGTGGGATCAAATATCAATGGATTTCATTGGAGGCTTACCTCGAACAAGGAAAGTGAACGAAGGCATTTTGGTTACCATAGACCGATTAACTAAAAGTGCACACTTTATTCCAACTAAGCCAACAAGGATTTATTCTAGTTAAGCCAACAAGGACCGCTATAAGCCTTGTGTGTATGTGTGTGTGTGTATGTGTGTGTGTATGTATATGTAAGAGATTGTACAATTGCATGGAGTTCCGAGCAGTATAGTAATCGATCGGGATCTAATCTTTACTAGTCAGTTTTGGGAAACATTAGAGACAACATTGGGAACAAGGCTGAATATATGCACTGCCTATCACCCCCAACTGATGGACAGACGGAAAGAGTCAACCATCTTTTCAAAGATCTTCTCAGGGCATGTATTCTAGATTTTAAAGGCTTCTGGGAAAATCATTTGTATTTAGTAGAATTCTCTTATAACAATAGTTATCAAGCTAGTATTGGCATGGCACCGTATGAAGCTCTATATGGCCGTCCGTGTAGGTCACCAGCATGTTGGATCGGAACCGGGGATTTGTTAACACTTGGTCCTGATATGATACGAGAAGCTTCGGAGAAGATTGATATGATTAGGAAGAAGCTAAAGGAAGCCCATAGTAGACAGAAAATTTACACAGAACGAAGGCACAAAATATGGAATTCTCAGTCGGAGATTCAGTTTTTTTAAAGTCTCTCCGATGAGAGGAGTGGTGAAGTTTGGAAGAACGTGGAAGTTTGCACCTCGATATATTGGACCATTTTCCATTCTTGAAAAAATCGGCCCACTAGCTTATCAAGTACAATGCCAAAAAGGTTGGCAGGAGTGCACAATGCCTTTTATGTATCTCATTTGAGGAAATATGTGCATGACCCAGAACAAATCATAGAAACAGCTGCTCAAGAAGACTTGGAGGTGGAACTGAATTTGGCAGTTATTAGATGACCTATTAGAATCGTTGATCATGATGAGAAACAATTAAGGAGGAAGGTAGTAAGGTTGGTCAAAGTTCAATGGAGTGGAGATGCTAAGAATTGCACTTGGGAGACTAAGGATTGAATGAAAAAGGCATATACTGAATTTAGGATGGAAGAATGAATTGTATAAATCATATAGTTGTAGTGTACTCACCACTTATGGTGTAGTCACTTATCTATACTTTGTATATATTCATCATATCGAATATATTACTTTTTGAGCTATTTCTTTCTTATCTTAATTTCGAGGACGAAATTCTTTTAAGGAGGGAAGTCTATAACAACCGTAAATATATCACTTTAAATAAATGATCGTCTAGCTTTAGCGATATAACAATAATTTTTTAAATAATTATTAATATTAATTTATATGATTTTATAAATAAATTATGATCATTTTAATTAGTTAAGAATGATAAGAAAATTTATTTTCAAAATTTATTTTCAAATATATTCATATTAATTTTAAAGAGAAAATATGATCGAAAATTGAAATCGGGATTTGTAATAATACAACGTGTGGAATTTGTGCAACATTTTAGGAATATGTAACATACACATACATAAGAACATGCACGTAAACATTTATATACAAATATAATTAAGTATAAAAATATAACATAAAATATATAAGATATTTTAAGATTTCTTACTCCTTAGGCATACGTAAGTCAACATATGCATACATGAGATGATGGAAGTGATGGGCACATTGGGGGGAGGGGGTGTTTGCCATGCCTTGGGGGGGAGGGGGAGAAGGGATGATGGTGAAGCCACGTGAAGGTGATGCAAAACATGATGTGTGCATAAATATTTTTACTCTCTTCTTTTCCTATAAATTCCCTACCCTCATCATCATTTTCATCCATCTTCTTCTTCATATTTCTAAGCTTTGTTTTCCTCTTTAGTGGCTTCTATCCTAAATAAATAAGGAAAATTTTATTTCAAAAAGAATTTAAATTATAATATATAGTTATATACTTAAACACCTCAAAACAATACCAAAACTCTGCATTTTCTCCTTGTTCTTCACGATCTCCACCCCATTTCATCATAAGCCGATAACTCCATGCTCCACCCTAGGTCGTGCACCCCCAAGCCACCCAAAGTTGTGGTTAAGACATTTAGGAGCTAAAGCCCGAAGAATAGTGAGCTTTGAAAGCCGAATAGCAAAGCCATATCGAATTTTTAATTAACCATTGAAAACTCAAGGTGGGAACTCCTAAAACTATAGCATTATATGGTATTGGATGTTAATATTTTTGATTTTGATTGTTGATGATGATCGTTAAATATGAATGTTGAAGATATATGCAAGTCACAGAAATACACGTCGATAAGCACAGAGGAAATTATTTCCCTTTATATAAATGAATTGGTGTATATGTAATGTTAAACCTCTTTAAAAAGGTCTTAAAATGAGTTTGAAATGTTGTATAAACATTTAAAAGTGTTTTGGCGAAGTTTGAATGAGAAATGAAAATTTAGTCAAAAATAGGTTCGCGATTTCGCACAATGAAAGTAAAACGAGTGTATAGAATGAAATATAGCTCGGAATTCTTCGAGATAAGAATTTTTCAAACTATCATATCCATATTTTTCCAACGAAGAAAGAAAATAGAGATTTTGATAAGTATATTTTGAAATATGAGTAAAACAAGTTTTATAAAAATCGTAGTTTTGCTCTAAAACTAGATTTATTCGAAAATAATGTTTTAAAACTATTTAAAAATGTGGAATAAATCTTTTAAAATGTTTTAAAAGTGATTTGAGTAATAAAAAATGGATTTTCCAATAACAAATAATTATTTTGATCAATATAGCTTAAAAATCACTTTCCGCGCCACTTTTCTATAATTTTTGAAATATAGTTTTAAACTTAACGATTGTTTTTCAAATCTTTTGAAAATGTTTTAAATGGGTAATAAAGTGTTTTAAAGATGATTTTAAGGATTTATGGAATTAAAGATTGTCGATCTAATAACTTGATCGCCTTATGGGTGTTAAAGAGATAACATCGAGGCTTGAGTTTGGAAAACCTGTTTCCTGCACTCCCTGGGTACTGGACTGGCCCGATAGACAGGATAGTGAATTTGGTTTACTCGGATCAATACCTTCCTAAATAAAAAATGAAATGGTTTTGAATTTGTTCTTAGTTTAAAAGGAGTTTACAAGTTATTAAAGGATTTTATAAGAGAGGTTTAATAATTCCATATATACCGAAAAGAATGTTTTAGAAATGTATATCTCCAGAAGCGATTTTAATAAAAAGAACTTAATAAATTAAAGAATGATTTCCTATTCACTTAAAATCTTTTATCAATGATTGATTCGGAGAAACTGGGGTCGGATTTGGATGATTCCTGTCTGATGACCACTTCGAACCAATTTACATATTCGAAGTGAAGACATAAAGATAATTATGGAAGATGGAATGTAGGGCTACTTGTCATCGACCCTCGGGGGAAATTTCCCATATCATATTATGTGGCAGTAGTTCTTCATTTAAAAATACTCGATGCAAGGACTTCTCACTACTAATCCTAAGGTTAATTCCCGATATGATATGGTAGAAGAGTGCCCTGGGTTTCATTCAGTGCCAGAACGAACTTGTATGGATGAATGTCCAACGTTGCATTTTAAGTTACACAAGTGAACTCTATGAACGTATTATCTTCTTGGTGGCGGAGAAGGAACTTCTCTTAGCTTAACACCCTTTCCTGAGACCTACAAGCTTAGAAGTTATATGTTTATAGAAATCAGTTGTGTGAACATGGAACGGCAATGTGGCGTTCAAAGTGAATAGTGTAAATATGAAAGGTGATCGTTACTTCAAGCCAAACAACCGAGAAATAGCCGAAACACGGTAGATGTGGCAAGGCTATGTGGTTCGCAACCATTAGGGTATGATCATCCCCTTCTAGATAAATTTCTACCCGCTATGACGTTCGAGTTTAAATCATTGTGGTGTATGCTAAGAGATGTCTCGGATAGGTCGGTAGTGATCGGGGTGATGACTTATTCGGTACTATCTAGTGAGTAAGATAGGTCGGTCTTATGTTGGTAGAGGCACAGATATTCTGTTGACCTAGGTACATTCCTCTAGAGATGTACTAGCGGAAGGTAGTCCCTTCACCTGCCCATTTGTATGAAAATATATTCTCCAATAAGAGCCTGCCATTTTATTTGTAGAACCCACGTTTGTGGTTAATATGCTAGAATTTAGTCAATGTAAGAATTTTTCTAAGATTAATAAGGTTACTTGCAATCGTTTTCCAAGAATGTCATTAAAAATAATATCCCTTACTTTTACGTAAAAATGGTTTTGGTTATCATAAAGTAAAAACCCGTCCGTGTTTATGTGCGGTGTGGTCTTATGAGATACCTTTTTGTTTTCAAACATCATATTTTGAGTACTCATACCAGTCCCATAATTGGCCCAAATTTTATTGTGTTTTCCTTTTAAACTATAGGTGCCCTATTTTTATAGGCAACCAAGTACTCAGGATCCTGTTGGAGTATTTTGGGAAAGCATGGTGGAAGAGATTTTTGGAGCATGGAACTGGAGCATGTGATGTGGATATCTATCTATTTATTTAAATTTTCCACTGTGTCTAAGTTAGTTAATATCGGCAAGTGCGGAAGCATCAAGTTATAATTATTCCTGTCTAGATTAGTTTATACCAAAACTCTGATGTTCCCTAGTGAGAGTGGTTGTATGCACCATCTATCTATTTTAATGTAATGTGAGAATTTGTGTTTCTATCTTTTACTTTACTTTACCCCTGAAAATCTGCCTTTCTAGCACTTGGATTTACAGCACGTGAATACCGTGGATGTATTATTGTCGATTTTCGAGAATCGAGGAGATGGGTCATCACATTTTATTAATATATATATATATATATATATATATATTCATAAAATTATACTTATAAGGTTTTATTTAAGTATAACATCATTTAATGCTAATAATTTGAACACATGTTTACTTATAAAAATTATAATTTTTGATAATTGTAAAATATTTTTAGTTATCATTTAATTTTATTTAAATCAATATACCATGTAAATAATTATGTAAAATAAAATATGTTTCAAAAATTAAATTTTAAATTTTATAAAATTATTTTATCATGAAATAAGGTCTCGGTTGAAAATGATAATTAAAAAACTACTTTTCCTATTTTTAAAAATTATTATAATATACCGTCGAAAATAATTAATTAATAAAACTAATTTTTTATTGGGAAAAGTTATGGAAATTTTTTTCCAACCTTAAAATATCATTTTAGATTATCTAAAAATTTAAAAGTTGAATTATATGTTTTGAAGATATTTTTATTAATATTTTATTGCTTTTCGCCTAATTAATCAATTCAGATATATTTTAAAATAATAAAATTTTATTGTCCTATGTATATGATTTGGAAGTGTTTAAAAAAATTATTTAATTTTATTTGTTAATATATATATATATATATATATAAATTTATATATTTAGATATTATAAATATGCTTATGAATAACACAGACATATATATTTACTAAAAATATATATTATATTTTCATTGTTATGCATATATATTAGTTCATAAATTAATTTTTTTTATGTTATGCATATATAGAGTTTTAATATTTATTACAGTAATACATGTGTGTCATATATATATAAAAATTATTAACATTTTACATATGTACATAAGTTTTACATATACATATACATATACATATATATACATATACATATATGTTTAAATATTTTCATTCTCATAAAATTATTTAAGTAAAATTAACATATACATATACATACATATATATATATATGACAAATTTAAATACATACATATATTTGGACAACATACAATATATGTCAAATGAGCTAACATGTCTGTTGCGATGTGAATCCCAACATCTATATATGTGCATATTATATCCTGCATGAGTTATCATGTTGCACATGCACACACACACATATATGTATACAAGTTTAAAAATAAGAGACTTTATTTAAATAAAATTTAGAAATGTTCTAAATTAATTGGACTACATAGGCGCAATAAAGATTTAATGAGGTAAATTTCTTTTGAAATTCTTTCATAACTTCCGTTGCGGACCGGTCAAGTTCCAATAATGGTATCAGAGCCTAATAGCCTATGCGGTCTAAATTAGTCATGTTAGGGTTGACTATTAAGCTAACAACCCATAAGTTGTTCCTAATAGGAAAGGCCCAATTTTGAATTGGGCCTTGGACTAATTTTCAAAATTATTTGAAAATGATTTTTTTATTTTATTTTAAACTTAAAAGTTAAATTTAATATAAGATATACAAATATTATTAAACTTATAATACAACTAGAAAATTTCAAAATGTTTGAAAATAAATATTAATTTTGAAAATTCAAAATTTATTAATAAGATTAATAAAATAAACTAAGTAAATAAGTTAATTAATTAATAAATGGATATATGTGTTATATATTGTGATATATGTTATTTTATTTTAAAAAGTTTAACATAACATAAGTATCATGTACGTATATGAATTGAAATTTAAAATTAATATAATTTATTTTAAATTTTAAATTGAATAAATTATTTAAAGGTTAATAAATTAACTAATTTATTAATGGTTAGTTAATTAAATGAATATACACATATATAAGACATGTGTGTAATACTATGAAGTTTATAGTATTTAATAAATATTTAATACAAATGTTACATTAAAATAATATAAAATTAATTAAAATGTTAACTAATTAAACAAGATTTAATTAATATAATATTATACATAAGACTGTTATATAAGTAGTGTGAAATATAAAAGTTATATAATAATAAACTTATATAATAGGAATGTATAAACTAAAGGTGGAACGTTGAAAAAAATAATCCTAAATAGGCTTAAAGAACAAATACATAGTAAATATACGTATGTTGTGATTTTTGATGTTCGAGTACTTGAATCACAAGAGTCTTTCATAAAAAATACATTATTCCATAAGTCGATATCACTCAATATAGTATATTGGAGATTATGAATCTTCAATATAATGTTGTCCTCTACCATATTTGTGTGTGTATATATATATTAATAAATTACTTGCATACTCCTTAGTTATTGAGCAAACTCAAGCTAGGGATGTTTTGTGTATTAATATATTGAATAGATGAGGTAAGATAACTATATGTATTTGTTAAGAAAACTCAAGATACATATATTATACTTACACCGTCGTGATATTGTAGGTATAAGTGAATAATCTATTTTGAGCAAATCCTAGGGCGAAATGAGATTAGGACAAGCTGTTAGGACTGGAGATAGTAGTTTTGATGACAACAACCTTTGTAACTTATTTTATTATAACTTATATACTAACACTATTGTTAAGATATATATGAAGATATATATATATATATATATAAGGCAGGTACAGATTATTGAAGACTGTACAGTATCAAGATCAAGAATGAAGAAATCAAGTTTGAAGACTCATGAGTATCAAGATCAAGATTTCAAGATATGTGTCTAGTTTTTTTTGTTAAAACTTCATAATAGCATGGAAATCTTCATTCCGAATTTCATTTGGGATGGTACCATTTCTACCTTCTTAGTGGCTTACAAACCCACGACAAGTAGCTTACGAACCTACGACAAGTGGCTTACAAACCCACGAACATCCTGATTTTATACAAGTTCTCGACTCCTGATGTGATGAGATGTTTTGTAGGAAGAAGCTTGCAAAACTATTTCAAAATGGTTTTTCAAAAATGATTTTCAAAACTGCTTCTCAAATATTTTAGCCTTAAATTTATCTTTCCAAAAGATTTTTCAAAAAGATATTTTGGCCTTAAAATATTATTTGTTTTAGTTTTAAAATAAACTCTTGTTTTAAACTTCATTTTCAAAAGCAAATTTTACATTGTTTTTTACATAGGGATGTCGACATCATGGGATATCCCATGTCGACATGGTGGCCGCTGAATTCAAAAGTTTCAATTTTCAAAAGAAGTGTCTATTCGTTTAAATCTCTTCACGAATAGTTATGACCGTTTGTGCTTTATAAATAGGCTTCAAAAATGAATTTTTTAATCATCTATTTTTATATTATCTTCACTTCTTCTTCTCCACAAATCCGTATTCTATAATTTTCATATTTTTAAGACCGTGCTGAAATTCTGCCGAATTCTCAAGTGATTCAAATTAGAATCTCATTCTTGTTTGATTCTCTGCCCTCACTCAAAGATCAAAGTACTATTCAGAGTTATAGGATCAATTTGTAATCAAAAGTTTATCAAGTCTCTCTAAAGGTGTGGTTGTGCCTGAAAATCAATTGGGTATTACTGTGGCCCGTAAATCAAGAGAGTTTGCCCCAGACTCGTGAGATAGGAGGGTACCTCAAGGCCTTTAGAAATTGAGGAATGTAATCTCGACATTGGTATAATAAAAATCTATATAAGGTGGTTTTCCTTGGTACAGGACTAGATGTAGGGTAACTCCGAACTAGTATAAAATCCGTTGTGTTCTTTCCCTTTACCGCTTTTATTTACTTTCTGCATCTGTGTTTGATTTTGTGATTGTTCTATGATTAAGTTATGCATTTGTTTATATCATAACTTTAAATTAGTCCATATAAGTCTTAGAATCCATTAAACACTATTCACCCCCCTCTAGTGTTAAATTAGCCTTAAGATCCTTAATCCACACCCCCTTTGACAAGCTACCTAGGGTTAAGAGTTGTATGCGATACAACCGATAAGAAGTTATCCATCATCGGTGGAGCTATATCTTATTGAGCAAACTAAAGGTCAAAATTACAAGATGGACGAGTCCTAACACCAACTAGTGAAGTCAAAAGACTTCTATGTTTCAACTTAGTGTTCGGTGAAACAAAAAAGACTAGCAGGAGCCTTATTAGAAAAATGAAATGATAACATTTAACTTTCTCTTATTGTAAGGATTTATATATATAATGTTAAAATAATCTATATTGATAAAGTTGTGCATTTAATTTAATTGATAGAACGTTTATCAATTAAGACATACAATTGAATTGAACTGAAGATTAATAAATAAAAATATAACATATACTTGCTAATAAATGCTTCCTTCATGTTAATGTTTCAATACCCATATAAGCGCATAATTTTACAACTAATAAATACATTCGTAAGCTGGTTATTTACGTGATTATTTGGTCGGGACTGTGTATTGCTTTCTATGATTTTTAAACCTAAAAGCAATACAAGGCTATGGGTATTTGATCAATTTACTATCGCATATAAGTGTTATATGGGAAATGGTCATGGTTCATAATGTACGATACTTCGATGAAATTAATTCATTTGAAGCCAACAAATAAACATTAACGTGAGATTGAATATTCAATTTGATTGATTACAATAAAGAATGCATTGTGTTAAATGTAATAATAGACGAAAACTATATGGCAGACCTAAGAACTCTTCGCTGACATATAAGTTTGATCAGTTTATGCAAAGTGTGGCATATTTAATGTCTTAAATGTTAAGGATGGTCGAGTGTGCTTTTGTAAAGAGTTCACTATGAGGTTGTAGTAAGAGTATTCTTTTGAATGGTTCGACCATTTAAAAGAAAAACGAATGTACAAGAGTGACTGTGAATTAAGGTACAATTAGGATGAAGAGAGTGAATAGTCGCTTCTGCTTTATAAAGAAACATTGAAAATGAGAATTGTAATAATAATAATTGATACTTAACATTGGAATAAGAAATATGATTTCTATTCCGAAATGTATTTTCATATAACAATTAACAAAATTCTACGAGATTTATTTCTTTGCGTTCAAGATATTTGATCAAAGAACTCTCCACTATAAACGAGTTGTAGTATATGAAATAAGTAAACTATATTAGGTGAATAATGGACCTTCAAATTCAGTTTCTATTATAGTAATAGTGGAAATAGTGGAAGAGTGCCATGTAATACTTATTGATTGCATCAAATTAGGAAAACTGTTTTTGTAAACATACCGAACATTATTTATGAAATAGTGACTACTTTTCGATGCCGACTAAAAAAACATAGTTATATTTCAATGTTAATATTAAGAATATTCATAATGAAATACAACTACAATATGTATTTTTTTCAATAAAAAAGTGATGCATTAGATAATATAGAATCTAGAATTATTTACAATTATTTTGGAATTATAGACTAAGCCATAGTTTTGAGAAATAATTTTATTATATGATTATGAATCATATGATATTGGTAAATTATATCTCAAACAATTAAAGGTTATTTACCCATTTAGTGGGAGCATCATAAGAGTTGATGAACTCTTCAGATTAATACAAGTAAATGTATGCAATCATAAGTCTATTAATACCAAAACTGTTCCACATGCTCATTATATTCACCGATGAGTTGTCATAGAGATGAACATGTGTATTTGATACGTAAATATAAGTCTACGGTATGCCCATAAAATATACAATTGCAGTAAATAATGTAACATGCGATAGAAATGATTTGATTTGATCGAATGATGAGTATATTAGAATGAGTTCCTAACGTACCTAAAAATGAATAAAGATCCAACTCAAAAGTCACTCTTCCATGAGATACATAATGATGTATTGATAAGGAGTAACCAAATTTTGTTAAACAAAGTATGAGTAATTATGAGTGGAGTTGATTTAATTTCTTTCTATAAGTTCATGTACTTAAGAGTATGCACAATTTTGATATTATTTTATCTAAATAATAGTTTATGAAATCATATAATGATAAGAGTTTATAAGAAACCCCAACATATTCTAGGCCAAGGAGTTGGCAGGTTGTGCAAGTCAAAAGTCTGCACGTAATAATTGTTCGTGAGTGATCTTGTATGAATCTCCCCAAAAAGAGTTTAGAAAAGACTTTCATTGGATGACATATTTATGTTTTAAACATAAGTTTTGTAAACTAAAACCGAATCAGTTTTAATGTAAGGAATTCATAAAAAATTTATGAACACCTATTCCACTGCATCGAGAAACAATTTTTGTTTCAAGAAATACCAACCTCATAGTGAAGGATTTTTTTGAGAAATTATTGATATTAAAATGGAATTGTATACAATCCAAAGATAAAACTGATTACATGAGGTAAAATGAATTTAACTAACCTAAACGAACACATCACATTAAAGAGTATTCTCACATATTTAAGAGAAACTACGAGCTTCTTATCAATGTAAAAAATATATAATCGTCGGTTGTGTAATTAAACCATCCAGAGTATCCAGTCTATGATATGTTATGATGCGTAAATCCAAAAGAATTTCAAGTACGTTATCAAAATATGATTCTGGTAGTTGTAATTGATGAGATGTTATCCATCGGCCACGATTGTGTCTCTATGAGAAAGACTAATGCAGTTGGAATTAAGTAAGCAATGTTGATAAAAACAATCTCGTAAATTTTGATTTTTGAAATTAGCGTTATAGATTCATCATTCAACGCGATCAAGTTATTTCAAATTTACTCATAAGATTATCACTTGATAAGACTTAGTGTTTCGGTACATATATGCTGAAATAGAAAATTTAAATAATGATTTAGAATATACTATTTGCACATAACAACCAAAATGTCTCGATGTTAGTGAGAGCGATATAAAGGTTATGAATTTTTGGATATGTTCCAAGAAATGATACGAAAATATCATTTTATAAGCGCCAATTGAATAAGTATTTTGATAGAATAGTTTGATTTTCAATCAAAATTGGAGGAAGTGTGTATTTACAAGAAAGAATGTCAAAAGGTACATTGATACTGCTAAAAAATAAGTAAATACACATTGCCTGATTATTAACAACGTACTTATGTCAAAACTAACCTCAGTCGTGTTAATGCTCAATATTGGATTTGTAAATGATGTCTTTTATACTAATTATAAAAGATATTGGGAATGCACGAAATCAATATGAAAGGATGCCTTATTAAAATGTTTAATACGGAACATGTAGGTTGGATTCCTTATGCATTGGCAATATGAATTATCATACATGTTATGTTGTTAATGATATTATGATTTGTTTATGTAGCTGATATGTGAA
Organism: Allium cepa; assembly: GCA_030765085.1. Classification (NCBI taxonomy): domain Eukaryota; kingdom Viridiplantae; phylum Streptophyta; class Magnoliopsida; order Asparagales; family Amaryllidaceae; genus Allium; species Allium cepa. The sequence goes on from CM060932.1 coordinate 270,965,904, forward strand.
TCAAATATCAAATCCAAATTGATATCGTCAAATGGTTATTTGAGGTGTTCTCATGCATTTATGAAATGCTAGAGAACTGTCTACAAAAATAGTGAGCTCCTTATGAAGGAATGTTAGGACTCAAATTTCATATATGATACTGAGTATAATATGTCAATAATAAGTTAAGAATCTTAAGTTGGAAATGTTCCAAATAGAAGGGATTATGGATGATTCATTGACTTAAATAGCGCCACAATAAAACAATGTGTATATATAATAAATGCATAAATTTATAATTGAGCTGAAGGTGATTCCAAATATTAAGAATCACGTAGCATTGTTATATGATAACAATGTCATGATATAGTTCATAATAAAACTTAGAACTCACTAGAAGTCGAGAGACATACTCCGATTTGTTCCTGTAACACCTCATAAAATGAATCATAAATAAATAAAGTAAATTGAATTAAACATGATAAAGATTGGATACAGGGATTTTATAAAAACTGAAATTTGACCATGGAAATTATTCCGTTGCCTTCGTGGTGAAATTCCAATCTGTTTCCGTATATAATATGCTGAAAACGTAGTTCAAAAAAAGAAGTTACAAGCGTTTAGTGTTTCAGAATTAAATTAATTTAGTTTGGATTCAACTTCAAACAAGAAACAATATCTAGGATCTAAATTTCAAAATTTTGCTTGGGGGCTAAGTAAACATTTAATTAACATATAACGTTAAAAAGTTAATTAGGGAATAAAATAATTGAGCAACAGAAAGTAAAATATGGGCCCCTAAATAGGATAGCGGTCGATCTGAATAAGTCAACCAGTCGACCAGTCATCCAAGGGCGATCAACTGCTTGGTAACAAAAGTTGCCAGTGGCAGCTAGGGTTTTATGCTATGTTCTATCCGGTTGTGCGCTCCAAATTTACCCGTTTCCTACCAATTTCCATCCTACGGTTTTGGTGTGTTTCAACTCCTACAAATAGAACATATCCTCTCCACTTTTATTCATATTATTTTGGAAAATATGACGAAACTCTACCATTGCTATCTCTCTAATAAGATTTAGAAACTCTGTTGAAAATTTAGGTAAGGATTTAACTTATTTCTTCCTCCAATCCATTTTTATCCTATTCTTCTCCAATTGTTCTGAATCTAATGAATATATGTAACACTTCCCTATTGTGTGTGTGTATCAAAATAGAGAGATTCTAAATGAGATCGGAAGGCTACAAATCCATTTGAGTAAAGCTAAGGCTAACTTGTGAGTGGAAACCATTGTATTTCTTTTCAGCAATTATTTAGTGTATTTCTTTTGGATTTGAATATGCCTTAGGGATTTTGAGAATTCGAAAATATGATAAATAAAATCCCCAAAAATTCTTTTTTAATTCGATATGTCAATTCTATGCTGAGATTCCCAATTATTTACATTAATTTGATGGAATTAGTTTCATTATGCAATTTATGATAATTTCATTGTCTATTCCACTTTTCCTTCTACTTTAGGTTAAATTTGATCCTTTAATAAAATAAGGGATTTAGTTTACACCACTTGTTCATATCTATTTCTTTGTAAAAAGAGGAGTTGAGTAGAATACGAGATTTAGAATGCAATTCTTATTCTTTAAGATATTCCATTTAATTGGTGTAATAAATTGATTTTCTATTTTATGTAGAAGTCTGTTATTACAGCTTTGATTATGAATTTTTTTCCCTGTTTTGGACAATTGAATTCCATGAAATCTTGGGAAATTGAAGAAAAGGACTTGTAATAATAATTGGTTAGGGAATTGACAATAAATGCTAGTTTAGGGTGTAATGTCCATGCGGGTAGAAATTATTAAGCGTGAATATTTATTTGTTTCTATCTACTTAATTAACATATAACTATTGTGTATATAGAGTATTTAATTAGGAATTTATTTATATTTATTTTTCCCTATTAGGAAGATAATTGATTTTGAGGTGAAAATAAGAGGAAACTCTTATATAGTCAAATTACTATTTTAAGGCATAATAAGGAAGATTCCTTATAAGACCTCATTTATGAAATGGTGAGATGTGTATGTATAGAGTAACTAATTTATGGCTAAGTCATAGGGATACGAGGTCAATGGAGTTACATGACAGAAGTCTGCCCTTCACTTTGAGGCTACTAGTTTTTGCGTATAATTTTGTTGATGTGAGATATCTTATGATAAATATTTGTAATGACGCAAGGTTAGTTCCAAATCCAGTAGGGGAAATCTACCCAGCTAATCTGACTACCATTTCCTATGAATAGTGGACTTGTGTGATACATCGTTATAGGTATGCGCTATAAGACGAAGGACCTACTTCGAGGTTTGAGGTATTAAGTCGTTGTACTGGCCTTCTTGCCCAGATGAAATATTAAGTGGCCAAAGGGTTATGCTAGGTTGTATCTCTATAGGGGTACGCTTTTGGAAATAGGCCTTAAATGACGGGTCTACCTATTTTCCATTTGAAAGGGCTAAGGAGCCTATGAGATTCCAGATGATGTCAGCTAGATAGTATCATTGATGAGCATGCTTCTGGAATTAGGACTTAAATGATGAGGTCTTCCTATTTTCCACTTGGAAATATTAAGTGGCTTGGGTACTATCTCTTACATTATTAGCTATTTTTGATGTATGATTGAAATGTAGGATATATTTCTGAAATGGAAGGTATTATGTAGTTGGACCCACCATCTTTCCTTATAAAGAATTATTAAATGATTTCAATATTTCATGTTCATAGACATTTTTATTTTGAAATATACTGCCTAAGTACTGAAAAGGTAAGACTCGAGATTTTTATTCACCAAACACTTGTTGTTCTAATTCCCTCCTCATTACAACACAAGTAAAGGACGGAATGATGGCGGCGACAATGCTTAAAGGTGAAGAAGCTTGGAAAGTAGCAATATTTATTATTATTTGCTTTCATGTGTACCCATGGATTTAAACAATTGTTATAACAAATATTATATTATAGTTTTTATGGAATTTTGTATTATGACATTTTATGGTTTTTAATAGGTACACTTTACTATTATATTTTGTTCCATCCGCTGTGAATTCTGAAAGTTTAATTATGGCTCTATAATATTATTTCTTTTTATTACCAATAGCTCACCTTTGAATGAATCTAAGTTTCGATGGGCCTTTTTGGGGTCAAAATTTAGGCCTATTCTAGGGTGGGTTGTTACAGTTCCACATGATAAAACTACTTTATCAGTGTGACGATCTGCTTTTTCGACCCTCAAAAGTTGGCCCTTAATACATCCATAGTATTCAAATGTCGACAATCCAAGTGTCAGAAAGGTAGATTGTTTGGATAAAAAGAAAAGGAACACGGAAAATGAAATATCACAACAGAACGACAACTTGTAATATAACAAAGATAATTAAAGATGCCACTCTAAAATACATGGTATATAAGAGTTAAAAACAAACCTCATCGGCTAGGACAGTTATAGCTTCCCGACCTTACAATTGTTGATGGGTATACATAATAATACAATGGAAAATAATAATAATACGATAGGCGAAGATCCAACTCTACTCCATGAGCTTCATAGCCCACTAATGACAACCTAAGAAAAATCTCGATTTGACTCCAGCATTATAATAAAATAACACCCGGATCAGTCTGGAAAACCAGCGTGAGAAAACTCAAGAAATATAGTGAACAAATAATAATCTGTAAGATCGCATCGCCTATGGAACGGATTTTACATCATAAAAACAACATCCATACATAAAAGAATGAAAAAAATAGAATAAAACCTAAACTTGAAAGAACGGGTATAAACAGGATCAAAATCCAAACTTAAAGAATGAACACAGATAATTGAACATTAACAAGAGCTTCAGGCACTTCTCGATGCAACAAAGAAAACGATCAAAGATTTGGATCAATTAGAAAAGGGAAATTTTTCAACAATGACGAGAAGAGTGTACCCCTTTACCGAAAGTATACCTCTAAAAAATATACATAAGAACTATGATGGCTCTCAAAAACCTCTAAGCTGGACCCTGCTAACCTTACCGAGTATCCAAGTATTTTACATCTCCGCTTACATACAATCGAAACCAATCTAAATTAGGTGTGACAATACCCTAGTAGAAGCAACCCCACATAGCTTGACCCCCATCTGTTCTTTATTTAGTCATTTCTAACAAAGTATATAAATGATCAAATAAGCAACAAATCGTCAATCTCAAACCTGTACTACCTTGGGAAAAACAATGAAGCCGGACAAGTAAGGACAGTGTTGCTTCGCACCTTGTCTCGACAGCATTCTTAACTTTAAAAATAGCAATAGTTTCCTTAGCGAGCAAAAGATCATCTTATACTAATGAACACAAGGAAGATAGCAGGATTGATAGTTAGTAAATCAACTATCGGGAATAACAAAATAGTCGTATATGGAAAGTAAATCGCATACACATGCCACCAATAAATGAAAAAAGCTTTTAAAACATTTGACACTCACTTGTGCTTGATTGTCACATCATAAATATTTTTAAAACACTTTAAAGCATTAAAAATATTCTTTTTAAAGAGCTAATTATATTTCTAAGTGTATTAAAAAGAAGGGTAAAAAACAAATGTTATTAAAACATTGTTTACTGTAAACTCAAAACAATTTACACTTAGCTTTATTTTTAAGCATTCCTTTTTAAATAAAATCACATTTATAAATTATCATTTATAGCTTTAAAACAACATTTATTATCTTGAAAGATAATAAATCAATTTAAAATACTTATATAATTTTATGACCACATTAATTATCCCAAAAGAAGATTAATCAAATTTATAATCTATTTTATAAATTTTAGACAACATTAATTATCCCGAAAGAAGATTAATCAAATTTATAATCTATTTTATAAATTTAAAACAACATTAATCATCCCAAAAAATAATTAATCAGATTTGTAACCTTTTTATAAATTCAAAACAATATTAATTATCCTAGAATATAATTAATCAAATTTATAACATTTTTACAAGTTTAAAAAAACATTAATTATCATGAAAGATACTTAGTCAAATTTATAGTCTTTTTATAAATTTAAAACAACACTTATCCTTTATTCCAAAATTCTCAATACTGAAAATATAGTTTAAATAACTTTTAAAGTGAAAAAATGCGATCAAACCTCTATTTTGTAAAAATACAAGCACAAATTCAACACAACAAAGATCCAAGGAGATGATATTTCATAAGTGACGGTATAACGATAATCGCTATAACAACACTTACAATATGTCACAATTATTTCAACCAAGCATCAATATAAGTAACATAGGAGTATAAGTAAATAAATATTGGCGAGAAACCCTTAGAGTCTCTTTACAAAAGTCTCATGTAAATTATATAAATGTATGTGTATTTCGAAGTGGTCTATAGTAACCTATTCACTAATATACTTCGACTTTCTTTTTTTGTTCCCTGTAAAACAATGGCTATTTATGTCATCCACTTCTAAGCGGGAACCAAATCCAAACAAACAATTAGACAAAAATATATAAACTATCATCCAAATGTTCAACAATAATTTATGGCAATACAGATATCATATAGTTTATTTAGAGGTGGGTAAACTCATCAAAATTTCAATGGACGCTTTTATATTACAGTTTCATCTAAAACCGAACAACATTTGATTCTAGCTCAAAATTCTACTAGCTTCAAATTCAGTGAATTCAACTCCAACGTGTAGATAATATTGATACGGTTCCAATGCAAAAGACCGTTTTCAAATCCAACCTCATATGAGATAATATCGATTTAATACAAACTATTGTTCACTGAAATTATTAATTAACTTAATTATTCATTTAAATATTAATTGACCTTCTTCTCCCAATCTCCTCTTTACTGTGCATGCGTGCACAAGCACATAGACAAATCCAATGTTGTGAACTTCCTCCATCGAATTCTAACTTAATGCTCAACAGAATCGCACACCATCGACTTCTTCGAACTCCTCTTCCCATCCTCTCTGTGATCATCCCCACCGCACCCAACTCGATGCTGCCCAGTAAAAAGCGACCTAGCCTCCTCAACACGCAACCCTACAGGTTGCATTTCACCTAGTCAAGACGCACTCCTCCATACCACCATCATTCTCTTTGGATTCACATAAAAAGTTCAACGCAACTGTCACTTCAACCAAACTCGCATTAAATCGACGATGACCTGGAACCCTAAATCGGCTATCAAATTTCGATCCTGGCCGAACTCAAACGCACACTACAACGTACACATGGATTTGAAGCTATCTCCCTCGTGAACTAAAAGGACCAAATGGTATATATTTTTTCGTTGATAAAATTACTTGATTTTGATTTCTAAAGGAAGTGGCCATTTATAAATGGTTTACAAAAGTTAAAATATGGAAATGAGAAAGAGGAATGAGGAAAATAAAAATATTGAATTTTATAAGTGTAGAGTTTGGTTTTTTCTACAATTTCAAGCCACTACATAGTATTTCGTTCACATACGAACGGTAAATGACAAAACAAAAATATGGCCACATTAAAAAATGCGACATGATTTCGAAACAATTATTAAATACACCGATGATCTTATTTTGTGAATTTTAAAAGATACTATTGTTTGCTAAAATATACATCAAACAAAAATTTAAATATTTTCCAACTTAAAAATTATGGAAAAATCCAATAAATTCATTTAAAAATATGTTACCAAAAATCAAGTCGTTTTATTAATAATTGATTTGCTTGTTATATATCCGAACTATTTATTATAAATAAATTTACAAAATAATTTCACCATTATCGTTGATTAATTAAAAGGAGTTAACAAAGCTATTTAATCCATTTAATTAATATTTAGTTCATAATTCAAATATTTAAATAATATCTAGATTTGAATATAAATTATTTATATACTTACAAGATGTTACAATCAGCATCAAAGAGAGCTAATTGACATAGTAGATGATTAAAACTTAATAGCATACCTATTCATTTAGATATTAACCAATTTGATTTTAAGAAAAACGACTGGAAAAGTTAGAATAAGATTCCATAATTGGCCCAAAGTGCAAGTGCGAGATTGATAGAGTTAGGGGTATGCCATAGGGGATATTTTGTAAATTGTTATATTTATATATATAAATAATCCGATAACCAACCTTACTCGAATAAAAGGTGATTTCTGTATATTATATACTCGATATAATATGTTATATTAATCAATTAATTTAATTAAAAGTAAATTTAATAGAAAATCCATGAATGGTATGTTTTGTGATTATAGTTACAAAGTGTTGCAACCATTAGTAATTTGTCAAAATGAAATCAAATATACCATTTTAAAGTTCCTAGTCAAGATGCATCGAGACTAGATATTGATGTATCTGTTAAGACTAGAGTACATAATGTTCTTCGAATGTTGGCAGTGCATTACTCATGACTACTGGGTTATGTAAGGGTTATGTTTTGATAATCATTAGATAATTATGGAACGACTCACCCGATTATTTTTAGTTGGTTAATATAACTAAGGCCAAATAGAAAATATCGATGCGACTGATTTATACTGTTCTCTCGACTTTTGAATACCATGGATCTTAAATATGAAAGCTCCACTTTGATTATAGTCAAATCATGGCACAACGTCCATCGAGTGACCATAGTTGGGTCGAGCGAAAGCATCGGAAGTGAAGCACTATTCAAGAGAGAATTCATCTTCTCATTTATATGGGGTTATACGGCCAACTCAAGTCAACTCAAAGTCAAAGTCTCTGACCAGAGCAGTTTGGTTACTAATAATAATTATTATTGATTCAAAGACTTAATGTTTGGACTATAGAGTTAAACGTGGACGATATTAAATTTTGACCAATACCAAATTCCTTAAATCCATAATGATATAGTCTCGACGAAAAGAATTGGTGTACATAAAAGTCACAACTGAGCAACGCTTAATAAAGTGAATTTGGATTTTACCGAAACTAAGTGATCAATTTGGCATAAATGTCACATCACCTGCTAAGTGAAGTGTGAACATTAACAATCAAATAATTCGATGTTAATTGCTGACCAAGTTTACAATCGACGAGTCACACAACTGGAATGATGAATTCTCCTTAGACCAAACGATTTAATTAGTTTATAATTGTTATAAATTACTTAGTATCTATGAAATATTATTTACAAACTTTGAATATGATTTGAGAAATAAATGTCATTAAATATATTTATAATAGTTTCAAATATATCGATTGATATTAATATCTATAAGGAATTAAATTATATTTAATTAATAATATTTATTTTGGGTTTAAATGGGATATTAGCCCACGAAGATAAGTTGATAATTTCAGCTATTATGTGGGCTATAGGGGCGGCTAGAATAGGTTAAAGGGGTTAAAAATGGATGGCTTATATTTAGTGAGAATGGCATGAGATATGATCCACAACTTTCTCTCTTTCATCCACTATTTAAATACATCTAAACCTAATTGTTTAAGAGCTTTTTAGCTGCCACCATTCTCATCCTTTGCTGGCCAATTTCATCCCTTAGAAGCTCAAGCAAATCCAGATCAAATCAATTCAAATGGCAATTACTAGTTAATAGTCAAAGGTCTACGGTTCAAGGGTTAGCAGTCTGCCGAATCGAAAAGGCCTTCAAAGGAGAGAGAGTTAATCATTACAAGGTATGCATCAAGACATTGGTTCTACGTATGTTTTTACAGCATTATATAGTTTATAATTTCTTAATAATATTTTATTATTCATATATACTATTATTATATTGTTAGTTAGGTGATGATTCTTATATTTATTGATGTTGTCACATACTAGATCGGTTATATGTATGTATTCATTTAATAAAAAATAATTTTTTCACATATAGGTCAGATAAGCGCAATCGAGTAAGTTTCTGTAATTATAATTATTTTATTAATATATATACAAATATATTAATATATCATTTAATTATACTTATATGGTTTGTATGTAATTATAACATCATTTCATGCTAATAATTAAATATATATTTTACACGTGTATATTTACAGCAACTATAATTTTTGGAAGTTGTAAAATATTTTTAATAATTATTTATTACTATTTAGTATTATTTAAATTAATATTGTAACGACCCGTAAATTTCGACAATTTAATTTGTTTATTTAATAGGATTTTTGTAATTTATTTTAGTAGAAACAATAAAGGGGATAAATAAATGTTAAAATGAAGGCTAAAATGAATTATGTAAATGGTAACTTAAAACCTATTTATAGAAAATTGAATAAAATCCAAATGAATTAAGTAGGAAAAAGATTCTTACCTGGATATAAAAACTTAATATGAGAAATTAATGAAAATATTAAATTGATTTAATGCAATAAAAGAGTGTAAACGATAATTGGAATAAATTAAGGAATCATGTTAGTGCAAGTTAATAATTTATGACTTGAATGAAATTCCAATTCAATAAAATCATTTAAATGTTATGATTTGATTTTAAATGGAATATGAGAAAAACAAACGTAAGGATTTGATTAATATATATGTTATTTATTCAGGGTATTGAATAAAATTGGGAATCCAATTGTAATAAATGGTAATAATGTTGGTATTAGCTAATGAATTAAATTTCAATGCAATACCCATAAATGAATGGAATGAAATGAATGTATGTAAATGTATACTAGGTTATTTATCAAACAGAAGGAGAGAAAAGTAAATATCGAATTGATTGATGAATAAATATGCATCGAATAGTAATTGAATGTAAAGTTAATGGTAATTGTATAAAATCAATATAAGATAATGAATTGCAAAAATTGTGGGTTGATAATAAGGTGTGAATGGGAAAGTGATTGTATGGTAAATGAATGGGATTCAAATTATTTGAAAAAAATAAATGGGTACTTGGTAATAAATTTAAACAGACTTAAAAGTGGAATTTATTTAATTAATGGATATAACGGATAAGGATATACTTATAAATGTGGGATTAGGAGTTTCACCATTATGAGTTAGATACTTAGGTCGTTCAATTAAATCAGAAACCATTGCAATAAATATAAATTTAATGTTATGCAATAGAGATAAACAATTGGAAAATGTTAAAGTGTATATATATATATATATTAAAATAAATGGTACCCAGGACGGTAATATGATAAATAGTGGATTTAAGAATGGGAATCGGGATTTATTTATTTATATGGAAGCTTAAAGTCTAATAATTGAATTTAATTGCAACTAAATGAGATTGAATATAGTTAAATAATTCGTTATTTGAAATAAAGATAATGTGAGAAATTTGTGTGATAATTTGGAATCCAATATTTAATCCATTTGTTTGACAGGAATGAATGGAATACTAATTAATTTATTTAACTAAACGAAATTTTAGGATATTATTTATAAATTGGGAATTTAATGAAATTAAGGATTTATATTGAAATTTAAAAATTTACCTTCTTTAATTTGACATCTAAACTTGTTGGAATTTTGTAAATGATTAAGAATTTTTAAAAGTGATAAAATGGGTCAATTTTAGAATCTAAATATAAAATTGGATTTTTATTTTTATTTTAAATTTATTTAATTAATATAAAAATAGTCATTTTGGTCACGGACTCGGATTTCGACGAAACTAGTTTCATCGGATCCGTAACCGTGAATTATTATAGGGTTCAATTTTCGTAGCGATCGGACTTGTCGTTTGATCGTACGAACGTGAAACGCCTTGAAATCGATAAATTGAAATCAATTTAAAAATATTGATTTCAGCATAACTTCTTCATACAATGGAATTTGGATGTGAAACTTTTTCCATCGCGTTCAGAATATTTTAAAAAACACCTATTTCGATATGTGAGTTTACCAAATTTCGTTCCGGGGTCAGAACGGGCTTTTTGGGCCAATTATCGTTCAGCACGTTTGTTTATCGGATCCATCTACTCTATTTCTAACCTACCTAGGTAAACCCAGTTATAAACCGTAGCCTCCGTCTATTCTCATTTGTTTGTGCGTTCATTTTCTCAGTTCCACCTCTTCCCAATGGCTGCGAACCCTATATCCTAATTCAAATTTCAGAAATCAAATCCAAAGCCTAAAACTCAAAATCCTCAAAAAATTCTGAAAAAATATATATCGAACATCTCGACGATACGAATCAACGTTTGCTGTTTGTTTTTCGAGATTGCGCTTCGATTAGAGGGAAATTGTGGTCAAAGCTCAAAAATTTCGAAACCCTAGGCCAATTTGGGTCTTTTGATTCGAGCTATAATCAATGAAATCAGGTTGTGGGTATGGGAGAGATCGTGGTATGGAGCCGTTCAATGGTGGTTAGGTGGTATAGCTTGGTCGGAGATGGCCGATTTTTGGGGATTAGGGTTTCGAACCCTAGATCCAACAGCGGCGGCGGCGTGCAAATTGGGGACGACGACTTTGGAGAGGGGTGTGGCGCGGCACTATGGAGAGGTGGAGTTAGTGGCGTGGTCAATGGCAAGGCGTGGGAGGAGTTTCGGTCGGTCAAAGTTGACCTGGGAAGTTCTTACGCGAGTTAGGGTTCGCGTGATTAGGGTTTACGTGAGATGCTGCAGATGGTCACGTGTTTCTGATGACGTGGCGAGTATGCTATTGTTTTTATTTTATTTTATTTAATTCCTAATTCAAATTTTCAAATCTTAATAACTTTCGCATACGAAGTCGTATTTACGTGCGATTTTTTTTGTTAGGATCGTAATAAAATTTCGGATCTGTTGACGCTGGTTTGGATGAATTTGGAGACCGTCAAATTTTTGGGTTTAAATTGGATTTGAATCCAATTTAAATTCAAAAGGTGAGTGTTTTAACCCACTCACAACTTCTAAAATTTCTTATGTCTGTTAAATTGACTTAAGATATGAGTAGAAATTTATTTATGACTGTTTGGCATGTTTTATTCATCATCTCTGTTAAATCGCATTTATTTAATTTAACTGTTAAAATTTTATTTTTGCATATAAATTGACAGTTAAAATTTATTTATTTGCATATAAACTGATAGTTAAACAGTTACTAAATTTATTTTGAATATAAACTGTTAGTTAATAACTGTCATTTATTTCCTGTTATATTTTATATGCTATATATTGATGTTTGTTTTAAATTGATGATGATTGAAATAAATTGGTTGATGATTGATATTGGGTGAATGGATGATGTGTTCTATCTTATATAAACTGCAAGTTATCATGCATTTCCATTTCATTCGGGATTGCGGTTTTAAATGATACACAACCGCATTTTTTTAAATTGCGGATTGAAATGATAAATATCCGTATCACTTGACCATAGGACAGAAAATTATATGCAGGCACTGCGGTATATATATATATATATATATAATTATTTTTGAAATGATTTTTATGGTTTGGATATGATATGGTTTAATAAATATTAAATTTGGATATGATATAAATATATCTTATATATACATACAAAGTTAAATTGTTGAATTTAAGCTATGTATAAATCTGCTAAATAAAATCAATAAGTTGTAAAATGGCATTTGATAATTTATATTATACGATTTAGTACGAGTTTTAGTTCTTGTATATATATAGAGTTATAAATGGTTCAAATAAATTAAGATTGAAAGATAAATTGGAGATTTAATTGGAATTGAGCTTATTTGAAAATTTAACTCCATAAGTTGATGTAAACTTATTAAAATTGGAAATTTTAAAGGTATGATATTTATAACTGGATTTAATGAATAATTCTAGTATAAATAAATGTAAGGAAATTTTAGTGTTAATAAATTTAGTTTATTTTAAATGGTTATGGATTTATCATATAAACCTTTCAAACTAAATAATAGGAAAATGAATTGTTGATTTGAAACCCCAACCTTAGTTTTGAAATTCATTAAATACTCAAGGTTTGAAATATTGAAAATTGAAGTGTTTTATTTAAACCGAAAGAGGATATAAAGGTTATGGGTTTGGATTGAATTTAAAGTGAATAAAAATTGTGAAGGCGTGGAAATTATTTACTTTTAAAGAAATTTTAATTCGACTGTTTTATTTTATATGTTGTTGAATATCCAAACCATGTAAGTTTTGAAAGTTATGGTTTTAAACTATGGATTTCGAAGTATTATGTTGAAAGTTAAAATTCAAATATTTGGTTTCGAGGTATTATAAATTTTAAAGCGGCATGATTTTGGAAAAGAAATATATTTGAAATAAAAGGATATCATATTTATTTGGGTTTTAAAAGGAAATGATATCGTAATTATGGGTTTTGAAATGGATAATTATATTCTGGTTTTGAAAGTATAACTATTTTTAAATGACCGCGGTGTTATAATAACGTTTGGTTGTTAAAGAGACCGGGATTGAAAGTTGTCATACTCTCTGCCAACTTCGAAAACCACTTTAACAACCGTGTACGCGGTGGAGATTCTAGAATGAAGTAGGTTGGTGGCGGCGTTTCCTGTAAGGTAAATACGTGGACCCAACTCCCGTGAGTTGGCATAAGGTGGCTAAAACAGGAGCGATTGACGGGTTAATAAGGTAGCACCTTTGATCGGACACATCCCTTCGATATTATACTTTGACTTTTGGATTGATTCGGTGGCCACTTTTGATTTTATTTGGGGGTGTGGCTCGAGGTGGGTGGTAGCTGCGCGCTACGCGTTACCACCGACCCGGAAGCGTAATTGGTATATCTACCCTGGCATTGCCTAGTTGTGCCGTGTCACTTACCCTATCGCGCCTTGTATGAGTTTGGATTTCTCCCGTAGCCCGTGTGGTATCCTCTGGTGGCTTCCCGATCAGGAGGGACTATGATATTGGATGGACTACTGGGACTATTACGTGTTAAGGGGAATATTGGGTCACTCCTTAACGCTATTTAAAAGTATGTTTATTTTACTATAGACACTATTATAATAGCGAAATATTACTGCATAGTAAATAGTTTAACGGATCCTTAAGAGATGTGAATCCCGAGCGTCTTTTGAGCTACTGCACTCATATTTATTTCTGTTAATTTAACACACATAAGATCTTTTAGTTCTGACTCGAGTGTTTTTGTCTTTTTAAATTCGCTCGGGTCAATCCGAGCGTTTCAGGATTTGAAGATTTAGCTCTGGAGGACGAAGACGAAGATTTGTATTATTAATACTTATATTATTCCACTACACACTGTTCCGCTGCATTGATATTTTGGTATGTGAACTCTGATATTTATTGTATAAAGAAGAAGCAAATGTTTTGTAAACAGTTTTATGAACCATATATTGATTATTATATTTTATCCTTCTGCTGTGAGATTTTATTTTCTTTTTATTTCTTCTCTGTTTTTCTTATTTACCCCATAACAATTCGCTCTTCCGTATGGTTTGGATTGACATGTGTGTCTGCCATTGCACTTGGAGGGTGTAGCATGATAGGGGGTTCTCGCTTCCTGGTTTGGTAGCGAACGGTTGACTCTTACTCCTACATGTCCACGCGGGGGTTGGTGGTGCAGTCGAGAGGCTGGCCGTAAAGGCAGAACACAGGTACCAATGTTGCTACGGTGGGCATTACCCCACTGGCACGGCCCATTACAGTTGGTATCAGAGCTTTGGTTTAGCGATAAACCTTAGCTTTGTGGGGTTTGACTCTTTACTAATAGGGTAATAATACCCTATGGGAGTCGCTGAGTGTATAAATATATGAGAGAGCGTATTTGTTAGTGTTATAAAAGGTTTTAGTATTGTGTTAATCTGTTCCGTTCTGTATTTATAAATTCTGGTTGGTGCATGGGACACTGTGACATCAATAGGAATTTCTAAACACTTAATAGGACAGACCGACATAATATTTGTTTTTAATATAGGTGAATGAAATAACTTTACCTATTATATTTTCTATATATAAAAATATTTTATAAAGATATATTTTTGGTTGCTATAGATTGGGTGTTAGGTAATGAAAATATTAATAATAGTTGAAACTAAGTTGAAAATAAAATAAATGAAAAGTGGAAACTTAGAACTTAAGTTCCGGGGTTTTTGAAGATTTCCTTCAAATGATTTTGGAATATAATAATATTGTTTATAAGTATTTTTTGATATAAGTATTTCAATATAATTTGAAAAAAATTGTTTTAAAGAAAATAATTTTTGTACTTTCCTCTCTGTCGCTGGAAAATAATTTCGGTGATGACGGCCGCATCATCGACTTCCATTTTCGAGTTTCGAAGGGGAAATGCCACTGTAGTAGTTCCACTACAGATTCATTTTGAAAATATATAAATTTTGAATTGTTTTAAATATAATTATAGATATATAAGTTGTAAGAGTATATGTATCTATTATTTTTAAATAATTTGAAATTTAACCCGGTATTAAATTCTTAAATTTCCATTAATTAATTGTTTCAATTATTGTAGTGAATTAAACGTAGGTAATTAATGAATTAAAACCTCTAAAGGAAATAAGAGATTTAATGATAGGTTATAAATGGTATTAAATGAAAATTGAAATTATAACCTATGAAATAAAGAATATTATTATTGAACATTAAATTAATCATAGGTAATGAGAAAACTTGTACAACTTTCAAGTACATTCTTTAAAAACATATATAACTTACCAAATATTAAAACTTGAAATGTTCGATAGGAAATGTAATGAAAATTGTACAAGTAAAAATAGGCAATGAAGTATTCAATGAATTTGCTATTATAAATGAGAATTTAATGTTATAAACTTAAGTTATAATTGAAATTTTACTATAAGTGAATATAATTAAAGGTAAGTAATTCAAATAGATGAATATTAACTTAAGTAAATAAAATGGAAATGCTAAGAACTTAAATGGGACATGAATACTACTGATAAACAAATGTAAATAAATGAGGGCATGCAATAAATGAATGAATAATTATAATGAAATAAAAAGAACTGGCATGACCTGAGTTAATGGAAATGAATAATTGTAAGTAATAAGTGAAATTAAACGAAACAAACATTGAATGAGTAAATAAAATTAAAAGTTTGTTAGAAATTAATGTAAATTATAAAAGGAAAATTTATGTGGTATGAACAAAAAGAGAAATTAAACAACAAATGTATGAATGAAATTAATAAGGATAAAAAAATTTGTTGTTCAAATTGGCTGTTGTTTTTTTTGGTTTGTGGTTGTTTGGGTAAGGAAATTTAAAATTGTTTGGATGAATAAACAATCCATTTAGTTTCATCTAAGACTGTTGAGTAAATGATGAGTTAAGTAGCTTATTTTCATTCCGTACAATTTAAAGGTTCGAACCCGAATAACTATTTGTTTGTTTGATTGTATGGTTGTTTTGTATTTGTTGTATATACTGTTTGGGGAAATTGATGGTTGTTGTATTGATTTATTGTTAGTGATTGAAACCACTTAAATATTTCAGTTTATATAAATTGTTAACCCTTTAGATTTTATAAGTGAAATACAGGTTATGGAAGCAATTGCTACTGCTTTTGGTTTCATAATTAAGCGTAAATTGCCCGACAAATAGGTACGTTTTTGGATTACCGTTTATAGCGATATTTTATATATTTTCCCGTGTTGGGATATAATATTTTGGGTATTATATGTGATATTTTGTTATATTTAATATTTTATTTTCTCCCGAGCCTCTCCGTTCTAAGGAGACTCTGCCAAAATTTTCCGTAAATTTTGGACTTAGAAAAATTTGAAAATGTTTACAAACTTTAACAATTTATGTATAAAGGATTTAAATGGGTATAAATTGGTATATTTTATGTTAAATTATTTTGTTTGTAAACTTATTTGTTTATAAATTTAATTAAGAAAGATATTTTGTTTTCTTATTTCTTCTTTTCCCTTCTTTTCCTTTTCATGGACGAAAAGTTTTGAGTGGGGGAGTGTAACGACCCGTAAATTTCGACAATTTAATTTGTTTATTTAATAGGATTTTTGTAATTTATTTTTTTAGAAACAATAAAGGGGATAAATAAATGTTAAAATGAAGGCTAAAATGAATTATGTAAATGGTAACTTAAAACCTATTTATAGAAATTTGAATAAAATCCAAATGAATTAAGTAGGAAAAAGATTCTTACCTGGATATAAAAACTTAATATGAGAAATTAATGAAAATATTAAATTGATTTAATGCAATAAAAGAGTGTAAACGGTAATTGGAATAAATTAAGGAATCATGTTAGTGCAAGTTAATAATTTATGACTTGAATGAAATTCCAATTCAATAAAATCATTTAAATGTTATGATTTAATTTTAAATGGAATATGAGAAAAACAAATGTAAGGATTTGATAATATATATATTATTTATTCAGTGTATTGAATAAAATTGGGAATCCAATTGTAATAAATGGTAATAATGTTGGTATTAGCTAATGAATTAAATTTCAATGCAATACCCATAAATGAATGGAATGAAATGAATGTATGTAAATGTATACTAGGTTATTTACCAAATAGAAGGAAAGAAAAGTAAATATCGAATTGATTGATGAATAAATATGCATCGAATAGTAACTGAATGTAAAGTTAATGGTAATTGTATAAAATCAATATAAGATAATGAATTGCAAAAATTGTGGGTTGATAATAAGGTGTGAATGGGAAAGTGATTGTATGGTAAATGAATGGGATTCGAATTATTTGGAAAAAAGTAAATGGGTACTTAGTAATAAATTTAAACAGACTTAAAAATGGAATTTATTTAATTAATAGATATAACGGATAAGGATATACTTATAAATGTGGGATTAGGAGTTTTACCATTATGAGTTAGATACTTAGTTCGTTCAATTAAATCAGGAACCATTGCAATAAATATAAATTTAATGTTATGCAATAGAGATAAACAATTGGAAAATGTTAAAGTATCTGGATATATATATTAAAATAAATGGTACCCAGGATGGTAATATGATAAATAGTGGATTTAAGAATGGGAATCAGGATTTATTTATTTATATGGAAGCTTAAAGTCTAATAACTGAATTTAATTGCAATTAAATGAGATTGAATATAGTTAAATAATTCGTTATATGAAATAAAGATAATGTGAGAAATTTGTGTGATAATTTGGAATCCAATATTTAATCCATCTGTTTGACAGGAATGAAGGGAATACCAATTAATTTATTTAACTAAACGAAATTTTAGGATATTATTTATAAATTGGGAATTTAATGAAATTAAGGATTTACATTGAAATTTATAAATTTACCTTCTTTAATTTGACATCTAAACTTGTTGGAATTTTGTAAATGATTAAGAATTTTTAAAAGTGATAAAATGGGTCAATTTTATAATCTAAATATAAAATTGGAATTTTTTTTATTTATTTTAAATTTATTTAATTAATATAAAAATAGCCATTTTGGTCACGGACTCGGATTTCGACGAAACTAGTTTCATCGGATCCGTAACAGTGAATTATTATAGGGTTTCAATTTTCGTAGCGATCGGACTTGTCGTTTGATCGTACGAATGCGAAACGCCTTGAAATCGATAAATTGAAATCAATTTGAAATCAATTTGAAAATATTGATTTCAGCATAACTTCTTCATACGATGGAATTTGTACATGAAACTTTTTCCATCGCGTTCAGAATATTTTAAAAAAAACCTATTTCGATATATGAGTTTACCAAATTTCGTTCCGGGGTCAGAACGGGCTTTTTGGGCCAATTATCGTTCAGCACGTTTGTTTATCGGATCCATCTACACTATTTCTAACATACCTATATAAACCCAGTTATAAACCCTAGCCTCCGTCTATTCTCATTTGTTTGTGCTTTCATTTCCTCAGCTCCTCCTCTTCTTAATGGCTGCAAACCTTAGATCCTAAATCAAATTTCAAAAATCAAATCCAAAGCCTAAAATTCAAAATCCTCAAAAAATTCTGAAAAAAATATATATCGAACATCTCGACGATACGAATCAACGTCTGTTATTTGTTTTCAAGTTTGCGCTTCGATTAGCAGGAAATTGCGGTCAAAGCTCAAAAATTTCGAAACCCTAGGCCAATTGGGGTCTTTTGGTTCGAGCTATAATCGATGAAATTGGGTTGTGGGTATGGGAGAGATCGTGGTATGGAGTAGTTCGATGGTGGTTACGTGTTATAGCTTGGTCGAAGATGGCCGATTTTTGGGGATTAGGGTTTCGAACCCTAGATCCAACAGCGGCGGCGGCGTGCAAATTGGGGACGGCGGCTTTGGAGAGGGGTGCGACGCGACACTATGGTGAGGTGGAGTTAGTGGCGTGGTCAACGGCGAGGCGTGGGAGGAATTTCGGCCGGTCAAAGTTGACGTGGGAAGTTCTTACGCGAGTTAAGGTTCACGTGATTAGAGTTTACGTGAGATGCTGCAGATGGTCGCGTGTTTATGATGACGTAGCGAGTATGCTATTGTTTTTATTTTATTTTATTTAATTCCTAATTCAATTTTTTAAATCTTAATAACTTTCGCATACGAATTCGTATTTACGCGCGATTTGTTTTTTTAGGATCGTAATAAAATTCCGGATATGGTGACGCTGGTTTGGATGAATTTGGAGACCGTCAAATTTTTGGGTTTAAATTGGATTTGAATCCAATTTAAATTCAAAAGGTGAGTGTTCTAACCCACTCACAACTTCTAAAATTTTCTATGTCTGTTAAATTGACTTAAGATATGAGTAGAAATTTATTTATGACTGTTTGGCATGTTTTATTCATCATCTTTGTTAAATCGCATTTATTTAATTTAACTGTAAAAATTTTATTTTTGCATATAAATTGACAGTTAAAATTTATTTATTTGCATATAAACTGATAGTTAAACAGTTACTAAATTTATTTTGAATATAAACTGTTAGTTAATAACTGTCATTTATTTCCTGTTATATTTTATATGCTATATATTGATGTTTGTTTTAAATTGATGATGATTGAAATAAATTGGTTGATGATTGATATTGGGTGAATGGATGATGTGTTCTATCTTATATAAACTGCAAGTTATCACGCATTTCCATTTCATTCTGGATTGTGATTTGAAATGATGTACAACCGCATTTTTTTTAAATTGCGGATTAAAATGATAAATATCCGTAGCACTTGACCATAGGATAGAAAATTATATACATGCACCGCGGTATATATATAAAATTATTTTTGAAATGATTTTTATGGTTTGGATATGATACGGTTTAATAAATATTAAATTTGGATATGATATAAATATATTTTATATATACATACAAAGTTAAATTGTTGAATTTAAGCTATGTATAAATCTGCTAAATAAAATGAATAAGTTGAAAATGGCATTTGATAATTTATATTATACGATTTAGTACGAGTTTAAGTTCTTGTATATATATAGAGTTATAAATGATTCAAATAAATTAAGATTGAAAGATAAATTGGAGATTTAATTGGAATTGAGCTTATTTGAAAATTTAACTCCATAAGTTGATGTAAACTTATTAAAATTGGAAATTTTAAAGGTGTGATATTTATAACTGGATTTAATGAATAATTCTAGTATAAATAAATGTACGGAAATTTTAGTGTTAATAAATTTAGTTTATTTTAAATGGTTATGGATTTATCATATAAACCTTTCAAACTAAATAATAGGAAAATGAATTGTTGATTTGAAACCCCAACCTTAGTTTTGAAATTCATTAAATACTCAAAGTTTGAAATATTGAAAATCGAAGTGTTTTATTTAAACTGAAAGAGGATATAAAGGTTATGGGTTTGGACTAAATTCAAAGTGAATAAAAATTGTGAAGGCGTGGAAATTATTTACTTTTAAAGAAATTTTAATTCGACTGTTTTATTTTATATGTTGTTGAATATCCAAACCATGTAAGTTTTGAAAGTTAGGGTTTTAAACTATGGATTTCGAAGTATTATGTTGAAAGTTAAAATTCAAATATTTGGTTTCGAGGTATTATAAATTTTAAAGTGGCATGATTTTGGAAAAGAAATATATTTGAAATAAAAGGATATCATATTTATTTGGGTTTTAAAAGGAAATGATATCGTATTTATGGGTTTTGAAATGGATAATTATATTCTGGTTTTGAAAGTATAACTATTTTTAAATGACCGCGGTGTTATAATAACGTTTGGTTGTTAAAGAGACCGGGATCAGAAGTTGTCATACTCTCTGCCAACTCCGAAAACCACTTTAACAACCGTGCACGCGGTGGAGATTCCAGAATGAAGTAGGTTGGTGGCGGCGTTTCTTGTAAGGTAAATACGTCGACCCAACTCCCGTGAGTTGACATAAGGTGGCTAAAACAGGAGCGATTGACGGGTTAATAAGGTAGCACCTTTGATCGGACACATCCCTTCGATATTATACTTTGACTTTTGGATTGATTCGGTGGCCACTTTTGATTTTATTTGGGGGTGTGGCTCGAGGTGGACGGTAGCTGCGCGCTACGCGTTACCACTGACCCGGAAGCATAATTGGTATATCTACCATGACATTGCCTAGTTGTGCCGTGTCACCTACCCTATCGCGCCTTGTACGAGTTTGGATTTCTCCCGTAGCCCGTGTGGTATCCTCTGGTGGCTTCCCGATCAGGAGGGACTATGATATTGGATGGACTACTGGGACTATTACGTGTTAAGGGGAATATTGGGTCACTCCTTAACGCTATTTAAAAGTATGTTTATTTTACTATAGACACTATTATAATAGTGAAATATTACTACATAGTAAATAGTTTAACGGATCCTTAAGAGATGTGAATCCCGAGCATCTTTTGAGTTACTGCACTCATATTTATTTCTGTTAATTTAACTCACATGAGATCTTTTAGTTCTGACTCGAGTGCTTTTGTCTTTTCAAATTCACTCGGGTCAGTCCGAGCGTTTCAGGATTTGAAGATTTAGCTCTGGAGGACGAAGATGAAGATTTGTATTATTAATATTTATATTATTCCACCACACATTGTTCCGCTGCATTGATATTTTGGTATGTGAACTTTGATATTTATTGTATAAAGAAGAAGCAAATGTTTTGTAAACAGTTTTATGAACCATATATTGATTATTATATTTTATCCTTTCGATGTGAGATTCTATTTTCTTTTTATTTCTTCTCTGTTTTTCTTATTTACCCCATAACAATCCGCCCTTCCGTATGGTTTGAATTGACATGTGTGTCGATTTAAAGCGTGCGAAAAGGCGGGACGTTACAAATATACTATGTAAATAATTTATATAAAATGAAAAATATTTTGAAAATTAACTTTTAAATTTTATAAAATTATTTTGTCATGAAAAAAAGATCTCGACCAAAAAATGAGAATTAAATAAGATTAATTTTCCTATTTCTAAAATTTATTATAGTATCCGGCCGAAAAGAATTAATTAATAAAAATAAATTTCGACTGCAAATAAGTTTGGAAAAAATTTTCAAACCTCAAAATATCATGCTAGATTTTTTGAAAATTTAAAATTTGAGTAATCTATTTTGAAATATTTTTATTAATATTTTATTATTTTTTGACTACTTAATCAATATATATATACTAATATAATAAAATTATATTTTGCTATGCATATGATCTAGAAATTTTAAAAAATATATTTAATTTAATTAATATATATATATATATATATACGTATATATTTAGATATTATAAATAAGCTTATGAATAAATAACACACAAACACACACACACACACACACACATATATACATATATATATATATATATATATATATATATATATATATTTCATGAAAAAGTGTTATTCTGCCGTTGTAATACACGCACCTATATATATTACTTCATAATTAAAAAAAATTATATTTTGTATATATACATATATATTATTTCAATATTTATTACATAATACATACATACATGCATACATATACATACATGTGTATATATATATATAAATCATTAATATTTTACATATATAAGTAAGTTATATATATGTGTGTATATATATATGTGTGTGTGTTTAAATATTTACATTAAATAAAAGTAACACACATATATATATACGGTGATTTGTAGTATTTATATAAATAACAAGTCTAACTGCATACATATATTTGGACAACATACAACACATATTGGATAAGCTAATATATCCATTGCGATGTAAATCCCAACACACACACACATGTATGTTATATCTTGCATGGGTTATCATGATGCACATGCACATAGACACATATATGTATATGATATATATGTGTACGTTTAGTGTTTAAAATATGAATTTAATAAAACTCTACGTAACTTATAAATTTTAATAAAATAAGATATTTTATTTGAATAAAATTTTCAAATGTTTAAATAAATTAGACTTTATAGGCCCAATAAAGATCCAATAGGCTAATTTATTTTAAAATTCACCTATCGCTTCCGCTGCAGGCTGGCCCAATCATACTCTTTTACCTCTGGTAGACATGTGGATGAGTTGCATTTAAACACTATGTAAGGAGTCGCCTTTTCGACTCTTAAAATTTGACACTAATACATCCATGGTATTCACGTGCAGAACATCCAACTGCTAGAAAGGAAAATTGTTAGGTAAAAGAAAGAAAAGATAGAACATAATCTCACACCTTGATGAGAAAAATATATAATACACACAAGATATTTACAAAAGGAAATCGTCTTTATAATACGTATATAATAAAAATCAAAGTACACCAATCTATCATCAGTCCTGGATAGTTATAACAGCATGTCCTTACAATTGCTGATAAATACAAACAGAAATCGAGAACAACAAAACGAAGGAAGAATATAAGATATATAACTACCTTAAAGAGAATCCAGCTCATCTCTTGAAAGCTCCAAAGTATCCAACTAAATCTGAAAAATACGCTTGGGCTGATCCAAGCATTATAAGAAAATAACGCCTGGTCAGTCTAGTAAACGAACATGATAAAAGTTGAATCAAATCATATTGATTTCTATATTTGAAAACCCTTTCAAAATAAAGGGTATCTCGTAAGACCACGCCACACATAAACATGGATGAGTTTTTATCTTACGATAACTAGGCCATTTGTATTAGGATATCCAATGATATTATAATAATGTCTATAGGTTTAAAATATCAATAATCAAATAGCTATGATTTGTGTACATCACAATAATAATTGGTATACAATCGAAAATCGAAGGCGCTTATATGGTGAATGGATTCCAACAAATGGTAAGGTAAGGGACTACCTTCCAAAAATAGTACACCTCTAGATAAAATGTACCCGAGGACGAAAACTTTTCGACCTCTGCCAACACAGAACCGGCTTGCTTCTTACTGGATAATACCGAATATATCGTCACTCCGGTTGCTTTCCAACCTTTATAGAGAGCTCTCACGCACAATCATATCCTTAATATGATGATCTAGAAAGGTGTTGCACACCCTCATGGGAGTGACCAACATAGCCTTGCTACATCCCTTAGGCTAAGCTTTTACCTTTAGCAATTTCCACTTGGAATGCTTACACTACCCTCAAGGCAGAACTGCAATGCCAACATTCATCCATACAAGTTCGTTCTTGGTCTGAATGAAAATGAAGGCACTACTTCTACTACATCCATTTTAGAATAACCCTCAGGATGATCTCTATCCTTCTGATTCTAATGTTGATCTTTTTGAGTTAGATAATCCTTTTACCAAAGAGGAAATTTGGAAAGCTATTAATTACATGCCAGGTGGTAAATCTCCCGGTCCAGATGGATTCCCTTCTTTTTTTTACAAAACATTTTGGGATGTTTAAAATTAGACTTGATTAGCACGTTTAACGAATTCTATACTGGAAAATTTCAATTAGAAAGATTTAATTTTGCAAATGTTATTTTATTGCTCAAAAAAGTTGGTGCCGATAATTTAAAAGATTTCAAACCTATTTCATTAATTAACTATTTAGTTAAAATTATTTCAAAAGTTTTAGCTAATAGACTTAGTATACGAATGAACGATCAAATTGACTGTTCTCAAACTGCTTTCATTAAGGGGAGGAATATCACAAATTGTGTGGCTATTGTTCAAGAATACATTAATCACTGTTGTAAGAATAATATAACTTGTGTGATTCTAAAATTGGACTTTGCAAAAGCCTTTGATTCAGTTGATTGGGAGTTTCTAGTTGATATGTTTCATGCTAGAGGTTCAGTCATAGATGGATTATCTGGATCATGAATTTATTTACAACTGGTAACTCTAGTATTATGGTTAATGGTATTTTATGTAATAAAAGTCAATCTTGTAGACTACAATAGCCTATAATTTTTGCTTGATGATAATAAACATATATATATATATATTTGTTTAAATGTAATTATTATTGTACTATTTTAATTTTCGACATAATCAAATAAATATTTGTTGAATAAAATAAATAACTCGAAATTCTTATGTAAACAAATATTTGATTCAAACAAATATTTTATTACACATTCAAATAGTACAAATTTAATCTCTCACTATATTTACACAACTTCAAATACAAGTTTCAATTACAACTATTATCACTTTGCAATTTTTACCTCACTACATAATTCACTCATCATTCATATTTGATCTTCAACTCTGTTCCAGCCTGTATCCACATCTGAACTATCTGCAAAATAAACACTAACGCAGTTAAATTGAAAAAGAAATATTTTGCACTGCACAATGAAATGTATGTTTAGAAATATTGTTTTGCCTTAGTTATTTGGATTATTCGTCGTCATTTTTTTATTTTTAACTAGAATAAAAAATATGCGAACATCTTGTGACATGCATAGTGTATCACTGTACATGCCACAAGGTTGTGCACATCGATGTATACTTGCTTGTTAAAATAGCAGGGACAGGTGGGCATAAGGTCAAACCAAAGCCAAGAATGGATTCAACTCAAGTGCAAATGCAACTCAACTAGACCAGTCAACATCAATGAAGACTTCATTCACACGGAAGCAGACCACGAAATGTACAAAGGCACAACGAGAACAAGGGCTGCAACCAGACCATCACACAAAGTATACATGCACTGATACGTGTGCAAGCACACATGGGCATAAGCAGTTGTGAAAACAAGGGATGCAACGCAGACCGGATCAATTCAGACATGCTCACAAGTTCAATAGAACCGGACTGCAACAACATAGAAATGGAGCAATGGAGCATACAAACAAAAACTGACCAAGCTACCACATAAAAGAAATCAAGCATGAACACAATGGAGCATGAAAAAAATACAGGCATGAAAACTGTCACGATCCTATATGTAATGGCCCGTTTTTCCGTACCCTTTGAATCGACAATAAACCACACATGTCCAACTCAAATTGCACGAAAAGACGGATCATTAAGGGTAGAAAGAAAAATAAAGAAAGAACAGAATCTCACATGAATGAAATAACATATATTATTTCAATAATAATCTTTACAGCGGAAAATTTTAAATACAACATCAAAGTCTAACCTAAATTCAGCTTGGACAGTTATAAACATCTGTCCTTACAAATTGCTGACAAACATTAAATAAAATGCACTAAACAAAGCGGATAGTAGAATACGTCTATACGACGATGAAGATCTTCAGCTCTCCTCTGGAAACTCCAACCGTCTTCAACTAAACCTGAAACTACTCGGATCTGACCCGAGTATTAAAAATACCCGGATCAGGCTTGATAAACCAGCGTGAGATACTCAAACTTTTAAAATGACTATGTTATCAAAACCTTTGAAAAGAAGGGTATCTCATAAGACCACGCTCACACATAAACACAGACGGGTTTTTACCTTATGATAACCAAAACACTTCATACCAAAATACACTTGATATTTTTTTTATGACATTCTTTTGAAAACACTTTTCAAATAAACTTATTCAAATAAGATGTCAATATCTGGATTAAGTCTAAGGTAATATATCCAGACTAGGTCAACGGAATATATGATACCAAAAAGGGGTAGCTGAAATGTTTGCAAGTCATTACAGCTATTATGGGAATACAATCAAAACCGTAAATATCGTCTTGAGTTTGGATTTCCAACATGATAGGAAACTAGTGACCTTTTCTCCGATCCACGCATAACAAACATAGTTCCCACAGTGCCTTAATCGCTTTTCTCAAACAAGTCACTTGGAAACTATACTTGCTACACTATAAATGATAACCGGTAGTTCCCTGCTTTTCTCAAGCTAACCACTTTATCCACATGGGGCAACAAATGCCTTGAGGCCTAGACGTATCTGGTACCTAGGGCTCAGAACATCTGATAACCCAAATCACTACTATTCGAAATGCGAGCATACATCTGACCACATAGAATCCCATCATAACCGAGGTGTGAGGCTTACGAAGCTACGATCAATTTCTTCAAAGCCACGTTTTTCATACAAAACCACGCTTTGATCATAACAAGTTCCACTTTGAATGCCACACTACCATTCCTTTGATCACTATTTGACACCCACAAAAATACAACCCTTAATCTTGTACGTCTCAAGGAGGGTGTTAAGCTAAGAGAAATTGCCTTCTCCGCCACCACTGATGTACATTTGCAAAAGACAAACGTTGTGTCTCAGAAATGCAATGTCGGATATTCGTCCATACAAGTTCGTTCTAGGGCTGAACGAAACCGAAGGCACTTTTCTCGGCCATTACTAGGCGAGAAGCCCTTGCAATCCGAAAAATCTCCATCACGAGGAGACTACTGCTATAAATAACTCTATAATGGTGGCCAATCAGAGCATGTTCAACAAGCAGTCTTCACGCTATGAAGATCCACGGTCTTCAATAATCATCATCTTCAACATGTCTTCACTTTCGAACGTATACATTGGTTCGAAGTGGTTTTCGGATAGGAATCATCCAAATCCAACTTCGGTTCCTTCGAAGTCAATCATCGCTTTAAAAGATGTTAAGTTCATACGTGGATATCAATCATCAATCAATTACTTCATCTTTTATCTTAATCGAATATCTTTCTTAGATATATTCTTTTCAATTAATTCCATTTTCTTTTCAAATGTATATGGAACCATTAAGCCTCATTTATCAATCATTTGATTTATTTAAACCTTTCTTAAATCATGGAATAATTCCAAATCATTTACTCTTTTACTGAGGAAAGCTTTTCCAAATCATTCATTTAATCTTAATCAAAGATTTCTTATATTCAAGTTATAACCTTTAACTTAGGCAAAATATTCTCAAATCATTCATTAAATCTAAATCAAAAATTTTCTTATTTTAACTTCAAATCATATTTTTACAAATCGAAGACTTTCATAACATAGTACTACTGCCATCTTAGATATGGTAAATTTCACCTCCAGCGACTAATGGAAAGTTTCACCTCCAGGGACTAATGGCAAGTTTCATCTCCAGGGACTAATGGAAAGTAATAATACATCATGAATATCTTTGTCTTTTAACCTGAAAAAACTTAAATATGATCTTTTTAGAGCATCCGGGCTTTCCTTTCGATCTATTCCACCTGTCGCCCAAAAAGAGAAAACATAGGCCAGGTAAGTTCAGGGCACTGGTTGCTTCATCCCTAATCTTAGTTAAACAACTTGTTTACCTTCCCAGATCTCATAGGCGGGACAAATGTACTAGTCGTTTTCGCATACTCAGTTTGTTATTACATTCAATATTCTTCACTTTTTGTTTAAGTGTTACAACCAATTTCTCTTAACCGTTTATTCAAACTATTATTACAACTTCCAAATCATTTTTAAATAACTTAATTATTCTTTTAAAATCATTCACAAAATATACAGGAAAGAATTGTTAAGTTTAAAACTATATTTCAAAAGTTATAGAATTCGTAGCAGAAAAGTGCTATAGAAAGTGCTATATAAGCTTATTTGATTTAAACAACTTTTAAATATTTGAAAATTCATATTTTTCATTCCAAATCTCTTTCAAACCATTTTAATAGATTTATCAAATTTATTTCATATCTTTAATCATTTAAAAATATCATTTATAAAGAAATCCCATTTTGGATTCTGAACTGCAAAACCGCGATGTTTTTAGAAATTTGTTTTGGACATATTTCAAAATCTACTTGACGAAATCTTGATTTTCTTTCTTCTTTGAAAAACTGTAGATATAATAGACCGGAAAATTCTTATCTTGAAGAATTCCGAGCTATATTTCACTTTGTACACACGTTTAACTTTTATGGCGCGAAATCGCAAACTACCGTTACGCGACGCGCATAGTTTTGACTTGTTTTTCAATTTCTTTTCAAACTTCTTGGAAACACTTTTAAATGTTTATAAAACATTTCTAAATCATTTTAAACTCATTTTAACCAACATTTCCATCATTTCAAATTCATTTTATATTATAATATTATATTATTATAATATCATTTTCAATCTTTTTAGATATTTGAAATCATTAAGAGGCTAAATAATTTCCATACACACATTTGTATGAATTTAATTCTCATTTAATTAACCATGGTTAATTACTAATCATTTCTCTTATCATTTATCAAACAAATTATCAGCCACATAATCAATCACATAATCAACCAATTTGCAACCAACTTATCAAACACTCATATAACATATTTAAACTTTTCAAATCATTTTACTTGAAATAACTTATGGATTAATTAGTAAATAAGAGTACTCACTTATAACTTAACCAATTCTTTCTACCAACATTTATTTGCAACAACACTTCACTTAAATCCTATTATCTTCACCAAATCTTTTCCGTAGACTTTCCTTTTGATTCCGGCAGCACTTCCTTCTCTTTTTCTTGCTCCGAAGCTTCACGAATTTGCTTTCTCCCTCCCTAGGTTCGGCCTTGCCTATTCCACTCCTTCCTTCATTATTTTTTTTACTTCTTAGATGCTAAACCATGTTTAAACGGTATTTTAAGGTCTTTGACAAAATTTGATGGTGTTTGGAGTTGATTTGATATGGTTTTGAAAAAGTTAGTAAGGATATGGAAGAGAAGAAGAAGCCATTAAAGAAAGCTTCAAGGAGGAAGAAGAAGAATGTAGAAATGTGTAAAGAAAGTGGAAGAATGGTGGTCTTATTTATAGAAAAGCTTTTGGATTAAAATAATATTTTGTAAAAAGACCAAAATACCCTTACTTACTTATAAAGTAATCTTATTTTTTTCAACACTTAACATCACATTTCAAATCATTACTCTATGTCATTTTCACTTATATATTAAGTAAAGTAAGTAATAATTATGTTTCTTTGATTTGTTGTTTTGCTTTTTGCTTTGAAATGACATTTTTGTCTTTTTGTGCTTACTTTTTCTTAATTGTTTTCTAGAAGTTTCTTGTTTAGTAAAATTAAACTTGATTAGTAAATTAGTTAATACTTATACTATTTGAATATATGTTTCTATATAAGAAAATAAATGTGCGACGATGTTGCGACAACTTTTAATCGACAAAACGTCGTTTTTCGACAAAATGTTTTATGGTCACATTTTGACGTTTTAGTTAAACTATTTATTTATGTAAACCAAATTTAGAAATAAATTAATATAATGCTATTTAAAAATATAAACGCTCATCAATTAATTAAGATAATTTATTTAACCATTGAAACATACTTTTATGAAATCAGCATTTTTTCACTTTTGTCGTTATAAGCAAATGTTACTATTTTTATGTTTGTTTCTACTTCCAAATCCTATCGAATATTATTTAAACCATAAAACCTTTTATATTTTATATTTAAAATCACTCTAAATAATATATTTCAAAGCGGTCAAATTCTGGGTCGTTACACTATATGTGCTGAGAAGATGGCATTTAATGCTCATACTTCCATCCTTGTTAACATACAATCCCATTTTGATTTTTGTAAGTACTATTTTGTTTTATTTTATAGATTTTTTTCTTGTTTATATTTTTGTTTACAATCTACTTGGCTGATTTGCTTTGCTTATACAAAATTGTTCTAGTTATTATTTTTTTCTTGCATACATACCCATCTATATGTTTTTCCTTATGTTGCTATGTAACCATAAAATCTTATTAACATAAATTCTAAATTTTTATTTATGTTCAAAGTTTAACTATCAACATTAAATTTATAACATATATATTATTTTATGGTTCAATACAAATTCTTATTTGTTATATGTTTTTATTTATTATTATTTATTTAAAACTTAAACTATCAAATATTTATTTATATCCATATATCTTTCTTTTATTTAATATCAATATTCTTTTGAAACTTCTCAAATTAAACTCAAAAGTTCAAACAATTTATCAAATTTAAATTAAAAAATTTTGGGATGTTACAAAAAAACATAGCAGCGGAGCAATGAATGCAAAGCAACAATCAAGTTCAGTTTCAACACAGCAATGGTCAGAGCATATGCAAGGTCAGATATCAACATATGGAGCACCGAATATAGACATGAAACATAGGAGACATCAAAATCGCAATCAAGCCAATAAGTCTAACAAACATAGTGTAGACCAACCAAGTGCAATATGACAGCAAGTATGCACATGGCATTGGGCAATTTTAATCGAAGCAATGCTAGGATAACAAAACCAGATCAATGATATAACTCAAACAAAACAAAACATAAAGTCCAAGCAGTTCAACATGAATAAATATAGGTTCAGTTTCAGTATACTGAAGTGCACCAAACACTGCAATGATTAGTACACTCTCATATACACATGTATACATACACACACATATATGTATACTAATATATCAGTTCAGGTATGTAGGCATGAAAACAGGACAACCAAAATTGATGCCAGAGAATACAAGTGCACCAGACAAATGCAAATGAACATGTGCAGTATCATCTACATGATGCAAGTGAACAAGTGCATTGAATAATCAAGTGACAACAGTTTTTCAAAGAGATGCAACAATTTAAGTCAAATCACACACATATATACATACATATATGTATGTTTGTATATACATGGAGACATAAGATTTAACTCGAAGAAAATCACAATGCGTATGGTCAGAAATTGGAATAACAGCATAGTGAATTGATAAAGTAATATCAAAACCAGAAAGTCAACAAGCGTTCAAAGCATAAACAAAATAGATGCGAATATATATATATATATATCAATATATTTGAATATATATCACAAGTGAACAAATCAGACTTCAAGAAGTCAAAACAAACCCGAAATCAGTGTGTATGTGTGCGTGTCAAATTCAAGTGCCAAGATGGAAGGGATCGATGAACAAGTTGGAGAAAAGGACGGAATGATTCAAATCAATTCAAGCAAATTCGAATTTATTAGAAATATATGGAGTAACATGTATACAATGAAGATATCAGAATTTATCACAATCATTCAATCGAAAATCAAATGGCCGAGTAAAGAAATTGAAAAATTCAAACCAAATTATATGGAAACCATGGAATAATTCCAAATCATTTACTCTTTTACTGAGGAAAACTTTTCCAAATCATTCATTTAATCTTAATCAAAGATTTCTTATATTCAGGTTATAACCTTTAACTTAGGCAAAATATTCTCAAATCATTCATTAAATCTAAATCAAAGATTTTCTTTTTTTAACTTCAAATCATATTCTTACAAATCGAAGACTTTCATAACATAGTACTACTGCCATCTTAGATATGGTAAATTTCACCTCCAGGGACTAATGGAAAGTTTCACCTCCAGGGACTAATGAAAAGTTTCATCTCCAGGGACTAATGGCAAGTAATCCTACATCATGAATATCTTTGTCTTTTAACTTGGAAAAACTTAAATATGATCTTTTTAGAGCATCCGAGCTTTCCTTTCGATTTATTCCACCCGTCGCCCAAAAAGAGAGAACATAGGCCAGGTAAGTTCAGAGAACTGGTTGCTTCATCCCTAACCTTAGCTAAACACCTTGTTTACCTTCCCGGATCTCATAGGCGGGACAAATGTACTAGTCGTTTTCGCATACTCAGTTTGTTATTACATTCAATATTCTTCACTTTTTGTTTAAGTGTTACAACCAATTTCTCTTAACCGTTTATTCAAACTCTTATTACAACTTCCAAATCATTTTTAAATAACTTAATTATTATTTTAAAATCATTCACAAAATATATAGGAAAATATTGTTAAGTTTAAAACTTTATTTCAAAAGTTATAGAATTCGTAGCAGAAAAGTGCTATAGAAAGTGCTATATAAGCTTATTTGATTTAAACAACTTTTAAATATTTGAAAATTCATATTTTTCATTCCAAATATCTTTCAAACCATTTTAATAGATTTATGAAATTTATTTCATATTTTTAATCATTTAAAAATATCATTTATAAAGAAATCCCATTTTGGATTCCGAACTGCAAAACCGCGATGTTTTTAGAAAATTGTTTTGGACGTATTTCAAAATCTACTTGACGAAATCTTGATTTTCTTTCTTCCTTGAAAAACTATGGATATAATAGACCGGAAAATTCTTATCTCGAAGAATTCCGAGCTATATTTCACTTTGTACACAAGTTTAACTTTTTATGGCGCGAAATCGCAAACTACCGTTACGCGGCGCGCATAGTTTTGACTTGTTTTTCAATTTCTTTTCAAACTTCTTGGAAACACTTTTAAATGTTTATAAAACATTCCTAAATCATTTTAAACTCATTTTAACCAACATTTCCATCATTTCAAATTCATTTTATATTATAATATTATATTATTATAATACCATTTTCAATCTTTTTAGATATTTGAAATCATTAAGAGGCTAAATAATTTCCATACACACATTTGTATGGATTTAATTCTCATTTAATTAACTATGGTTAATTACTAATCATTTCTCTTATCATTTATTAAACAAGTTATCAGCCACATAATCAATCACATAATCAACCAATTTGCATCCAACTTATCAAACACTCATATAACATATTTAAACTTTTCAAATCATTTTACTTGAAATAACTTATGGATTAATTAGTAAATAAGAGTACTCACTTTTAACTTAACCAATTCTTCCTACCAATATTTATTTGCAACAACACTTCACTTAAATCCTGTTATCTT
Source organism: Allium cepa (assembly GCA_030765085.1). Taxonomy (NCBI): domain Eukaryota; kingdom Viridiplantae; phylum Streptophyta; class Magnoliopsida; order Asparagales; family Amaryllidaceae; genus Allium; species Allium cepa. The sequence continues at coordinate 270,999,935 of CM060932.1, forward strand.
CACCAAATCTTTTCCGTAGACTTTCTTTTTGATTCCGGCAGTACTTCCTTCTCTTTTTATTGCTCCAAAGCTTCACGAATTTGCTTTCCTCCTTCCCTAGGTTCGGCATTGCCTATTCCACTCCTTCCTTCATCATTTTTTTACTTCTTAGATGCTAAACCATGTTTAAATGGTATTCTAAGGTCTTTGGCAAAATTTGATGGTGTTTGGAGTTGATTTGATATGGTTTTGAAAAAGTTAGTAAGGATATGGAAGAGAAGAAGAAGCCATTAAAGAGAGTTTCAAGGAGGAAGAAGAAGAAGGTAGAAATGTGTAAAGAAAGTGGAAGAATGGTGGTCTTATTTATAGAAAAGCTTTAGGATTAAAATAATATTTTGTAAAAAGACCAAAATACCCTTACTTACTTATAAAGTAATCATATTTTTTTCAACACTTAACATAACATTTCAAATCATTACTTTATGACATTTTCACTTATATATTAAGTAAAGCAAGTAATAATTATGTTTCTTTGATTTGATGTTTTGCTTTTTGATTTAAATGACATTTTTGTCTTTTTGTGTTTACTTTTTCTTAATTGTTTTCTAGAAGTTTCTTATTTAGTAAAAGTAAACTTGATTAGTAAATTAGCTAATACTTATACTATTTGAATATATGTTGCTATATAAGAAAATAAATGTGCGACGATGTTGCGACAACTTTTAATCGACAAAACGTCGTTTTTCGACAAAATGTTTTACGGTCACATTTTGACGTTTTAGTTAAACTATTTATTTATGTAAACCAAATTTAGAAATGAATTAATATATTGCTATTTAAAAATAGAAACGCTCATAAATTAATCAAGATAATTTATTTAACCAATGAAACATACTTTTTTGAATCAGCATTTTTTCACTTTTGTCGATATAAGCAAATGTTACTATTTTTATGTTTGTTTCTACTTCCAAATCCTATCGAATATTATTTAAATCATAAAACCTTTTATATTTTATATTTAAAATCACTCTAAATAATATATTTCAAAGCGGTCAAATTCTGGGTCGTTACACTATATGTGCTGAGAAGATGGCATTTAATGCTCATGCTTCCATCCTTGTTAACATACAATCCCATTTTGATTTTTGTAAGTACTATTTTGTTTTATTTTGTAGATTTTTTTCTTGTTTATATTTTTTTTTACAATCTACTTGTCTGATTTGCTTTGCTTATACAAAATTGTTCTAGTTATTATTTTTTTCTTGCATACATACCCATCTATATGTTTTTCCTTATGTTGCTATGTAACCAAAAAATCTTATTAACATAAATTCTAAATTTTTATTTATGTTCAAAGTTTAACTATCAACATTAAATTTATAACATATATTTTATTTTATGGTTCAATACAAATTCTTGTTTGTTATATGTTTTTATTTATTATTATTTATTTAAAACTTAAACTATCAAATATTTATTTATATCCATATATCTTTCTTTTATTTAATATTAATAATATTTTATTTCTTTTGAAACTTCTCAAATTAAACTCAAAAGTTCAAACAATTTATCAAATTTAAATTAACAAATTTTGGGATGTTACAAAAAAACATAGCAGCTGAGAATTAAATGCAAAGCAACAATCAAGTTCAGTTTCAACACAGCAATGGTCGATGCATATGCAAGGTCAGATATCAACATATGGAGCACCGAATATAGACATGAAACATAGGAGACATCAAAATCGCAATCAAGCCAATAAGTCTAACAAACATAGTGTAGACCAACCAAGTGCAATATGACAGCAAGTATGCACATGGCATTGGGCAATTTTAATCGAAGCAATGCTAGGCTAACAAAACCAGATCAATGAAATAACTCAAACAAAATGAAACATAAAGTCCAAGCAGTTCAACATAAATAAATATAGGTTCAGTTTCAGTATACTGAAGTGCACCAAACACTGCAATGATTAGTACACTCTCATATACACATGTATACATATACACACACACATATATATGTATACTCATATATCAGTTTAGGTATGTAGGCATGAAAACAAGACAACCAAAATTGATGCCAGAGAATACAAGTGCACCAGACAAATGCAAATAAACATTTGCAGTATCATCTACATGATGCAAGTGAACAAGTGCATTGAATAATCAAGTGACAACAGTGTTTCAAAGAGATGCAACAATTAAAGTCAAATCACACACATATATACATACATGTATGTATGTTTGTATATACATGGAGACATAAGATTTAACTCGAAGAAAATCACAATGCTTATGGCCAGAAATTGGAATAGCAGCATAGTGAATTGATCAAGTAATATCAAAACCAGAAAGTCAACAAGCGTTCAAAGCATAAACAAAATATATGCGAATATATATATATATATATCACTATATTTGAATATATATCACAAGTGAACAAATCAGACTTCAAGAAGTCAAAACAAACCCGAAATCAGTGTGTATGTGTGTGTGTGTGTGTCAAATTCAAGTGCCAAGCTGGAAGGGATCAATGAACAAGTTGGAGAAAAGAACGGAACGATTCAAATCAATTCAAGCAAATTCGAATTCATTAGAAATATATAGAGTAACATGTATATAATGAAGATATCAGAATTTATTGTTGAATATGCGCTTATATGATTTTTGTTTGATGATAATAAACATATATACATTCGTTTAAATGTATTTGATAATATACTATTTTATTTTTCACAGATTAAATAAATATTTGCTGAATAAAATAAATGACACGGAATTTGAATTCAAACGAATATTTTATTCAAACAAATATTTATTACAATTTTGAATAGTATACAAATTCAAGCTCTCACTATTCACTATACAACTTTGATACAAATTCATTTACATCACTATTTTACACATTCACCTCACTACATATCACTCACACTCGTATTTTTTTCTTCAACTGTATTTCAGTTTGAATCCAGCATCTGAGAAATCTGCAAAATATTCACTAACGCAGTAAAATTGAAAAAGAAATGTTTTTGCAATATAAAATGAAATGCGATTTTAGAAAATATCGTTTGCCTCAGTTATTTGGGCTGTTCGTCATCATTCACACTTGAATTCATCACAAAGTCGTGCACATAGATATTACAGGGACAGGTAACCATAAGTGGCTGCAATACACACGTGTACATTCATACACGTGTGCACTGTCTCGCCAACTCGTATGCGCAGCCAACAAGAGCAAGTGTACAACAGTGTCAAGTTGCAAACAGTCAAAGGCAAGACACATGGAACAATGCAACACAGACCAAATGCTCAAGCCACCAAGATGACCAGAACAATGATCAAGCAAGTCCAATTCGAATTCATGATAGCAGACCAGTGTAAAAAAAATCAAGTGATCAACACAACAATGAAGAAACAACAAGTCACAATGTCACAGCAAGGTCAAGTGACAACAGAGCAGAAAACTCAAATTCCAAATGCATCAGTACATGAATACTGTAACAAATGCAAGCTCGACTATCAGTGCAATGAACACTACAACAATGACCAATGAACAAAGAACAGAGACCAGACAGGTCAAGCAACAAGGCAGATCACAAATGCATGCAAGTGTCAAAGTACAGGTGCAAGTGTACATAAGAGAAGTACAAAATGACCAAACAGCAATGCAAGTATAAGTATGGCAGTGAAATTCAGTGAAGTGCACAAACAACATGACAACTGACATGAATACATCAATGAACCAAGTAGCAGTATGAAGCAATTTGAAGCAACGGTGAACCTGAACAGGTACACAAGTGTGCCAGAGAAAGAAAGGATGAAAGCTACATGATACACAGTGATGCATAGCAACTGCATAGCAGCTACACAACAAAGCAATGACCAGAACACAAGTACAAGCAAATAAATGCAATACGAAGTGATATAACAGCAACTACAGGTACTCAACAAGGTGAAATCAAAGTGTGCAACTCGAAAATGGATACAAGTGACTCAGACCAAATGCAGTAACATACTGCAACAACCAAAACCAGTTCAACAAGTATGAACCAGTCAAGGCAACTTGAAGCATACAAGCTCAATGAAGATTGCAGCAATACACAGATGAACAAAATAACCAAGTGCAACATCAAACAGAATGAAATGCACAATGTCACAGCAAATTGGCACCAGCTAGAAGATCAACTCGAAGCAATTGACCACAAACAACAATTTAGCTCGAAGAAGTGACAGTAGACAAGTCAAAGAATAACATTGCAGACTCAAATTATCAACTAATCAACAGTGCACAACCAACTCGAGAATATACACGATCAAGACCAAATGCAAACTGCAGTAGTACACTTGAACAACATTGAAGCCGTGGATATGATTCAAGAAATCAAAACAGTGCAGTGATGATCAGGGCACAAAACCAAGTAAGAAATTCAAGTGTGTAAATTTGAAAAAGTCAAATGAATTCAACACCGTGGTGACCACGTAAATCACTGCCGTATCGATCACGTTGAGAAAGAAAATCAGGAAAGACGTGCGCAACAGGTAATTGAGAATTAGGAAAGTATCAAATTGATACGAAGGAATTCAAGTGTCGTGAATTCATATAAATTCAACCCGAAGGTATCATCATCAGTCATGAGCTTCAATTCACAATAAAACTATCAATCACAAACCCAAGTTCATCATCGGCAAGCAGAGCAACAATCGAATTCAAGCATTCAAATAAAAAGGAAAGTTACATACCAAATCGAAGCCGAAGCCCTAATTTCACAATCGATCAACAGAGGAGCAAACAAACATAAGCGAAGCAGTGAGCAAGGGCAACAATCGAACATCAGAGAAGCAAGAGCATCTCAAACCAGAGACAAAGCCCTAATTCAAGAAAGAAGTCGAAGCCCTAATTCGACAAGCATCGGCCGCATAATTCTTCACTGAGCAAAAGAAGGAAACGGGTCGAAATAATAAAAAGGGGCCGGTTTTTTTAATTAGGGTTTTTGTTAAGGGTTTTAGTTTTTTTTAAAGAGCTTTATCTTGTTTTTAGTTTTGATTTTGTTTTTTAATTTTTTTTTAAAAAATCTCTTTTTCAAATCGTTGTATTTGCTAGTCGTGTGACTAGGGGACAAGCTACGTGGCGTAGCTTGAGAATTCGCAACTCAGTGGCTGAGTTGTGGCAGGGTTTTGAGCGTAGAGTTGGGTTAGTCAGCAGCGGGTGTCGCGAGTTTACGTGTGTAAGCGTGTGACTACCTAATTTCTAGTAGAAACCTTGGGGGCAGCACGTAGGCAGGTTTTTGCCGAAGCTGGGTAAATTCTGTGTCGTTCTATTTCTGCATTTATTATTCTGCTTTTATCTGTGCTGCTACTATTCTGTGATCTGTATTGAAATTAACTAATAAGCTTCCGTGATTAATTTTTATAATTTATACCATCACCCTATTCACCCCCCCTCTAGGGTGAAATCGATCCTACATTTATCACAATCATTCAATCGAAAATAAAATGGCCGAGTAAAGAAATTGAAGAATTCAAACCAAATTATATGGAAATCGTGGAATAATTCCAAATCATTTACTCTTTTACTGAGAAAAACTTTTCCAAATCATTCATTTAATCTTAATCAAAGATTTCTTATATTCAAGTTATAACCTTTAACTTAGGCAAAATATTCTCAAATCATTCATTAAATCTAAATCAATGATTTTCTTTTTTTAACTTCAAATCATATTCTTACAAATCGAAGACTTTCATAACATAGTACTACTACCATCTTAGATATGGTGAATTTCACCTCCAGGGACTAATGGCAAGTTTCACCTCCAGGGACTAATGGCAAGTTTCATCTCTAGGGACTAATGGCAAGTAATCCTACATCATGATATCTTTGTCTTTTAACTTGGAAAAACTTAAATATGATCTTTTTAGAGCATCCGGGCTTTCCTTTCGATCTATTCCACCCGTCGCCCAAAAAGAGAAAACATTGGCCAAGTAAGTTCAGGGCACTGGTTGCTTCATCCCTAACCTTAGTTAAACAACTTGTTTACCTTCCCAGATCTCATAGGCGGGACAAATGTACTAGTCGTTTTCGCATACTCAGTTTGTTATTACATTCAATATTCTTCACTTTTTGTTTAAGTGTTACAACCAATTTCTCTTAACCGTTTATTCAAACTATTATTACAACTTCCAAATCATTTTTAAATAACTTAATTATTCTTTTAAAATCATTCACAAAATATATAGGAAAGAATTGTTAAGTTTAAAACTATATTTCAAAAGTTATAGAATTCGTAGCAGAAAAGTGCTATAGAAAGTGCTACATAAGCTTATTTGATTTAAACAACTTTTAAATATTTGAAAATTCATATTTTTCATTCCAAATCTCTTTCAAACCATTTTAATAGATTTATCAAATTTATTTCAAATTTTTAATCATTTAAAAATATCCTTTACAAAGAAATCCCATTTTGGATTTCATACTGCAAAACCGCGATGTTTTTAAAAAATTGTTTTGGACGTATTTCAAAATCTACTTGACAAAATCTTGATTTTCTTTCTTCTTTGAAAAACTATGGATATAATAGACCGGAAAATTCTTATCTCGAAGAATTTCGAGCTATATTTCACTTTGTACACACGTTTAACTTTTATGGCGCGAAATCGCAACTACCGTTACGCGACGCGCATAGTTTTGACTTGTTTTTCAATTTCTTTTCAAACTTATTGGAAACATATTTAAATATGTGTAAAACATTTCTAAATCATTTTAAACTCATTTTAACCAACATTTCCATCATTTCAAATTCATTTTATATTATAATATTATATTATTATAATATCATTTTCAATCTTTATAGATATTTGAAATCATTAAGAGGCTAAATAATTTCCATACACACATTTGTATGGATTTAATTCTCATTTAATTAACTATGGTTAATTACTAATCATTTCTCTTATCATTTATCAAACAAATTATCAGCCACATAATCAATCACATAACCAACCAATTTGCAACCAACTTATTAAACACTCATATAACATATTTAAACTTTTCAAATCATTTTACTTGAAATAACTTATGGATTAATTAGTAAATAAGTGTACTCACTTTTAACTTAACCAATTCTTCCTACCAACATTTATTTGCAACAACACTTCACTTAAATCCTATTATCTTCACCAAATCTTTTCCGTAGACTTTCCTTTTGATTCCGGCAGCACTTCCTTCTCTTTTTCTTGCTTCGAAGCTTCACGAATTTGCTTTCCCCCTTCCCTAGGTTCGGCCTTGCCTATTCCACTCCTTCCTTCATCATTTCTTTACTTCATAGATGCTAAACCATGTTTAAATGGTATTCTAAGGTCTTTGGCAAAATTTGATGGTGTTTGAAGTTGATTTGATATGGTTTTGAAAAAGTTAGTAAGGATATGGAAGAGAAGAAGAAGCCATTAAAGAGAGCTTCAAGGAGGAAGAATAAGAAGGTAGAAATGTGTAAAGAAAGTGGAAGAATGGTGGTCTTATTTATAGAAAAGCTTTTGGATTAAAATAATATTTTGTAAAAAGACCAAAATACCCTTACTTACTTATAAGTAATCTTATTTTTTTCAACACTTAACATCACATTTCAAATCATTAATTTATGTCATTTTCACTTATATATTAAGTAAAGTAAGTAATAATTATGTTTCTTTGATTTGATGTTTTGCCTTTTGCTTTGAAATGACATTTTTGTCTTTTTGTGCTTACTTTTTCTTAATTGTTTTCTAGAAGTTTCTTGTTTAGTAAAATTAAACTTGATTAGTAAATTAGTTAATACTTATACTATTTGAATATATGTTTCTATATAAGAAAATAAATGTGCGACGATGTTGCGACATCTTTTAATCGACAAAACGTCGTTTTTCGACAAAATGTTTTACGGTCACATTTTGACGTTTTAGTTAAACTATTTATTTATGTAAACCAAATTTAGAAATAAATTAATATAATGCTATTTAAAAATATAAACGCTCATAAATTAATTAAGATAATTTATTTAACCATTAAACATACTTTTTTGAAATCAGCATTTTTTCACTTTTGTCGATATAAGCAAAAGTTTCTATTTTTATGTTTGTTTCTACTTCCAAATCCTATCGAATATTATTTAAATCATAAAACCTTTTATATTTTATATTTAAAATCACTCTAAATAATATATTTCAAAGCGGTCAAATTCTGGGTCGTTACACTATATGTGCTGAGAAGATGGCATTTAATGCTCATGCTTCCATCCTTGTTAACATACAATCCCATTTTGATTTTTGTAAGTACTATTTTGTTTTATTTTGTAGATTTTTTTCTTGTTTATATTTTTGTTTACAATCTACTTGTCTGATTTGCTTTGCTTATACAAAATTGTTCTAGTTATTATTTTTTTCTTACATACATACGCATCTATATGTTTTTCCTTATGTTGCTATGTAACCATAAAATCTTATTAACATAAATTCTAAATTTTTATTTATGTTCAAAGTTTAACTATCAACATTAAATTTATAACATATATTTTATTTTGTGGTTCAATACAAATTCTTGTTTGTTATATGTTTTTATTTATTATTATTTATTTAAAACTTAAACTATCAAATATTTATTTATATCCATATATCTTTCTTTTATTTAATATTAATAATATTTTATTTCTTTTGAAACTTCTCAAATTAAACTCAAAAGTTCAAACAATTTATCAAATTTAAATTAACAAATTTTGGGATGTTACAAAAAAAACATAGCAGCGGAGCAATGAATGCAAAGCAACAATCAAGTTCAGCTTCAACACAGCAATGGTCGGTGCATATGCAAGGTCAGATATCAACATATGGAGCACCGAATATAGACATGAAACATAGGAGACATCAAAATCGCAATCAAGCCAATAAGTCTAACAAACATAGTGTAGACCAACCAAGTGCAATATGACAGCAAGTATGCACATGGCATTGGGCAATTTTAATCGAAGCAATGCTAGGCTAACAAAACCAGATCAATGAAATAACTCAAACAAAACAAAACATAAAGTCCAAGCAGTTCAACATGAATAAATATAGGTTCAGTTTCAGTATACTGAAGTGCACCAAACACTGCAATGATTAATACGCTCTCATATACACATGTATACACACACACACACACACACATATATGTATACTCATATATCAGTTCAGGTATGTAGGCATGAAAACAAGACAACCAAAATTGATGCCAGAGAATACAAGTGCACCAGACAAATGCAAATGAACATATGCAGTATCATCTACATGATGCAAGTGAACAAGTGCATTGAATAATCAAGTGACAACAGTTTTTCAAAGAGATGCAATAATTAAAGTCAAATCACACACATATATACATACATATATGTATGTTTGTATATGCATGGAGACATAAGATTTAACTCGAAAAAAATCACAATGCATATGGTCAGAAATTGAAATAGCAGCATAGTGAATTGATCAAGTAATATCAAAACCAGAAAGTCAACAAGCGTTCAAAGCATAAACAAAATATATGTGAATATATATATCACTATATTTGAATATATATCACAAGTGAACAAATCAGACTTCAAGAAGTCAAAACAAACCCGAAATTAGTGCGTATGTGTGTGTCAAATTCAAGTGCCAAGCTAGAAGGGATCGATGAACAAGTTGGAGAAAAGAACGGAACGATTCAAATCAATTCAAGCAAATTCGAATTCATTAGAAATATATGGAGTAACATGTATACAATGAAGATATCAGAATTTATCACAGTCATTCAATCGAAAATCAAATGGCCGAGTAAAGAAATTGAAGAATTCAAACCAAATTATATGGAACAAAATAATAGGGTTTCGATCCCTATAAATTAACCTAATTCATCATCGGCAAAATCACATGTTCGAGTTCAAGAAAATCGACATAGAAAAGAAAGTAAATCACATACCATTTTTTACCATTCGAACTCGACATTGAAGCAACCGCACAAATCAAATAGTAGGAAAACCGAGGAATGAAAGAATCAAGGCGAACAATTTGAACTTTGATTTCCAAGCGGCGGCTTCAATTCAACAAACCCAAATTCCAGATTACGAAGAAACAAGGCAGCATAGATTAGAAGGAAGTAAAATAAAAGAGGGGATAATTCATTTATCTTTGTTTTGGACCTCACTTGTTAATTGGCCGGCCATATTAAAATTAGGGTTTTAATTATTTTTAGTTTGTCTTTTATTTTATTTTTATTAAAATCTAGTTTAACTAGTTGACGAACTATGGTTTTTGTAGTTCGAGAATTCACAACTTGATGGCTGAGTTGTGGCAGAGTTTTGAGCTTAAAGTTAGGTTAATCGAGTTAGCAGGTATCGCGAGTTTACATTTTTTGTAAGCGACTGATTACTTAATTTCTAGTAGAAACCTTAGGGGCAGCACATAGGCAGCTTTTGCCAAAGCTGGGTAAAACTGTGTGATCTTTTCCGCATTGCTTTCTGTTTTTGTTTTTTATTTCTGCATTAATATTAATAGACCCTATTCACGCCCCCTCTCTAGGTTGAAAACGACCCTACAAATCCAAGCGAGGTTTGAGGCAAGGTGATCATTTATCACCTTTCTTGATTAACTTAGCCGTAGATGTTTTCACTAAGTTAATTAGAAAAGTGGTTGATAATGGATCCTTGGGGAATGTGGGTAATGATATCTCGCGTAACGGTATATCTGTCCTTTAATTTGCTGATGATACCTTGATTTTTTTCATCCCACTTGCCTAGACACGTCATCACTCTTAAATTTATTTTATATGGTTTTGAACTTTAATCACGTTTAAAAATAAATTTTGATAAAAGTTCGGTTTTAGTTTTAAATGATTTTAGAAAGGTTGAAAATTTAGTTGCTAATATGCTTAATTGTAAAACTATGAATTTTCCATTTGACTATCTTGGTTTTTTGATGAGCCCTTCTGAAATTAAACATGATGATTGGTTTATTATCATAGATAAAATCCAAAATAGGATATCTAATTGGAGTGAGAGATTTTTGTCGAGAGTGGGTAGATTAATTCTAATAAACTCTGTCTTATCAGCTCTCCCGATCTATTAGACGTCTATGCATCTTTTTCCAGATTGGGTGATTTATACAATTGACAAAATTCGAAGGGACTTCTCATGTAGTGGAAAAAAAATTTAACAACAGTATTAAATGTTTAGTAAATTGGGAAACTATTTGTAAATCCAAAAAGAATGGCAGTTTCGGAGTCATTAATTTGCGTAATATGAATTTTCTTTGTTCGATAATTGGTTATGGAAGTTTAAGGATATTAATGATAATTTACTTTGGAAAGAAATCATTTCTAAATATTACTATAATGGTAGTAATAATTTATATCAAATTATTCATATGATTATATGTAAATTGTCAAATTTTTGGAAATCTATTTTAAAATGCCATGAGATTTTTAACTTAGGCACTAATACAATAGTTCATTCAGGTAATAGTACTTCTTTTTAGAATGATCGTTGGATTTCCATTATCCCTCTTAGGATAGAATTTAAAGAGCTATATGAAATCTGTAAATTCAGGGATTCTTTAATTATAGAAGTTTTTTTTCCTCGAAAATGACCCCCTTTGGAATTTTGGTTTTAACAGAATTTTAGTAGGTCCAACTCTTAGGAAGCTTGCTTTAATTTTATGCTAGACTAAACCTATATAATATTGATAATGATAATGAAAATATTAGTTGGGAATGGGATAAGAGTAAGGAATATACTTCTAATTCTTTTTATAGATTTATTAATTTTTTGGGTGTAACCAATAACTCTTTTAAATTTATTTGGAAATCAAATGCTCTTCCAAAATCTAAAATTCACATGTGGTTAATTATGCATGGAAAACTACATACTATAGAATTTTTGAAAAGAAAAAATATGCAAATTGATAATAAATGTTAATTTTTGTAATCTGCATTTTCAAAATATTAAACTGTATACTATGATTGCATGGATACTTATTTCATTCTGAATAATACTCTGAAAATCTTTAACTTTAATCCAAAAACTAAAATTTATGATTATGAATATTATTGGAATAGTTTTAGATTTAACTTAAAAAAAGAAAATAGATTTTTACTTGACACTTTATTCATTATAATTTGTTGGTACATTTGGTTTGAAAGAAGTCGGAGAATTTTTAAAAATAATTATAGTCGTTTTAATAAATTGATTTTTATAATTTCTTCATTTTCTTTTAATTGGATATCTGATCCTAAATATAAATAAGCTAAATATAATCTATTTGAAGAATACCTTAATAAAATTAATAATAATATTAAACTATTTAAACATAGAAATAATATTTTCAACTTTAATAATTGTAGTATTAATATTTTTTCAAACTTAAATGATGATTTCACTATATATCATAATATCCTTATGATCAAAGGAACATAAGGATATTTGATACGTTTTAGTTTTTTTTTGTTTAGTTTATAGATCTTTTAGTTCATTTGATCTTGGATTACTTTTAGTCATTTTCCGATCTTTATTTTATTCTTTCCTATTAGCTTAACTTTTTTTCTTTACTTCTATTTCTTATATATATATATATGTATGTATATAAATTTCATTTATATACATATATGTGTATCATTCTAACTATTTTCTTCAGTTCCTTTTCAGATATAAATTTGGGCTAGATATAGTGTTAGTTTCTTATTGCAGGTACACATGATTGCGGATTGCAGGATCGCTGTTTGCAGTGAGTGGTTCTTCTCAGTACATCTTCATCTTCATTATGGCGTCCTATGTTCAGAAGGATTCACTTTTCAGTTATGCACTCCTTCCAGTTTTACCGAGTCTTCTAAGTGGCATTTCCAGTCCAGATCATTCGCAGTTCCATTTCAAATCATTCGCATTTCCATTCCTTTAGAGTCAGCAGCATGGAGTTGATTTCTTAGATGGAGCTGGATTTCAGTTTCATTGGCTATGTAACATTCCATAGTTTTTCAGGTACTTCTAACACCTTAATATCGGACGGTGGCCATGCCAAGGCGGTGTTGGGGTGTAATGGGCGGTGGCCATGCCGGAGCTCATTTTAGGGGTACCTGAGTTTTTCCTTTGATACTTGTACTTAGTTTAGCTACCTACCAGGCATGTTAGCAGCACCTTAGCTTGTGATATATATATATATATATATATATATGTATGTATGTATGTATGTTTACATGTGTGCTTTTCTCTATTTAGAGGATCACACATTTTTCTAAAAAAATAACCCTCGGGATTAGTAGCAAGTAGCCCTTGCACTTCAAAGAACTCCATCTTTGAAACCATCACCAAGATACTTCCATTTTGAATGCTTATGCTGGTTCGAAGTGGTTTTCAGATAATAATCTGATCCTAATCTCTTTGAACTGACAATGATTGTTTTAATACTAGCCAAGGTTTAATAGTCGGTTATTCAACTATCAAATAAAAACAACAATCAAATCTGGGATTTATTTCCATAGGGAAACCAATATTGGTTAAGCGCATAAGAAACCATTAACCACTTTAATTAATCCTTTCATTAATTAAATCACAATTGTATCAAAATACTTTTACAAAGATATATTTGCAAACCCTTTATACTCCTTTTAATTATTGAAAAAATATCCGTATACTTATTTCAGTGGTATAAGTATATTCATAAAAATACTACACTTTCCCTACTTAGAAAATGTATTTATACACTTATCTCAATGGTATAAGTATATTCACAAAACAATATGAAAGATTTCTTATTTTAAAATCATATCAAAGGATTAAAAAAAATATATTTTAAAAGAAACGGAGATAAGGATAAACCAAACACTATTCCTTAGGGGTTAAGCATGGAACGAATGTCCACACCACCAAAATTAAGAAGGTCGACCTAGGGAAATCCAATCTCAATTTCTCTTACAAATTTCTTCAACAGATCCTTTTCAATAAATCTCTTTTATTTATGAACATCTCCTTTACCAAAATTCCAAATCCATTGATAAAACTCTTAATAAATCTCTAAGTTTATTTATAAAACTGTTTTATAAATATACAAAGTCATTTATAAAACTCTTTTACAAGTATAAGCTCTAAAGTTCATTTTTAGTATTCCTTTCATAAAATGTCATTTGAAAATTCCTTTATAAATATCATATATAACATAATTACAACACCCTTTTATAAGTTTCCAAACTTATTGCAACTCTTTACAAATTCTGAATCCATTTATAACTTCTTTTATAAATTTCAAATCTCTTTCAAATTCATAAACTCCTTTAACAATTCCTCTTTTATAAAAAGGAATCCCTTTATAAACAATTTATTATTTAATTATAATGAATAAAAACTTTAACATAAAAAAATGAACGTTAAACATTTTTAGTAATATACTATTAAAACTTTAAAAGCATTATCAAAAAAATAATAATAAAACTTTTTTAAAAAGATCTAAATAACAAAATGATTAAATTTTAAAAATATTTTAAACAGTATAATAAAATAACATTAAATAACTTTTGAAAATGTAGTTACTTAACTTTTAAACAATAAACCAAAAAGTAATTTACTAGCTATAAACAATCGATAATAAAATAATTTATTGTCCTTCAGCAACTTTTATAAATAATTAATTATCTTTAAACAAACTGATAAAATAATTAATTCTAAAATAATATAAATATTAACTTTAAAATATTTTAGATGATATAATCAATAATTTTACTATAGGAATAATTATATAAAAGACTTTGTTAAAAGAATAATTAAATAATAACTTTAATTTAAATTATAGAATTGAAGCTAATTTAATCTTTCCTAAGTTAAATTACTGTTATGTACATAAGAAGTGTAAGGATTCATAATTTTGGTTATTTGAAATTGAAATATTTAATTGATTTTAAATGCTGAAAAGTTAGTTTATAGATTTAATAGGTTGAATAATTGTTGAGTTACATAATTAAAATCATTAAAATAAATTAAATCTTGGATTTTTATTTGGAAAAAAATAGTTTAAAGGGTTATTAAATTTATATTTATGAGAATGAAGGTAATAGAAATTTTAAATTGAATTTAAAAGGTGATTCACTCGATTTTAAAAATATCTCTTTTTAATTGACATATAAAAATAGCCTTCTGGGGCACAGTCTCAGATTTCGATGAAATCATTTCCATTAGATCCATAATAGTGTATTATTATCGGATTTCAAATTTCATAGCGTTTGGATTTACCGTTTGGTCGTGAGAGATAGAAACACGTTGAAATTATTATCGAAAATTTAATATAATAATTGGGTCCAAAAGGCTATCTTTTCCATACGATCGAATTGGGGCTCGAAACTCGTTCCATTGCGTTCAGAATAGGGGTATAGCATTACGAACGCCTAGCGGCACGCCTCGATTGGAGTTCATAAATTACATCTTAATATTTTGAAAATTTAAATTATATACATATATATGTTGATTTGACCACAGCCCCCGACCTTTCATTTCAGCCACCCTATTTTCAAATTCTAGCCCACTCTACAAGCCCCAATGCTAGCTTTCGTTCCTTTTTCCCTCTTATATATTTATTCAGCTTATAACGGAAGAAA
The DNA here is from genome assembly GCA_030765085.1 of Allium cepa. Lineage (NCBI taxonomy): Eukaryota > Viridiplantae > Streptophyta > Magnoliopsida > Asparagales > Amaryllidaceae > Allium > Allium cepa. The sequence goes on from CM060932.1 coordinate 271,015,526, forward strand.
GAAAAAAAAGTTGATTTCAAAAATTAATTTCTCTAAATCTACTACATAAAAAATAGGAAACCAACTCTAAAAATTTTGTTTCGGAGAATGCTTCAATCTGATAATAGTACTAGGGGTTGCGGATTCAATTCCTAGAGATCGACTGTAATGGCGCATACGAGTACGAGCTAGGGCTTGGGTTTTGGGAAGCTATAGACTTCGATTCGAGCAACGGAGATTGGAAATGAGTTCGTCATCGTAAAGACCATTTTGGCACAGAGAATGGCGAGGTTTGATCGAAGTTTGGTGGCCGTGACATTTTTGCATTCGCTGTCGATGTGGCAAAGTCACGATGAAAATAAGGGGATCGGGTGCATGGTGTTTGACACTGGCGCATAGAGTTTTCGAAGAGGGAAAGATTGGCAGGGTCGTTTCAGTGGATTGTCGAAGGAAGGGAGGCGATTTTTGCACGAGCGTGCACTATAAATGTCGTGCACATATATGGAGCATTAGGAAAGAAGAAGGTGTTGCGGTGGTATTTGTTTGAGGCCAGGCCGTATATTTATTTGGGTAATTATTTTTATTTAGATTGTAAATTGTTTCAATAATTTAAAATATAAATATCATCAACTTATAAAATTCGTAACTTGCTCGTACGAGGTCGAATTGGCACATGGATTTTTGCTTTGGAATCGTATCAGAGTCGTCTACATTATGGAGTTAAATTTGTTGCTATTCACTTCATTTGAATTTTCAGATTCGAATAAACGCGAGTGTTTATACGCTCACAAGTACTAAAATATTTTTCTTATGTAGTTAAATTTATATCATAAAATGAATTTATTTTATTGATTGCTGTTTGATAAATTTAATTGACATCTAAATTAATTGACAGAATTTGAATTGTTAGTTAAATTGAATTGGAATTTAATTGCTAGTAAATACTCGATATTAATAATTATGAAATTGTTGTGAATTTTATTGACTGGTTGGATAATTGATTGTGATGAATGCTATTGTTTGATATTTTGGATGTTTATTTATTTTGATATATCATGTTATCATTTTGTATATTATTTACAGTATGTAAAACTGTAAATGAATTATTTTGAATAAATTAAGAAATAGGTTGAAATGATATATACCTATGACACTGTGATTTTGATTAAAATGATATATATCCATCCCTGAAATTAAATTGAAATAATTGATTCACTTGGCCATAGGATAGAAAATTATATATGGACACCATTGGTCAAATTAAATGATTTCAGAATTTTTATTTGAAATTATTTTTGTGATTTTGATTTAAAGAAGTAAAAGTTGAATTATTCCTGAAATTAAGCTCAAAATATTGAAATTAGAATTTGTTAAACAAAATCGTTTAAAAATGAAATTTGAGATTTTGAACTTAAAATCGAAATATGATATGAATTACAAATTTTTTTTTCACAAGATTTGAATTTCATTCGAACTGTGAATTACTGTAGAGCAAAAGTAATATAATTAGACATATAGAATTGGACTCGAAAATGGAATTTATTTTAAGATTTGAATCTAAATCCGAAGATAAAAATTTAATTTGAATTCGGTGACTTAAATCGATATCCTGAAATCGAACTCGAACTTAAATAAATCAAAATGGTTTAAAATTGGGAACTGAATTGAAATTTAGTCCAAATAGGAATTTAATTGAAAATTTATTGGAATTGAAATTAAATTAACTTGAAATCAAAACCGAAGTTAATTTGGATTAAAATTGGAATCGAAGTAAATTCGAATTGAAATCGGAATTGAATCAATTGAAATGGAAATTGATATTGATTTGAATTTGGAAGATTTGGAATGGAATCAGTTTGACTTTGAAACTATTTTCAAATAAAATTATTTAACATAAATTATTTAAAACCTATCTTTTGAATATTCAAATTATTTGATTTTTCAAACTATTTTACTCTATAAACCATTTTAATACTTTAACTATTTAATATCAAACTATTTCAACTATTTAAACTACTTTTAACTATTTTAATTATTCTAACTATTTCAAAATTCAAACTGTTCAAGATGGGAATCGTTTATATTTAAATCGTAGACTTAAATACGAATTGATTTAAAATAAAGTTATAACCTAAATTATAATTCGTAACAATTTTGGAAGTGAAATCGAGATATTAAGGCGAAAATGATTTTGAAATGAAATGGTATATTCTGAGTAAATATGATATTTTGAAATGAATTTGATTTTGAAGCGGTTATGATATTTTGATATCAAGTCTTAATTGCTTTTGAAATATAAAAGTACCAACCGGTGTGTTAAACGACATATGGTTGTTAAAAAGAACGGGGCCTCTTATTGGCATACTCTCTGTCATTATTGGAACCACTTTGACAACTATGTACGCAAAGGAGACTCCAATCGAAGTAGTTAGATCTGACAACGTTTGCTGGATTTGAAGAAGGAGAATGATGGTGGATTGGCCTGACACTTGTATCAATTTGAAATGACTAAATCAGGAGACTTACCAGCTAATGAGGGTAGCTACCTCTAGCAGACACACTTCTTCATATTACCATCATTTACACTGTGATTGATTGGTGCGCACCATTGGGTTTTAGGACTGTTAGGGCTTACCACCAATAAGGAAGGGTAAACTGGTAGTATCCTACCTTGGGCATTGCCTCACGTGTCTTGTCATACTTTTATCCTTATACGAGACCTCTACGATTTTAGTTTAGTATTGTTGTATCATGGCGCATCATTGACTACCGACGTGCTACTGGTGGTGTCAAATGCAAACTGTACGCCAATGCTTAAAAGCGCGTTAAGGAGGATTAATGTAAAGCCTTACGCTAAGAAAAATATTTATTTTATTTATTAGGCATTAAATATATAGTGTATTCTACTACATATAAATATTTTTATGGATCCTTAAGAGCTGGAAAATCCCGCAACATCTGTTGAGTTATTGTACGCACGTTATACGCTGGATAGGAGATGTGAAACCCCGTAAACGTCTCTGACGCCATGACAATCATGTTATATGCGATATCGATTTGACTCATATAAGAATATTTTAGTGTTGACTTGAGTGTTTAGTCTTTTCATTACGCTCGGGTCAGCCCTGAGTTTTTCAGCGCATTGAAGTTTATTCTGGAGGACGAAGACGAAGATTTGGTATATTATTACTATTATTATTCCTGCATCATGTTGTCTATTGCATTACTTTATTTATCCCTGATGTATATATAACTCTGTTAATTGTTGTATAAATTATGATCAAAGTATAATATAAACAGCTTCATGAACTGTTTATTTGATTATTGTATTTTATTGTTCCGCTGTGAGATTCTATGTTTGTTTTCTTCTTCTTTTCTTATTTTTCTTAATTAACCCCATTTATTTTCTATGTTTTGAATTGTTTAAGTCGAACATGTGTGTATAATTGTCGACTTAAACCTTCCGAAATGTGGGTCGTCACAGTTGGTATCAGAGCCAGGTTTGGCGAGAACCTTTGCTTTGATGGGGTAACCCATTAGAGATAGGGTCAGTAGTACCCTAGAATGAGTTTGAGTGTATATGTATGAGCGCGTATTTGTTAATGAATATAAAACGTTCGATATTATGTTGGTTGATTTATTGAATGATTATGGATTTTGGTCAACACGAGTAATTAATATTATTGTAAGGATCTCTAAACACTTGAATAGAGCAACTCGACACGATATTGTTTTGAAACTGGATAAATGAAATAATTTTACCTTAATTATATTTTATATATAAAGAAATAATTTTTCAAAAATTATTATTATATGGTGTGTTTGGTTGTTAGGAATGATAATATTGATTATTATCATTAATTGCTTGTTGTACCTTAATAAAAGGTGTTTATTATAAAATAAATAATGATAAAACATTTGTGAAATGTTTTAAGGAGGTGAAATTGTGTAAGTATAATTTATAAATGTAACTTATAAATTAAAATGGATTTAAATTGAGAACTTTTTAATCTAAGTCCCGGAGATTTTGAAACATGTTCCAAAGTGTTTTGGAAAAATAATAATGATGGTATTATTTTGGAAGTATTTTTGATAAAAATATTTAAAAATGGTTTTTAAAAGAAATAAAAGCACTTAACTCACTTCAGTTGTTGGAAAATAATTCTGATGATGATCGCGACATCATCGGTGTTCAATTTTGAGTTTCTAAGTGATGGATTGCTACCATAATGATTTGCAAATGGATTCTTGTTTTGATAAATAAGTTTTTGATTTGATATAAAACTAGGATATATATATATATATATGATTTCAAATTGATTTGAAATTAAATCGGGTGTTTAGATTCTGAAATTTGCTATCTAAGTGTTTGTGAAATGAATAAAGATAAGTTTGGAACTTATAAATTTGAGGAACGATAAAGATATGAAAAGAAATTTTGAAATTCAGATAAGTAAATTTAACTTAAGAAAAGTTAAATGAAGTGATTGTGGTAGTAGAATAAATTAGTGAAGTGAACAAATTAAGTGAACTGAATTGAACTAATAAAGTAAAATTTGGAATTTAGCCTAAATGGGGCTAAATAAAATAAATTTTGGAAACGGAATTATTAGGATTTGAAATAATTAATGAAATAGGTTAATTGAACTAACTGATTTAATTAGTGAGTACATATGCTTTGGTATATGGTTGATAAAAATTCAATATTTAAAATTGGGAGATAAATGGAGTTAAATGGAATTGAATTTGAATCTAAATAGAAGTGGATATAAATTCAAGTGGTGAAGTGGTAATAAACATAAGAACTTTTGTATAAATTGTTTATAATTGACTTAAGAAAATTTGATAAGAAAATTCTTAAGAGATAATTGGTATCGAAAAATATACTAGAAATTAAGCAATATGAATAATGAAATGTGGATGATAATTGTGAATAATTGAATGGAAATGAAGTAAATATAAAAAATGGAATTTGGTATAGCTAAGAATCAATAGAAATAAAACGTAAACTGTAGGTACATTATTTTATTCGCATAACGATTTGATCCAGATTCGAGCATAGAATTTCAAGATGATTTATATCGATCCGAGTTAGGATTTTTTCACTCGATTTTTGACGACGAACCCTGAATATGGATTTTTGATTGATTCCGGAATTCTCTATCATAGTATATGGCTATGCAAGGAAAATGACGGTTTCTGATCAAGGAACCAGATCTGAATCCGCACTAGAGAGTCGTGTAAACGATACTAGTTAGGAAGTGAAAATTGTCTGATTGAATAAGCGATCAGATTTGATATTGCATACGGATGATATATGTACATCATATTGGCTTGAGTGAAGCAAATATTGGAAATTGAAATGCAAAATATAAATTTATTTTAAATGATATGATTGGATATATTGGTAAATAAGATGTAGGTATTTAAAATCAAGAAAATTTTGGATTGACCAACAAAAAGGTACATATTTATTTTGTCATTGATTTAATGGTTTAATGGTTGAGACACTTGGCTTTTGATTTCTTTGTTGGTTTGGGGCCCGTAGTGGCATTTTGTAGTTGGTCGATCTAGCCGCACAAAAGAGAACCTGGCAAAAAATTTGGAAATTTATAGAGTTAGAAAATTTTGGATAAAATTTTTAACTAAGATTTTGATTTTTGAATTGTAAGTTGAAATGATTGAATGGATAATATTAGTTGGAATATATGGATGAATTTGGAAATCGGTAAAAATGATAATGAGGATTCAACGAATTAATTTTGGGAAAGTTAATTTGCTTTGGACCATTCTTCTTATCTTGGCAATTTCGGGGAAGAAATTCTTTTATATATGGAGAAATGTCACAATTTTTCATGTAAATCTAGAATAATCATCCACAATTACAAAGACATATCTACTATGATTTATTGATAGAATTTGAGATGGACCAAATAAATCAAGATGAAGTAATTCAAGAGGTTTCGAAGTTGAAATCATATCTTTTAACTTTAAATAATTTTTTCTAAGTTTTCCTAATTGACAAGCATCACATAAACTATCTACTTTAAATTTCATTTTAGGGAGACCTCTTACTAGATCATGTTTTGACAGTCTAGATAGGAGTTTGAAATTCAAATGCCCAAATCTCTTGTGCCAAATCCAAGGGTCACTTGTATTTACCAATAGACAAAGGTTATCATTTGAAACTTTCATACTAAGAATATATATGTTCTTTTCCTGACTCCCTCAAATATAATGGTTGAATTATTATCTTCAATGTGACATTTATCCTTTTTAAATTTAATTTTATAACCTTTATCACATAGTTGACTTATACTTAGCAGATTATGTTTCAGATTCTTAACTAGCAAAACATTAGTAATAGTAGGAGTTTCAGAATTACCGACTTTGCCGATGCCAATCACATATCCTTTTGAATTGTCTCCAAAGTTAACCAATCCTCCATCTCTGTATATTATATCATTCAGTATATCTGGATTGCCAGTCATGTGTCTAGAACATCCACTGTCAAGTATCCATTTATTCTTTCTGATCTGCGCAATTTGTCTGTTGTGGATTGATTCCTGAACACCCATAAAGCATGATTCCTGCACATCAAACAATTTTGGTAGATAACTTGAATTTGAATATTGATTATATGCAGACTCATGAAACAATAATGATTTGAATACTTCTAAATTAGTATTAACGAATATAGCCATTTTAAAAACTTTTCAAAAATCAGATTATGAAACTTTGAAAACCTCGCTCTGATACCAATTGTGAGAAATGCAGATTACGGATCTTAAGGCTAAGATTAACACTAGAGGAGGGATGAATAGTGTTAATAAAGAATTACTAAATCTTTTTTCAATTTATGTTAATTTAGACACAAAAGTATGCAATATACATACACAGATATGATCACAGAAACAATCACAGATAAGAAATAAAATAAAAGCAGTAAAGGAAAGAACACACGTATTTTATACTGGTTCGGAGTTACCCTACATCCAGTCCCGCAACACAAGTACGGATTTCCTTTCAAAAGCAATTGTACAATTACACCCTCGGTTTCAAGGCTATAAGGTGCACCCTCCAAAATTTCAATCCTCTGGGTAGAGATACTTGATTTTCGAGCCACAAGTTTACCCAATTGATTTACCAAGTCTACAATCACACCTTTTCCCTTTTGATTGATTTTCAAGGCTATAATCACATCTTTTCTCGCTTAATAGATTGCAAAGAAGTCTATAACTCTGAATAGCACTACGAATCTTGTAGAGATAGTGATAGAGAATCAAACTAGAAGTAATCGAGTATGATTCAATGTTGATTTCGGCAGAGTAATGATAAGAATATGTATTAAAAAAAGAGGAAGAAGAAGAGGAGTGAAAACCAGAAAAAAGTGATTAAAAATTCGTTGAAACTGACCCCCATTTATAGAAGAACAACAGCCATGTCCATTCATGAAGAGTTATGGCGAATAGACACTTCTTTTGAAATTTGAATTTTTGAATCAAACTGTCACCATGTCGACATAGTACCCATAGGCATGTCGACATCCCAAAGCTTTTTATGATGTTTTGAATTTCTTTGAAAATACCCTTTATCTTATATAAAAATTAATTTAAACTTTATAAATATACTTGACTATAGTTAAAATTCATAAGTAAATATAAAGAATAATATATATAGAATTTAACCATAATTTTATATTTAAATCTAAGTATAAATATTTAAAAGTTAAATATATTATTAAAAAGATAGTTTAAAATCAGGAGTAATTTGACTTTGAAAATAACGATGTTTTTGAGGTAAAAATTATTTAAAGTCAGGATCGAGGGTTTTGAATCTTGTAAAAGGAAAGTTTTGAAAACATTTTGAAAACAGGATATAATTTTGAAAAACCATTTTGAATAAAAGTTAGCAGATACAAAACAATGTTCCACTAGATTTTTCGTAAGTTCCATCCTACTTAGAGTTCCATCCCTTTAATAGGCTCGAAGTGGATTCCATTCCACGAATAAATTGGATTTTAAGATGCCAGTGCTTTTCTACGAGTTTTAACAAAAATTCCTAATAATAAAAAATACTTATCCTTGAAATCTTGAACTCTTGATAGTCTCGATACTCATGAGTCTTCTATCTTGATATTTTATCTTGATATCTTGAATCTCTATACTGTACAGTCTTCATTCTTAGTACCTGCATGGTTAAATCCTGCATATACATATATATCTAAACTTTATAATGTTAGTATTTATATTTTATAATCTATTCTAAGGTTTTTGTCATCAAAACCATCATCTCACGGACTAACATTACTTATATAGGGTATTCTACTGCATATAAATATTTTGATGGATCCATAAGAGATGGAAAATCATGTAACATCTCTTGATTTATTGCACGCACATTATACACCGGATAGGAGATGTAAAACTTCGTAAACATCTCTGACGCCACGATACTCATGTTATATGCGATATCGAATTGACTCACATAAGAATATTTTAGTCCTGAGTCAAGTGTTTTGTTTTTTTATTATGCTCGGGTTAGCCCTGTGTTTTTCAACGCTTTGAAGTTTATTGTGGAGGACGAAGACTTAGATTTGGTATATTATTACTATTATTATTCCTGCATCATGTTGTCTTATGCATTACTATATTATCCCCTAACATATATATAACTCTGATAATTGCTGTATAAATTATAATCAAAAGTATAATATAAATAGCTTCATGACCTGTTTATTTGATTATTGTATTTTATCGTTCCATTGTGAGATTCTGTGTTTGTTTTTTCTTCTTTTTCTTAATTAACACCGTTGTTATCTATGTTAGAGATTATTTAAGTTGGACATGTGTGGATTATTGTCGATTTAAACCTTTCGAAATGTGGGTCGTCACAAGAAGATATATATGTAAACCAAATCCATAATTAACAATTAATTGTTAACACATCACTTTTCTAGTATTAAGCAACTAACACTTAAATAAATATCCAAGTTAGTAGAATAACAGAACGAAGATTTACTCTACTAAACAAATGTCATTCAAAATATACTCTTTCATTTGTTATTAGACGGTATTTATTTGGTCAAATTGATAACACCAAAGAAGTATGCTTAAATTAATTTCGTTATTATTTAAACAACGTGATTATATTAATTCAATATTATTTTATCACTTTATACATTATCCGTTTTCAAAAATGATAATTTATCCAAACCCAACAATCAAGCAAATAAAACATCCAACATACAACCAATAATTTTTATCTACTATATAACACACTAATTAACAAAAAAGGCGAGTTTACCTCACCAAAATTTAATTATTGCCGATGCATTCTGGTTTTGTCTTTAGCATAAAATTTTATAAGCTCCTACCTCAACAGTCTGATTCCATAATGTAGATATCGTCATTACGAACACAATGCAAAAACTCACGTTAGATTTGGACCTACTATGATATAGTTATTGATTTTATAAGATTTACTAATTAAATAATATAATTATAGCACTAATTACACAACTTTAATAAACTAATCACCTAATTGCCCAAATCACTTTGTTGCTAATCAAGGCTGCTTAATCACGAAATTCAAGCCGCATCGAACACGAACAAGACTCTGCCTTTCTCCTCCGTACCGCCGCCGCTGTCCACCATACGACGTTGCTTTGCTACCAGAGGTAGCCCCAGCCACCCCACTTTGATTGCCACCGACCTCATTAACGACCATACCCTGTAGCTCCATTGCTAGACCCAGTGAAAGACGTTCAAAATGAAATTCCGACCACCCGACGATGAACTAGCTCAATCCAACCGTCATCATCTTCCTCTACTCCCCACGACTAACTTTCATGTTAGGACCCCTACCTGATTCTACCCCTAGTGGCGCTTAAGGACTGTGGCAGTTAGATGAGAAGGGGGTTTTAATTTAATTTCGACGGCTAGGGTACAATTTTGGGTTTTGGGAGAAAGAATGGGTTTGGGTCATTTATATAGGAACTCCAACCAACACTATTCACAGCCAAAATTTTAAGAACTCAAATCGAGGCATGCATACTAGCGTTCATAGCTAAGTACTCTTATTCCAAACTTAATGGAACTATTTTCGGGATCTAATTCCAACATATACAAAAGTTAACTTTTGAGTCTCTCGATTTATGAACTGAACTCGACCTCCTAACTCGAAACCAAATAGTCAAAATATATCGATACTTAAACTCATTCCAGCTCACTCAGACCATCCGAACCCAATGAAAATAATCCTGAGTCCTAAAAAGTCCTTATGCGAAAATCGAGTGTTTAGCTCATCGATGAAATAAATCCATTTAATATTGAATGTCCAAAATTTAATTGTATCAAACCCTATGGGAGGATCGGCTTATTGTCTATGATATATAAGGGTTTGAAATTGTTCATTTTGGGTCGAGTTTGATTGTGATGCTTTTATCTTAGGATTTTCTATGTTTGGATTGATTTTGGGCGTGGTTTGGATGACGATGTATGGGGCGATCTTAGATTATGATAGGAAGGTTGCTAGGTTGGTGTAATTGTATTGGATGGAGTTTAGAGGTGTATTGCGATCCCAGAGGTTCAGTTATGTTGAGTTACCTATATTCATTAGACCTATCACACGACGAGTAAGATTCAGTGCTTGTAGTTAGAGACTATCCAAATGTCTTTTCTGAGGTTACTGGTCTGCCATCCCAGAGAGAGGAGTTTCAGATTCATCTTATGGAGATTGCCAGACCTGTTGCCTTACCTTTAAGGTGTGTGGATCCAAAGGAGAGATGTGAGTTGAATAAGCAAGTGAACTAGCCTCTCTAAGCTACTATAGAAAGTTCACTAAGGACTTCACTAAAATCTCTGCCCCTCTAAGCTGCCTTATCAAGAAATTTTTGATTTTCTCATAGGACATGAAGTGTGAGGATGCTTTTATTAAGCTAAATGAGGCATTGAGTAGTGCACATATTTTAGTGTTTCCCGATGGCACGAAGGCATTCATAATATATACCAATTCTTATGGTACGGGTTTGGGTATGGTGTTGATTTAGGAAGGGATAGTGGTGAGCTATGTTAGTCGACAATTGAAGGTCTACAAGAGAAACTATCCTACCCATAATCTTGGGTTGGCGGCCTTTATCTTTGCAATCAAGTCATATGGACACTATTTATTAGGAGAGCGGTTTTAGCTCTATACTGATCATAATTCCATGAAGTATTTATTCTCACAAAAGGATTTGAACTTAAGGCAGTAGAGATAGATGGATTTTTAGCATCGTATGACTATGATATCTCATACACTCCAAGCAAGGGCAATATTATAGCCCATGCCTTGAGTAGGAAACATGCAGTGTTGAGTCCATTGTTCTTAGAGTGGATGCACTTAGAGTTCATTTCTACGTTCAATTTTGACTATTGTCGGATATCACTTTAGGATTATTAGCAGCTTTGGATGTGCAGCCTACACTTATGGTTCATATTGAGTCAAGTCATAAGCAAGACGAGGAGCTATGAGATATTTTCAAGAAGCTTACTCGAGAAGAACAGTCGAGTCATTTGAGGCATTATGCCATTGACTTGAAGGGATGTTTATGGGGAGATGGTAGATTACGTGTTCCTTTCGTTATGGATTAGAGTAACATGGTTCTAACCGAGTCTTATCACTTTAGGACAACCATTCCCAACAGAGACAAAATGTACTATGACATGAAGAAAGTCTTTTATTAGCTTCGTATAAAGAAGCATGTGCGGATTGTGTAGCTTAATGTATGACTTGCAAGAGAGTAAAGGTGGAGTAAAAGAAGCCGAGAAGATTGTTGCAGCCATTGGATATTTCTCAATGGAAGTGGGAAAGTATTTCTATGGACTTCATCGATGGGCTACCTAGTAGTAGAAGAGGGAATGAGAGTATTTGGGTCATAGTCGATCGACTAATAAAATGCGCTCATTTCATTTTGGTTAGGAGTATGAGGATTGCTGCATCATTAGCGATCCTATACATAAGAGAGATCGTTTGGTTACATGGAGTTCCTTCTTACATCATTAGTGACCTAAACCCGTTTTTCACCAGTAAGTTTTAAAGGAGTCTACATAAGGCTTTGGGCACCAAGTTAAGCTTGAGTACTACTTATCATCCATAGTCGGATAGATAGATGGAGAGGGTGAATATCATCCATAGTCGGGTAGATAGATGGAGAGGGTGAATCGGGTATTGGAGGACTTACTTCAGATGTTCATATTGAATTTTGAAGGCTCTTGGGAGGATCATTTTCCATTTGTAGAGTTTACTTATAATAACTGCTATCAGGCAAGTATTAAGATTACACTGTTTGAGACATTATATGGGAGACCTTGTAGATCACCATCGTGTTGGTGGAACACTACAGATAGGATTACTCTTGGACCTATATGGTGAGGGATACATCATAGAAGGTAGATTTGAACCATAGTAGGATGAAAACCGCATAGGATATGCGAAAGTCTTACGCTGACAGGAAATGCGCGGAGTTAGAGTTCGCAATGGACGACATGGTTTTTGTGAATGTCTCACTGCTTAGGCATGTTATGAGATTTGGTGGTTCGAGATAGTTAGCACCAAGGTTTGTAGATACTATTTCGATTACTAGTAGAGTTGGGAAGTTAGCTTATATGGTGAAGCTTCCTAAGAAGTTAGCGGGAGTATACGACGTTTTCCACATGTTGCACTTGCGAAAGTGCATGCATGATACAACCACCATAATCGAGCAGTGTCAACTAGTGGAGGTAGAGAGAGTCACTTCTTTGCATGTACCCACCTGTATTCCTGAGCATGGTACAAAGAAACTCCACAATAAGGCTATCAATCTTGTTAAGGTTCTGTAGGGAAACGATCTAGTTGAGAGTACATGGAAATCCGAAGAGAAGATCCGAGCTACCCATCCACAACTCCTTTATGGTTTGATTTTTTAGATGAGTAATTTTAGGTCACTTCTGTTTTAGGTTATCGCTTTGTGTACCCCATAGGTAGAGACAATTGGATAGTAGGAATTGTTGTGAACGTGTCATTAGGATATGTTTTGAATGACGAATGCTAGTGGATGTATTTATTGAATCGGTCTTTCCGCACGTAGGTTAATATTTTCTTGAATTAGCATATACACACACCATCACTTATTTTATTTCACTAAGTTATATGCATATGGTAGTTGCATGTGGCTTAGATGGTTGGGCGTATATGTTGAATTATTGGTACATATTGCATATAATGTTGCATACATTTGGATGCATGGCAACAGAACTTGCATTTCAAAAGGTCGTCTAGATCAGGAGATTTTCTAATTTTTGCATTGGTACAGGTTTATATGCATTCCATGTCTACATGAATGTATTGCATTAGAAATTCAACCAAGGACAATGATTGCCAGTGGTTGATGAATGAGTAAATTGTTGTAGTTTTTTATTGTTGAATACACGAGTTGCATTTTTTCCATCCTTGGAGATTTCGAGGATGAAATCCTTTTAAGAGGGAAGAATGTAACATCCTGGAAATTTAATAAAATAATTAAATTTAGATATAACAAGGAAAAAAATAGAAATTTTGCAAATGTTCGAATCTAACTACGAAACTAGCACCTTCTGTTCATAGTGATTTTCTGGATTACTTTCATATATATAAAGTTTTGAAATCTGAGTTAATATAAAGAAGTTACTAAAGTTTGAAAATTTGAATTTAAAATAATTAAATAAGAATAAACAAAATATTAATTAAAGTTAAACAATGGTCGAAACCCCTTATGTGGACCTTTTGACATGAAGCGGTCGATCGCTCAAAGCCTTAGGCAGTCGACTGATGGACATGTTATGACTAGGATTTGCCTAGGCTGAATGGCCTAGATTGAGCTATATTTTTGTGAATGTCTAGATGCCATATCTTTTCTGAACGTATAGGATTGGAATATATCTTTTTGGGAATGGACGAGATTAAATGCCGAATCTATAAATACATCATCAGACTAAACCCTAATTCATTAGAAAATAAACTGTACGTCCATCATCTGCCAAATTCGTATCTCTTCAAACCAAATTTCTTAAAAAAAAAATTAAATTAAAAATCCAAAGGAGAAGAAGAGGTGTAACGACTGTGATTTTTGAATTACTGTCGGAATAAATATCTTAAATAGAAATTTAAAAAATTTAAATTCAAAAAAAAATGATGCAAAATCTGTCGTAAAGTCAGCAGGAAATATAACTTAGTAAAGTTGTGTTCTCATTCTTGCCTTCACATAGGTCCAACTCAAAGGAAAAATATATGAACACATTTTGACCTTCACGTGTGAAAGCAAATATGAGCCCAATGTAAAAATTAATTGGCTTATGCTATCACACTTGTTTATAAAGTGAAACATTTTTGTTTGCTGTGACCAGTTTAATTAAAGCAAGATTGAAATTTTGATATCACACAAAGTTTATTATGCAAAGTGTGAAATGTTTGTACCATCATCACTTTATATGCTAGCTAAGTCCTCTTCTTCTTTTGGTCACGTCTAACATTTAATGCATATATACAATGCAAGCCAACACATCAATTCCTTTGACTTATACACAAAAATTGAAATGGAAAGTATGCTACAAACATTCCTTGATTCATTTTTCAAAGTATAGGCTGCAACATTTTTCATTTTGTTTTGAAAAAGCTTCAGTAGCTCGGCAAGTAAGTAAATGGAAGATCTAGTTTTAGCTTCAGGTGGTTCTAGTTGCTAACTGACTTCGGAAGCGAAATGAAAGTGAGTGAAAAATTCACATCTCTAATTTAAAAATAATGCTGCCTGTTTTTGATATGTGATTTAATTCTTGGGCCGACGCTTTTTGCTGTAAATTATTTACGATGGTATGTGTTATTTTCGTAGGGAATATCTTGTTATCTTTTGCAAGCTACCTGCTTATCTCAGTTTCTTTATGGATCCCAACTTTATTATCTACATAAGTTTTCTGTTATGGTATTTGGGTGTTATGGGCTCTTATACAAAATATTGGTATTCTTATTTGGATAATTAATTTCACAAAGACTATGCGCTAACTGGGACTTCTTGACATACATTGGTTCCTCATGGTTTCACCCTGGTAATATTTTTTTGATGTATACCTTCATGTGTTTGATTTTTTTTAACCTCTCTTCGACCAACAATATTTGTATTTTTGGTTTTTGCGTTTCTCTATGGACTTCTGGTCTTTGACATTCAAATTTTTATACAAAACTGAGAACTAGGCATTTATATTTTATGCGCACGTGCAAGTGTAGCATGTAAGTGTTGCATGCCTGTAACATTGTGCGTGAAATACAAAGTCCAGTTCATATGATTTAAAAAAAATTATCTTCGTGCATGTGAATTTTGTTGCCCAGGCACTTTGATTATTTCACGTGCACGTGTGTATATAAAAAAAAATTCAAGTCAAGGTGGCTTATTTTTCATTATAAAAATTATAACAGCATGCGTGCATTAAAGTGGTGGATATCATAATTCATATGCACTAAGGGTCGTTCATTTGTACATCCTGTGTAAGTCGTATAGCACAAAAATTGTGTGCTATCCAGTTGCAATTCTTTTTCAAGTGCATGTAAGCTATGTATATTTTGTACGTAACTAAAAAGAAAAAAAAGAAGATGAACCCAAGCCCTTTTAGTGTGTTACTCCAGTTTGTCTTCTTTTACATCCTACTTTACAAGTTTGCCAGTATCTACAAATGCTATTAAAAAAAAATTTGAGTCCTCGCATTGTGCCAATAACGTGAATATATTTACAAGCATTTTGATCAAAGAGGTACGTGTTTCGTGTGAACATGTTGCACGACCGAACTACCTCGGCGTACATGTTATGTGCATACGTATTGAAGTAGTAACTGCATTTTAGAAAAAAATTAAAGTGCCAGGTCATTAATTATTCGTTAAACCATTTCAATGTATTTTGTGCATCATTTTTCTTCCAAAGGTGTTTGGTAATGCTTGCTTTATGGCATTGCCTTTGAATCCATTTGCGCACGTAAGGGTGGTCTAGAATAATTGTCAATTCATGTATGTTAGCCTGCATGCATGGTTTAGTTCAGGTTATACTTGTTTTACATCGTAGTGTGCGTGTATTTATACGAAGTCCAGACTACAACATTATTCTAATTACTTTTTGGTGAGTGCAAGTATATGTTGCACGTAACATGTCAAGGCTATGCAATAAAAATTATTTATAGGCAGAGCAGTCTAGTCATTAATTTTTTTGAACCGGTGTTACGTATTTTGCGCCGTAATTTTTGTAACGAAAATTTTACGCCGGTATTACATTTTTAAAGCGTATTGTTTTGATGACATTTTTGACAAATGAAAATTCACTGTTATTTTAACGTCAGTAACTGTTAATTTAAAGTGACTTTTAAAGCGGCTATCCCACAACGCCAATTTGGTATCCTTTTTTACGGTGTTTTGAGAAGTGCAATTTCCTTGTCGAAATTGCTACAGATATTGCTGTTTTAATCACGTGTTTTAAAAATCATTTTAAAATAAAATGGTTTTCAAAAATTTTACAGTTTGCGCTTTCAAAAGAATGAGGAAGCGATTTAAACGCTTTGGCAAAATTGAGGATTATGAACCCTCACTTTTACTGATTCGCTTAATTTCGGACTTGTCCATTTGAGAACGTAAAATATTATTTATTCAAAATACATAATTTTGCACTTTCAAGGAAAGATGAAGAGATTTAAACGATTTAGCAAAAGTGCGGAGTATGGAACCACACTTTTACTATTTCGGTTAATTCCGGACTCGTTAATTAAAATATTTGTTGTTGATGATTTTGATGATTTTATTTGGCTTTCGAGCCACTCTACTAGACCTTCGGGTCATTTGTTGGACCTTCGGGTCATATGTTGGACCTTCCGGTCAATACCAGTACTAGACCTTCGGGTCATTTGTTGGACCTTCGGGTGATTTGTTGGGCGCCAAAAATATAGTACTTGGTAGGCTTCGGCCATATGAGATGCACGTGCGGCGTAGCTAAAACTCGCCATCTGCTGGGATCGATCCATCTTTTATGTTGATTTTCTAGTTATCTTATTTTGATTTCTAGATTTTGTGAATGCTGATTTTCTAGTTATCTTGACTGATTTCAAGATTTTTGTATATTGTTGTTTCGCATTCAATTATGAATTTGAAAATTTATTTGATGATGTTTAATGGGATTTCTTCCGTTAAACTATGTTGATTACTATGTTGTATAGTCTCACCCGAGACTATAATTTTGTGTATTATCTCATCCGAGATTATAAATTTGCGTACTGCTGTTTGGAATTCAATTGGAAATTTAAAAGCTGATTTTGATGGAGTTTAAATTGAGATTTCTTTATTTGAACTATGTTGATTATTTATGTTGTATAGTCGCTTTCGAGACTATAATTTTTCGGTTAAGTGTTGATTAGTATACACTTATTTTTAAAGTTTAAATTAGACTGATCCGTTTATTATTTTCTTTTAAATAAGACCCGGGTCAGACCGAGTTATTTCAGGATAATTGCTATCTCTGATTCTGTTGCCGCTTCAGCTTTTGGGGATTTCATTTCATCTTTTGCCTAGACTTCGAGGAGTTCTTTTGGTTTATTGATTCTCGTCTCATGTATGTTGATGTATATGTATATGTACATTGATTCTTGTGAACCATTGAGTGTTGTAGCATGTATCCAGACTTGCCTTCCGCTATATATCTGATATTTCTATTCTGATGTGATTATACTACCAGTGTTGTTGCTATTATGAGTTGTTCTGGTTTTTTTTTAGCCATTGTAGTTTCGTTTTAGATTTGGATTGAATTTATATCTTTGGGAGTAATTTTCACAACTCCTATCAATGTAATCAATACTCGTCTAAGGCATAACTTACAGATGGTCGCTTCTTACAAGCCTTATTCTTTGCAATAGCAGACGTTATTCCTTATGATAACCTTTGTTATTATGAGCATAGAGGTGGGGCGTCACAGCTTGGTATCAGAGCTGAGATTCAGAATAAATTATCATAAACACAGAACAGAAGTAGGATGGAACATGTGTTACAACTATCCGAGGGTTTTGTTCGTGCCATTCTAATTGATTCCTTCGTGTTCTTAAACTTTCATCCTCTCTAACAAGTTGGGATATGCCTAGGAATATATTTCATATTTCCGTAGTATTCCAATTTTTAAATTCCTTTTCAATCTTAGCTTTGAAAGTAGGACATCGGGTTTCTGATTGTCTTACTGCTCCTAAAGATCTCAAATCTGGAAAGCTTAATGTTGCTAAAGCTTCTGATGATTCTTCTAAGTACAAAGGTATTACTCCTGTTTTGGAAAGTTTTAATTTATTTCGTGGCCGTTTTTATTAGAGTTCTTTTCGATGCGGGTGCATCACATTCATTCGTGTCAAAGAAGCTTGTTGGTGTTATTCCTTTGGAGGTTGTTAGTCTTTGCGACCCTTTGAGGATTACGAATCCTATTGGTGGATCCGCTACTTTTGATTTGTTGTGTATTGATGTTGAGATTATTCTTTGCAGTATTTCCTTTCATGCGAATCTGCGTGTTATGGATCATCTTGATTTTGATATGATTTTGGGTATAGATTGGCTCGTCCGTTACGAAGTTCAATCCTATGTCCCGAAAGAACTTTATACCTCGTACATCTCGATGCTATCGACCAGTTATCTATTATATTTCGAAGTATGGACCATCCTTCGAATGCTTTCATTTCTTCCTTCGAATCGGAGGATATCATTGCTAATATTCCGGTTGTTTGTGATTTTTCTGATGTCTTCGAGCCTATTTCGAGTTTGCTGTCAAATAGAGAAATTGAGTTCCATATTGATCTTATCTATGATGCTCATCCCGTCAGTCGTCCTTTCACGAGGATGTCTGCTAAGGAAAATGAGGAACTCAAGCAACAATTATCTGAATTGGGAGCCAAACGGTTTATTCGTTCTAGCTTTTCTTCCAACCCGATCTTGCTACCGGTTTTCATTTGGCTACGAGTTGCGGAAGATAGCATTCCACTTACTGCATTCCGCATTCGTTATGATTCTTATGAATGAATTATTATGTCATTCAGTTTGCCCAACTTATTTCATCCATTTTATGAATCGAGTATTCTATGAATATCTTGATGGCTCCATTTGTGTACATATTGATTCTGAATGAAAACATCAACTTAAAATTTTGCAAATCTTTTTCATAAGATTTATTTACAAGTATGATTGGATTTGGGTTTATCATATAGAAGATGATTTTGTGATTGTATTGCCCATTGAGTACTTTAAGAATTCTGGTCGATGCGCTTGATCAACGTTATCGATAGGAATCTCCTAAACGCTTTGATGAGACAATGTGACACAATAAATTTATAAAAAGTAAATTTTTCTAGAAAATGATTTCGTAAAGATAATTGTAATTTTGAAAGTTGTAGCTTTTCAGGAAAGAAGATTAATTGAAAGAACTCTTTTTCGATACTCTTATCCTTGGGATTCCCGAAGGGAACCAAAACTTCATTATTTGTACCAATACTAGCCGTACTGGTTTCAGTGCTGCTCATGCGAAAAGATAGTAGTTGCCTATGCTTCTAGACAACTAAGGCCTAACGAGATTCTTTATGCTACCCATGATTTGGAGTTAGCCGCCATATTCTATGCTCTAAAGATTTGGCGACATTATTTTTGGACGAGCGTTTTGTTTTCTTCACTGATCACAGATCTTTGAAGTATCATTTACTCAGAAAGAACTTAATTTGAGGCAACAACGTTGGCTTGAATTTCTAGCTTCATATGATTTCCATATTCAGTTTACCGCTGTAAGGGTAATCGAGTTGCTGATGCGCTTAGTCGCAAGCAGCAAGGTGTTGTTTCCATGATGCTAGTAGAGTGGAATATATTGGAAGCTTTATCTCTTTGTGATATTAGAGACCGTCATTCAGTTTCTGATTCACACGTGCTTTTATTTACCATGGAAGCTCGTCCTAGTTTGTTGAATCGTGTTGCCGATGCCCAGAAACAAGATCTAAATATCTCTTGTCTTATCCAGAGTTGTAAATCAGAATCCCGGAGCAATGAACTGAAGTTTTTCAATATTGATATTCATGGTTGTATTCGGAAGAAGGGGAAGTTAATCGTGCCTAGTGTTTCAGATCTTAAAAATGACATTATTGAGGACTGTCATCGTTCTAAGTATACTATCCATCCGGGTAGTAGTATAATGTATGCTGATATGCACCGCTTATACTTTTGGGAGGATATGAAGCGTGATGGTGCAGGTTATGTGAGTCGTTGCGTGACTTGTCAACTTATTAAAGAAGAACACCAGCGTCTTAGTAGTCTTTTGCAGCCTCTTGAGATTCCATTATGGAAATGAGATCAGATTTTTATAGACTTCGTTGATGGTCTACCTCGTTCGAGGTCGGGCCATACTAGTTGTTGACCGATTTATCAAATCAGCCCATTTTATTCCTATCAAGTCCAATCGGACTGCTTCTTGATTTTGGTGGTAGTTGGGAAAACCATTTATCTCTTATTGAGTTCTCTTATAACAACAGTTTTCGATCCAGTATCGGTATGACTCCTTTCGAAGCACTTTACGGAAGGTTGTGTCGATCACCATCTTGTTGGTTGGAATCGAGGGAAAGTTAGTTCTCGGCCCTGATTTTATTCGTGGTTCTTCTGAGAGGATTGATATTATTAGACAGAGAATGAAGGAGGCTCAGAATAGGCATAAATCTTATGCCGATCATCGTAGGAAGCCTTTATAATTTTCTGTTGGCGACCTCGTATTCCTTCGTGTTTCCCCGATGAAGGGTGTGGTGCATTTTAGTAGCTCCGGGGAATTGGATCCTCGTTATGTTGGATCGTTTCCTATTACGAAACGCATTAGCCCAGTTGCTTTTCGGGTATCGTTGCCTATTCAGTTTTTGGGAATTTATGACGTATTTCATGTATCCCAGCTTCGTCAATGCCTTCAAAATTCATATTCTGTTATTGATCCTCATGTGTTGCAAGATCTTGAGATCTCACCCGACTTGTCTATTGTGCAAAATCCTATTCGTGTGCTAGCTACGGAGGTTAAACGCCTTCGGAATAAAGAAGTCCCGCTTGCGAAAATTCAATGGTCCGCAAACCCCAAAGATTGCACTTGGAAAACCAGAGAATTTATCGAGCGTTCTTATCCCGGTTTTCTCTCCTCTTCGGGTGAGGGTGAGCATTCTTATCCATCTTTTCCATTTTAATCTTTGTTGTGATGAATTATTTGTGTTATTGACTACTTCTAGTATGAAAATTGCGGGGACGCAATTTTTATAAGGGGGAGTCTGTAACGACTGTGATTTTTGAATTACTGTCGGAATAAATATCTTAAATAGAAATTTTAAAAATTTAAATTCAAAAAAAAAATGATGCAAAATCTGTTGTAAAGTCAGTAGGAAATATAACTTAGTAAAGTTGTGTTCTCATTCTTGCCTTCACATAGGTCCAACTCAAAGGAAAAATATATGAACACATTTTGGCCTTCACGTGTGAAAGCAAATATGAGCCCAATGTAAAAATTAATTGGCTTGTGCTGTCACACTAGTTTATAAAGTGAAACATTTTTGTTTACTGTGACCAGTTTAATTAATCAAGATTGAAATTTTGATATCACACACAAAGTTTATTATGCAAAGTGTGAAATGTTTGTACGATCATCACTTTATATGCTAGCTTAGTCTTTTCTTCTTTTGGTCACGTCTAGCATTTAATGCATATATACAATGCAAGCCAACACATCAATCCCTTTGACTTATACACAAAAATTGAAATGGAAAGTATGCTGCAGACATTCCTTGATTCATTTTTCAAAGTATAGGCTGCAACATTTTTCATTTTGTTTTGAAAAAGCTTCAGTAGCTCGGCAAGTAAGTAAATGGCAGATCTAGTTTTAGCTTCAGGTGGTTCTAGTTGCTAACTGACTTCGAAAGCGAAATGAAAGTGAGTAAAAAACTCACATCTCTAATTTAAAAATAATGCTGCCTGTTTTTGATATGTGATTTTATTCTTGGGTTGACGCTTTTTGCCGTAAATTGTTTACGATGGTATGCGTTATTTTCGTAGGGAATATCTTGTTATCTTTTGCAAGCTACCTGCTTATCTCAGTTTCTTTATGGATCCCAACTTTATTATCTACATAAGTTTTCTATTATGGTATTTGGGTGTTATAGGCTCTTATTACAAAATATTGGTATTCTTATTTGGATAATTAATTTCACAAAGACTATGCGCTAACTGGGACTTCTTGACATACATTGGTCCCTCATGATTTCACCCTGGTAATATTTTTATGATGTATACCTTCATGTGTTTGATTTTTTTAACCTCTCTTCGACCAACGATATTTGTATTTTTGGTTTTTGGGTTTCTCTATGGACTTCTGGTCTTTGACATTCAAATTTTTATACAAAACTGAGTGCCAGGCATTTATATTTCGTGCGCATGTGCAAGTGTAGCATGTAAGTGTTGCATGCCTGTAACATTGTGCGTGAAATATAAAGTCCAGTTCATATGATTTAAAAAATTTATCTTCGTGCATGTGAATTTTGTTGCCCAGACACTTTGATTATTTCACGTGCACGTGTGTATAAAAAAATAATAATAATTCAAGTAAAGGTGGATTATTTTTCATTATAAAAATTATAACAGCATGCGTGCATTAAAGTGGTGGATATCATAATTCATATGCACTAAGGGTCGTTCATTTGTACATCATGTGCAAGTAGTGTAGCACAAAAATTGTGTACTATCCAGTTGCAATTCTTTTTCAAGTGCATGTAAGCTATGTATATTTTGTACGTAACTAAAAAGAAAAAAAAACAAGAAGATGAACCCAGGCCATTTTAGTGTGTTCCTCCAGTTTGTCTTCTTTTACAACCTACTTTACAAGTTTGCCAGTATCTACAAATGCAATTAAAAAAAATTGAGTCCTCACGTTGTGCCAATTACGTGAACATATTTACAAGCATTTTGATCAAAGAGGTACGTGTTTTGTGTGAACATGTTGCACGGCCGAACTATCTCGGCGTACACGTTATGTGCATACGTACTGAAGTAGTAACTTTCAGAAAAAATTTAAAGTGCCAGGTCATTAATTATTTATTAAACCATTTCAATGTATTTTGTGCATCATTTTTCTTCCAAAGGTGTTCGGTCCTGCTTGCTTTATGGCATTGCCTTTGAATCCATTTGCGCGCGTAAGGGTGGTCTAGAATAACTGTCAATTCATATGTGTTAGCCTGCATGCATGGAAAAACTTTAGTTCAGGTTATACTTGGTTTACATCGTAGTGTACGTGTATTTATACCAAGTCCAGACTACAACATTATTCTAATTACTTTTTGGTGAGTGCAAGTATATGTTGCACGTAACATGTCAAGGCTGTGCAATAAAAATTATTTATAAGCAGTGCAGTCTAGTCATTAATTTTTTTGAACCGGTGTTACGTTTTAAAACGTATTTTACGCCGTAATTTTTATAACGAAAATTTTACGCCGGTATTACATTTTTAAAGCGTATTGTTTTGATGACATTTTTGACAAATGAAAATTCACTGTTATTTTAACGTTAGTAACCGTTAATTTAAAGTGACTTTTAAAGCGGCTATCCCACAACGCCGATTTGGTATCCTTTTTTACGGTGTTTTGAGAAGTGTAATTTCCTTGTCGAAATTGCTACAGATATTGCTGTTTTAATCACGTGTTTTAAAAATCATTTTAAAATAAAATGGTTTTCAAAAATTTTACAGTTTGCGCTTTCAAAAGAATGAGGAAGCGATTTAAACGCTTTGGCAAAATTAAGGACTATGAACCCTCATTTTTACTGATTCGCTTAATTCCGGACTTGTCCGTTTGAGAACGTAAAATGTTATTTATTTAAAATACACAATTTTTCACTTTCAAGGAAACGATGAAGAGATTTAAACGATTTAGCAAAAGTGCGGAGTATGGAACCACGCTTTTACTATTTCGGTTAATTCCGGACTCATTAATTGAAATATTTGTTGTTGATGATTTTGATGATTTTATTTGGCTTTCGAGCCACTCTACTGGACCTTCGGGTCATTTGTTGGACCTTCGGGTCATATGTTGGACCTTCGGGTCAATACCAGTACTAGACCTTCGGGTCATTTATTGGACCTTCGGGTCATTTGTTGGGCGTCAAAAATATAGTACTTGGTAGGGTTCGGCCATATGAGATGCACGTATGGCGTAGCTAAAACTCGCCATCTGTTGGGATCGATCCATCTTTTATGTTGATTTTCTAGTTATCTTATTTTGATTTCTAGATTTTGTGAATGCTGATTTTCTAGTTATCTTGACCGATTTCTAGATTTTTGTATATTGCTGTTTTGAATTCAATTGTGAATTTGAAAATTTATTTTGATGATGTTTAATGGGATTTCTTCCGTTAAACTATGCTGATTACTATGTTGTGTAGTCTCACCCGAGACTATAATTTTGTGTATAATCTCATCCGAGATTATAAATTTGCGTACTGCTGTTTTGAATTCAATTGGAAATTTAAAAGCTGATTTTGATGGAGTTTAAATTGAGATTTCTTTATTTGAACTATGTTGAGTATTTATGTTGTATAGTCGCGTTCGAGACTATAATTATTTGCTTAAGTGTTGATTAGTATACACTTATTTCTAAAGTTTAAATTAGACTGATCTGTTTATTATTTTCTTTTAAATAATACTCGGGTCAGACCGAGTTATTCCAGGATAATTGCTATCTCTGATTCTGTTACCACTTCAACTTTTGGGGATTTCATTTCATCTTTTGTCTAGACTTCGAGGAGTTCTTTTGGTTTATTGATTCTCGTCTCATGTATGTTGATGTATATGTATAAGTATATGTACATTGATTCTTGTGAACCATTGAGTGTTGTAGCATGTATCCAGACTTGTCTTCCGCTATATATCTGATATTTCTGTTCAGATGTGATTATACTACCAGTGTTGTTGCTATTATGAGTTGTTTTGGATTTTTCTTTAGCTACTGTAGTTTCGTTTTAGATTTGGATTGAATTTATATCTTTGGGAGTAATTTTAACAACTCCTGTCGATGTAATCAATACTCGTCTAAGGCATAACTTATAGATGGTTGCTTCTTACAAGCCTTATTCTTTGCAATAGCAGACGTTATTCCTTATAATAACCTTTGTTATTGTGAGCATAGAGGTGGGGCGTCACAAGAGGAATTAAATTTAAATAAGCGGAGAACTAGCAACGGAAAAGATTCCGGACATAATTTGGAGAGGATTGCTTGGATTTGAGGTGAGTGCAGACATGCTAATTAGATGATATATATGCAGTTAGTTTTAGTATAACCTATTTTATTTAGATTGTTAAAACTTAAATTGAGAATCATGTTTGTTTAGATTTGAGATTTAATAGTAAAAATAAATTAATGCAAATCTGTTAAAGAAGAATCGATCCTAGTTGTACCCTTTTCTCTAAACAAACAACAGTAGTATAACGTCTAAATTAAATAAATTAATGCAAATCTGTTAAATAAATTAATTGATAAATAACCCATTGATATTGATGCTAGACCTAGGTTAAACTATTTACTGTAATTGGAATATAAGTTTGGATAAATACAAATTAAATTTCAGAAATGTGGGATTCGTAGAAATTGCTACGATAAAAAACTATTGGCTTGCTGTTTAGCTTTTGGAACGAACACGATTAACTAATAATTAATGAAAATCGAAGAGCACGATTAAATTAATCTAAAAATTATCACTCCGACCGGTCGACCACCAACTAGAGCCAGTCGACAACGAGCGGTTGCCTACTCCAGGAGCAACCGATCGACTAATTAGCATTTTCTAAGTGCATTATGAACCTCGGCCTATGGCCCAGGTTATAAATAAAATAGTTAGTGTGTATATATATGGATGTTAGTCAAAGTATCGAAGCTGGTCCTTATGTTGATGACACTAGGTCGTTACGCGACTGGGTAAATGCTATTTATCAAGCAAGGTCAAATTCGATTGGAGGCGATTACATCATAAATTGCACTCACGGGAGATTCTACGGTGGACACGCAATACTGACGATGATGCTCGATGGAGTGTGCGGTCAGGAACTAACAAGAGTTCCCTGGTATTCAAAGTGATGTGATGTAATGTTGTATGGTTGATATATCCCGACGCGGTGCGATAAGAGGCATTACGTTACCATTGAGAGGTGGACATGGTTGCATCGATGAAGTGACACCTCGACAAGTCGGCATTATGGGCTCCCTTCGATGGGTAACTAGGATACGTGTAGTCGTGGTTATGGGAACATAGTCCTACGGTTGATAAGATACGTGCAGTCGTAGTGTATGAAACTTGGTCTCATGGTTGAGAATTGTAGGTAACCCTTAATTTATAGAATAGTTCCAATAGCTACTAGCCGGTTATAGATGTCCTGAGGTTCGATTAGTTGTTTTGTCCTAATTATGATCCTGCACTAGTCGTTAATGTAGGTGTATTGACCTAAACCCCGTAGGAAAATTAAATAAGTAATTCGCGGACACTTGTAGGAGACTCTAGGTTACATGGAGTATCATTAAAGTTAATTGAATATGATCGCCACACCTTAATTATATACTCATTCACCAGCCTTTTTTCCGATTCACTTCTTTTCTTTCTTTTCGTCCATCATAGGAGGATACCATAGTATGTGATAGGCCTGAGATTAGTACGTGGAGAGGCAAGCTCGGCATTAGATTTTATTAAAATAATCTCCATGTAACTTTTATCTTATTCAATACTTACTATTTATTAGACTATATGTTGTACTTCTGTGTACTCTACATTTGACTACATATTGTTTCTAAGACTATGTTTTGAGGTATTTTCGAAGATGGTTGTTTTCTGTATTTATATTTTGTTACCTTCCATTGTAAAATCTAAAAGCGTAGAATGGCTTTGGTCATATCTATATATCCTTAGTTTCTGTATTATTTTAAAAACTAGATAACTCGTACTTCTCGACACTCAATGCGAGTTCGTAATTCACCCTAGGCTTTGGATCGGTATGTCGGAAGGTGCAGGTTGTCACACTACATAAGTAACATTATCTTTATATATTGGAATTGTTGATAATCACATATACTTCTAAAAGTCTTTGATAATTTACTTTAACCATGTACATTTAAAACTTATTTTATGGATTGCTAATATCTCATAATGGTTTGGTAATGTAACAATTAAAGTTTATATCCAAAACATTATGAAAATAAATATTTTCACAAACAAACTATAAATACATATCTGATATGCAATTGATTTTTATGATAATCACAGAAATTAAGGGAATCCAGTCCATTTTGTAGCAGGTGAAATAGGTAAATATCAAAAATAAATTCCCTAACTAGATTTAATGTCCCATAAAATCTAGTATCTAATACTAGATATTACCTAGTTGTTTAATAAAATCATATTTTATTTGAATGTTTTTCTTTATTTAATTAATCTAATTAATTAAACATATTTACTATGAATATATGACAGAGAGATGTGGTGATAGACAAGTATGCAGTAAGAAAAAAGAAAGAGAAAATTGATTAGAACTGAATGAAAGAATAATGTCTTATGGAGATAAGAAATTTTTTTCATTATCTTTTTTAAACTTCCTTTTTAATTTTCAATAATTCCCAATAAGGCCAAACCATTCTCTCTCCTATATCTATATCTTAATTAATTAATCTACATTAAATAGGTATGATATATAAGTGAGAATGAACATATCTAATATGTCCATGTATAAATAGTAGTTCTATTAATCCCGAAATTCCTATATGGAATTTAGCTCGAAATCAAATCAACATTGGGAATTAAATATTAGTTTTGAAATTAGCCCACCCCCTTAATTTCTGCCTTTATTCGAACTTCTACACTATTCTATTTCGGTTTATCTAGCATCTCTCATGTATAAATGATATGACGAGCATATAAAATATATAACATAGGTGATGTGTACATGGTCAAACATATACATGTGTAGATACTGAGATTGACATCTATCACGTATATCATTAGCATATATATGTTATTTGCCATATTATAATTGTTTGATATGAAATATAAATGTACAAGTTATATTTTATAAATTTACGTTTCATTAAATAGTAAATTTAATCTTATAAATTACCATATACAATTTAACATGTCATGATTTTCAATTTCGAATCCCAAATTAAAATATATAAATTTAACTTGGAAAAACATATTCAAATAGATCTAGGTCTATGGCATAATTTAAAACTATAAATACCTTAAATTTGACTAATATTGTTATTATAAAATATATACAATAATATTAGATGTTATATGTATCCATAATGATTTTACAATCTCAACTACACACACACACACACACATATATGTATGTATATAATATGTTGGACTCAAAAGTTCCAAATTTTATTATTATAAAATATGAATATCTATACTAAATAAAATTTTGAACAGAAATATTAATTATTGTTATTTATTTAAACTGGAAAAATAATAGATAAGATCTAATAAACATATATGCTAATTTAAAATATGGTATTGATCCAAAACAGGACATCAATCTATCTCATGATTTAAGATGATTAAGAATTAATAAATTATTATTGAAAATATTATGTTTATAAAATTATTATACATATATTTGAATATATGCGGCCAAAATCAAAACAAACATACATATTTTTTAATTTAAAACTATTTAGATTAATTATAATATAGTAATGGCAATAATACATATAAAATGGTGATAATCGTGAATCAAAACATATAAATGTAAAAAAAGATCGCACATTACAGATTTGACTTATAAAATGATGCCTTGATTTGAAATTTTTTTTGGATTCCTAGAACAACAAACAAACCTTTATAGAATTGGATGAGCCACCTTATATTTTATTGATTTAATTTTTTTGGTAAATAAAAAAAATTGGCCATGGAAGTAGAAGGAAGTGCTAGCTATGAAAGAAGGAAGAAGGAGAAAAAAATTACATGGAAAAAATATGGGGCGCTCAATTGAATTAAGAAGGAAAGGTTTTATTTTTATTTAGAGTAGGAAACATTTGGTCATTCATCTCTTTTAAAATTTTCCCCTTTAGTTCCCATTTATTAGATCTTATCCATATCTCATCTTTTTATTAAGGTTAATCACATCATATGCTACATCGAACATTATTTTAAAAAGTTTTTTTAAAGCAGTTAACTATATTAATACCCATATATATATATATATCATATAAATGATAAGATGTGCAAGTGAGATATGTAACACATGTGAAATATACATGGTCAAATACAGATATGTGCAAATATTAGGTTTTATATCTACCATGTTTATACATAGCATTTATATGTGTGTGTGTGTGCGCGTGTTAATTGTGTGTGTATGTTAATTTACGTATCAAAATCATTTGATATAAAATTACCATATACAATTCGCCTACATCATAATTTTCAAATTCAAATCTAAAATTAAAATATCTAACTTTTGACCATGTATATATATATATTCAAATGCTAAATCTAGGTCCAAGGCACTCAGTCAAAATTATGAAATGTCTTAAATTTGATTAATAAAATCATTATAAATATGCAAAATAATATTATATGTAATACATAGACAAAATGATTTTATATGCCAACCATATAAATTTTATATTTTAAACTCAAAAGTTGATAATTTAATTATATTACTTTAAAATATGATTATTAATTGTAAATATTTTTGATAGAATTATTAATTTTTATTTAAATTTCCATAAATGATTTAGATTTAATAAACATGTATGCTAATTTAAATATGGTATTGATCTAAAACACGCATCCATCTATCTCATGATGTAAGATGATTAAAAATTAATAAATATTTATATAAAACCATTAGAATATCATGGTTATAAAATTGTTATACATATATTTTAAAATATGTGGCTAAAATCAAAAACATAAAAGCATGTATTTTGATTTAAAATTATCTTATTGAATCAAACAAGAACATTTAACTACTAATTAAATTATTACAGTGAAATTATTATTATAGTAAGGACAATAATAAATATAAACACGGTTATAAGCATGAACCAAAACATAGTTTAATAGCCCTACTTTCTACGCCATATAAATAAATAAATTTTATTAAAATAAAAGTGTTTGACTTCCAATTGTGATGATTATATTTGGAAATTAAATATGTAGTTAATTAAATTCAATTTAATAAAAGATTTTAATCTAATAAATTGAATCAAAATAATAAGTTTCTCTCAAGTAATTAATTGAATTGGATAGAATGTTTTAATCAAGATGAATTATTTTGAAATGTAAATAAAATTTTAAATATGCTTGGAATAGTTGGAAAAATAAATTTATTTTGTAATAGTATAATGAATGATTAAATAAAAAAATAAGAGAGTGCCGAATTGAATAAAATTATTCGATTATTGAAATATAATTTGTAAAATGAAAGGTAAATCAATTTATACTAGATTGAAATTTATTTCAAGGATTAAAAATCAAATTTAAATGCATTAGAAATTAACTGAAATTGGATTGAATTAAATTGAGGCCTAAAACTATACTTTCACATCCCATTCCTTTCTCCCCATTCTTTTGGAAAACTCTTCTCCACTCTAGCCATAACCCAAACCACCCCCATTTATCATATTTTTAGCCCTAAGCCCTTAATCAGAAATTGCCATGTGTTAAAAAATGAATAAAGATGAAGATGCATAGACGGCGGTCGAAGTGGCCTAGGGAAGGAAGCCTGCAAAGCTCGGTTGAAGTGTAGTGATTTGATGGTTGCGTGGTTTCGTACGTGACCTAGTAAAGGCAGACGAGGCTCGAGTGGGAAGTGCAATAAAGGTTCGTGCAATAAGGGCGGTGACAGGCTTTGGTGGAGCATGGCTGGCGACATTAGTGGGGATGTGAACTTTGCCGGGTGTAGCTATTTGGAGATACATGGTGTTGACTGCCAGCAGTAAAGAGAGATGGTTTTATAGATAAGGTCGTGGCGTTTGGCTGTAGCAATGATGGAAGCACTATAAGGCAGTTGCTGGCAGTTTGAAGACGGAATTATTGATTATTGCAGTAATCGTTGTATATGACTTCGCTTGGCAATTAGGTGAGTTATGTCGCTCACATCCATGTCTATTTCATATTATTTGATGCATATTCACCCATATATCTATTTGATTTGATTGGTTGAATGGATTATTGGTTGATGAGTGGTAATTGATATGGTTTTAATTGGATGGAATTGTGTTGCGAGCTATGATTTAATTGTTGATGCGATGATTACTATTAGATTGTTGATTAGCGATGTTTGAGTAGTAATCAAATGTTTGCAAATAATCAAATAACATTTTAAACATAATCGAAAATGAGGTAAATGAATTTAAAGTTGAAGATTTGAAATAAATAAATTATTTAGAGTAAATAAATTATTTTGGAAATAAATAGTGAATTTTAGAATAGTGATTTATTTGAAAGAGGGATAATTTTGGAAAAATATAAGTGGAATAATTTTAAAGATTTTGAGAATAAAATTATTTGATAAATGTTGAGGTATAGTATTTTATTAAATAATTGGATTTTGAAATTTTATATTTTTATTTATCGATGACTATAAAAAATCTAGAGGATATTTATGAAATGACATTTGAAACCCATGTTTTAAAGTGAGGAGTTAATTTTATTTGAATAAATATATTTTGAAGTAATTGTAAGATGCAATTTATTTACCGATAGAAATTATCATTGAAAGGATTTGTTATATATACTATTTAGTGAATTTTCAAAAGAAATATATTATTGTGTTCGATATAGAATTTTAATTATGTGGATTAACAATTTTAAAGAGGTTTAGGAAATAAGGATTTAAAATAATGATTTTGGAACCACATATTTAAGTTTGAAAATATTTATAGATCAACAAAACTATTTCGATTTAATTTTAGAGGTAATTGAAAATATAAAACTTCTTGTAGTATTTCTATAATATATTATTGAAGTAGAAATTTGAGATGAAAGGATTTTAGTAGTTTAAATTCATTGTTGGGTTTGAATAAAGTTTCTTTGAAATAAATATGTGATTTTAAAATATAGGTATTTAAGGATTATTTTCTATTTTGTAAAGAGAAGGAAATGATAAAAGAGGTATTCGATAAATTAATTAAAGAGGTTTATAAAAGGAAAAAATGTCTTGTGATAGAATTAAATTGAAGTGTTTTATAAAAAGAAGGAGAATGAAGTGAAATATATTTAACAAAACCCTTCATATCATTAATTACTAATTGGATAATATAATGACGTGCGTATGGATGATTATTGATTTGTTTGCTACAAATGAGATGAAGTTAAACTACCCAGTGTGTTGAATTATATAGTAATGAAAATAAAGAATAATGAATTAAAGTAGAAAGTAAGTGACGAGCAATTTAATAAGTGAAGAGGAAATTTATTTAATGTTGATTCATTGTGAGTGTTGTGTATATAAATTGTATTTCAACGGATGGTATGGGACATCCGTATAGGGTATATTTATTTACTGGACACAAGTAATATGTTGGAAAATTCATTGGAGATCGAATATTTGATATTTGGATATCGATGAATTATTTTATATTATTCACAAATATTAATCTATATTTATTGAATTTCTGGCTTGATATGTGAGGTAAGTTGTATTATTTCTTATTTTATTTTGAAGCGGGAATATAATTATCTCCGCTTTAGAGTGGAACAAGGTATGCGAAGTCCCTTACATGGATGTGATGGCCAGAAGTTTTGCGAGCCCTATCCTAGCTTGATCGACCATGGGTCGCTTCCTCGATGGTTGTGGCGACATGGCCCTCCTCGTCACATGGTCATAGTCTGATGCATGGGCCAAGGAGACGAATACTGAACAGGGCCAGGTGGTTGACAATGGGAAGTGAGGTACAAGGAAGCAAGGAAGTGAAAAAGCAATGTATGTCTATTGTGCAGCAAAAGACCGGTGAGGACGCTCGTAAAAGTTTACGAGTAAGTTCTCCATTTGCATCTAAGAAGTAGCGAGGCTCAGCCGTAGACTCGACTTCTGGCTTTATCATTAACAATAGCAATAGCAGTAATGAAAATGAAATTAAAGAATTAAACGAATAAATCTAATACCGCTAGATAAATATGAATGAATTGATGCATGATGTGTGCAATGTATGTTGTATGTGATGCGCATGATGTATGCGATGTACATTATATTCGATGTGTGGATGTGCGCGATGCATGCGATGTGTGTGATGTGTGAGATGTGTGTTGAGTGTGATCTTTGCGATGGATGCTTGATGTATGTGATATATGGAAGATGCTTAATGTGTGTTGTGTGATGTGTTTGATTATGTTCATTGTCTTGTGGATGTTTAGATGTTTGATGTGTTATGGACGTTGTTCGATATGTTATGAATGTTTTATTTTTTTGGTTAATTCTTGAGATATCATATATATCTCATATTGAATCTAGACATAGTATGACCCATATATTATTTATATAACGCTCGAGTCAGTCCGAGACATTTCAAATTCAGGGATGATATGACCGGGTTTTCTTTTTTGACTTAATTGGAAGCAAGATTATTAGATGTATTATGTATCATAATATGGACTCATGCATGTATATGTTGCTGGGTTATATGTACTAGATATATCTTATATATGTAAATGTATTTGAGAATTAGTGGGAATTTGACATATTTTTGTACCCCACTCAAACCTATGTAATGTTATTATATTTGTATCACCGCGTTGATGACTCTATGTTCTCTGTGATTTATTTTATATTGTCCTTTCCTTGGGAGCTAAAATGTGTTTATTACTTTGTACCGAGACTGTCTACGTCGAGGTGAGTAAATTTACATCATGAGACATATTCAATGTTGGTCCAAGGGAATATTCACATGTGTATCATCCACATCGTTTCATTCTTTGTGTTACTCGATAGTATTATACAGTAATACTCTTGGGTAATATGGGTATAAAGGTGGGGTGTTACATTTTTGGTATCGGAGTGAAGTTCAGAACAATACATAGCATAAGTGACATTAACTTGACCTTAGATGACACTTAGAGTCCCTGTCGCCGTGGATGTGTTAGATTATTGTTTATGCTTAAATAATAATAGGAATATATGATGATTACCATCGTAATCATTTGGGGACGTGTTTATATTTTTGTTGTTATATAATATATTTCTTCTACCTTTTTCTAAGTATAAGTCATTAAATGACATGTAATGAAATTGATGAGGTTAAGGAGGTATAAGTAGTTTACCCGACTTGTAGTGTTAGCATAGATGAAGTGGATTAGACCTTTTTGTGGCTCTGAACTAAGATTGAGTTGTTCGATTAAGGTAGTTGTAAAAAAAGCCCTAATTAGATTCATATCAAATATGTCACAATTCCAAATTGTGATGAGGTGAGATGAATAAGAAGATCCAGTAGTGATCATAGTGGCATGACGGAAGTATATAGATTGTTTTCGCAAAATATCTTTATTGTTTGGATGTTCTAATTGGATGATTGATGTTTGGATGTTTTTGTGTGATTACATTGATTGTTGATACTTGGTTGTGGAGATCCATATTGAGTATGACATTCAATAAGAACTATTATTCAAGGTGAGCATCTGATTCAAATCTTTTTATTTGAAACCCAACGATGTCTTTATTCGTGAAGTTATCACAAGAGGTAATGGAAATTATTTTCGCATTAAATTAAGACGAGATTAAATGAAAATGAAACCTTGTTTGTTTTTTTATGGATAGATGATTAGTGATGTTAGAATTTTTCCATTTTTTTATTTTTTTATTGAACTTCCGTAGATTATTTATATATGTTTTAATACAAGCAAGCATATATTTTGTTAAAAATCCTTTTGGCTATTGTATGTATATATGGTTTAGGAAGAAGTTTTATTAGAGATTAGCATATGTTTTTATAAAAGATTGAGTTGTTCTATAAGTAAACATTTAAAGAAAATTTTGAAGATGATTTGGTGTTAATTTGTCTGTTACGTGCTTTAAGACTTCTACTCGATACGTATGGCCAATGTTATCGATAGGAATTCCTTAACAGTTGGATGAGGCAAATGGACACAATGATTTGAAAAGTGATGCATTATTTTGAAGAGGTAATATATTTTGAGTTATATTAAAAACCAATGTTTGAAATAATATTTCGAAAAAATCTATATTTATTATTTTAAAGAGACCAGACTGATGTAAAAATATTTTGAAACAAGTAAAATGTTTTAAAGAATGAAGGATTATTATTTCGAAGGAAGTATATCATTTGAGGAAAAGCATAAATAATATTTTAGAGAAAAATGCTTCAAAAGGAAAATGAAATTTTAAAGAAAAATATGCGACTAAGTTTTGAAAAAATAGACAAGAAAAATAGTATTTTGAGTTGGTGATTTAGTAGAGTTTGAGATATGAAAATTATATGATATTTTGAAGTTTTAGAAATTGTTTTGACTTGAGTGTGTGTGTTTGTGTGAATATGAGCATTAGTATGGTGAGGTAATAAGATGTTTTGAAAAATAATAAAGGTATTTTCTATGCTTAAATATTTGATGCGACAATTGCAGTTATCAAGTATCTACGGACAGCTGAAGTTGATGGCAAGGCAATGTTGATCACACTGTAAACATTGTAGCCACTTAGCAAAGTAAACCACTAGAAATTCATGGCGTGACATTATCGCTAAATTTTTAAACATATTTCAGTATGAATTAGTATGGTTGTGATGATTTATGACTATATGCATGCCATATTATATATAATCTTTTATTTGGATGTGTGTTCGAAGTTGTTTATGATGTGATGCATTGTAGAAAAAAATTGGATCTTTGATGCTAATAAAATATATTGAATTTTTTTATGTTGAAAAAAAAAATGAATAATATCCGAAAAGATTCAAAGGACGTTTTGAAAAGTTGTTTTAAAGTATTTGAAGATTTTTAAATAACGATAGTATACTTAGAAGAGATATAGAATATTATTAAAATAGATTGGTAATTTAATGGCTTTGAAAATAGTTTTGAAAATGTTTTAGAAGTGATATTATTTTAGAGTGATTTGAAAGAATATGATTAGTTTGACCTTAAATCTCAAACAGTTAATCCATTTCTGACGATTTCAATTTTGTTAGAAAGATATGTCATTGAAGAACAATTTTTATTTGATGTGCAATGCCAAATTTTGAGTTTAAGTGAGGCTACAACATAAATTAAAATATAAGTGCTTCGCTGTCCTGAAAGTTTGATATCTTTAAAACACCCCCGATTTCATTTAGCCGTAACTTTTAAATGGTTTGTCCAATATCGACGGTTTTTCCCATTTAGGAAATCTTAAAACATGCGAAGTAACTTTTGTTTGAGTGTTTCATAAAATTTTGATGCTTTCACTGGTAAAAACGCAGTTTCATGAGTGGACCTGCACTTTTTTAATAACTTCAAATTTTGATGTTTTCACGAATTATCAACTCTTTGTATATTCAATATTTTGATGATTCGAGAATTGTTTATGATTACTAAGCCAATATGCCATAACTCTATTTTAAACCCTTATCTAATTTGTGGATTTTTACTCTTTAAAACATTGTCGAGTAGTGGCCTAAATTAAAAATATACATGTGGCATAGGTACATTAAACTCAAGCATGCTTATTGTATCTTTCTAAAAGTGACCAATGTTCAGATTTAAGTTGAGATAAGTACACATGAAGTATATTTGGACTTATTAGCGATGTTGGCTTGCTAAATAATAAGCAAACTTTCTTAAAACGCTAATAAAAATGTAAGTTTTTATGCTATATCCATATATTGTGATATTATCTTATTTCCTCGTATTTCAATATGCCCCGTATTGGAAAGTATATATATTTTGTAATTATATTGTGTTTTGATTTCTCAAAATGCTCTCCGTACACAGGAGATGCTGCCGAAATTTTTCCAAAATCCGACGCTTAGTTATTTTAATAAATTTATCGTATACGAAAATTAGAAAGTCGATAATTGAATCTATTTAAATTGTAACATGCAATAAGATGAGTTGAATTGTATGAGCCGCATAGAGCATTGAGTAGTTGAGTTTGATAGAAGAGCATTGAATATGAAGAAAGTCAAAGTATGATTTGTGTATATTGACTCCTCTATATTTTGAAAATAAATTTTTAGTTAATTAAATTCAATTTACTAAAAGATTTTGATCTAATAAATTGAATCAAATTAATAAGTTCTTCTTGAATAGTTTATTTAGTTAAATAAAATATTTTAATCGAGATGAAATATTTTGAAAATAAAATTTTAAATATATTTATAATAGTTGAAAAAGTAAATTTATTTTGTAATAGTATAATGAATGATTAAATAAAAAATAAGCAAGTATTGAATTGAATAAAATTGTCTGATTATTGAAATATAATTTGTAGAATGAGGTGTAATCAATTTATACTAGATAGAAATTTATTTCGAGGATTAAAATTCAAATTTAAATGCATTGAAATTAAATAAAATTGAGGCCTAAAACTGTATCAGCTCAAAGCCCGTTCCTTACTCTCTGATCTTTTGGAAAACTCTTCTCCACTCTAGCCCAAACCAAACCACCCTCATTTATCATATTCTTAGCCCTAAGTCTAAATTAAAAATCGTGTTGTATTAAGAAAATGGATGAAGACGAAGATGCATGGCTGGTGATCGAAGCGGCCTAGGGAAGGAAGCATATGAAGCTTGGTTGAAGGTGTAGCAATTTAATGGTTGTGTGGGTTCGGTCGTGACCTAGTGAAGGCGGAGGCGGCTCGAGTGGCGAGCATAGTTAGGTTTCATGCGATTTAGGGAGTGGCGGGCTTTGGTGGAGTGTGGTTAGCGACGTTAGGTGGGCGTGCAAACTTAGGTGGCTATGGTGATTTGGGGGTACATGATGTTGACAACTAGCAGTAAAGCGAGGTGGTGATGAAGATAAGGTCATGGCATCTAGCTACAACAACGATGGAAGTGCTGTAAAGTTGATGTTGGCAACTTGAAGACGATATGATTGATAGTCGTAATAATGGCAGTATATGACTTCGCTTGGCAATTTGATGAATTATCTCACTCACATCTATGTCTATTTCATATTATTTGATGTGTATTCACTTATATTTTTTTTGATTTGATTGGTTGTATGATTATTGGTTGATGGTTGATGGTTGATATGGTTTGAATTGGATGGGATTGTGTTGCGAACTATGATTTAATTGTTGGCGGATGATTATTGTTAGATTGTTGATTTACGATGTTTGAGTAGTAATTAGGTGTTTGCAGGTAATTGAATGACATCCAAAACTGATCGAAAATGAGGTAAATGAATTAAAAGATAAAGATTTCAAATAAATAAATTATTTAGAATAAATATGTTATTTTGAAAATAAATTGTGAATTTTAAAATGATGATTTATCTGAAAGAGGAGTGATTTTGGAAAAATATATAAGCGAAATAATTTTAAAGATTCTGTGAATAAAAATTATTTGATAAATGATTATTTTTTGGATTTTATTAAATAAGTGAACTTTGAAATCTTTTATTTTTATTCATCAATGGTTATAAAAATATTTAGAGGACGTCTATGAAATGATATTTGAAATCCATATTTTAAAGTGAGGAGTTAATTTTATTTAAATAAAAGTAGTTTGATGTAATTAAAAGTTATATGGAATTTATTTATTAAATAGAAATTATAATTGAAGGGATTTGTTTCATATATTGTTGAGTGAATTTTCGGAAGCAATATATTAGTGTTTTTGATATAGAATATTAATTTAATGTACTAATAGTTTTAAAGAAGTTTTGGAAATAAATGAGGATTTAAAATAATGATTTCAGAACTATATACTTGAGTTTGAAAATATTTATAGATTGAGAGAATTCTTCTAATTTGTTGTTTAGAGGTTTCTGAAAATATTAACTTCTTCGTCGTATTTCTATAATATTATTGAAGTAGAAATTTAAGACGAAAGGATTTTAGTAGCTTAAATTCATTGATGGGTTTGTATAAAGTTTCTTGAAATAAATATGTGATTTTAAAATATAGGTTTTCAAAGATTATTAGTTATTTTATAAAGAAAATAAAATGAATAAACGAGGTATTTGTTAAATTAATTGAAGTGGTTTATATAAAGGAAAAAACGTTCTATGATTAAATTAAACTGAGTGTTTTATAGAAAGAAAGAAAAATAAGTGAAATATATTTAAACAAATACTCCATCTCATTAATTACTAATTAATAATATATTGATGTATGTATGGTTGATTGTTGATTTGTTTGCTACAAATGAGATGAAGTTATATTACCTATTGTGTTGAATTATAAAGTAATGAATATTAAGAATATTGAATTGAAGTAAAAAAAAGTAAGTGAAGTGCTATTTAATAAGCGAAGTAGAAATTTATTTTATGTTGACTAATTAAGGGTGTTGTGTATATAATTGTAATTTGGAAGGACGTATGGGACATCCATGTGGGGGTATATTTGTTTACTCAACAGAAGTAAATATCGAGTGTTATCCAGCCTTATGACTAGGCCATATTCAAATGTATGAAGTTAGTTAAACTGAAAAATTATGAAGCTAAAAATCTAGAGCAAAAAAACCATGCTTAAGTGTCAAGTGAGACTAAGAAGGGAAGTCTCGAACTCACCTTGAACTTCCAAGGATAGCTCACATGGCTTCTTAATGCAAATACAAGATCAAAAACCTCGAGATATAAGTGGAGTTATGGGTCAGTACTGATCAATAACCATGGATCAGTACCGGTCCTTAAATCTTCCCCAAACTGTCCATCTACCTCACGCCACATCGAGTTGGAACAGTTACAAGCTAATCCATGCCATGTTGTATGGATTGCAAGTACTCTTGTTCTAATCCAAAACTGCGGAATTCAATCAAGTTCTGATCCGAAGCGAAGCGGTCAAAACGTCAAAGACACAGCTCAACCAAACTTTCAAAGGAGGGAAATCAAGATCCATGGAGCTAACTCATGGATCGGTACAAATCCCTATTAATGGTTCGGTACCGATCATTGAGTATTGCTAAGTTGGCCACGATCTCTTCAATCAACCTCTCTAGACCATAGCAAACGTGGGAAATAACATGGATGGGAGATTTTTGTCGTCCTGTAGCTATAATATAGGAAGAGACATTGTTAATTTGAGGGATCCTTTTTCTTGCTTAACAAATTCTTGTATTCATTCTATAATTCCAAGGATCATCACCGATCCATAAGGACGGCTTTATAAATACTCAATAGGAAACTCAACAAATTCCGAATGGACTTAGGACTTTGATTAGTCGAACCACTATAATCATTGTATGTTCTTGTTTTCCTCGTTTTTTAAGTTATTTTTCTTCATTTTATTCTCTACTTTTAATCTTTAGGTGTTTGTGCCTATTTTTGGCATAAATATTTTGTTGCATTCATTGAGAAAACCATTCTCGGGTTATTTGGATCTATTTTCTACTTTCAGATTGCCCTAGTCTATCAGGTAGATCCATCAGTTTTGTCACTGTAATCCCTGACTATTCAAATTTCCATAGAATCTCTCATAAGATTAATTGAAGTTATGGCCCCACGGAAGGAGAAATCCACCACCTCTAAGCCTACT
Organism: Allium cepa; assembly: GCA_030765085.1. NCBI lineage: Eukaryota > Viridiplantae > Streptophyta > Magnoliopsida > Asparagales > Amaryllidaceae > Allium > Allium cepa. Next base: position 271,056,225 of record CM060932.1, read on the forward strand.
AACAATGTTGAGAATGCTGGTTCTCAACATGTTGAAGACGTTGCTTAAGCCTATGCTATTTGAAATTCAAAGCCCATCATATATGATGACCCAAGTTGAGATGGAAAGGATGATGAAGGAGATGAATGAAAAAGCACAAGAGAGTTAAGACAAATGGAGGATCTGAATGAAGGAGATTCTTGACTTACTGAATCAGTTAACCCATAGTCGCAAAAGGAGTAGGAAGGAATACCACCTTACAATTCATAAGAGGATAGTTCTTCATCGTCCGATGGGAAGCATAGAGAAAGAAAGAAAAAAGTGTAAAGAAAGGAAACCGATACTTCGAAAGATAGGTTGAAGAAGGATTATGGATTGGTACCGATCCATATTTATGGATCAATACTGAACTCCACACTATCAACTTAGACGATAAAGGTGTTTTTGATTTGGATAGTGATGTTGGTCATTTTTCCGATGGCAAGAATGTTAAAGTTCAAATGGATGTTGTTGATCCACCATGTAAAAATCATAATAACAGGACAACTGGATGAACGGTTCTCCCCATGCCTGGAGAATCCAAGTATCATGAAACTAACCGAGACCGTTTGTAGAGCTCAAAATCAAGGGCAGGTCACAGCTATCATCCTTCTGTGGATTTGATAGAACTAGAATTCTTTTTTGATATGGTAAAAAGGTTAGTGAATGAAACACAACACGTAATCAACGATGAATGAGGTTCCTCTCCCAGTAGGAACCCATTTACTGAAGTGATATTGCACGAAGAATACCCTCGGATAATGTCGTTTTATAGTGGAACAATAGCTCTGAGGCAACATTTATTGAAGTATGAATGGCACTTGGACATCGCTAGGGGAACGGATGTTGTCAAGCACTGTTGTTTTCTAATTTTTCTTGAAGGTGTAGCAACGATGTGGTTCACTCCGCTTCCACTGAGATCCATATCATATTTCGATCAACTGACCAAAAAGTTTGTTGAGTAATATCGTTTGCACACTACCCATATGAAAGACATGATGTCATTATCAAACTCTTCTAAGGACCAGGAAATTCGCTAAAATAATTTTGATAGAATCAATACAGCGATGACTGAAGTGAGAAATGGAAAGGAGGATATTGTGCTGATGGCACTGATCAAAGGGTGCATCTGGACACCCATTTTGGAAGATGAATGAAGATGAAAGCCCCACCAACTATGGTGAGTTTTATAGAAAAGTGATGCAATTCTTGCACTTGGAAAGAAAATGCATTGGTTGGAAGAGATGGAGGAAAGTAGTCGAGTGAAGTTGTTCAAAGTAATGATGCAGCGAAGCAAATTGGAGGAATATCCGGCAATGTGGATATAAATGTTGAGAACAAAGTTAGTGCGCAAAAAAGGGATAACCGAGGAAGTGGAAATAGTAAATTGAACCCTAAGAAGCATCATAGATTTCCAAAATATGAGGACTATACATTGTTGAATAATATGACTGAGAATATATACCTTGCCACATACGTTACAGAACAGTACAAGAAGCCACCTCCAAGGGAGTCGATAGAGAAAGGGAAAAGATCTAGTAAGCATTACCATTTTCGTGGGACTTACAATCATAACACAAATGAGTGTAGGCATTTTCTTTATGTGATAGAGGATTTAGTTAGAAAAAAAGCTACAATAATATGTCAAAGCCTTGTAGGATGGCGGGTAAGGAAGTGCTCATCTCCAAGAATAGTCGTTCCAATGGGGCCAAGCTGAGCCTAGTATGACGAGCCTAGGCATCTTGAAAAAGTAGTTTATTAGCATGATTTTTGCTGGACCTCATCCGGCTGCGAAGAAATGGAATGTGATGGAGAAGTACACAACTTCTTTGAACAATGTTGTGAGTGAGAGTTGTTTTGCTATTGAAGACGGTGCTCCGACGAAGCAACTCAAAACCATGACTGGTGATATTATGTTTAGGAATAGAGATGCCAACGGGATCGAAGCGCCTAAGCTAGATCCCCTGGTGATATCGGCCATGATTGGTTCAACGACTATGAGGAAGGTGCTAGTTGATTATGGTAGTGCGATAAACATTTTGCTTAAAAAAGCTTACAATCAAATGCTGATGGATGGCTAGAATCTAAATCCATGTAAATCCCAAACTTAAGGATTCAATGGCAAGGAAATAGAGTCTGTGGGTTATGTGGATTTACCGATTTGGGCAATACAAGGTCACTTGGATATGGCACAAAAGATTTGGGCATTTGAATTTTCAAACTCTTATCTAGACTTTCAAAACTTGATCTAGTAAGAGGTCTCCCTAAAATGGATGTTAAAGTAGATAGTATATGTGATGCTTGTCAATTAGGAGAACTTAGAAAGAGTTCACTTAAATTGAAAGATATGATTTCAACTTCAAAACCTCTTGAGTTACTTCGTTTAGATCTGTTTGGTCCATGTCAAATTCAGTCAATAAACCACAGTAAATATATTTTTGTAATTGTAGATGGTTATTCTAGATTTGCATGGACAATTTTTCTGAAACATAAAAGTGATGCTTTTGATTAATTTAAAACTTTTGCAAAAAGAATTCAAAATCAACTTTCTTTAAAAACCAAAGTATTCGTTGTAATCACGGTGAAGAATTTGAAAATGAAAATTTTGAGAATTTTTGTAATAAAAAAGGAATAACTCGTAATTTTTCTTTTTCAAGAACTCCACAACAAAACGGAGTGGCAATGCGTAAAAATAGGATGATTCAAGAGTGTGCAAGAACTATGCTTTCAGATAGTAAATTACCAAGAAATTTTTGGGCTGAAGTAGTCGTTACAGCTTGTTACATTTTGAATAGTATTGTAATTAGACCTCTAACCATTGAAACACCATATGAACTTCTTTTCAATAAGAAGCCATAGTTATCTTATTTTAAAAAATTTGGAATTAAATGCTTTCTTCTAAATACAAAGGACAATTTGGATAAATTTGATCCTAAATCCGACAAAGGAATATTTATCAGATATTCTAATAGAAGTAAAGCATATAGAGTTTTTATTTTAAAAACTAACATTATTGAAGAAACAATGCATGTATATTTTGATTAAAATTTCAAAGGTTTTGTTCAAATAAATGATGAAGATGATTTTGTTACTTTAAATAATGAATCAAACGAAACAAATTGTGAAACTGTTCATCCTAATAAAAGGATCAGGCTTTTAAAAGATCATCCTACAGAAAATATACCAGGAAATATTGAATCTACTGTTAGAACTAGAAATCAACTAAAAAAGATGAGTAATGTAGCTTTTATATCAACTATCGAACCCAAAAATCCAAAGGAAGCATCATCTGATGATTCATGAATTCTTTCTATATAAGAAGAACTGAATCAATTCACCAGAAATGATGTATGGGAGTTTGTTCCTTGGCCTAAGGACAAAACTACAATAGGAACTAAATGGGCTTATAAAAATAAAATGAATGAACAAGGTGAGGTCGTTAGAAATAAAGCTCGGTTAGTCATACAATGTTCTTGTCATGAAGAAGGAATAGACTATGATGAAACCTTTTCACCCATAGCAATATTAGAAGCCATTAGAATTCTACTTGCTTTCGTAAATCACAACAATTTCAAATTATTTCTAATGGATGTCAAAGTGCCTTCTTAAATGGTTTTGTTAAAGAGGATGTTTATGTTGAACAACCTTCACTTTTTGAAGAAGAAAAGTTTCCAAATCATATTTACAAATTGAAGAAAGCTTTATATAGTCTGAAACTAGCTCCTAGAGCCTGGTATGACAGACTAAGATCTTACCCATTACAATCAAATTCTAAAATTGGTAAAGTAGATAATACTCTTTTTATTAAAAGAAACAAAAATGATATCCAATTAGTACAGATTTATATATATGATATAATTTTTGGATCAACAAATAATGAAATGGACAAAGAATTTTCTAAAATAATGATAAAGGAGTTTGAGATGAGTCATATGGGTGAACTTATTTTCTTCTTAGGATTGCAAATAAAACAATTAGATAGTGGTATTTTCATTAGTCAAGAAAAGTATGCTATGGATCTAGCTAGTAAGTTTGGCATGACCACTGCGAGTGGAGAACCCACTTCCATCGCAACCAATGAAGCCTTAATAAAGAAGACATGTCAAAAGATGTTGATCAAAAATTATACAGGGGAATGATTGGATAGGTTACTCTATATAACTGCGAGTATGTCCGATATCATGCATAGTATTTGTCTCTGTGCATGGTACCAATCTCAACCCAAAGAAACCCATTTAAAAGCTGTTAAACATATCCTAAGATATGTTAAACAAATTTTAGACTATGGCCTATTTTACCCTAAAAATGACTCATTTGATTTAATCTCATATTATGATGCTGACTATGCTGGTTGTAAATCTGACCGAAAAAGTAAAGTAGAACTTGTCACTTTTTAGGATATTCTCTGGTTTTCTGATTTAGTAAAAAGCAAAATATTGTCACACTATCAAAAACTAAAGCGGAATATACCTCTGCTACTTTGGCTCTCAAGTTATCTATATGCAACAGACCCTAAAGGATTTTGGATTAAATATTTCAAAATCACCAATTTATTATGACAACACAATTGCAATAAATTCATCCAAAAATCCTACTCATCGTGCCTGAACAAAACATGTTGATGTCAGACATCATTTTCTCAGAGATAATATAAGTAAAGAGATGATTTCTCTTGAATTTATCAACACCGAGAATCAAATAGCTGATATTCTGACCAAACCCTTGATTAATCAAGCTTTATTAAATTAAGAAGAGAACTAGGTATTTGTTCCATAACTGAGATATAGAATATAGATATAGTAACATATATATTTAAAACAAAAAAAAACAAAATTTTCAAAGGGATGTCAACATGCCTCTACCACCCATGTCGACATACAATGGTAAAATTTGAAAATTTGATTCTTCCTCTAAAATCAGTTTGGTGGTCATATAATCACAAGATTTCAATTTTTTCTGTCTTCTTACTTCATTTTCTTTGTAATAAACTTTTGAAAATATAAAATAATGGTTGTCTCTTTTAAATCAAATCAAAATGCAACATTTTCCTTCCCTTCTCCTAATTCTAGTTCATTTCAATGAACTACATTGGCTCAAGTAATGAAGATCGAGGAAATTATGAAGGATTCTCTGCAAATCCTGACTAAATTAAAAGTCATGCAAATAAGGATGGCAAAGGAACAAGAGAAACAAGGCAAGATTCATAGAAATTTGCAAAAATTTCTAATGACAATCATGCAGATCCTATTGTGATTGAAGATGATTCCTCCAACATACGTATTCATAATCCATTAGAGAATGACGAAGAAGAAAAAGAAGAGGAAGAAGCGCAAATGGACGAAGGTGATAAAGTTATTTGCGTTGGAGAAGTCTATTTTGACAAAAATGATAATTTGGTCGAACAACATGGAAATTTTGTCTCCATTACCCTAATTGTTCGATTCACAAGTCACTCATTGTCAAGGAATTTGTTAGAATGTTATTATATTAATGTTTTTATATTTTGTGTACTTGTATATATTTTGTACTTAGATTTATTTTTCGCTTATTATATTTTATTATTAGCATTTATATCCATAGTATTAGTTTAAGGGGGAGTTATGTTGTTTAGGCTTAGTTTTTTTGTTGATGGCAAAGGGGGAGAATTAAAAAATAGGTTAGATAGGCTTAGATTAAGGGGGGAGTTAGTAGATTAAGGGGGAATTGTTGGAATAAGGGGGAGTCGGAGTAGAATCGAAGTTTGTTGGAGTAGATTTTATAAACATATGTTGTCATCATCAAAAAGGTAGAGAGTGTTAGTTCCTGAGATGATGGTTTTGATGACAACAACCTTAGGACTTGTTATAATATATATACATATACATATATATATATATATATATATATATATATATGCAGGTACTGAGAATGAAGACTATACAATATAAAGATTCAAGACCGAGTATAAAGATTCAAGAACTGGCGAATTCAAGAATGAAGAAATCAAGATTGAAGACTCATAAGTACCAAGAGTTCAAGATATCAAGATAAGTAATGGAGTATAGATTTATGTTAAAACTTCATAATAGCGCTTAGATCTTTATTCGGATTTTAACTATGGAATGGAATCCACCTTCTCACTTTAATAGTGGGATGAAACCCACTACCTTTTTAGTGGGATGGAACCCACGACCTTCTATAGTGGAATGGAATCCACGAAATTTTCAAAATGACTTATTTTAGATTTTTTTTTCAAAATTATCTTCTAAAAAGACATCCTCTCTATTTAAATATTTTAATCTTAATTCAAAGACTATTTTTAATCATATTAATTCAAATATTTCTTGTTTTAGAACTATCTCTTGGTTTTAATGTTTTAGCTTTAATCTCAATATATTTATATATTTAGTTTTTATTACTTTTATATTTCGTAAGATCACTTTCCAAAGGTTTTTATAATCATAAGGTATATTCAAAATAGTTTACAATGTTCTAAGATAGTTTCGAAAAACTTTAGAAAGAAAATCTCTTTTAAAACAAAAATCAATTTCAAAATATACTAGGGGATGTCGACATGCCCCTACCCCCATGTCGACATGGTAGCTGTAGAATTTAAAATTCAAATTTTCAAAAGAAGTGTCTATACGCCATAACCTTTCATGAATGGACATGACTGTTATTCTCCTATATATACCGATAGTTTTCAACGAAATTTTACACAAGTTCTTTGTTTTCTCTCCTTTTTCTCTTCCATTCTTATTTTCAAACATTCTTAACATAACTTTGCTGAAATCCTAAGTGAATCAAACTCGATCTGCTCTAGTTTGATTCTCTGCCACTCTTTCTCAAAAATATCAGTGCTATTCAGAGTTATAGGATCATTTGTAATCAAAGATCAAAAGATCGAAGTATATCGAGTCTCTCTCTATCAAAGTGTGATTTGAAACAGTGTGATTGTGGCTCGTAAATAATTTGGGTGTGATTGTGGCCCATAAATCACTTAGGTGATCTTGTAGCCTGGTTAAATCAAGAGAGTTTGCTCTGGACTCGGAGACAGGAGGGTATATCTCGTGGCCTTGAAATGGAGGTTGTAATATCAACATTATATTTGAAAAGAAATCTGCACTAGAAATTGTATGCAACTGGATGTAGAGTAACTCTGAACTAGTATAAAATTCCGGTGTGTTCTTTCCTTTATTGCTTTTATTTACTATTTGCATCTATGTCTGATTCTGCCATTGTTTCTGTGTTTGTGAATTGCATCTATTTGGATTTAATTTGAAAAGATTTCAAAAAGATTCATAAAATTAATTAAACACTATTCACCTCATTGTGTTAATTCTGCCTTAAGATCCGCAATCCGCATTTCCTATAAAAAAAAATCCAATGGGAAAGGGAGAACGTTCATCGACTATCCAGATCTGAATAAGGCATGTTTAAAGGATAGTTTACCACTACCAAAGATCGAATAATTTGTGGATTCAACCATTGGACACGTTTGTTATCGTATATTGGCCTCCATTCAGGTTATAACCAGATTCCAATGCAAGTCCCGAATTAGGAGCACACTAGCTTCATAATCAATCTGGGATTGTAATATGACATTGTCATGTTGTTCGGTTTGAAAAAAGAAAGAGCGACTTACCAGAGGATGGTGAATTCAATGTTCAGTAGTCAAATCGGTAGCTCAATGGAGGTGTACATAGACGATATGCTTATGAAGTCACAATGATCGGTGAACCATATGGAAGAGCTGGTCGAAATGTTTGGTCTACTTCGAGAGCATGGGATGTAGCTTAACTCGTTAAAGTGCTTGTTAGGAGCCGCCTTGAGAAAGTTCCTAGGATTCATAGTAAACTAGATAGGAGTAGAAGCCGATCAGGAGAAAATTAAAACTTTGAGGAACATTGTGGCCCCAAAATCAATGAGAGAGGTTCAAAGTTTGAACGGGAAAGTGGATGCCTTTATTCGATTTGCTTAAGCAAGGGAAAAGAAACTGGCCTGGACATAGGACTGCAAGGATGCTTTTTAGACCTTAGTGGATCATTTGGAGATGCCACCCATCTTATTAAAAACTATGGAGGAAGAGGATCGGTTTATTTATTTAGAAGTATCGGTGCATGCTTTAAGTACTACACTAGTGCGTGAAGAGTGCAAGATCCAAAGGTATGTATACTACATTAGTAGATGATTAACATAGGCATAGAGGAACCACCCAAAGCGGGAAATGCTAGCTTATTGCATATTTATCGCTTCGAGGAAGCTCCGTCCATACTTCCAAGCTCACCCAATTAAAGTGTTGACTAATCAGCCTCTGAGACAGGTTTTGCGGCGACCTGAGACTTTCAAAAGGCTATTAAAATGAAACATCGAACTAAGTTAGTTTAACATAACATATCATCCCGGAGATTGATTCAGGGCTAATTTTTGGCGGACTTCATTGCTAATATACTGCTCAAGATGATACTGCAAAGATAGAGGGGGAGAGGTGTGTCAAATGGAAATTGTATACTAATGGAGCATCCAATGAGCATCCCTCAGGGGTAGGGTTCATTTTGGTTACTCTCGACGAGTTATAGATCTGTGTATGCTTTGAAACTTGATTTCATGCAGTAAATAATCAAGTCGGGTATGAAACTTTAATCATGGGATTCAAAATTGCAAAGGAGTTGGGAGTCAAAACTTTGCACATTTATTTGAACTCCTAACTAGTGGTGTGCCAAGTAAGAAAGGAATTTCAGGCCAAGGGGGCCGCTTGCTCCTTATTTAACCAAAGCCCTAGCATTGCTAAGTGAGATTAAATACTATATGGTAACGCATATTCCTAGAAAAGAAAATGCAAAAACCAATTCACTGGCTAAACTAGCTAGTTCTTGGATGCACAACTCATGGGTTTGGTTTCGACGTTAGCTCGAAGCATTGACCAGATACATATTGATTGGATCTTGGAGGCTGAATGTGAGAAGGATTCACCGATGACTACGATCAAGGAGTATTTGCTATAAGGAACCCTTACCGATGAAAGGAATGAATAGTGAAAGCTCCTTCTCAAAGCTTCACGGTTCATTATTCAGAAAGGAAACATGTATAGGATGGGGTTCTTAGTTCCCTTATTGCGATGTGTTGCCAATGACGAAGTAAAAAGGATCCTAGCAGATATACATTAATGGACTTGTGGTGATCACACCAGAGGGTAGATGTTAGCTAAAAAGATTATTCACCATGGATACTTTGGTCCAACTATCAATAGGGACGCGGATGATTACACTAGGAGGTGCGATAGGTGCCAAAGGTTTACGAAGATTCTTGGAGCCCTACGCAGTTAAAGCCCCATTAACCCCTGCTATAGCTGTTGGCACTCTAAAACTGCCACACTATTTCAATTTAGCGCTATTAAATAGTAAATTCTCTTTAAGCCCCACCATTTTCCTTTACACTCGCTAAATAAGGCTTTTTAGCACCTACTTCAGTAGCATTAATATATAAAGGTTGATTTGAGTGATTTTGTTTTGAGTTAAATTAACAACGTTAGGTAAAGACCTAATTTTAAGGCATAAATGCTCAACATAAGTTAGAAATCTATTGTGGTTACTAAATCTAGTCTGCATAAATCATGATATTCTTCAATTTTATTATATAAGATTAAAAAATATTTCTTTTTCCTATATAAATGGTGTGAGAATGAGAATAAATTAGCTTTAAATATTTGATTTATATATAATGAAGCTTCTTGCACCTCCATTATTTTCCACTATATCCCCGCTATAACATTTTGCACCTTCACCACTACAGAACCACTGAGTGCTTTAACTGCACAGCTAGAGTCACGTCAAATAGATCATGGTAGGTCAGCCCCTGGCCATTTGCAGTATAGGGGATTGATATTATTAGTGTGTTACTAATAAGGGTGGCGCGAAGTATGCCATTGTCGCCGTTGATTACTTCACGAAATGGGCCGAAGTGGAACCGTTGACTACTAAAACAGTGAAGAAAGTGATCAACTTTGCAACTATCATCTCTAACAATGGGACCTAATTCGATATCGTTGAGTTTAAGACCTTTTGTGATAGACATTACATTGAAAAAAGATTTGCAGCAGCAGCACAGCTAAAAACAAATGGGTAGGTTGAGGTCATGAATAAGATAATCAAGCCCATCATGAAGAAACGATTAGAGAAGGCTAAGGGAAAGTGGGTTGATGAGCCATCTTAGCACTTTAGGCCTATCGAACAACCCATAAATCCACGATCGATCACACTCCACTCTCCCTGGCCTATAGGTCAAAGGCCATGATTCCTATTAAATTAATGGTTTCTTCTCATATGATAACCCATTATGATGACAGAGCAAATGAGAGACTCTTTTTGGAGTACCTCGACATTATTGATGAGAAGTGTGATGAAGTCGACTTGCGATTGAATGCTCACCCAAAACGAGTAGCTTGACATTGCAACATTAAGTCGAGAATTGTTCTTTTGAGATTGGCGACCTTGTCCTTAAACGACCTTTCCTTGGTCCTATGAATATGGGCCTAAGATTGGAAGGTCCATATGAAAGCGAACACATGCTTGGAGATGGAACATTCGAGTTATCAACTGTTGATGGTATTTCACTCCCACAGGCGTGGAATAACGGGTATCTATGACATTATTTTACTTTAATTATTATGTATATTCTATCAACTTTGATGTAAAAAGTTAGGATCTGTCATTTCTTGTGAATATATAGCAATTTGGATTTCAGGATTAACAAATTCGTGTTCTAGTTAGCCTAAGCTTATGCTATTAACAATAACAAAATTAAATAAAACTTCATATGAATAATGCAGATATATATATATATATATGCCTGGAGATAGTTGCCAACAATGCCTTATAGTGTTGGACCTATGGAATAAAACTGTTCGAAGTCCCAAACTAGCTCCTTTAACCTATGATTTGGGGGCATGAGTGTAAACCTCCACGAGTAGAACGAGACTGTACACCCTAGCAGCTCATGCCCGGAGACTGGCAAAGCATCGATACCTTGACTAGAAGATGGCAAGGCGATAGGTCAATGCCTAGAGTTAGACAATATCTTAAACAAAATTTCAAGAAATGGATGCTTCAATCACCACTCGAGGCGATCGATCCCAATCAATGCCTAAAATTAAGCATGTCAAAGCATCCATGAAATAGATGCTAAAATGCCATATCAGGTGATCAAACCTGATAAAGGCCTGGAGGTAGGCATGCTCGAGCAAGGATGCCTAGAGATAGGCATCTAGGCCATTATTTCTCAATTACAAGAATAATGTAACCTCAGCCATTATTTCTCAATTACAGAAATAATATAATCTCGGTCACTATTATTGGTAAGCTATTGACTTAGCTAACTAGTAATAGAGAAATGACTCGCACACACATGAGCAAAAATAGAAAATTCATTTCTCAATGCTTGGACAATATGACATAAGGATTGAAAAGAAAACAAGTCTAATTTTTATTAACATACTGCTAGAACCAAAGTGAGGGCTGCACTCGCACAACTTCAGCCTATGTACACAAGTTTTGGACAAATCAAAAGATAGTAAAAACATGGAAGGGTGCAACTAAATCTTCTTCCTTCTCTTCAACTCCTTCCTCAACTCAGAAAAATATGCTCTAAACTGTCCAAGCTTTCCCCTAATTTTATCTTTGCCTTTATTGTCCTATGGTAGGTCACTACCTGAGGTCTCAAGAGGAACATTTTGAGTATTTCCAAAGGTAGGAATGGTAACAGGAGCAAAGATGGGCTGGTCGGGAAACAAGATCGACGTGGATGGAGGTATATCAACATCTTTTTCTTTCTTGATCTCCTTAGCTAACAAAACTTGATTCCAGAGCAACTCTTTCATAGTGGACCCTAAGGAAGGATTAGTAGCCCCAATTATGGTGACATCCTCCTCTTCCTATGCCTATGGAGCTCACCTGTCATCTCCTCCTCCAAGGAGTGATCATCTCAGTGCCCAGGCTAGGAGCCTTGTCAGCTGGAACATCTCGGATTGTTTGAGAAGCTGATATGATCATGGATTTAGTTGTTGAAGCTTATGTACCTAGCAGTAAGGCTCCTTCGGGTAGCAAATGATAGGAGGTTCACCTAAAACTTAAGCAACATAAAAGCAGAGATTAGTGACATCAAATGGAGTTATATGAGCCATCTCATACCCGGGCGTAGTGATATACCTCTAGAGGGTTTAAGGTCAGCATGGGTTAGAGTGCTACTAGATCCTCCATCCAAAATAGGGGAAAAACAGACTGCTTCGGAAGAAAAGTTCATCAGGATTATAATGAGCATCAAAAGAGGCTGCCGAGGCAGTTGAGACTTCTAAGACCGCCCTAGAAGTGGGAATAATAGTAAGAGCTGGAAAGAGAAGTTAAGGTCTTGGAAATTATCGGCTTCATAGTCAAAAGAGTATTAGTATCCCCGTTATGTCTTGAAGAGCGGATCCAGAGCTCTCAATTCGATCTTTTTGGGCCTCAATGGCTAATTTGGGATGCGTGATATGCTCACTAGCCTTAAGCGCCGCCAGGTCCTCTTTATCTAAAAGGTTGATTATCAACTATTCTGTATCAATCTCAGCCCTACCAGAGGGCTCTAATTCTTGATTCACAATCTCCTCCTATGCCAATGCCAAAGCCTCGGGATACTCTTCTTCAAGCTACTTCAAATTTCCAAACTCAGTCACGTTTGTATTATAACATATGAGTATGGGCTCAAACTCATTATTAACCCACTTCTCTATGGCATTAACCTTCTCCTTCACATATTTTTCCCAAGATTCTACGATGTCTTTCACTTGAAGAGCATCTAACAATTCCTCACAATAGTCCTTGCCTTGGATGAGGGTATTATCGTTCTCCTTCTTCTCACTTTCTAGCAGTTTCTTCAGCTCCTTTATTTCATTCCCAAGCCATTCATTCTCTAGCGACATATTATGGCTCCTATGATGAGCAGCCTCAATTTTCTTTTATTGATTCTGGCACTCCAACTCTACAAACTTGGTCAGATACGCTTCTTGGCTCTACCAATGATGCATTGAGCTCCTCTACTTCCCTTTTGAAATGAGAGATGATGAATATGTCTTAGTCTTACAGCAGTGTTTCTCCATCGAGCTGCTCTTTTCTTTAATAAGCGCCTTTAGAAATAACCTTGACTAATTGCCTCTATTTGAAATACTGACTGTAGACATCATCGATATAAGCCATAGTGTCAATTTTGATATGCTGAGCGATGTCCTTTAGATCGGGGACAATATGACATCATCGAAATTTTTTTAGGAAAGTATTCTTTAAAGCATTCATATGAGGATTAGAAACAATCTCCATCTCTATTTAAACCAATCTCTTGTCAGACCTCAGATGAGGAATATTAGAAGTGATTGGCCTCGATGGCAGCTCGGAGCATCGAGACACATGACAGGACACTGTCGGGTGTATCGATAAAGGAATGAAGGTAGGAGTGTGCGGTACCTCGATAGACAAGGTATAATCAGCTCTCAAAGAATGTCTATCTATGTTGTGTGGCAAGGGTGAGCAAGACTTATATTGCGGGGTTGACTCGTGAGATGTATAGCCTTTGTCTCAACTTTTATGGTCTTGGTCTGAGCGCCTCCCTAGATCAGAATCATAAGAAGAGCCATGAGTGCGACCATATGATCTGTGTTTCTTGTGCTTGCTTCCTTATCCTTTGATAGTGTCATGCATACCCTTGCGCTCCATTAAATCTATAGTGAAGCATGAAAGAGTTAGCACTGATAGGATAAAAACATGATGTGAACTAAGCAAGGTGCAATGTCATGTAAGTGTGTGTATGTGTCTTAATGTCCCCCCATGGACCGTGGACTTGAGGTATGCTAAAAAGGTGATTTTCCCTACACGAGTGGCAAGCACTTCATCTGATAGAACGGATATGGGATCCAATATCCCTAGTGCTAATATTGCCTAGGCCAAAAGAAGCAAATGCTTTTAGGATTAGTCCGAGGGACACGTAAATATCTTCAGAGGTGGACAGGAGTTTCCTCGATTGCAATAGCTGATGGAGGTTGTATGGGAGTCTTTAATGGAACAATCTTTATTTTTGGTCGTCGAGCTAAAAGAAATGCTTGGTCACCGTCACTTTTATCGCTGGAAGACTCACGATAAACATCAGCATCATCGTTGCCTTCAACACCATTTCCTTCTTCCTGGATGCATGAACCCCTCCCTCCAGGTTCTATGACAGAACTTGGAACTAGAGGCACCTCTTAGCCTTCATCGCGATTTTCTGACAAAGAACTATCATCATCGTCACTAATTTTGGTTACATGGCTAATGTATGACCATCCTCCAAAAGATTATATGCTCATAAGTTCTCATCAGCAAGGAGCACCCTCATCTCCCTTTCTTCGAGCGGAATTTGGTAAAGGGATGCAAGTGTGCTTGCTAAGGTTGCACCGCTAGGCCTTCTTGAGCTGTTTGTAAAAGAAAGGGATTGTATGAGTAGCTAAAGCTACAACACCTGCATCATAAAAAGGATGAGACTTAGTCTTACGTCCAGACAACCACCTTAAAGCAAAACCAACATGCAACATAAAAAAAAGAATTCATTTTTGAAATAACTTAACTTGTTCCAGAGACTCATCATGTTTTAACAACCCCTAGAGGGCTCCAAGTATGTAAGTAAAGGAGATAACTTTAGGTGTCTGAAACTATACAAATTGTGAATCTCCCGATTGTTGGGCTCACGATTCATATGGAGGACGAAGATAATATACAAGCTATTTTGGAAAGCATTGCTATTAGGATGCAGTTAGGCCAGAGCTAATTTCATTAAATGCAGAATGGTGCGAATGAAGTGGTTGAATGTAGAACACAACCACTATCCATATATACTGGTTGCAATGTATATCCTAATATAGGAGATGGGATCATTAATGGCGTCATGAAACCAACACTTCCTCATAAGGGATACCGTATCTCTCATATATCTTCCTGAGGGATGGTTCATCAACTTTCAAAGTTAAGGAATCTTAGGGGTGATCCAAAATGATGGCATCACCCATATCAAAATCAGGGGAAGACCAAACTATAAGCCCTTGAGTCGAAACAAATGGGATTATTTCTAGGGGATGTGCCACTTGGTGACAGGTTGACTGAGGAGTACATCTCGCTACAGGTAGTGTAGTGAAGTTGGATTCTACGTCAGATTTAGATATTGCAGGCAAAGGACCTGCAGCCACAGTGGAGAGACACTCGGAGCGTTTGTGATCCATAATTATCAAAGCTTCATACATAAGTGATATCATGCATACTCAAAGCTGTGTTCTTCATGCTATAAAGAAAGCCCTACATAGTAAATGTACCGCACCCAACAAATACAGATGTGTGTCGATCAATTAGATTTCGCACATCATCGGGGGCAAGAATGCATAAATAAAAAGTGTAATGCAGAATGTTATGCAGTGTGTTCATCTAAAACTATGTAGTGTGTGCATCTAATGATGCACAGTTTAGATTGGCCATTCGGTAAAGGATTGACAGAATATTTTTTATTTATCAATTTACATTCAAAGCGATCGTCATGAGAAACTATCCTAATGGATCGCAAATCATAGACCATGACTCGACCAAGTTCATTATGGAGCTCCACTTAAGAATTTGAGAATTTTGGGTTGAATTCAAAGTGAAAATTGGAATCACTTTGAGAATGAAGTAAGGATAAAGCATCCCTAACAACCCAATTTCTCTGTGAATCCAAATAAGTGTCGGTGCATAGCCAAACCATAGAGGAAACATGGTGAACCCCATAAGAAATGGATAATGGCCAGCACTCATGTTGATGGCGAACGTCATCATCCCATAACACCCACCCGAGGCAAGTCGATTCGGTCGAGTTTGTGTAATTTTTAGATTTGAATCTCGGGTTGTTCAAGGGTATCGGTAGTCAATACTTGGAGCATAAAGTCTTGGGTGGTGGCGATGATCGGAGGAAACCAAGGTATAAGCTTGAAATGTTAGGTCGGCAGCATGGATTGGCAATGGCGAATTTGAAAGCTTCAAGCAAAATGTCTCGAGGCAAAAGGAAGTAATTAGTGAAAAATAACATAAGTGTGTATTCGTCTATATAAGCACTAATTCATATACTTAATCATATGAATCGCCTGTGTGAAAGGCACCATGGAAGGATACCAATCCATGGCCTATGGGTCGATACCAAACCATGAAATTTAATATACGCATATATTCATGTATGTGTGTGTGTATGTGTGTGTGTCTGTATGCATGCCATAAACATGTGCTATACAAATATGCAAGCAATAAATGTGTATGCATGCACGACACTAGGTAACCGAAGTTCCAAGGGAACAGGGTCCAACTTAATGGACTCAAAGAAGGAGATCATTGAAAGCTTCCCATACCAGCAATAATGAACTTAAAGAGCATGCTTCATCTTTTATACTATGGGGAAGTTGCAGGTCTATACTACTCGAAGCAATGTAATGGTTGATGAAAGATGCTACACTTTATGAAAGCAATTCAAGGGAAAGGTAACCTCTATTCAGAGCAAAAACTCAAATCCAATAGCATGGAAACTTTGGATTATTTTATTCCAAAGCTTATCTTGTTAAAATAAGATATTCTTTGGGGGGGGATGTTATCCAGCCTTATGGCAAAGCCATATTTGGATGTATCAGGTTAGTTAAATTGACAAATTATCAAGTAGGATATCCAGAGCAATAACAACCAAGCTTAAGTGTCGGGTAAGACCAAGAAGGGAAGTCACAAGCTTTCATTGAACCTTCAAGTATAGCTTACATAACTTCCTAATACAAATAGAAGATCAAAAGCCTCAAGATGTAAGTGGAGATATGGATCGGTGTCGATCTATAACCATGGATGAGTATTGATCCCTAAATTTTCCTTAACTTGTCCACCTGCCTCGTGCCACATCGCGTTGAAACTGTCACAAGCTATTCCATGGAATGTTGGATGGATCGCAATCCCATATTAACTCGAACAACCAATGCATAAGTCAAGTAATCTTGTTCTACTTTCGAACCAAGGAATCCACTCAAGTTCTAATCCGAAGTAATGCAATCAAAACGTCGTAGATGAAGACACAAGGAAACCAAACTTTCACAAGAGGGAAACCAAGATCCATAAAGCCAACTCATGGATTAGTACCAATCCTATTCATGGTTTGGGACCGATCCTTGGGTATTTTTGAGTTGGCCACAATCTCTTTAGTTCAACCTCTCTAGAATGTGGGAAACGTGAACAATAAGGTGGACAAGGGATTTTTTCGACCAGCAACTATAAATAGAGGAAGAGAGACATTATTTTAGGGATCTTTATACTTGTTTAACAAATTTTGGTTTCCCTTTTGCAATTCAGGGATCATTACCGATCCATAAGAACAGCTTCGTAAAACCTCAGTAGAAAACTCCATAAAGTTTGAGTAGACGTAGGCTTTTGATTAGCCAAATCACTATAATCATTGTGTGTTCTTATTTTCCTCATTTTTCAAGTTAATTTTTTTTCATTTTATTCTCTACTTTTAAATCTTTGGGTATTTATGCTACTTTCGGTGTAAATATCTGGTAATTTATTGGAAACCGAATATTTCATTTTTGGATGTTGGTGAATTATTACATATCATATATGAATATTAATCGATATTACTTGGATTTTTAACATGACATGTAAGGTGAATTATATTACTCCTTACTTTATTTTGAAGCGAAAATATGATTATCTCCACTTTGTGGAACGAGGTGTGCGAAGTCCTTTATATGGATGTTTTGGTCAAAAGTTTTGCTAGCTCCATCCTAGCTTGAATAACCGTAGGGTCGCTCCCCGATGGTTGTGGCTCCATGGCCCGTCACTTGGTCACAGTCTGCTGCATAGGCCAACGGGACGAATACAAAACGAGATGAGGAGATTGACGATGGGAAGCAAGGTACGAGAAAGCGAGGAAGCAACATGTGTTAATTGTGCAGCTAAAGACTGGTGAGGACGCGTACAAAATTTGCGGGTAGGGTCTCCCATTGCATTAGAGAAGTAGTGAGGCTTAGGTGTAGACTCGGCTTCCGAAATTAGCATTAACAATAGTAGTAGCAATAATGAAAATAAAATTATAGAGTGAAATGAATAAATCTAATGCTTCTAAATAAGTATGAATGGAAATGGGGTGTGATGTGCGCGATGTATGCTATATGTGATGTGTACGATGTATGTGATGTATGATGTGTGTGATGTGTGGATTGTGTGGTGCATATGATGTGTGTGATGCGTAAAATGTGTGTTAAGTCTGATGTGTGCGATGGATGCTTGATATGTATGGTGTGATCTCTGCAATGGATGCTTGATGTGTGTTGTGTGACATGTGTGATTGTGTTCGTTGTGTTATGGATGTTTTGATGTTTGATGTGTTATGGATGTGTATTTGATGTATTTTCAATGTTTTATTATTTTTTGGTTTGATTTCTTTATTATACAATGAATATGTAAGTTCATGAGATATCATATATATTCTCACTATTGAATCTTGACATATTTTGTCCTGTTTATTATTTACATAATACTTGGGTCAGTCCGAGACATTTCAGGTTCAGGGATGATGTGACCAGAATTTCTTATTGGGCTTAGTTGGAGGTTAGATTATTAGTTGTATTTTGTATCATTATATGAACTCATGTATGTTTATGTTGTTGGACTATGTATCAGATCTATCATGTATATGTAAATATATTTGAGAATTAGTGGGAATTTAACTTATTTTTGCATCCCATTCAGACCTATATGATGTATTATATTTGTGTTGCAGTGTTGATGACTTTGTATTCTCTGTGCTTTATTTTATATATGTATTATTCTATCCTCTGAAATTACATGTGTTTATTGCTTTGTATCGAGACTGTCTACGTCGAGGTGAGTGATTTTTATATTATGAGATGTATAAATTCAATGTTGGTCCAGGTTAATATTCACATGTGTATCACACACATTGCCTCATTTTACATTTTATCCAACAATATTACACAGTAATACTTTTGGGTAATATGGGTATATTGGTGGGATGTTACGCATAGAAATGTAAAAGAAGATTATGTCTTATGGTCTGGCTTATTAATGGTACATAGGTTTGAATTCTCCATAGATTCTTAAAATCAACATCCCAAACTTGCGAGAATCGAATGAGCCACCTTTCTTTTATTTAATTTAACTTTTTGAGTAAATGGAAAATATTAGCCATGGAAGAAGAAAGGAGGGCCAGCATTGAAATAAGGAAGAAGGAGGGAAAAAATGCATAAAGAAAAATGAGGAAATCTGTTGAATTAATGAGGAATTTTTTTATTTATTATTTATAGCATGAAACCATTTGTCGTTCCTCTCTTTTAAAACTTTACTCTTTAATTCTCATTAGTTCGTTCTCATCCATATCTCTTCTATCTCTTACTGTGGCCAATCATATTATATATTACAAGGACCATTATTTCCAAAATCATGTTAAAGCAATTAACTATATTTGAAATCCATTTAAATATACGTTAGCATCATACGTTGATACATGTATATATTACTTGTATGTGTGTGTGCATCCAAAAAATTACTAATAGTACCCAACACAACGAATAAATTAATAACTAATATTTCTTAACTACGAGTTAATTTAACTAATCAATAAAATTTTATAAACTAATTAAATTATGTGGTTTTTTGAGAAATTAAAAATGCAGTTATGAGACTCAGAAATGTGATTTCAGTCGATAATTGATATTAAACAATTCAAATATTAAAGTTCTTACGTCAATTTAGGTAGTGGTGTCACAGTTTGGCCACATTCCTCATTTACAAATCTTTTCGATAAAAACCAATTTCATAATTTCTTAAGCGCTAACTGTTTGGATCATGGAATATACCCTAGAGGAGTAAATAGGGTATTTAAACTATTTTGTAGATAAACAGATAAATAATGTGAAAAGTAAATAACACACAGATATATCCAGCTTCGGCCTAAAGCCTAATACTGCTCCTAAAGTTATTGCTAACATTATGTACTCGATGCTTGCAACACTTGTAAACTTACATTCTCTGCTAACCTGAATATACTAACACTATACCTTGTAACCCTGCTTAGACTCAATACCCTAAGATCAGAATCTCTGAACTATAACACATAGCTCATTTAGGAAAAATCTAAAGTTCAATAAAAAAATACAAACAAAAAACAACAATAAAAAAATATCGACGACAAATTTTAGACAATGTAAAATAGACTCCCTTCTTTCTTCATGCGTTTGTGTTGCTGGAGATGTAGATTGCTTCGACTGTGCACTGATATTCTGGAGTTATTTGGCTGAGACTTGCAAGCGCTTGCTCTGATCTCAATGTAAAATGATCTAATTTTAATAGCGAAATGCTTATTTTGCCTATTGTAAATAGATTTGAAGTACTTCACATGGGTAAGGCTTCTTTAGAGATTGAGATGATAATGAATACAATTTTATACAGGAGATGGTATTTGATGATTTGTTTTTGTTTGATAGATGAAGCTTTGTTTTTTATCCAATGATTTTCTTTTGATGTAATGTGCATCTTTTATAGGCTCGTGGAGGGAATGGATATGTATGGAAACAAATATGTGTGAGGATATATGGAGAAGAAATTGGTTTATGAGATAGTTTATTTCCTGTATACCAAAATCTATATATAATGGGGAAATAAATATGTGTGGGTATACATGGAGAAGGATTTGATAGGTGAGATAGTTTGTTTCCCTATACACAAAATAAAATCTGTATATAATGGAAAATAAACTATGTTGTAACTTTCAAAATATATCATTTGATTGTGTATACAATTCTTCGCTTCCCTTCTCTATTTATTTCACTTTCTGCATATATATACTGTCTCTGATTGTGTGTGTAATTCCCTGCTTCTGATTTGTATATGTTTCACTTTCTTTATATATAGTTTCTAATTGTGTACGGAAATATTTCCTCCTTCAAATCCTTATTAACTTCCTTTTCTCTGTATACGTAGCCTTTTATTATACTGAAAGGAAATTTTTTCCACAACCAATAAATATACCATACTAGACAAACACATTAGATATAATACATATTTATTAATATCAAATGGAAAACTGTAATATCCGATGATATTTACTTTTTGATAATAATAAATATATATTATTTTACAAATAAAAATATATGCGTTTGAAATGTAATACGTGTAAAAAAGAAGGCATATGATTATGTAGCGGACGACAATTTAAATAGAAACAAAATCGTGCTTTGATGATTTTTAAATTGTAACACACATTGAAAGTAAAATTAATTATAAAAGTATATTTGTTATCATCAAACAAGATGCATACTCCACAATCTCCCCCTTTTGATGATAACAAACAACAAGTTAAGGTTTGACATGTGTAATTATGTTAAGTGTGTTCTCGATATCTTTAATCAAAATCATAGCACAATGTATGTATGTTTCGTTATATAAATATGCTTTCCTTATTGATATGCTCTCCCTACATATGCGGCATATGTATTCTAGAATATCATATATAAAACCAATAATATTCCTTTCAATATTAACAATGAACTCACACTGTCACCAAATTTTAACCGCTCTCTCCTCCTTTTGTATTCAGTACAAATATCAACTAAGCATAGCAAGAAAGTGATACTAAATGAAGAAACTCGATGAAAATATGAAAAAAAAACATCTAATGAAAAATCAACCATAAATTATAGTAGTTGTATTGATCACCATCATATCTCATGGGTGGAAAGAGAGCGACAAAAATAAGTATAGTAATATGTAGTGTGGTTCGAAAAAAAACTCAAACCAAATAATAATCCGGGTGAAGTATGTATGTGAGGACATCTTTTTCCTAACTCGTTATAAATGAGATCAAGATACTTGCACATATGCATTGCCATGAGATCTGTCAGACGAGGGAGAAGCATTACTTGAAAGGCGTATACATCGACGCTAAAGAATTTTCATCATAGGCCGAATACCCTTAGGTGATATAACTCTACACCCGTACGACATATATTTTTCATGAGTAGTTCTTTACCATTTAAATTTAAAATATACAGTATATTATGTGTTCTACTTTTCATATGGAGTGTGTACATGAATTGTCCCCTATACTCACTTTTAAACCAACAACCTTTATCACATTTGGTTCATGTCATTCTAGCCAACACAAGCATAAAACTAAAGAATATGAGCATCAAATGATAGATTCAGAGATGATGTGGGATATGCAATGGTTAAAAAATAGAACTTCAAAGTATGTTTGATTATCAAAGAAAATCTTAATGTTATTATTTAATCAAGTACAAAATTAATATCCTTAATCATTTATGTAATCAATATAAATATTTTTGAAATTCACATAAGAAAGTTCAATCGATCATGATATGATTTCAAAAGTAATGTAACGACCCTTATTTTTGATAATTAAAACTATTAAATTAAATAAGGTTTTGAAATTTAATATTGTGAGAAAATTAAAATTTATGATTTATAATGGAAAAATAATTAGAATATTATTTGATAATGTTGGTTTAAGTTATTGACAACTATTTTAATGCAATTCAATCAATTGAAATAATTGTAAAGTTAATTTGGATACAATTGTAAGTCAATAAGGAATAAAATAATTATTAGAATCAATTGTTGGAATCAATGTAATTAAATATTGCAGTTAATATGAGTTAAGAGAGTAACTGTAGAATATGAATGTAATAAAATGTAAACTAGTGTTAATTATATTCATAAGATAATAGTTGTTTCAATAATAAGAACGTAAATCAAAATAAAAGAAATTTGTTGGAATTTAAATTATAATAAACTATGAATTTATTGTAGTTGAAATTAAACGCTGAAATTTATGTAATATTCAAATCTTGAAATTTACATGGAATATTTAATTTTAAAAAATTAATAATTTCTATATAATCAAGAATGATGAAAATTGTTAGGTTTTAATTTAGAATTTAAAGTGAATAAATTGATTTAATAACAATTTATGTAATTAACGTGAAAATTAGCCTTTTTGCCACTGTCTTGGAATTTGACGAAACCAGTTTCATCGGGTCCGTAACAGTGAATTATTGTAGGATTTCAAGTATCGTGGCGATCGGATGTCACGACCCGAAATCCAATGTTCGAAAATCGACATCAAATACCTCACTTGTATTCGACTGTCAAAGATTCAAACATCGAACTCTAGTCGGATGGAGCTTATGACAACATTAGATGAATATAAAACAGCGGAAACAAAATGAATATCATGTGTTACATCACAGATACAACATCATCATAATATCCGTTACAACATCAAAGTATCATAATACATACATCACAACTCCAAATAGAATTTCATAATAGAACAACAAATGATCATATGTCAAAAGTCTTCAAAGAAATAGAATGATAGTGAACTTCCAAACTAAGCACCTTGAGATCCAAAAGCTTCCAAAATATCTCTAAGATAAAAGCCTCCAAAAACCAATAATCTCCAAACCAAAAGACTCCAAAAGACAGCTAATACCAAAATACGGAAAACCTGCTACTAGGCCGTCTGTGTGGAAATGATGGGCACCCAGAGTTTAGAAAGGAAACAATAAACTCCGGGTCAGTCATGGGACTGGTATGAGTATAAAAAATAGTTGCTTTCAAATAAAACAGATTTATACAAGAAAAACCAGTATGCTTTTGGAAAATGAAACTACCATAAGACCTTCCGCCACACACACAATGCAATCGCAGAATTAGAGGAGATTTCATCTTATGATAGTCAAATATGCTTGATACGGGGAAATTTATTTGGTATTATTACTAGTGCATAGTGTAGAAAACCATTTCGAAAGTATAATATTAATCTTAGCCAACATACCACATTTCGTCGTATGCCCACTATAACTACCATATTTTGTGGCAGGTTACCACCACGCTGCATGGCAGGTTATACAACTTAAACCGTACATGGCTCATATTGTTTCTTTGGATTTTCAACAAATGGTCGGGCTAAGGAACTTCCTACTGCCACATGGGTACGCCTCTGGCGGGATGTCCCGAGAACTTAACCAGTTCTCTGCCAACACAAGGTCGGGTTACCTCTGTAACTAGGTAACTACTACACGACTATGCCATTCCCCGTTCATTTGCGACCTTTATCCGAGGGCCCTCCATCACAAAGCAACAACCACACAGTAAATGGGATTGCAGCAACCACATAGGCAAATTATCTGGGCTCCGTACCATGATACTACCTTTTTTCAGAAGGAAATAACATACCCTAAAGGGCGCGACCCTCATAACCTTGCCGCATCTTTCCTGTTTCGACCATTTCCAAGGTGTAAGGTCTGATGAGGTCTCGTTCATAAAGCAACGCTTTACACGAAAGCCATGCTTTGATCATAAGTGATCAACAAATGATCATCAATACGCAGCAGCACTTAGCATGCCACACTACCAAATTAGGAGTATATAGCTGATAACCTTCAACTACATAACCTCTGGGCTCATACGTCTCAGAGAAGGGTGTTAAGCTAAGAGAATAAATTCTCCGTCGCCAACAGATATGTATTTTAAAGAAATCGGCTTTATATCTCAAAGTGTAGTGTCAGACACACAACCAAGCAAGTCTGTTCCGGGTTCGAACAGAACCAAAGGCACTTCATCCAATAAAGGAAGAAGCCCTTGCCAATCCGGGCGTCCATAATTCCGATCAGACTCCCCATCACATGTGGAGGTCTCTATACCGGAACAACTCAGTGCAGAGACAATCGATAAGTTATCCTATCGTTTTCGAAGACACCCTGTCCTCAACACCACCTTCAAATGTTATCCATTTCATCGAATCGCTATTCGGAATGGGTTATATGACACAAAGGTCCTCACCCGGCTAATCCGAATAGTGAGTGCTCAATTTTAAAACATGTGAGTGTATCAATTACAAGAATTCACATTCAGGGTTCGATGTGGGTTTCGGATAACTGACTGAAATCCGACTTCCTGTCGCATCGAAGTTTAAATGTCGTTTTACGGGCAAAAGGGTTTTCACATACATATAGGAACAAATCACAAATCACAGTTCAGCACAAGGCAATCACAGTATCATATCAATCCAGTGGAGAATATTTGATGATAGTCAATCATCTTCGATTAAGGTGAATGTGATTTAAGTGAATTAACCAAGTAATTATCTTTATTAGTTATTTTAAATCAATGTTTAATTTTACTTAATTATGAATTAATTAAATCATAATCAACTTTATTAATGAATTATTCCTTTATTAATTATCTTAATTTATTAATTCTTAATTGTTAACTGATTAATTTTAATTACTTTTATTAATTGACGATTCTTTAATTAATTAATTATTAATTATAAAATCATTACAAAACATTAATTGTTAATTACTATTTCATCATTATAAATAAATTTGGTTTAAAGTTAACACTTGAATATTTGATTTACTTTTAAATTTTTATTAAGTTAAATTTCAAAACAACTTTTATTTAAAAGAAAATATAAGATTTAAAATATCTTTGAACTTCATAAATTTCAAATAATTTTTTCAATACCATTTACCTCATATTCCATTAACAACTATCGTTAATTTCTAAAGAATGGATTCAGAAAATTTATTTAACTTGTATTTTCAACTTTTAGTTAAAACTAGATTTTTTTTTTGTTTTCATGACCAACCCGAGACCGCCTCGAGTTGTCCCCGAGGAAAACACCCCCCGCTTCAAGTTTTAGCCCAAATTAACCCGAGTAACATTTTTTTCACAAAAAAATTGTTTAAGTTTTAAAATGACCCGGAGCAACGCCAAAACGACACGAGCCTGACTTCGAGTCTTCTCCCCCTAACCTCGAGCAGTGCTTCGAGTCAAATGTCGTCACCAAAAAAAAAACAACTGCTGATACAATCAAGGCCGTGTGCAACGTGCACACCGTCCCGGTCATCACTGGCCAAAGTTACGACGGTCGTCAGGTCGACGACGACGTTCTCGACCCATCAAGCCACCCCAAAGCACGATCATTAGCCACGATCAAAAATGAGCTCCTCGACCCAAATTAGCACAGCATAACATCATCAGGAAACAGTCTTGCCCCACCTCCTCTGACCGTCAGCGGTCACCAGAACTTGACCCAAGCAGCATGAACGTGCGACGCCGCGATTGGCGTCAGAGACACGAAGTCCGATCACCCTATGATGGCGCAGCACCATCATTTCGAACATGAACTGAAATGGGTTCTTAAACCCTAATTCGATGTCGAATACACAATCCAAAGATTTATAAATTCGTCTTGTATTTTTCTAGTGATCACGAACCTTCAATCTTGATGTGACGACAAACCCAAGACCCACAAACGTTTATATCATCATATTTTGACAAAAGTTCAACTTTTTGATCAACTACCATTTCTCAGAGAAAACTTAATGAAAATTTTAAATTTTGGTTTTTAAAATCATCATTTTTGAAGGGGATTCAAATAATATTACTGGAATAAAAATCTAAGAGGTTCGAATTTCTGCAAAAATTAAGTGGTGACTGGATTTCATAATTTCCAAAGAAAAAAAGAACTATATACATCTTCACTTTGATTTAATACTGGAACATAGTACAGGTTTAAAACAAAACTTCAACTTGTTTATAATCCATTTTCAAAAGAAATGAGGGAGAGAGAGATTTGAATTTTGCTATGGTTTACTCTGTAAACCAGAGACTCAATACAGCTGTGTTTTCGCAGTTTCTAGAAAAGAAGAAAAAACATACTGCCTTGCTTTGATCAGTTACTAAACAAAATGCATGTCCAAACCATACTTTAATTTGTTTGTTTATTTCAGATTCAACAGAAAATAGAGAGGGGGTTTGAGTTTGGTATGTTAAATCTGTAAACCAGTGAGTTAAAGGAACAGAAGAACAAAAAAAGAAAATAACATTTCCAGGCAAAGAAAACACAAGCACAACAATTCATTCACATGCAAAGTTTTTAGCATCATTCAGGCATTCATATCAACAATTGATTGAAAAAAAATCGAAGGTTTACTCACCCTTTTAGGAGAGTTCCTGACAGTTTTTTCAAAAGAAGGATGAAGCCTGTAAGAATCTTTCTTCTTTTCCTACTTTAAATTTTGGAGTTAAGATCTGCAAGTTATAAATAAAAATTCTTGCTTACTCTTTGTTGTATTCATTTACTTAATTCATCAATAACAACAATTTTAAATTTACTTACAGTTATATTCTTTTAGATAACAGAGAACCCCTTTTTCTTTTCTACAACTTGAAAACTAGAAATAAATACAATCTTTGAGCTTGAATTCTCCTGCAAATGATTAATATTATTGTTTTAAATTCTTTCTTCATTATTGATTATAACTTCAAATTCAAATTTTTAAAAAGAAAGTTACCTGCCTTTAAATTATTCAGAAATTACTGCACTGATAAAAACCTGAAGCTCCATTTTTAAACTAATCTGCAGTTTTGAATTTTGTTTGAGATTCTTTTCAATTTAATTTCAAATTAAATTCCAATAGTTTAAAATATATTATAAATTTTTAATTGATAAATTTTTGGGATATTACAGATATCCCCCCTTAAGAAAATTTCGTCCTCCAAATTTGAAAGAGAAAGAAAAACAAACAATATACAAATTCAGAAAGAATAAGAAAATGGCTTACTAGCATAAGCTGAGATATCCACTCTGCAATTGGGATATGATTTCTGCATATTATCTTTAGTTTTCCAAGTGCAGTCCTTTGGATCGCCACTCCACTGAACTCTAACTAGCTTCACAACTTTGTTCCTTAATTGCTTTTCATCACGATCCACAATCTTTATCAGTTCTCTTTTAACTGTTAAATTGGGAGTGATGTCGAGATCCTGTTGAGCGGCTTCTTCAATAATACTATCTGGATCGTGCACATACTTCTAAAGGTTAGAATGTGGAATACATCATGCACACCAGATAACCAGCTAGGCAACTGCACTCGATAGGCTAAAGAACCGATCTCTCCAGAATAGGAAAAGGACCAATATATCGTGGTGCTAGCTTACCGGTCTTCCCAAACCTCAATACACCTCGCATAGGAGATACTTTAAGAAAGACAGAGTCCCCAATCTGGAATTCCAAATCCCTTCTTCTAGGATCATAATAACTCTTTTGACGACTCTGAGCTGTCTTCAATTTCTTCTGTATAGAATCAACTTTCTCTGTGGGTTCTTTAATCATATCTGGTCTATCACCTGCCTCAATCCAGCATGCCGATGATCGACAAAGACGACCATATAAAGCCTCAAAAGGAGTCATCTCTATACTGGCCTGGTAGCTATTGTTATAAGAGAACTCGACCAGATGCAAATGGTCCTCCCAAGAACCACCAAAATCAAGTATACAAGCACGCAATAGGTCTTCTAAGATTCGGTTGATCCGCTCAGTTTGCTCATCAGACTGTGGGTGATAAGCAGTGCTGAAACTCAGTTTTGTTCCCAATGCGTCTTGAAACGCCTCCCAAAATCTACTAGTGATGATTGGATCATGATCATTCACTATGCTGCTAGGAATGCCGTGGAGACGGACAATTTCTTTCACATATAATTCAGCTAAACTCGTTGCTGTGCAGGTAGATTTCACTAGCAAGAAGTGGGCTGTCTTAGTCAAACGGTCCACAATGACCCAAATTGCTTCATCTCCTTTTCGAGTACGAGGAAAACCGTCGATGAAATCCATCGATACTTGGTCCCATTTCCACTTGGGCACCTCTAAAGGCTGAAGTAAACCCGCCATTTTCTTTTGATCGCTTTTTATTTTTTGGCAAGTAGCACAGCGACTCACATATATGGATATGCCCTTTTTCATTGTCTTCCACCAGAAAGTTCTTTTGATATCTCTATACATCTTGTTAACTCCTGGATGGATGCTGAATTTAGATTTGTGACATTCATCTAACACATCTCGTTTCAAATCAAGGAAGTCTGGGACACATATTCTGCTTTCATCCTTATAACTTCATTATCATCAATTGCAAAACTAGAATCTTCACCTTGATGAATTCTTTTACGAATTCCATGAAGGAACCGGTCTTCTTTTTGCTTGCTGGCGATCTTTTCAAGGAGAGTAGGAGTAACAACAAGATATGCAAGAACAGCATGCCTCATAATTAAAGCGTCGGCAACTACATTGGCTTTTCCACGCGGGTACTGAATATCTAGGTCATAAGATGCCAGAAAATCCAACCAACGTTGTTGTCGCAAATTCAGATCTTTCCGGGTGAAGAGATATTTCAAAGATTTATGGTCGATGAATAATTCAAATTTTTCACCTAGAAATGAAGAGAGTTCAATAAGTATATTTGTTAAGTTAAGTTAAATTAAATTCATAGATTGTTAAGAAAGCTGAAAAGATTCTTACCCAGAAGATAATGTCGCCATATTTTCAAAGCGAAGATAACAGCTAGAAGCTCCAAATCATGGGTTGGATAATTTCTTTCATGAGGACGTAATTGTCTACTCGCGTAGGCAATTACCTTCCCTTTCTGCATCAATACTGCGCCCAAACCTTCACCACAAGCATCGGTATAAATAGACAAACCCTGATTCCCGTTGATAATAGCGAGAACAGGAGCGGTGGTTAATCTCTTCTTCAACTCTTGAAAAGCTTCATCACATTTTGGAGTCCAATTGAATTTTTCATTCTTCATTGTTAGCTTTGTCAACGGACTAGCTAACTTAGAAAAGTCCTGAACAAACTTCCGATATAACCTGCTAAACCCAAAAATCTTCGAACTTCCTTTGGTGTAGTAGGTTTCCTCCAATCAAGAATAGCGAAAATTTTGCTATGATCAACAGAAATCCCTTCTTCATTAACAATATGGTCGAGAAATTTAACTTCTTTGACCCAGAAATGGCATTTGGAAAATTTTGCGAATAGAATGTTTCTCCTCAATATCTCCAAAACGATTCTAAGGTGCTCGGCATGCTCCTCTTCGGTCATGGAATAGACCGAAATATCATCAATAAACACGAGCACAAATTTATTCAAAACTTCCCGAAACACACGGGTCATAAGATCTACGAAGTATGCTGGAGCATTAGTTAGCCCGAAAGGCATGACTAACCATTCGTATAACATATTAAGACCCCTGAAAGCAGTCAAGTGAACACAATCTTCGGCGATTTGTAATTGATGGAATCCTTGGGCTAGATCCATCTTCGAAACGAAACAAGCGCTGTGCAACTGATCAAATAAATCATTAATTCTTGGTAGAGGGAATTTGTTCTTGAGAGTTTGCTTATTGAGATCGCGGTAATCCATACACAATCTCAAAGATCCGTCCGATTTAGCAACAAATACAATGGCTGAACCCCATTCAGAAACACTGGGTCGAATTAACCCTTTTTCTAGTAGATCATCGATTTGCTGAACTAATTCAACCCTTTCCCTGGGTGCCATCCTGCGACTTGCATGAATGACAGGACGAGCATTGGGTACAAGGTCGATTCTGAATTATATTTCTCCGTGTGGAGGTAGAGAATTCACTTCTTCAAATACGTTTGGAAAATCTCTAACAATAGGTATGGACTCCACACTGGGTTCGGGGTAACCCAAATTATACATCAACCCTTCTCTTTTAGGACTAGGGTCCTCATAAGAAATCTCGATGAAATCTCCAAATTTGGTTTTGATTGAAATCAACCGATTATTGCAATCCAATTTGGGTTCATATTTTGCTAGCCAATCCATTCCGAGTAAGACTTCAAACTCGTTAAAATCAAGGACAAAGAGACCAATAGGGAATTGGTAACAAGAATATGAGATAGGAACGTCTCTACATCGAAGACAAAGATTCGTGGGACCTCCAACTGGATTCTTTACGCATATAGGCTCATCAACGAAATTAGGTTCTAGATTCAATTCATTAATAGCTTGCTGAGAGATAAAACTATGTGTAGCGCCCATGTCAAATAGAACTCTAACAATGCTATCATAAATAGTGAGATTACCTTCCAGAACTCCTTTTCCCTTTTCTGCTTTGGAAGATGCAGGTTTGTCTTTGATTGTGTACACCTTGGCTGTCTAGGCTTGCTTTATGACTGGGCAGTCTTTACCTTCATGCCCTAGTTTCTGAAAATAATAGCATTTCCTGGGCTTTGCTTGAACGGATTGATTGACTTGTCTCTTAGGCTTCGTACATCTACTAGAATAATGGCCCTTCTCCAAGTAATTGTAACAAGTGACATTCTCTGCTGTGCTTCCCTGATTGCTCTTCTTTTTCTCCTTACCGTGCCATGGTTTCTTGCCTCCAAATTTCCTCTTTTTAAATTTTGATTGCTCAAATTTCCTTTCTCCACCAGGGCTTCTTGCATATCAAGTGTAGCATATCTATATCCCATATCAACCAAATCTGAAAAGAATTTTTTGACGTGGCCAGTCATCCTTTCGTGGAACTTCTAATTCGTCCCACGAATGAACCTTTCATTCTTCTTCAAATGTGTGTTCACCAATTCTGGACCGAAACGAGACAATTCATTGAATTTGTATAGATACTCCTCGAATAACAAACTCCTCTGTTTTAAGTCCATGAATTCCTGGTACATTAGAGGAATCCCAACTGATGGCATATAGCGCTTCTCAAATACTTCTTTGAATCTCTCCCAAGTAAACTTGTCTTATGGCTCATCAATAGGACTGTCTCCCACCATGCTAAGGCTTCTTCTTGAAGTTGCCAAGAAGCTAGGAGTCGCATATGATCATCTTACATCTTAAGCCCTTTAAAGATTCTTTCACATGATCTGATCCATGCTTGGGCCTCAACAATCGACTCATTGCCGGTGAATGGCCTACCACCAAGCCTCGAGAAGCTCTTATATAAATCAGCCAGATTCGACTGATGTTGAGTAGGTAAAGCTGCTTCTGCTGTAGGGGGAACTTGGCTAGGTGCTGTGGCATTTCCTCGCCCCCAGCTCTTCCTCTTCGTCCGCTCATCTTTACTATCTGTAATTAGTAAGAAAATTGATTTAGATATTCGGATGAGATATCTTAAGGAATATCTGCAGTTATGGGAAATAGACTAAGAAAATTTAGGGTTTCGATCTCGATTATACTCATTCTAGGTTATACTTCACCCTATCTCTAATGAGCCATCTAATGTGTTATACTCCGTAGCTAAAGTTCTTACTCAACCTTTAGATCTGATACCACATGTCATGACCCGAAATCCAATGTTCGAAAATCGACATCAAATACCTCACTTGTATTCGACTGCCAAAGATTCAAACATCGAACTCCAGTCGGATGTAGCTTATGACAACATTAGATGAATATAAAATAGCGGAAACAAAATGAATATCATGAATTACATCACAGATACAACATCATCATAATATCCGTTACAACATCAGAGTATCATAACACATACATCACAACTCCAAATAGAATATCTTAATAGAACAACAGGTGATCATATGCCAAAAGTCTTCAAAGAAATAGAATGATAGTGAACTTCCAAACTAAGCACCTTGAGATCCAAAAGTTTTCAAAATATCTCTAAGGTAAAAGCCTCCAAAAACCGATAATCTCCAAACCAAAAGACTCCAAAAGACAGCTAATATCAAAATATGGAAAACCTGCTACTAGGCCGTCTGTGTGGAAATGATGGGCACCCAGAGTTTAGAAAGGAAACAATAAACTCTGGGTCAGTCATGGGACTGGTATGAGTAAACAAAAACAGTTTCTTTCAAATAAAACAGATTTATACAAGAAAAACCGGTATGCTTTTGGAAAATGAAACTACCATAAGACCTCCCGCCACACACATAATGCACTCGCAGAATTGGAGGAGATTTCTTCTTATGATAGTCAAATATGCTTGATACGGGAAATTTCTTCATATTATTACTAGTGCCTAGTGTAGAAAACCATTTTGAAAGTATAATATTAATCATTTTGTTTGTGTTAAAAACCTGATTTTTGAAACTACAAATTCATTAAACTATAAAGTATAGAGTTTTAAAATTTACCTAAGAGATGGAAACATACACTACAGCTTGTTGCCTTAAGATGATTTTTAGATTTTTTTTTTTTTTTTTTTTACTTCTGAATTGAAGAAGGTTGGTGGTTTTATTTTTTTCTTTCTGATTTTTTTCTTAAATGTTGGAGTTTGGAATGCTAAATCTTTTGGTTGCTGTACTTTCAGAGATTTGGAGGCTTAATAAATTTGAAATTGGAAGCTGAAAAGTTTTCTATAATTTTTAATTTGATTATTTTATTCAAGCAATGATGTTGAATGCTATTTGTAAACAATAATCATGAGATCTAAATTTTGTTAGTTTCTTTACTCCATCTCCCATGTGTATATTAAGCATTTGTAGTTTTACAAAACAAAAGAATTTTTTAAAAAATTTTATATCATATTCATTTTATAAATGAATACACCCCCTTATTCATTTGTATATATATGTACACAATGTTAAAAGAATTCTTTTTAACCAATATTTACATTATATACATTACATATTAATGATTTTAAATGTCACTTATTTTTTTTTAAAACATTTATTTTAAATTTAAACCCAAGCTTCAATTCAAGCTTGAAATATATCCATTTATGTCCATTTCAATATATATTCAATTCTACTCATAGATGCAATATACAAATATGTATATAATTTTAAATTTAAATGACTTTTTAAAACATTCATTATTTCAAAATTTTAAACTCAAAATAAATTGGAATTTATTCATGTATAATTATCACTTATTCTATTTCTCAGCAAGCTATTAATGAATTGAATCTTGAACCCGATTTTGTTGATGGAGCTTGGGTCAAGTTCTGGTGACCGCTGACAGTCAGAGGAGGTGGGGCGAGACTGTTTCCTGATGATGTTATGTGTTGCTAATTTGGATCGAGGAGCTCGTTTTTGATCGTGGCTAATGATCGTGCTTTGGGGTGGCTCGATGGGTCGGGAACGTCGTCATCGACCTGACGACGGTCGTAACTTTGGCCAGTGATGACCGAGACGGTGTGCACGTTGCACACGGCCTTGATTGTATCAGCGGTTGTTTTTTTGGTGACGACGTTTGACTCGAAGCACCGCTTGGGGTTAGGGGGAGAAGACTCGAAGTAAGGCTCGTGTCGTTCTTGGGATGCCCATCATTTCCACACGGGCAGCCTAGTAGCAGGTTTTCCGTATTTTGGTACTAGCTGTCTTTTGGAGTCTTTTGGTTTGGAGATTATCGGTTTTTGGAGGCTTTTACCTTAGA
The DNA here is from genome assembly GCA_030765085.1 of Allium cepa. Taxonomy (NCBI): domain Eukaryota; kingdom Viridiplantae; phylum Streptophyta; class Magnoliopsida; order Asparagales; family Amaryllidaceae; genus Allium; species Allium cepa. The sequence goes on from CM060932.1 coordinate 271,090,524, forward strand.
GATATTTTGGAAGCTTTTGGATCTCAAGGTGCTTAGTTTGGAAGTTCACTATCATTCTATTTCTTTGAAGACTTTTGGCATATGATCACTTGTTGTTCTATTATGATATTCTATTTGGAGTTGTGATGTATGTATTATGATACTCTGATGTTGTACCGGATATCATGTTGTATTTGTGATGTAATGCATGATATTCATTTTGTTTCCGCTGTTTTATATTCATCTAATGTTGTCATAAGCTCCATCCGACTGGAGTTCGATGTTCGAATCTTTGGCAGTCGAATACAAGTGAGGTATTTGATGTCGATTTTCGAACGTTGGATTTCGGGTCGTGACATGGGACTGGTATGAGTAAACAAAGACAGTTGCTTTCAAATAAAACAGATTTATACAAGAAAAATCGGTATGCTTTTGGAAAATGAAACTACCATAAGACCTCCCGCCACACACACAATGCAATCGCAGAATTGGAGGAGATTTCTTCTAATGATAGTCAAATATGCTTGATACGGGAAAATTTCTTTGATATTATTACTAGTGCATAGTGTAGAAAACTATTTCGAAATTATAATATTGATCTTAACCAACATACCACATTTCGTAGTATGCCTACTATAGCTACCATGTTTTATGAACAAGTTACCGCCACGCTGCATGGAAGGTTATACAACTAAAACCGTACAGGGCTTGTATTGTTTCTTTGGATTTCCAACATATAGTCAGGCTAAGGAACTTCCTACTGCCACATGAGTACGCCTCTGGCGGGACGTCTCGAGAACTTAACCAGTTCTCTGCCAACACAAGGCCGGGTTACCTCTGTAGCTAGGTAACTACTACACGACTATGCCATTCCCTGGTCGTTTGCGATCTTTATCCGAGGGCCCTCCATCACAAAGCAACAACCACACAGTAAATGGGATTGCAGCAACCACATAGGTAAAGTATCTGGGCTCCATACCATGATACTACCTTTCCCCAGAAGGAAATGACATACGCTAAAGGGCGCGACCCTTATAACCTTGTCGCATCTTTCCTGTTTCGACCATTTTCAAGGTGTGAGGTACGATGAGGTCTCGTCGACAAAACTATGATTTACACGAAAGCCATGCTTTGATCATAAATGATCAACAAATGATCATCAATACATAGCAGCACTTAGCATGCCACACTACCAAAGTGGGAGTATATCGCTGATAACCTTCAACTACATAACCTTTGAGCTCGTACGTCTCAAAGAAGGGTGTTAAGCTAAGAGAATAAATTCTCTGCCACCAACAGATATGTATTTGAAAGAAATCGGCTTTATATCTCAAAGTGTAGTGTCAGACACACAACCAAGCAAGTCTGTTCCGGGTTCGAACAGAACCGAAGGCACTTCGTCCAATAAAGGAAGAAGCCCTTGCCAATCCGGACGTCCACAATTCCGATCGGACTGCCCATCACATGTGGAGGTCTCTATACCCAAGCAACTCAGTGCAGAGGCAATCGATAAGTTGTCCTATCGTTTTCAAAGACACCCGATCTTCAACACCGTCTTTAAATGTTATCCATTTCGTCGAATCACTGTTCGAAATGGGTTATATGACACAAAAGTCCTCTCCCGGCTAATCCGAATAGTGAACGCTCAATTTTAAAACATGTGGGTGTATCAATTACAAGAATTCACATTCAGGGTTCGATGTGGGTTTCGGATAACTGATTGAAATCCGACTTCCTGTCGCATCGAAGTTTAAATGCCGTTTTACGGGCAAAAGGATTTTCACAGTTCAGCACAAAGCAATCACAGTATCACAACAGAAATATCAATCCAGTAGAGAATATTTGATGATAGTCAATCATCTTCGATTAAGGTAAATGTCATTTAAGTGAATTAACCAAATAATTATCTTTATTAATTATTTTAAATCAATGTTTAATTTTACTTAATTACAAATTAATTAAATCTTAATCAACTTTATTAATTAACTATTCCTTTATTAATTATCTTAATTTATTAATTCTTAATTGTTAACTGATTAAGTTTAATTACTTTTATTAATTGACTATTCTTTAATTAATTAATTATTAATTATTAAACAATACAAAACATTAATTGTTAATTACTATTTCATCATTATAAATAAATTTGGTTTAAAGTTAACACTTGAATATTTGATTTACTTCTAAATTTTTATCAAGTTAAATTTTAAAACAACTTTTATTTAAAAGAAAATATAAGATTTAAAATATCTTTGAACTTCATAAATTTCAAATAATTTTTTGAATACCATTTACCTCATATTCCATTAACAACTATCATTAATTTCTAAAGAATGGATTCAGAAAATTTATTTAACTTGCGTTTTCAAATTTTAGTTAAAACTGGACTTTTTTTGTTTTCATGGCCATCCCGATACTGCCTCGAGTTGTCCCCTAAGAAAACACCCCCCGCTTTGAGTTTTAGCCCAAATTAACCCAAGTAACATTTTTTTCACAAAATAATTGTTTAAGTTTTAAAATTACCCGAAGCAATGCCAAAATGACACGAGCCTGACTTCGAGTCTTCTCCCCCTAACCCCAAGCAGTGCTTCGAGTCAAATGTCGTCACCAAAAAAACAACTGCCGATACAATCAAGGCCGTTGCAACGTGCACACAGTCCCGGTCATCACTGGCGAAAATTACGACCGCCGTTAGGTCGACGACGACGTTCTCGACCCATCGAGCCACCCCAAAGCACGATCCTTGCCCACGATCAAAAATGAGCTCCTCGACCCAAATTAGCATAGCATAACATCATTAGGAAATAGTCTCGCCCCACCTCTGACCGTCAGCGGTCACCAGAACTTGACCCAAGCTCCATCAACGTGCGACGCCGCGATTGGCGCCGGAGGCACGAAGTCCGATCACCCTATGATGGGCCGGCACCATCATTTCGAACATGAACAGAAATGGGTTCCTAAACCCTAATTTGATGTCGAATACACAATCCAAAGATTTATAATTTTTTCTTGTATTTTTCAAGTGATCACGAACCTTCAATCTTGCTGCGACGACGAACCCAAGACCCACAAACGTTTAGATCATTAGATTTTGACAAAAGTTCAACTTTCTGATCAACTACCATTTCTCAGAGAAAACTTAATGAAAAATTTAAATTTTGGTCTCTAAAATCATCATTTTTGAAGGGGATTCAAATAATATTACTGGAATAAAAATCTAAGTGGTTCGAATTTCTGCAAAAATTAAGTGGTGACTGCATTTCATAATTTCCAGAGAAAAAAAGAACTATATATATCTTTACTTTGATTTATTACTGGAACATAGTATAGGTTTAAAACAAAACTTCAACTTGTTTACCATCCATTTTCAAAATAAATGAGGGAGAGAGAGATATGAATTTTGCGATGGTTTACTCTGTAAACCAGAGACTCAATATAAATGTGTTTTCACAGTTTCTAGAAAAGAAGAAAAAACATACTGCCTTGCTTTGATCAGTTACTAAACAAAATGTAAGTCCAAACCATACCTTAATTTGTTTGTTTTTTTCTAGTTCAACAGAAAATAGAGAGGGGGTTTGAGTTTGGTATGTTAACTCCGTAAACCAGGGAGTTAAAGAAAACAGAAGAACAGAAAAAGAAAATAACATTTGCAGGCAAAGAAAACACAAGCACAACAATTCATTCAAATGCAAAGTTTTTAGCATCATTTAGACATTCATACAGTCAACAATTGTTTGAAAAAAAATCAAGGGTTTACTCACCTTTTTTACAGAGTTCCTGACAGTTTTTTCAAAAGAAGGATGAAGCCTGTAAAAATCTTTGTTCTTTTCCTACTTTAAATTTTGGAGTTTAGATCTGCTAGTTATAAATAAAAATTCTTGCTTACTCTTTGTTGTATTCATTTACTTAATTCATCAATAACAGCAATTTTAAATTTACTTACAGTTAAATTCTTTTATATAACAGAGAACCCCTTTTTCTCTTCTGCAACTTGAAAACTAGAAATAGATATAATCTTTGAGCTTGATTTCTCCTGCAAATGATTAATTTTATTGTTTTAAATTCTTTCTTCATTACTTATTATAACTTCAAATTCAAATTTTTAAAAAGAAAGTTACTTGCCTTTAAATTATTTCAAAAATTACTGCACTGAAAAAAACCTAAAGCTCCCTTTTTAAACTAATCTGTAGTTTTGAATTTTGTTTGAGATTCTTTTCAAATTAAATTCAAATTAAATTCCAATAGTTTAAAATATATTATAAATTTTTAATTGATTAGTTTTTGGGATGTTACATTGGACTTACGTTTGATCATGTGAGCTCGAAACACGTAGAAATCGTTTAATGAAATTTAAATGAATATAAATTGATTTTAAAAAATAACTTCTGTATACAATGGAATTAGGGTTTGAAACTAGTTCCATTGAGTTTAAAAATATTAAAAACCTATATTTTGATATATTAGATGATCCACTTTTGTTTTGGGTTGTTGTTATAGTTTCGACCTAATTCGATCTGTCCATTCGTTTTTATCCATCTGTCTACAAAATATATATTTTCTGAAACCCTGGAAGCTTTTATTTCTGATTTCTATATGAACTTCTTATTTCCATTTGCTCCTTCCCGTCTTTCCAATGTCAGACATCAAAACCTGAAATTCCCAAAGTTCAAATTAAATCGAAAATGTAAACTCCTCACACCAAAGCAAATTATTTATCGATTGGAGGTTCGATTTGGCCATAAATCAGTGAAGAAGTCTTGGTCGTCCATCCTAGGATTTTCAATTCGACGGTGGATCGTCGACTGTACGATGATCGGAAGGTTGTAGAGGACGTCGAGCAGCGTTCATCCATATGGCTACTTTGGTTTAGAGGCGATCGATTTCACCAAAAATTGATGATCTGTAGTCGTTTGTTCGTGCGGCGGCGGAGCATCCTCAGGCAGAGCTGGGCGGTCGTGCGTCGTGGCTTAGCGGAGACTTTGGCGATGCCAGATCTGGGTAGTGGCACTTGTAGGAGGCGGCGTTTGGTGATGGAGCGTGGTGGCCATCACGGTTGCTGGATCGAGGGTTAGGGTTTTTCCAAGGTATACGAATTATGTAAATGCCCTCATTTTATTTATTTATTTTGAATTTCAAACTTCTAACTCCAATAACTTATGTATATGAACTCGTATTTGGATGCGGTTTCTTCCGTTGGGATCGTATCGAAATTCCGGACAATAAGGAATTAGTTTGGTTGAATTTGGAGACTGTTGAATTTTTGGGCTTTTATTGGATTTTAAATCGGCTATAGATCAAAGAGGAGTGATTTAACCCACTCATGAAATACTAAACCTTCTTATGTTAGTTGAATTAAGTTTATGATGTGATAAGAAATTTATTGATTGCTATTTTGTAATTCAAATTGTCATTTAAATTTAATTTGAATTCATATTGAATTAATTTGCCATTTAAATTAATACTGAATTTAAATTGTTAGTTAAATACCCGATAATGATAGCCAGTTAATTGTTGTGATTTATTTTCGATTTAAATTGTCTAAAAAGTTGGGTCGTTACAAGTAAATTCTTTATAAATATCTTAAAATTATTTTTAGCTTTATTTTCTAATCTTGAACATGCAACATGAATTTGTTTTAGAGCTATTGTGTAAAGGGGCGCATATGGAATGAGGGCATACATATCAATATACCAAAACAAAATTCAAAGGCTCATTCTCATAAAATTTCATCTCAAAGCTTAAAAAGTTTTCTCCAACAATCATCTCAATTTTTGAATATCAACTACTAATCTCAAGAAGTTCATCACAAAGTTTAAAACTTTCATTTCAAGTCAATTCCAAAAAAACATTTCCAAGTATTAAAATAAGATCATCTCAAGAAGTTTCAATATTTTTAAAGAAATTCCCTAGTGAAGACTCTACCATCGAAAGAAATTTTTCATTGAAAAACTTCTGTCAAAGATATAGCCAAAGGTATCATTTTAAAATATTCACATCATGAATAAATATGGAGAGCACACAAAAAAAATTCTAAGAAAGCAAAAGCATATTATTTTTTGATTTTTCATAAATTAAAATTCCAAGAAGGAAAAACAAAACATGTTTTTGGAGTTTTGCAAATAAAATAAAACAAAAACCAACATGTAAACACTCTATATGTGCATGAAAATTTGTATTAAATATCAGTCAATCCATAAAACATATGAGCTAGTAATATTAGACTAGAGGAATCATAAGGATTAAAAGTCATGCCAGATACTCTGAACAAAAATGAACAAAAATATCTCATGATGCCACTTGTTAACTGGCTACTCATGGTGGCAAACAATAGTACCACTTGTACTCTCTACGTATCAGTGGTCATGGACAATGGTATCTCAAAATCACTAGTTCTACGTCTGATATCTTAAATCATCATCATCAAGTTAAGCATGAAAAATAAGCATCATCAAAACAAGTGTATCAAATACTCCATAATATCAACTGAAATGAGTCCAAGATGCAAATTTATCGACGAAGTAGTCTTTGAAGTTGCATTCATGTTCACCACTGTCATTCAAAGTGCATGGATCTCCATTTTGTTTTCCTAGGCCAAGGAACATTATAATTATTGCTCATAAAATGTATAGAACAGCTCGAAATCTACCTCTATCACAATTGCTCCTTATTCCGTCTTCATACCAACATGTTGGAAGAGGAAGTGAGTAGCCTAGAAAGAGATGTAAGATCACATTTATAATTGAAATTTTTGGCATCCAAATTTGTTTATTTAGTAAACCGTTGATATTAACAACTGTACCCTTAGGAATCGATTGTTGACTTGTTTATTTATATTCCTATTTTGATAGTTATTATAACTATATCCAATGTTGTCACACTTCATACATTTGGGAAACACACTTTCCCCCTAGCGATGTTACTAGTCGTTTGTTTATAAATTGACTCCTTTTTTAATCTAAGTCCTATTCATTTATTCACAAAGAATTGATTTTCTAATAACATATCAAACGGTTCTTCTCCAGTTGAAATTTTTCGAATAATCAACTCAAGTTCATTAACATTGGATTTTAAAAGATTATTCTCATTTATTAGCTTAAAACAATGACTAATAGCAATCTCTCTCTTTTCAGAATCATTCTACTTTAAGACCATATTTTCATTTTTGGGCACCTTTGTTTTGGTCTTAACTTCAAGAACCTCACTTTTAAAAAGCTGGCATTTTTCAAATTCAATTTTTAAAAAAATCCTTGAGTTTATCAATCTCTTTTTCCAATTCATGGTTTATTCAAATAATTTCCGTTTTTCCATTTTTCAAAATCACGTTTTCATTTTCAAGAGTTCTGAAATTTCCCTTAATGTCTTTTAATTCCTTTTGAAAGTCCACATATTTATCCCATTCAAGACCTTTGATCTTTCAGTTTCATTTTCAAGTTCATCTAGAATTATTTTCATTTTCACCAAATTACCTTTTTCAAAACTTACAAGTTTGGAATTTGCAGATATCTTAAAATTTTCCAACTCGTTTTATAAAATGTTTTATTTGCAAATCAATGCACTTTCATTTTTCTTCAAAAATATAATTTCACTTTCAAGCTTTTGAAAATTTTCATTGAAGAATAAATTCTTTTTCATATTAAAACATTTTTCACTATCAAAATTTTTAAGTTTCTTAGCATTTTCAAGCTCCTTTTCCAATTTATCATTTTTCTAACACAATTCAAACTTCTCAGCTTTCAATTTGTTATTTTTCAACTTAAGGCTATCAATAGTTATGTTAATCATGACACAAGAGAAGTAAATCTTTAAATGAAAAATCACTTATCTCATCATCGGTTGAGTAATTATCATTGTCATATTCACTGTCATCATCAAAATCATCTCTTCTAAATCCCATCAGACACGGTTCTTCTCTTTTATCAGCTTTAGGGAGTTGTTAGTTATTGTTGAATTTTCCATCATATTTTGCATCGAGAGTGCTTCATATTTCCGATGTATTCAGGCAATAGGAGATATGGTTAAATTCAGATTTATTAAGTATAGAGATGAGGATTTCATAGCATTAGCAGTAAGCAAGAAATTATTCTTATCAAGCATATCCAATCCATTTTCAGTGATATTCCAAATATGAACATTAACAGATTTTCATTAAATTTCCAACCTATACGTCCAATATGAAAAATATATTTTATTAATATTAGGAGGACTGAACATGAACCAACTCTCATCAAAACTACCGTAGCTAGGATAAGAAATTATATCATGTTTTTCCTAAAAAACCTACTTTGATACCACTTGTTATGATTGTGCAATGTAGCTTGGGAGGATGAATAGGGTATAAATAATGCGAAAATGTAAATGTGAAAAGTAAACAACACACATATTTACCCAGTTTCGGCCTAAAGCCTACTATTGCCTCTAAAGTTACTACTAGGATTATACACTCAATGCTTACAACACCTATAAACTCGCACTCTCTGCTAACCTAAATATACTGGCCCTATGCCTATTAACCCTGCTCGGACCCAATACCTAAAGACTAGAATTCCTGAACTTCGACACGTAGCCCGTCTAGAAAAGATCTAGAGTTCAATGAAAAAAAACAAAACAAAAAAAAAACAAGTAGACAACAAATTTTAAAGAATGTAAAATAGGCTCCCTTCTTTCTTATGTGATTGCATTGCTAGAGATGTAGCTTGCTTCAACTGTGCATTGCTATTCTAGAGTTGTTTGCCGAGACTTGCAAGAGCTTGATCTGATGCTCATGTTGGCTGCTATTTGTGGGAGATGATGAATATGATGGCATTTTTGTTGTTGTAAAAGTGCTCACGTCTATGTTTGCAGTTTACTCATAAAGAGGTGCTTTGTCTTGAAAATATGATCTTATTTTGATATTGAAATGCTTATTTTTCCTATTGTAGAATAGATTTGAAGTACTTCACATGGGTAGAGATTGAGATGATAATGAATAGAATTGTATAAAAGAGATGATATTTGATGATCGAATTTTGTTTGTTATATGAAGTTTTGTTTTTATATCTGATGATTTTCTTTTGATGTAATGTGCCATTTTTTATGGGCTCATGGAGGGGATGTGTATGTATGAAAACAAATATGTATGAGGATATATGGAGAAGGAATTAATTTATGAGATGGTTTGTTTCCCTGTATACAAAATAAAATATTTATATTTAGGGAAACAAATATGTATGAGAATAAATGTAGAAGGATTTGATTTGTGAGATAGTTTGTTTCCCTATATACAAAATAATATCTATGTATAATAGGAAATAAACTATGTTGTATCTTTTAAAATATATCATTTGATTGTGTATACAATTCTTCGCTTTCCTTCTCTATTTATTTCCCTTTCTTCACATGCAGTATGTTTGATTGTATGTATATTTCCTTACTTCTGATTTGTATTTCTTTTTACTTTCTCTACATATGTAGTGCCTGATTGCGTACTGAAATATTTCCTCCCTCGGATCCTTATTTATTTCTTTTTCTATGTACACAGCCTTTTATTTTACTAAAAGGAAACTCTTTCCAGAACCAGTAAACATACAACATGTAATGGCCCAAAAACTCGTACCCTTTAAGTCAACACTATTTTCCAACACATCAACTCAAGGTGAATGGAAATACGAACCGTTAGGGTTAAAGAAGAAAGAGGTAGAAGAAGAAAATAGAAAACAACATCAGAATCCAACCATCACAGTGGATTAAATATAATAGATAATAACTGATCTTTACACAAAGGAAAATTATATCCGTTTATACATTACATCATCAGAGTATACATAACACACAACTGGATAGTAATCATAACCTGTCCTCACTATTTGAATAAACAGTAGAATAATTAACACAAATATGGAAGTACGTATCGCCATCCAGCTTGTCTCATGAGCTCCACAACATCCTTTCATGTATCCTTTAATACTCGGTCTGACCCGAGCATTATAGTTAAATAACACCCGAGTCGTTTTGGAATACCAATGTGAGAAAACCACGCTCAATTGGATTATTAAAGTTTCAAAATCCTTTGAAATCAAAAGCATCTCGTAAGACCACGCCACAAATAAACATGTCGGGTTTTTACCTTACGATAGCCAAAACACTTTTTATCAAAATCTTTTGATATTATAATAGTGTCTATATACAAATACTTATTCAAATAGCTGAAATTGTTACATTATTAAATTCCAGCATACTAGCCACAAAGTGGGTTCTACAAACAAAATCGTAAAAGAACGTAGGGAGAATGGATTTCCAACTAATGACTAGGCACTGGGTTACTACCTGTCACAGTACGTGGCCTAGGTCACCGTACCGAGGATTACTCCCAATCCCCGGTAACATAAGACCGGGACTACCCTTTACTGGATAATCCCGAGTAAGATCACCCCACGGTTGGGATCAGCAACCGCACCACTAAGCCGAATAAAAGGGACATCTAGACAAGGATGACCTCACTCTAATGGGTACTACCCACTTAGCCTTGCTGCATAACCCCTGATTTTCAGTCATTCCAGGTTGATGAGGCTCGAGGCTAAGCGTTACCTTTTAGAAAGTTTCACTTAGAATGCCCATCGTCCACCTAACGATGTTCTGAAAGCATTCATCCATACAAGTCCGTCCCGGATCCGAACGGAACCGAAGGCATTACTCCTACTACATCCATTTTAGAATCACCTCAGGATTAGTAGCGACTAGCCCTTGCATTTCACTGCTCCACCTTCGAATCCAAACTCTTGTTTTCCATACGAAAACGTTCAAACTGGATCGAAGTGGTTTTCAAGAAATAAATCTCGATCCCGGTGTCTTCGAACTAATCAGCGCATTGGCCAATATTGATAGTCGGTTATTTAGCTATCAAATAACATTCACAAACAACCATCAACCATAAATAACTTCACCAAATTATTTATTAACCTCAAAATATCTTCGCAAGATATATTTCCCCTTTCAAACTTTTTGAAACAGTTTTCAAACCATCTTCCTCTCACGGAATACATTTACCAAATATTTTCTATTTCCACTGAAACACCAAGCATAAAAAAACTTTAGATTTTTAAAATAATTTAGAACACTTTATTATAAAATAACCTTTAAACATTTAAATTAAAAATTACTTTAATACTTATTCAAAATATATACTTTGAGAATACTTAAAAATAAAATTACCTTGTACAATATAAAACTAAATTTCTAACTTTTAAAACATAATACCAAGCCACCTTTAAATAATTACTGCGATAATAAATTAGAAAAATATAATTACTTTAAAATTTAAACTTTTAGAGATAATAACTTTTCTAAAACATACCTTTAGACAACTTAAACTTTTTACTTATACTTAAAAATTTGTTTTGAAAAGTACTTGGCTATTCAGGGAAATACGCTTCCCTTCCACATCTTTTAAAAATAAATCACTATTTATTTTTAAACAAATTTACCCATTTCTTTAATAAATTCACACCGTGAATTTATTCTTCCAAATATCCACTGATATATTTACTTCACTTTTATAAACCCAGTTTATAAATTTCATAGTCACATTCTCCTTTAAATTTTCAATTTCAAACACTTAAATCAATTTCAAAGTTGATTTTCAATTTGCTCCATTTTGAAAAAAATCCTTTACTTACTCATTTATTTCAAAACCCATTGATTTCAGATTTTTATTCCTTAATTATGATTTAAAAATCTTTTTAATTGAAATTACCCATTTCATATTTCCCAAATTTCTTCTTTATCCTTTCAAATAAATTTAAACCTTGAATTTCAAAATAAATTCTTTATTTCTTGAAATAATATCACTTAAGTTTTAAAAATAAAATCACTTATTCCCATTTATTCAAAATCTCATTTCCCGCACTTGAAATTTTATTTATCAGAATTCAAAAATCAATTTTTATTCTTTTCCAATTCATTTTTCATTTATTCACATTTCTATGATTATTTTACCCAAAATTCATTCTTTTATTTTCTTTCCAGAAATCTCATTTCTATAGATTTTGATAACTCAGTTCACTGAAATATTTTAAATCAACCATAGTATCCAACGTTTCCAATTATCAATATAATTCATCACAGGATAACAAATAATATATCATAGAATATTTTAACAAATCTAAATATTTTGAGAAATCCAGTTGGATCTCTCCAACCTGTTTCCCTGCATCCACAGATGTTAGCACAATAAAATACCAATTCCACTTCGAGGTGGAATATCGCGGTATATGAGATTTATATAATATCCTCCGCTATTATGCGGCGCATAGGGTATCACCCGCTATATAATGCGGGAAATCAATCATTCTAATATACTATATACTACTATATGTAATATAGGACATCAAATCAATTCAAACATTCAACCAATTATTTAAATTTAACCATTTAAATTTAAATAACAATCCAGAAGAGTGAGATTAACTCACATTTGCCTTTGAATGCAATCTATTTCCAATCCAGCTTGATTTCTTCACGTTTTAGACCTTGAATAGACATTTATACAATTTATGAATTTTCGAACCAATCGAACAATCGATCACCATTAATATTCATTTAAACTTAAATCTGTTGGGTAAATAAAATTTCAATTTTTTTTAAAATTCCTATTAAGCAAATTAAATGAATAGTTTTAAACTTACTTATCATTAGATTAAAATGTTTAAAATAATTTAATCAACTAATGATTTAATTCAACTAATAACTTGATAAAATATTTTTAGTGACTAAATTCATTAAATAAGTTAACTAACAAACTAATTTCCATAATACATTTTCTAGATATATTTATATTTATAAATTTCTTTCCTGTAAATCAAAATAGTAATTATGTTTATTGTACAAACAAATGTACCTATTCATCTTTTAAATTGGAAAATAGAAAAAATGTTGTCTTGCTGTTAAATAATTTTTTTTGCCTTTATCTATATATATATATATAAATACAGACTTTATTATATATTTTGTTTTTTTATAAAAACCCTAATGTAATATATATATATATATATATATATATATAATATACATATATCCTCTCCGTAATCAACGCAGTAATTTTCTTTCTCTGTATATGAATATATAAATATTGATTCATCCAATTTAAACTTATAACAAAAAGAAAATCGTTACCTATCAGCCTCATCGTTCGATTCAGCACTGCTTATATTCTCGCCCGCCTCACGCATCTCATGAATTGGGCTTCATATGCTTCGACGAAGGCAACACATCGAGCGCGAGCTCGTCTCTGGCTGCCGTCATGAAGTGAAGACTCCATCTCATAACCAACCCTAACTCCCTTATCGCTCGCGAATCCGCTCTTGACACAACATCGCGTGCGCGCCCGAGATACAGTCCTAGCTTGCCAATTGCGCCACCGTACTTTCCCCCTCATGCGTGCTCGGCCATGCCATCCAGGCGATTCGAATGGGTCGAATCTCCTCTGGTTCTTCCTTGCTCGATTCGCTCAAATCGACGATGGACGAGAAGGGGGGAAAGTTCATTTCGAACGATTGAAATTGATTTTCGAACGAGGGGGATTTGATTCACTTTGATTTAATTTCCATTCGGCATATTTCGATTTAAAGAAATGAGCAGAGGAGAAAATGAACCCAGATACTCTATAAAGGGGAAGGGGTATGTGAGTATTAACTGGGAATGGTGTCGTGTAGGGTGCTGTTGAAAAAGTTTGTAGAGGAGACCAAAAAGTTTTGATGTTGATAGAAAGTAGGCTGCTGTTGAAAAAAAAAGTTTGACCAGTCCAACAATATATTTTATAATTTCAAATTTAAATTCGAATGCAACTTAAAATTTCAATCTCCTATCGAGGCATGCCGTTAGGCGTTTGTAATGTTATACCCCTATTACGAACACAGTGGAAAAGGTTTCGAGTTTTAATTCGATCGAATGGAGAAGATAGCTCTTTGGATCAGTTATTATATTTAATTTTCGATATAGATTTCAGCACGTTTATATGTCGTACGCTCACACAACAACTCCAAACACTACGAAAATTGAATCTGATAATAATATAATATTATAGATCCAAAGGAACTGGTTTCGTCGAATTCCGAGACTGTGCCTCGGAAGTCTATTTTTAAATATCAATTTAAACGGTATATTTTGAAAAGTTAACAAAACACTTTCAAAACAAATTTTACACTTTTACTATCTTCGGTATTATCAATATAAATCTTACAACCCTTCAAATTAGTTTTAACAGGCTTAAAACTGCAGATTCAATAATTTACCCAATTTCAGTTTATTAAATCCAATAACTTAATTGCTAAATAATAATAATATTTGAATTCAAGTTAAAAATTAACTTTTAAATATTTAAAATCAATTAAATATTCCAATTTCAAACATCCAAAAGTTCCGGGCCGTCAAATTCCCCCCTTAAAAGAATTTCGTCCCCGAATTTACTTGTTAAGAAGAATGATCCAATACCCATTACTATTTTCCAAAACCAAACAGTTTTATCAACTTGCCATAACATATCTTTTATTAAAGACCCATTATTACTTCAACCAACTTCCCAAAACCTTTCATGGTTTCCAACAACATCATTTACTCCACTTATGCAAATTTAAATCTAAATTCAATTTTAAATTATCAAAAAAATTTCAAAAAATTTCTAACTCTCTAAATTTTTGAGAAAATTCGCTAGCGTCTCCTTTGCGCGGCTAGCTCGGTACAACTACAAAATGCCTCTACGGGGCCCCAGATTTCAAAAGAAAAAAAAAGCCAAGTGGCTAGACTAGAAAATCATCAAATTTCATACAGAAATTTAAATACATACCTTTGTCGAGCAAATTTCAATTTATCCTCTGAAATCAAAAAAACCAAATTCACTTTCCTAATCCTTTAGTTCCAACTAAACAATTAGTTTCAATTTCCATTTCCAAAATCCCTTATTTCAATTCCAATTTGAAATCGTTTTATCGCTAACAAAATTTTTCCAAAATTTTCAAAACTTTTCTAACTCTCAAAATTTTCGAATTTTTTTGGCAGAGTCTCCTTTGTACGGAGGAGCTTTTGCAATTTGATAAGAGATATAAATATATATACATCGACCAACAAGTCAGAAAAACAAAAAAAACAAACAATAGTTCATATTTCCTAACTTTTATTGCGTAGGCGTACCTCTATTTAGCATTTTTAAGCAAGCGGCTTATTATTTTAGGAATTAGCGCGTCCAAATCCAGCCAAACGGCTTTCCAGTATCTGTACTTACTCAATTTAAATATGTAAGTGCCAAAATCTTGTAACTTAACAACATTTTACCTATTTAACTAGTAAACACATGAGTTTCTATAACCAATGCAGGTTAAACAATATTTATAAGTAACTTATAGTTTTTCGACAATAATTTCAATTGCTTACAACCAATTCATATACAACTTCATTCAATTTAAATGGTTTACAACTCAATTGCTTTTTGATTTTTAACCCAAACAACTCACATTTATTTCAATTGATTCCAAAAATCAATTTTATTTACTTCTACCAATTCATAGAATTTTATTTAATCTCGTTTCCTTCAAACGACAATTATTTTTATGCAAATTCGGCGATGTTTATGTGAATAAACAATTACTCAAGCTTATAATCATTTTAAATTGATTCTAACTCAATTTATATTTAATTCCTTCCATTTTAATTCATTTGCAACTGTGATAACCCGGATTTTGGGACATTTGATAATTGAATAATTAACTGATTTTAACTATTGAGATACTGGTTTTATTTGGTCAAACAAATGAAATTCTGATAATCTAAAGAATATCTGGATATGTATATAAATAGATTTTAATAAGAATAATTATTTTCAAATTGAATTTGTGTTTAAATATATATATTTGAGTTGGTTTTAAATTGAATTTGAATACGAATTTAGAGTTAAAATTTGAAAATTTAAAAGATAAATATCTTAAATTATTTTGGATTTAAAAATATATGTACAATATTTTTATATATATACCTATGATTTGTTTTATTCTATTTTCTTTAAAAGTATTTCATTTTTATATAAATTAATATCACATATGTATATAAACATAAATGTAATATAAGGTAATATATTTAATAAAGATGGATTAAAACATATATATGCAAATACCAACAAAAGAATAATAATATAAAAATCTATTTAAACCATATTTTCTTTAATAACAAGTGCAAGCCAAATTTTGTCATCAAATTTAACATTTGTAAAGATAATAATATGCATAGTAAACAAGTGTCATCAGCTTCTTCTTTTGTTTTTTTTTAAATAAATAATAATTAAAAGTAAAACAAGTTATTTTATATAACACTATTTTCCTCTTATTCTCTTTTTCTTATGTTCAAAACTAAACAAATACAAAGAAAACAAAATCTATAACTTAAAACCAGAGAAGAATCAAAGAAATAAATTCAACTACAATCCAAACTACAACTTAAAAACAATTTCAACTAGATTTGGAAAACAAATCCAAGATTAGTTTCAAAGCAACCCTGATTCGATTAAGCAAGATTTTAGCAGCTAAGTTAGATCAAAAAGTGATTTCCAGTCTACAAAGTTTTCAAAAGATTTCAGGCATTTGCAAGTTTCCAGTTCAAAAGAAATTTCTCTGTTCCAACCAAATCTATGGTGAGTAAACTATACATGCAGAAATTACTTAAGGTTAAGTGTGATTAATGTTTGCATGATGATTTAAGTATGAATGCATGTATGTTTGTATGAGAATGTTTGAATGCATGTCTGTAAAAATATAGGATTCTCTATGTTTTACATTTCCAGGTTTACATATAATTCAAAATTTCAAAATCTACTCCTATAATCTCTTATAGCCTGCTGAGATCAAATGAGATTTGTTTGTTATACATAAACAAGTTTTTTTTAAAAAAATTATTTAAGCAAAATCAGTTTGAAACTATCTAAAGCTTAGGAAGATAGTGGGAATTGCGACATACCAAATTCTCGATCTAATTAATTTATGTTTCCAGGCTTTAAATCTATTTTGTTACCGAGAATCAGGAATTTTAAGAGTAAATTCTAGATTTTTAATACTTGATTAAGTGAGTAATTTGAGGATGATCAGAAATTAGATTATGAGGCTTTTCTGGTGAACCGCTCCACTTCTAGGGCTTGAATTGTGTCAGAAGAAGGTTGAACAGATAGGAAATACAGCAAAAATAATGGCTTAATTTCTTTGACATTGTCGACGTGTGGCGAACGAGATTTAGGGTTTTAGGTTTGGGTTGATCGAGGACTTTTGCGAGGCAATTCAGGGTTCGTAAACGCATCGGTCATGATCGGAGTAATGGAGCATGAAACGTAGTACCCTTGTGAACATCCAGGCTCGTTGGTGAGGATTTATATGGGCTTAGGCGTTGGTGTTTAGTGAATCTATAGTTTGGGTTCCTGGATGTAGCTGTGATGCTCGTTTTTGATTCCCGGCCTAATCGGTGGAGACGAGTGGTCGGATTTGCAGAGGAAGGTCGTAGTGACTTGCTAAAGGTTTCAAGGCAGATCGGAGTAAGGTTGGTTGGCGTGCATGGTGCACGTATGCACGTGGTGTCTGGAAGTTGAAAGACGTTGGGGAAGAAGATTGTACCCGTGTTTGGCTCGTGGCACTTCCGCGTTTGATTCGAAGATTTTGGGCTCATGTGTAACTCGAGTTTGACTCCAGAGTTTTTGAGATGCGGCTCGGGTTAATATATATAGATGCGGGTAAAATGTAGTACCAGATTTTAAGGCAGTGGATTTCAGGTTAAATTAAAAAATTTGTAACAAGTTTCAAGCCTTATTAATCAAGTTTTTTTAGTTAATTAAGATAAACTGGTTTGGATTTGAATGATTAAATATTGAGTGAATGATTTAATTAAATCTCTAGTTGATTTAAATAAAATAAGTGATGAAATTAAGAAGTAGTAGGTATGTGGTATTAAAATTAAACTAATTTAGAAGGCTTCAAATGAGGTAATTGGTTTAAAATATAATCACTAAATGAAATTAAAGAGTAATTAATTGGTGTAATCAATTAAGATAATTACTTAAGGTAATTAATTAATTTAGGAAAGTAATTAGAGAATTAATTTAATTAACATGGTTAATTAAAGGATAGTTAGTTGCTTAACGAAATTGATTTATGAGTATGAAAGTAATTAAAGGACAATCGCTTAATGTCATTTATTAAGGAAGGGAATAAATGGGAGATTGCTAAATGTGGTTATTCAATAATGATAGTACTTAATGTAAGTAATCGAGGAGTTGTTGTTTAGTGTAACTAGAAAGTATGTTTTAATTAAGGGAGGGTTAGTTAACTTATGTGTGATTAATTATGGAATAAATTAATCAATGTAAGTAAATATAGGATAATTAATTAGAGAAATTAATTATGGATCAAGGCAATAAATTTGTGTTAATTAGGAGATTAATTAAAAGATCATTAATGGGAATAATTAATCTGTGTTATAATCAAGATAAATTACTTAATGTAATTAAAGGTTAATAAATCAAGGATGATAAATTAGGAAGGATGATTAAGGAATGATTAATTGATTGTAATTGTAATTAATTAATGATAAGTAAGCTGGATTAAAGTAAAACAAGGAATTAAGTTGACAATTAATTTAATTAAAGACTAATTGAATTAATTTAGAATTATATATCCATTAAATCTTGAGTATGGATAGTTGAATGATTTTGGATGATTTGGTTTTGTTGATGTCTCTGATGGGCAATTGAGATGTGTTGTAATATGGACATATTGAACTGTGAATAATGTGGATTACATATCTGAGTTAAATTTGTTATGTGGTATGATATCCAGAACTTGAATTGCATTAATTTAAACCTTAACAATGTGGATCAGAGATGACTTTGGATTCGAAGAGACCGGGATCGGGTATTAGCAAATGCCCGAAACCCCTTCGATTCTTAGAAATTGATATGAGAAATCAATAAGCTAGAATGGAATGATTGAGTGAATTGGACCATTTAATTTAAGCTTTGGTGCTTAGATATTGATATGTGAAATTTGTGGTGTCTATAACAAATTGAGAATTTGTAAATTGAAACGAGTTACCCCGGGTTTTAATTAAATGCTTTGTATTGGGATTTCTTAATAGATGAATTTACTCACGCTGGTTTCCAGCCTGACCCGGGTGTTACTTTGATGTAATGCTCGGGTCAGACCGAGTATTACAGTTTTTCAGGTAAGGACGTTTTGGAGCTCAAGAGGCAAGCTGGATGACAGAAACGTATGGAGAGATTTCCGCTGTGTATATTATTATTATCTTCTGGGACGAGTTATTTTAACTGTCCATTGATTGGTAATGGTTGTAACTCTGATGTATAAAAATATAATTGTACTGATGATGTTCTTCTTTGTAAAACCGTTATTTATGTTATATTATATTTTGATCCGCTGGGAATGTGAGGTTTCTATGACTTGTTTCTGTTTCTTCTCCTTTCTTTTTTCTTCTTTTCCTAAGTATCTAGAAGTTTCAAGATCAAAATTTCCGGGTCGTTACAGCAACCATTTTATTTAGCTCGACACATTCCATTCTTGTATACTACTAACCATTCCCAAATTAATTCAACCCAAGCTTTTATTTAATGGCCTACCCTTCCTACTCAAAGCAGAGCTTCCAATATTCTTAACTTAAGTTAATTTACTTTAATTTATTCCAACTTCAAACTTAAGTTCACTTCCATTTAATTTGATTCTCATCAAATTAATTCCATTTAATTCAGTTGGCCCATCCATTTTAATTTTAGTTCACATTCTCAATTTATCAAAATAATATCCAAGCACATATTTAACTCATTTATACTCGAATTGGATTTTATTTGTAACTAAAATCATTTCTATTATAATCCAATTCCATTTTATTTTTACAACATCTCCACTTATTTTAATTCATTATCAATCCAAGTCGAATTCTATTTATAATTCGAGTTTATTTCCAAACTTCATTATTAACTTATAATCCATTTTATTTAACCGAGTTAAATTTTATTAACATACTCTATCAAATAATTTATTTAGCTAATTAGCTTACTTCCAACTTTTAAATCAATATTCGATTTTATTACAAAAATCACTTCATTAAATTTTCTTGAGTTCACCTTTTTTTTATAATTCCAGTTTGAATTTTCTTTCATTTTCCAAAATTCCAACACTTTTATTTCGGCTTATTTATTCCCTTTTTTACATTTTTATAAGCTATTCACTTATTAATATTCATACTTCTCCATCCATTTACAGTCAATCACATTTTAACTTTACTTTTAACTAGGGATTATATTTTTATTTCAATGCTTTTCAATTCTTTTATAAGCTTCCAAAGCTTATTTATCCCAATTCAATACTTACTTAGTTTACGCTTATTTATTTAAGTAAGAATTTTAGTCCATTCAATATTATCTATAACTCAACTGAATTTATTTAAATTCAATTTTATTCCAACCTAACTCCAGTTAAATCTTGCATCATACCATTCTCTTGAATTTTGTTAAGCAAGGACTTAATTTCATTTAATACCATCCCACACAATTCACCTTAATTTCATTCTGATTCCTTTCAACTTACTTCAAACCCAATTCATTATTATTAACTTTGCTTAAGTTAATTTAATTATAATTAATTTTATTTCTCATTCCAAATTTAATTTCTATTTTCCCATTCCAATCACATTCAAGGTTTACTAATTATTTCATCGAATCATCCATTAAATTTTCCACAATTTAATTTTTCCACATTAAATTTATTTAATTTTTCTCACTTTAAATTTTAATTCCAACATTCAAAGCTCATATTTTCCTCCCTTCTTTAAAAATCATCTTAAATTTACAAGTTTATAACTTCCACATCGGGATTTTCAATTCAAATAAGGATTCAGGATTTCAAACACCCGGCTTTTGGTTCAAATCATTTTAAAACCACCATTATCCCAAAATCACATTTGTCAAAATTTTTAAACCAATCCTGGTTTTATCCCCAACAAATTTCCTTTGAAATTTCAAAAACAAACTAGCTCTTCTGAACAAACCAATTTGGCAGCAATCCATCACTTAGAAACTCGAAAATGAACATCGATGATGCTGCAGTCATCACCGAAGTTATTTTCCAGCGACTGAAGTGAGTTCTATGCTATATCCCTTCCCAAAATTCATTTGAAATAATTCCCTTTCAGAAATACTTTTAAATAATTATGCTATTATTTGTCTTCAAAACACTTCGAAAAACACTTCCAAAATCTCTAGGGTTTTAAATTTTCAAATTTTGACTTAAATCAAAAATTAACTATAATTCATTTGTATAATTTATGCTTATACAAATTCCCTTTTTGATTACGTAAGTCATTTCAATTTTTATAATCTTATTCTTTTAAAATATTATCATCCAAACATCCAAGTTATATAACAATTTAAGAAAATATTTCTTTTATATCAAAATATATTTTTGGGTAAAATTATTCCATTTACCCGCTTTCGAAAACAATATTGTTTCGAATTGTTCTATTCAAGTGTTTAGAAACCCTTCAATACAGTTGTCCAGACTGTGCCGACGAAGGTTCATATGCCACTCAATAAATCG
The DNA here is from genome assembly GCA_030765085.1 of Allium cepa. Lineage (NCBI taxonomy): Eukaryota > Viridiplantae > Streptophyta > Magnoliopsida > Asparagales > Amaryllidaceae > Allium > Allium cepa. Next base: position 271,112,108 of record CM060932.1, read on the forward strand.
ATCAACACAATATAAAATCATTTTTATATCCACTAAAAAATACGCGCTCATAACTATTAATACGCTCAAACTCATTCTGGAGTACTACTGACTCTATCTCAATGAGTAATTCCCACAAGAGCCAAGGTTCTCGCTTAACCTTTCAGCTCTGATACCAACTGTAACGGCCCGCAAACCCGTACCCCTTAAGTCAACACTATTTTCCAACACATTAACTCAAGGTGAACTGAAATACGAACCGTTAGGGTTAAAGAAGAAAGAGGTAGAAGAAGAAAATAGAAAACAACATCAGAATCTAACCATCGCAGCGGAATAAATATAATAGATAATAGCTGACCATTACACAAAGGAAAAATATATTTGTTTATACATTACATCATCAGAGTGTACATAACACACAAATGGACAGTAATCATAACCTGTCCTCACTATCTGAATAAATAGCGGAATATTTAACACAAATACGAAAGTACATATCGCCATCCAGCTCGTCTGCTGAGCTTCACAGCATCCTTTCTTGTATTCTATAATACTCGGTCTGACCCGAGCATTATAGTTAAATAACAACCGAGTCAGTCTGAAATACCAGTGTGAGAAAACCATACTCAATTGGATTATTAAAGTTTCAAAATCCTTCAAAATCAAAAGCATCTCCTAAGACCACGCCACAAATAAACATGTTGGGTTTTTACCTTACGATAACCAAAATACTTTTTATCAAAATCCTCTGATATTATAATAGTGTCTATATACAAATACTTATTCAAATAGCTGAAATTGTTACATGATTAAATTCCAGCATACTAGCCACAAAGTGGGTTCTACAAACAAAATCGTAAAAGCACGTAGGGAGAATGGATTTCCATCTAATGACTAGGCACTGGGGTACCACTTGTCACAGTATGTGGCCTAGATCACCATACCGAGGATTACTCTCATCCCCTGCAACACAAGTCCGGGACTACCCCTTACTGGATAATCTCGAGTAAGATCACCCTATGGTTGGGATCAGCAACCGCACCACTAAGCCAAATAAAAGGGACATCTAGACAGGGATGACCTCACCCTAATGGGTGCTACCCACTTAGCCTTGCTACATAACCCCTGATTTTCAGTCATTCCCGGTTGATGAGGCTCGAGGCTAAGCGTTGCCTTTTAGAACGTTTCACTTAGAATGCCCACCGTCCACCTGATGATGTTCTGAATGCATTCATCCATATAAGTACATCCCGGGTTCGAACGGAACCGAAGGCACTACTCCTACTACATCCATTTTGGAATCACCTCAGGATTTGTAGCTTCTAGCCCTTGCACTTCACTGCTCCACCTTCGAATCCAAACTCTTGTTTTCCATACAAAAACGTTCAAACCGGATCGAAGTGGTTTTCAAAAAATAAATCCCGATCCCGGTCTCTTTGAACCTATCAGCGCATTGGCCAATATTGATAGTCGGTTATTTAACTATCCAATAACATTCACAAACAACCATCAACCATAAATAACTTCACCAAATTATTTATTAACCTCAAAATATCTTCGCAAGATATATTTCCCCTTTCAAACTTTTTGAAACAGTTTTCAAACCATCTTCCTCTCACGGAATACATTTTCCAAATATTTTCTATTTCCACTGAAAACACCAAGCACAAAAAAAAACTTTAGATTTTTAAAATAATTTAAAACACTTTATTATAAAATATCCTTTGAACATTTAAATTAAAAATTACTTTAATACTTATTCAAAATATATACTTTGAGAATACTTAAAAATAAAACTACTTTGTACAATATAAAACTAAATTTCTAACTTTTAAAACATAATACCAAGCCACCTTTAAATAATTACTGCGATAATAAATTAGAAAAATATACTTACTTTAAAATTTAAACATTTAGAGATAATAACTTTTCTAAAACATACCTTTAAAACTTAAACTTTTTACTTATACTTAAAAATTTGTTTGAAAAAGTACTTGGCTATTCAGGGAAATACGCTTCCCTTCCACATCTTTTAAAAATAAATCACTATTTATTTTTTAAACAAATTTACCATTTCTTTAATAAATTCTCACCGTGAATTTATTCTTTCAAATAACCACTGATATATTTACTTCACTTTTATAAACCCATTTTATAAATTTCATAGTCACATTCTCCTTTAAATTTCCAATTTCAAACACTTAAATCAATTTCCGAATTGATTTCTGATTTACTCCATTCTGAAATAAATTCCTTCACTTACTCATTTATTTCAAAACCCATTGATTGCAGATTTTTATTCTTAATTATGATTTAAAATGATTTTAACTGAAATTACCCATTTCATATTTCCCAAATTTCTTCTTTATCCTTTCAAATAAATTTAAACCTTGAATTTCAAAATAAATTCTTTATTTCTTGAAATAATATCACTTAAGTTTTAAAAATAAAATCACATATTCCCATTCATTCAAAATCTCATTTCTCGCACTTGAAATTTTATTTATCAGAATTCAAAAATCACTTTTTATTCTTTCCCAATTCATTTTCCATTTATTCAAATTTCTATGATTGTTTTACCCAAAATTCACTCTTTTATTTTCTTTCCAGAAATCCCATTTCTATAGATTGTGATAACTCAGTTCACCGAAATATTTTAAATCAACCATAGTATCCAACATTTCCAATTATCAATATAATTCATCACAGGATAGCAAATAATTATATCACAGAATATTTTAACAAATCTAAATATTATGAGGAATTCAGTTGGATCCCTCTAACCTGTTTCCCTGCATCCACAGATGTTAGCACAATAAAATACCAATTCCACTTCGAGGTGGAATATCGCAGTATATGGGATTTATATAATATCCTCCGCTATTACGCAGCGCATAGGGTCCCGCTATATAATGCGGAAAATCAATCATTCCAATATACTATATACTACTATATGTAATATAGCACATCAAATCAATTCAAACATTCAACCAATTATTTAAATTTAACCATTTAAATTTAAATAACAATCCAGAAAAGTGAGATTAACTCACCTTTGCCTTTGAATGCAATCTATTTCCAATCCAGCTTGATTTCTTCACGTTTTAGACCTTGAATAGACATTTTTACAATTTATGAATTTTTGAACCAATCGAACAATCAATCACCATTATTATTCATTTAAACTTAAATCTATTGGGTAAATAAAATTTCAAAATTTTTCTAAATTCCTGATAAGAAAATTAAATGAATAGTTTCAAATTTACTTATCATTAGATTAAAATGTTCAAAATAATTTAATCAACTAATGATTTAATTCAACTAATAATTTGATAAAATATTTTTAGTGGCTAAATTCATTAAATAAGTTAATCAACGAACTAATTACCATAATACATTTTCTTGATATATTTATATTTATAAATTTCTTTCCTGTAAATCAAAATAGTAATTATGTTTACTGTACAAACAAATGTACATTTTCGTCTTTTAAATTGAAAAATAGAAAAATATTTTCTTGCTGTTAAATAAAAAAAATTTGCCTTTATATATATATATATATATATATATATATATATATATATATATATATATATATACATACAGACTTTATTATATATTTTGTTTTTTATAAAAACCCTACTGTAATATACACACACATATATCCTCTCCGTAATCAACGCAGTAATTTTCTTTCTCTAACAAAAAGAAAATCCTTACCTATCAGCCTCATCGTTCGATTCGGCACTGCTCGTATTCTCGCCTGCCTCATGCAACTCACGAATTTAGCCTCATCTGCTTCGACGAAGGCAACACATCGAGCGCGAGCTCGTCTCTGGCTGCCATCATGAAGTGAAGACTCCATCTCATAACCAACCCTAACTCCCTTATCGCTTGCGAATCCGCTCTAGACACAACATCGCGTGCGCGCTCGAGACACAGCTCTAGCTTGCCAATCGTTCCACCGTACTTTCCCCCTCACGCGTGCTCGGCCAAGCCATCCAGGTGATTCGAATTGGTCGAATCTCCTCTGGTTCTTCCTTGCTCGATTCGCTCAAATCGAAGATGGACGAGAAGGGGGGAAGTTCGTTTCGAACGATTGAAATTGATTTTCAAACGAGGGGGATTTGATTCACTGTGATTTAATTTCCATTCGACATATTTCGATTTAAAGGAATGAGCAGAGGAGAAAATGAACTCCTAATGCTCTATGAAGGGGAAGGGGTATGTGAGTATTAACTGGGAATGGCGTCTTGTAGGGTAAGCCATAGCAATTTGTAGAGGAGACCAAAAGGTTTTGATGTTGATAGAAAGTAGGCTGCTGTTGAAAAAAAAAGTTTGACCAGTCCATCAATATATTTTATAATTTCAAATTTAAATTCAAATGCAACTTAAAATTTCAAACTCTTATCGAGGCATGCCGCTAGGCGTTTGTAATGTTATACCCCTCTTACGAACACAATGGAAAAGGTTTCGAGTTCTAATTCGATCGAATGGAGAAGATAGCTTTTTGGATCAGTTATTATATTTAATTTTCGATATAGACTTCAGCACATTTATATGTCGTACGCTCACACAACAACTCCAAACACTACGGAAATTGAAATCTGATAATAATATAATATTACGGATCCAATGGAACTGGTTTCGTCAAATTCCGAGACCGTGCCTCGAAAGGCTATTTTTAAATATCAATTTAAACGGTATATTTTTAAAACTTAACAAAACACTTCCAAATCAAATTTTAACACTTTTACTATCTTCAGTATTATCAATATAAATCTAACAAGCCTTCAAATTATTTTTAACAGGCTTCAAACTGCAGATTCAATAATTTTCCCAATTTCAGTTTATTAAATCCAATAACTTTATTGCTAAATAATAATAATATTTGAACTCGAGTTAAAAATTAACTTTTAAATATTTAAAATCAATTAAATATTCCAATTTCAAACATCCAAAAATTCCGGGCCGTCACACAACACTAGACACAATTTAAGGAGGAAAAGATCTTGTATATATTTTTCTTAAACAAATGAAAAGAGGAGTTTGAGAACTTCGTACGTGATTGAAAAGGAGAAAATCACGGCTATGCGTTTATGAATAGATATGGTAAAAGATTAAAAGGTGGGAAATATATAAAGGCAAGAAATAAATTAAGAAACGTATGCCTATTTTTAAAACATATCTTAATTGATTTGTTACCTATCCAATAAATATAGATGTATATACACAAAAGAAACCTTCACTAAATAAATAAAGTTTATACACACCATAGAAGTAAATAAGAAGATGGATATAGAAAGAAAAAAAATGAAACGCAGAAATTAATTATTATTTTTAAAATGTTGTATGTTACCCAAATCTACAAAGCAAAGATCGGAATTAATTGAAACAAAGCAGAATGGATGTTACAAATATCTACAGTTTATAAAATAAAATATATACAAAAGAAGCCTCTACTAAACAAAATAAATGCAAGAAAATTAAACAAATAAATTTTAAAAGATATGCCTTTAAGGCAACATAACATATATTTATTTGAAATTTCTTTCTCTATTTACATGCAAATGAAAAGGCAGCAAATACACAAAGCAGGTAATCTATATCTCTTGAAATTCCTAAGTTATTATTAAAAGTTAAAATTAATCAAAATCAAATAAATATATATATTCAAAGTTTATACGAACAAAAATAGAAAATAAAATTAGAGCAACAAACATAGGGAAATAAAAAGGCAAAAGCAACCAAAAGATTCTTGATTTTCCAAACTTCATGTCATGTACAAGTTCAAATAAATAAAATATATTCACATGGCACGTCATGTTACCCATGTAAACAAAATTAGAACATGACATGACATATAAACATATTATTATATAAATTAAAATAAATAATTTTGTTAAATAAAATAATTTACATATAATAGTTTTAAAAGCATAACTTTCACAATATAATCAGATTCCAATGAAAAAAAGCAGTATACTTAAAATTTTATTTACTTTCATAAAATAAAGATAAATTTCAAAAGTTCAAATTTTTAAATTTTTAAAAATCAAAGTTTGACCACATTGTTAAAAATTCACATTTCTGGAAAATATTCTATTTATTCATGTTTGGAATTTATCATTCACATCAAAATCAAAATTATATTTAAAATAACAAAATTTATTCATTTTAATAAAATAAAATAAAGTTTTAACATTCAAATTAAAAATAGTTACAAAATACAGGGTTGTTACACTCTCCCCACGCAAAACTTTTCGTCCTCGAAAAGGAACGAGGTGCAAAAAAATACAGAATAAGATAGAATGAAATAGGATTAAGACAAGATGACGAGAATATTGAAATTATACCTAATAACTATTGTTACAGGTAAGTTTGACCAGGTGGAGATGATCTTTGTTAGCAACAACTATACAATTATGCCAAAGAATCTCTAAGCTAATTTGCAAGTACATGAGCATCAAAAAGAGATAATCAAGCACATTCAAAATGAAGATACACAATACAAAAAAGGATGAAAGTATATATATGTAGATACAAGAAGAGATATCACGATAGAGACAAGATGAAGGTGACAAACAAAGTATTATTAGTCATATAGTGTCGTGTCTAGAGTTTACAAATGTTAAAATCTTCTCCAAATGGTATACACACATATACATTCATATGTTAAATGAAAAATCAAGTTTTCAAAAATTGCATGGAGCAGAACTAGAACCCGGGTCAGTAGTTTAGAAGGCAAGTGCTCTAACCATTTGAGCTATGGTAATTTCTTGTTACAAGCTAAATTCAGACGTCTGAAATACTTCATTCAGACGTCTAAATGCTAAAACAAAATTGTGATTCCATAATATTCAGACGTCTGAATGAAAATATTCAGACGTCTGAATAAGGCCAAAAATAGCCTATTTTCTTTCTGGTTTGAGCTCATGTAATTTCAGAAGTCTGAATTACTCAATTCAGAAGTCTGAATATTGTTTAGTGCGAATTCAGAAGTCTGAATTATTCAATTCAGAAGTCTGAATATTGTTTAGTGCAATTTCAGAAGTCTAAATTATTCAATTCAAAAGTCTGAATATCTATAATGGCTATATTTTCAAATAGGCACTTCCATTCGTGAAGAGATGCGTCCTTCATTTCAATAGATATGACCATATCTCTTTATGATAACTCTTCACTAACAAATGCACCTATTTATAATCTATATAAACACAATAAAATCATTCTTTTATCAACGAATTTCAGTCTGTTCTTACTCTACTCTCATATTCTAGATTCTAATACTCTTGTGCATTCAAATTTATTCAAAATCATTCATTTACTTCCATATTCTTCACATACACATATATAAATATCAAAAGGAGAAGATTATAGAAAGGTCGTACTATCAAGAGACAAATTCGTGTTATCAAGAACACACTGTGTCCAATACTCTCTGCATAAGTTAAAGTCATGTTCTGTTGTTCAGGCGAGTGAAGTCACTTCGGCTGGAGGCATCGAAATCACGTTCTGTTGTTCAGGTGTTGTAAACCTATTCCTCCGGGTTAAGTGAGGATTGTTGTTAGTGAAATTCCAGAAAGGAGTCTGGGACTGGACGTAGAACGGGAAGTTTGAACCAGTATAAAAATTCATGGTGTGCTTGTTTTATTTTACTTATTTTCATTTACTTTGCTATTATCGTCTGTTTTTCGCATTTATATTTTATTATATTTCATATTACACGATCCTAAGTAACAGCTAGCCACACGGTCGTTATTTTCAATCTTCCCAAGATCCTCCAAAATCAAGAACATAAGCACGAAAAAGATCCTCTAGAAACTGATTCACCCTTTCCGCTTGACCGGCGGTCTGTAGATGACAAGCAGTGCTCAAATTCAAAAATGAGTACCAAAGATTATAGAAAGGTTTCAAACAGACTGGTATAAGCAATAGCTTTCCCATTTTGTAGAAAGATAAGGGAAATAAGGACAACCAAAAGATGGTTTGGAAAATAGAATAAGATAATAAATTTGAAACCATGAAAATTTCAACTTAAATTGATAAATAAATTTTTCATAAGTTAAATAAATCTGAACTATCTCTAATTTCCTTATCTTATCATCCAATTATCTTAAACTAACAATTTCTAAAATCATTTATTATACTCATAATGTTCTCAATAAATTTAATTATTCTCTATGCCTAATTAAAATTAAATTTATTCTTCTCAATATATTTTATCACCTATATTAAGTATATTTACACTTATCATAACTGCTTTAATTTACTCTTAGTTCCTTTAACATCATTTTATATTGTAAATTTTTCCATTACCCTTTTTACTCTATTTACCTATGTTAATCTTTTTATAACTAAAATTTAAGTGTATAACATTTATTTTAACCACACTCTAATTTTATTTATAAAAACTTTTCATACTGTATATTATCCAATTACATTGTGAACTTCAAAATTTAAGGTAAGTTATATTGGAATGCAATTGAGTATTACACAAATGAAACTTTATAATTCAATTGTCTCAAGTTTGAATCGTTTATTCAAAAAAATTGATTTTCTTTTTATAATTGAAATTATTCTTTAAGATAAATTTAAGAATTAAATTTCCTATTCCCTACAAACAATTTAGAGATAAATAAATATATGTACGTAATATGTCAAATCAAATTTAAATAATATATCTATATATATTATAAATCAAGTCATATTTAGAAATTCTAATCAACTAAATTTCCCGAAGCAACACTGTAGCAACACTACAGAATGGTCTCTTCACTTCGAAACTCGAAAATGGATGTCTATGATGTTGCCATCATCACCGAGAATATTTTCCAGTGACAAAGAGAAGAGCACTAATTTTAAACTTTAAAATTCTTTGAAAACAAATTTCTATTCGGAAATACTTTAAATAATATCCTTTAAAACTTTAAACACAAGGTTTGAAACCTTCGAAAATTAAATTCTCAAATTCTTGTTTTAAATTTCATTTCTATTTCCAAATTAATTCATAACCATTATTTATAGTTCAATTATTTATATGAGACAAAACCAATGGTTTACAAAACCATAAATAAAATCAAATACTATTATATCCTAACATTTAGTTAAATTAACTATGAAGTTCTGAAAATTATATTTATATATAAATATTAGATTTTCAAATATAGGAATAAATTTTTCAAAATAAAGATAGAGATTCAAATTTGATGGACTCAAATCAAAGAGAATTTTGATTTGAAGATAAGTTGGAAATAGAAGATCCGATGATTAAATAACATAATAAGGAACTGGATAAGTTCATATAAATCGCAGGCATCCTTAACCAGGTCAACCATGACTAAAGAATAAGATCGATGTGGATTTCTGGCGTAAATCTACATTCGATCTCAAGAGATAGAGTTCGAAATAATAAGAGATACTAGCATCTAAACCGAGGATATAAAATCTCTGGTGAATTTATGTTGTTGTAAAGGAGTTTCACCCCTTTTACAAATAAATTTGAGATTGGCGAGACCACCGACTCATTACAAAGATCATTCGAAGTGGAGTTATGGGACACTCCAGAATCAAAAGAGGACGAATAGTGAGGGACACGAACAGATTTTTAGAACCATAGAGAAACGTTCCAAAATTCAAAGGAAATTGGAATCGAAGAGGAAGAGATTCAAACTCAAATGAAAGTGATTCTGTAAATAAATTTACCATACATACTAAGTTTTGCCTAGAGCCAAAGCTCTGATACTAAATGTAATGACCCGACATTTTCAACCATTCGCGTCTGCATATGTCGGACTTGAATTGCTCAAAATACCGCGTTGTAAATTTTTTTTTTGGCAATACTCAAAATATACAGTAAATAAATAATCATAGATCACAGACGCAGAGTAATATAATGCAGCGGAAGTAGAAGAGATAGTAGTTCATGAAGCTACTATATATATATATATATATATATATATGTAAGATACATTAGAGTTAAACAAGATACAACAGAAGAGTAACAAGGTAAAAATCTGAATACATAACTGGAAGCAACTGGATAACTAAAATCAATTGAGTATCTGAAGAGAATAGATAGCTGGGTCTTCAAGCAAAGCTCCAACTCCGAAGGTGAGTCTCAAATGTTGTATCACTCAGTCTGACCCGAGCGTAAAGCAAAACACAAAACACTCGAGTCAGGACATACATACTTATGAACTGTAAATCAACTCAAGTGAACAGTAACAAATGCATCAGTAACTTAAAGGATGCTTGAGATCTCCCATCCTTTAAGGATCCATTAAACTATTTACTATGTAGTAATATTTCGCTATTATAATAATGTCTATTCATAAAATAAACTTGCTTTTTTCATAGCATTAAGGGGTTACCCATATAGCCCTTAACACGTAATAGTCCCAGTAGTCCATCGAATATCATAGTCCCTCCTGATCAGGAAGCCACCAGAGGATACCACACGAGCTACGGGACAAAACCAAACTCGTACAAGGCACGATAGGGTAGGTGACACGGCACAACTAGGCAATGCCAGGGTAGATATACCAATTACGCTTCCGGGCTGGTGGTAACGCATAGCGCGCAGCTACTGCCCACCTCGAGCCACACCCCCAAATAAAAAAAATCAAAAGTGGCCACCGAATCAATCCAAAAGTCAAAGTATATATCGAAGGGATGTGTCCGATCAAAGGTGCTACCTCATTAGCCCATCAATCACTCCTGTTTTAGCCACCTTATGCCAACTCACGTGAGTCGGGTCCACGTATTTACCTCAAAGGAAACGCCGCCATGGTCCTACTTCATTCTGGAATCTCCACCGCATACACGGTTGTCAAAGCGGTTTTCGGTATCGATAGAGAGTATGCCCATATCCGATCCCGGTCTCTTTGCCAACCAATCGTTATTATAACACCGTGGTCATTTCGAAATAGTATATACTTTCAAAAACCAAAGATATCATTTCAAAACTATATTCCTTTCAAAATAGTTTATACTTCGAAACCAAAACCATTTTTATTTCAAAACTATATTCATATCAAAACCATTTCAATCATTTCCTATCAAATCCCTTTATCAATTCATTATCATTCTTAAATTCAAATATTCAATTTAAATGTCATTTTTAAAAATCAATTATGTCATTCATTTATTATTTCAAATATCATTTCAAAACACATCTCAAAATTCCATTCAAAAATTTATTTATCTCATTACATTTCATTCCATTTAACACATAACAAAGTAAACCTTATTTAAATTCAGATTCAATTTAGATTCCTATGAAATTCAAATTTAATTATATTCAAACTCCTTAAACTTCATAAATAATCAATTCCAAAAGTTAAATCATTTAACACTTTAAAATATAACACCAAAACAGCGTTAAAATCTATAATATTTCAGAACATTGTCAAATTTCAGCAACGACGGCACTTACAAAGTGTTATCGTAGCTTATATTAAGTATTTCAGCATATAGTTTAGTTTAGCAACCATAGCACTTACCAAGTACTATAGCAGAGATGTTTTGTTTATTTACAGTAACAGCTGCACTTACAAAGTGCTACAGTAGTCATTCTTATTAATTCAAAGCTTAGTTAACTTTAGCAACGGCGGCACTTACAAAGTGCTACAGCAGCCTATTATTAAAATTTCCAGAGTTAAACAAACTTAAATTTTAGCCTTATTTAAACTTATAAATCATACTTAGGCTTCAAAATTTCACATTTGAATCATTTTTAACATATGATTTATCACAACAACAAAAATTTATAATTAAATATCCAATTTAAACACAATTCATTTGTTAAGTCAAAATTCCACTGTTTTCTTAACCTATTAATTTAATTAAACTTAACATTTTACTTCAAATATCCATTTGAAATTTAAAATTATTTTCCATTATTTACTTGCATTTTTAAGTATAAATTAAAGTCAAAATCACATTTACTTCAAATTTACATACTCAAATTCACAATTAAAAACTTAATATTTAAATTTCTTAAAACCATAAAATATATATTTTTAAATCAAAATTTCAAACTTTAAAAAAATACATATCTTAAGAAAAATCATATAAACCACGGGGTCTGTATATAATTTTCTATCCTAGGTCAAGTATACGGATATGTATCATTTCAATCCGCAATTTAAAAAGAAAACCCGGGTTCTATCATTTCAAACTCGCAATCCCATGTCAAATAAAGTACAATAAAAATCACTTGAGACCTATCATTTCAGCTCATAATGATTTTTCCTATTCTATTGTCCGTTTGGGTAGGTATGTATCATTTCAACCCATAGTGATTTTATTCTAACAGGGAGCTTGCAGTGTGAGTATATGCATAAACAATATAAACAAATATACTAACATGTCAATGTCACAATATACTGTCATTTATCAGGTGATAATTAACAAAGTTAACATGGTAAATACATGGAATAATATATCATAATATCATCATTAACTTGCAGAATATTTTAATTACTAATCACTTATCATCTATTTACCATTTCACAAGTAATAATGTCAGAGTGAGAAGGACTCACCTTTATCAAAGCTAGAGACCCAAAACAACACCCAAGAATGATTCCCAAAAGCACGACAAGCACGATTAGATTTGAATGGATGGAGAGCCTTATATCAACCCAAAATAATACATACATAAGCAAATATATTTAATTTACATACAAATAAAATTAACAAATTTTGATTTGAAAAACAATTTCAAAACAAGGAAAGATAACCAACCTTAGAAGCAAAAGGCTTGTACAAGACAACATAAGCTTGGCCAAAATGCAAATGAGCTTGATCTAACCACATCTAGGCTCGGCCTAGGTCATGTATGCTCGGCCATGAGTCATGAGACATGGCTATGGGTATGAAAGTGGAAGGCAAAACATGAGGAAGATGAAGGCAAGCAAGTGGAATGGTTTGGGTCAAGGAATGGAAGGTTTTGGTGTACATAGGCTTGGCCTATGGTCCGCTACAGGTCAGGTCAGAGGTTATGTTGGTGGCAAGAGGTCAAATCATGATGGTGGTGGAGCTAGGGGTGGTGGCCGAGGCAAAGTATGGAGGTGGTGGTGGAGTTTATTTCGGCTAAGCATTGTTTTATGGAATTTTAGCAAGGTTTTGTGGTGATTTGGGTCATGGCACTCATGGCTTGGCTTAGGGAGGAGATGATGGTTGTGTAGGCCGTGGATGGGAAGGTGGAGGTGATGGAGGTTGTGGCCGAACAAAACTAGCGAGGATCTAGGCAAAAACCAAAGAAAAAATGAAGAAGAAGGATAAAATGGAAGCCGTTGATCTAGACTTTTTCCTTCCTTACGCAAATGAACAATGAGAAACCTTTTTTTCACGTGAATGATAAGAGGCGGCTAGGTTTACAAAAAGATTTGAACGGCTAAAGTTTAGGAATAGTTAGAAAATAAAAGGACAAGGAAATTTAAAAAGGCACAATTTAAGAAGGAAAAGATCTTGTAGATATTTTTCTTAAACAAATGAAAAGAGGAGTTTGAGAACTTTGTACGTGATTGAAAAGGAGAAAATCACGGCTATGCATTTATGAATAGATATGGTAGAAGATTAAAAGGTGGGAAATATATAAATGCAAGAAATAAATTAAGAAACGTATGCCTATATTTAAAACGTATCTTAATTGATTTGTTACCTATCCAATAAATATAGATGTATATGCACAAAAGAAACCTTCACAAAATAAATAAAGTTTATACACACCATAGAAGTAAAAAAGAAGATGGATATAGAAATAAAAAAAATGAAACGCAGAAATTAATTATTATTTTTAAAATGTTGTATGTTACGCAAATCTACAAAGCAAAGATCAGAATTAATTGAAACAAAGCAGAATGGATGTTATAAATATCTACAGTTTTAAAAATAAAATATATACAAAAGAAGCCTCTACTAAACAAAATAAATGCTAGAACATTAAACAAATAAATTTTAAAAGATATGCCTTTAAGGCAACATAACATATATTTATTTGAAATTTCTTTCTTTGTTTACACGCAATGGAAAAGGCAACAAATACACAAAGCAGGTAACCTATATCTCTTCAAATTCCTAAGTTATTATTAAAAGTAAAAATTAATCAAAATCAAATAAATATATATTCAAAGTTTATACGAAAAAAAATAGAAAATAAAATTAGAGAAACAAACATAGGGAAATAAAAAAGGCAAAAGCAAACAAAAGGCTCTTGATTTTCCAAACTTCATGTCATGTACAAGTTCAAATAAATAAAATATATTCACATGGCATGTCATGTTACCCATGTAAACAAAATTAGAACATGACAAGACAAATAAACATATTATTTATATAAATTAAAACAAACAATTTTGTTAAATAAAATAATTTACATACAATAGTTTTAAAAGCATAACTTTCATAATATTAATCAGATTCCAACGGAAAAAAAGCAGTATACTTAAAATTTTATTTACTTTCATAAAATAAAGATAAATTTCAAAAGTTCAAATTTTTAAATTAAAAGTCAAAGTTTGACTACATGTTAAAAATTCACATTTCTGGAAAATATTCTATTTATTCATGTTTGGAATTTATCATTCACATCAAAATCAAAATTATATTTTAAATAACAAAATTTATTCATTTTAATAAAATAAAATAAAGTTTTTAAATCAAGAAATTCAAATTAAAAATAATTACAAAATATAGGATTGTTACATACCTTATGATAACCAAAACATTTCATAGGAAATCTTATGATATTATCATAGTGTCTAGGGTTTAAAATAGATATTGAACATATCCAAAATTATTACATTAATTAAATTCCAACATAATATGTATACAACTAAGTCTGCACGTCAATTATTGGAGAATGGATTCCGATAATGGCAAGGTAAGGGACTACCTTCCATACAGTACATCTCTAGATAAAATGTACCGAGAGCTACAAACACATTTCCCCCTCTACCAACACAAGACCGACTATCCCTTAATGGATAGTACCGAACATGTCATCACCCCAGTTGCTTTTCAACCTTAATCGAGAGCTCTCGTGCATAACCAAATCCATAATATAATGATCTAGAAAGGTAATGACACACCCTAATATGCGCGACCCACATAGCCCTGCCGCATCTACCTTGTTTTAGCCATTTCTTGGGTTGTGAGGCATAAGGCAACGCTTTAATTTTCTCTTAGAAAATCCCACTTGGAATGCTAACACTGCCCTCTAGGCAGTAATGCAATGTCAGTATTCATTCATACAAGTTTGCTCTGGGTCTAAACGAAACCGAAATCACTACTTCCACTACATCCATTTTGGAATCACCCTTAGGATTGGTCATAGGTTGCCCTTGAATTTCAAAGAACTCCATATTTGAAACTGTCATCATCAAGATGTCTTCAATTCGAATGCTTATGCCGGTTCGAAGTGGTTTCAGATAATATATTTGATCCTGGTCTCTCCGAACCGATAATGATAGTTTTAAAACTGGCCAAATTTGATAGTCGTTTATTTAACAATCAAATAAAACAAGCAACAACAATCCAGAGATTCAAGTGCAAATAGCAACCACCACAATTCCACAAAGTGAATCAAACAACAGTGAACACACAACATAAGGTAGATTTTTTGTTATCCCACTTTTTTATACAACATATGGAAAACTCATCCGTTGTCTAACATAGCCCTGAAATCATTATGTTTTGAGATTTCATGCGTGACATTCAAACAAGTTTTATTTGTTATTTGAATGTAGTTATAAAAAAAATAGATTTGGCTCCATAAATATGTTCTTTCCCTCCTAATATGGCCAACATTTTATGTTCCCTCTTATACTTGAGTTTTGATTTCAGACCATACTTTTATGTTGTTTGATTATGGTTATCAAAAATTTCAGATTTGGCTCCAAATATTTTGATCTCCCTATAAATGTGGTCAACATTTTACCTTTTCCCTCCCATATTTTAGTTCTTTTTAGACCATACTTATCTGTTGTTTGAACATGTAGCCAAAAAAAATTAGTTTTAGGTCTACATTTCATATTTTGGTTTTGATCTTCGTGTTTTACAATTTGTTTATCAAAGGTTTTATTTTCCCTTTACTTCTTATTATTATTTTTCACTTTCTCTCTTCCAATATTCCCTCTATCTCAAAACCCAATCGAACCTAATCTCGACAATTTGGCAGTGAAACTAGCGAAACCCTAATCTTGACAAGTAGTAAGGTATACCCCAATTCCCTTGTCTTATATTTGTGAAATTATGATGAGAATCTGGTGATTGTTATTGGTTGTTATTGGTTGTTTTGATTATTGGGAAATTTGGCTATTGTGCTTACTGCAATTATACTCTGCTATTGTTCTTCTTCTTGTTAATTAGGCTACTCCTTACTGCTTTTGGTTTGTATTCAGTGATTTCATCTCTACTGTCCAGTGTCATTTAGTGTTGAATACAAAATGGTTTCTACTAAAATATAATGGTTTGATCAGTTTCTACTTTATAGTCTGTATTTATCATTATGGTTTTCAATTTCTTTGGAAAAATGATAAACTTGTTAATTTTGTTTAGTGTTGAAGGTGGATAATCTCAGTTACAAAATAACAATAAACTCAGTTCATTTTGTTTAGTTATATATGGATAAGTCATGGATGGATGCAAATAGATATCTATATAAATTTGAAAAGGGATTAGCATCATTTTTGAGTTTGCATCAGCTAATTCCAGGGATAGAAATAATATACTATGTCCTTGTTTGAAATGTTGCAATACTTAAGGACTCTCCATTTCAGTTATCAAGGGACCATATTTATTTGAATGGCATTAATGAAGGTTATCGGCATTGAAAATGTCATGGAGAACCAAATACAGTTGGGTCGGAGCATAATGTTGGAGAAGAATCTGAAAGTAAAGATGGGGAATATCATATTGGTGTGTGGGAGGCTGAGGTTGATGGCCAAGAATGTGAGGATGAACATATGTCAGATGACTCAGTTGAGTTTCTGAAGTATGTGGAGGATGGTGATAAAACACTGTACCGTGATTGTACGAAGACAACTAAGTTAAACGCTTTAATTCTGGTTTTCAATTTGAAAGCAAGGCATAACATGACTAATATTTGTTTTTACAGATATGCTATTATTGATTTAGGGTTTTCTTCCAGATGATAATTTGGTTCCACGCTCCTTGTATGAACCTAGAAAGAGTCTTGATGCATTAGGAATGAAATATAAAAAAATTCATGCTTATCCTAGTGACTGCATGTTGTATAGAGGGCAAAATGTAGCTAATGTTCACTGCCACATTTGTCGCATTTCATGCTGGAAATTAGGGAAGGAAAAAAAAGAATTAACAGGTATTCCTACTAAGGTTTTGTGGTACTTTCCAGTAGTTCCAAGGTTGAAATGGATGCACCAGTTGGCAAATACATCAAGAATCTTATATGGCGTGACCATGGTAGGAAGAAAGATGAAATGATGTGAGATTCAGCTAATTCCCCAACTTGGAATTCAATAGACAAAAAATGGTCGGAATTTGGTAGTGAGCCGAGGAATCTCAGACAAGCATTATCATCTGATGGATTTAATCCCTTCAGCACCCAAAATAGCAAGAATTCTTATTGGCCTATTTTGGTTACCACGTATAATCTTCCTCCATGGCTGTGTATGAAGAGGAAGTTTATAATATTGAGGGTATTAATTTCTGGGCCGAAACATCCATGTAATGATATCGACATCTATATTCAACCCTTAATAGATGATCTTAAGTTATTGTGGGAGGGTGTTGATGGAGTATACGATGCACTAAGAGTTGAATACTTCATGTTGAGAGCAACACTTCTCTGGACTATTAATGACTTTCTCGCTTACGGGAACTTGTCAGATAGCGTTATGAAGGGTTATAATGCTTGTCCTATATGCATCGATAAGACAAAACCAAGGTACATGAGCATGGTAGGAAAATGTCGTTCATGAGGCATCGGAGGTTCCTACCATAAATTTTTTACATAACCAATGTTTTATTTAATTTGATATAGAAAAGTTGACTGTTATTTATATAATTTGAAGGTTGTTAAGCCTCACGTTGTCAAGAAGAAGAGGAAATATGATCACAATGGGCTGGATGATGCTGAAGACCTCGACACACTGCTTGTTAAACTGCCTACAGAGCTGAACATGCTTTGCCAAGGGGTAAACACATCCCTGAAGAATGGGGTCAGCATCAACGCCACTTTGGACAAGGAAATATTCGATTTCCGAACAAAAGTGGCTTTCTTCAGGAGAGATTTACATGCGATCACAAATTCTTTTGAGACATTTGATCAAGCCATTGTTTTTTGTATGAGGTAGATGTCAATTATTCTTTTAATGATGCATTGGTGTTGCTCATGTCATTGCTAAAACATATGCTCAAGTCGCAAATTTTTAATGTTGCATTTGGTATTAATTATTCTTTTCTTATATGCTTTTATATCTATCTTCATGAAGCACTGAAGAAATCTAAGACTGTAGAAATTATTGCCTTCATATATCCTACTTGTACAAATGCATGCAGATGTGGAAATTCAGCTAAAATAGCTTCTGGTTTGGCCAAATGTATTAACAAGGGAATCCTAATCAGATTTTTTTTGGTGACATATAGCTTAAGGTATGTGCAGTATGGTTCTCTATATTGTTCTATAAAATTTTATGCTCGACTCATGCTGTGTATACTTTGTTATGAATGCTGAGTGGAATTTTCAATGTTAGTTATCATTGGTGTTTGACGGTCGTAAATCCCACTGAAGAAAGTTGCATTTCACGGATCCATTGAGAGGACGATTGTGTGATGAAGAATGGATTAATATTGTGAATAGGTATGTGTAATTGCTATTTTATGTTTGTTTACTTTGCAGCTTCATTGCAATTTACAAGCTTTGGTGAAAGCGTGGAAATTTAGGTTGGTCCTGATTGTACATTCCAATGTTTGTTTAAATTAACTTCAAACGCATTAGAGATAGTTTGGCCAAACATGTATTCAAAAGTTTGGTGGTTTATGTGTGTTTACTTTGCAAATTCATTGTAATTTGCAATCAGGACAAAAGTGAAAGGCAAAAAGAAAGTTCGATAGACGCCTTGTTTGGTGCGTATACATACTCAATATTTCTCAAGTCTGATGACTTTCTTCCTTAACATGATTGATTAAATTATATGTTTACTTGACATCTATGCATGCTTCAGGGAGCTCCAAAACAAAGAAGTCAGTTGACATGTGGATTGTGGGTTATGCACTACATGAAAGAAATCGTTGGAGACAAGAATCAACAATGTGCTGCTAAGGTTATATATGTCAATGCTGTATTTTAGTTAGGCATATATATATATATATATATATATATATATATCGAGTTACATGCGGAGTAAAGCTAACCTCTGCATTTCCTATTTGTTGTAGTGGGAGAAGGATGTAAACAATACCTTTTCCCAAAAGGATATTGATATCGTTCAGGTGGACTGGGCTACATATGTCTATAAGTTTGCTGAATCATAGTGCTTGAATTCTATATATGCCTGCTATTATATTATTTAAATATATGCACCTTGCAATTGAACGTTGTTTGGTTAGCTTTTCCAATGTTGATTTTATTGTATTTTGTGTATCTGTGGTTCAGTTGCATAGTTTATGTAGTTTGTGTTGAACTGCTGATTGTAGGATGTATTTGGATTTTGTGTCGAGGTTGGTTTTGTTTAATATTGTATGTAGTAGAAATTTGAAATACTGTGTCATCACAACTGCTTTGTGTCATTTGAACTACTTTGTGTCATTTCATTGAAGAAAGAATAACATATGCAAAAACTGATTTGTGTTATCTTAACTGCTCTAAACAAACATTTATCCGTTGTAAGAAGATGGTTGTAACAATTAGTAGAAATGTGCATTTCACTAAGATTACGTAAAAATATTATTTTATTAACTTTCAAACAACATATAATATTCATCTCTACTACTTATAAAACAAGAACAACACATGAGACAGCACACAATTTTGTTTTTATGTGTTGTGTTTGTTATTATAAGACGACGGGGCATATTTGTGGTCTGATATGTAATGAGATGGTACGGAAATAGACGACAGATATGTATTCATTCAGACAACGGAGCAAAATCTGTGGTCTGATTCTTTTTTTCTCATAGTGCACTACGCCTCAAAATAAATCTTTCATTTATTAAATCTTTTTTCCAAAATATTTATCAGAATATTCATATACTTATCTTAGGAACATAAGTGTATTCACAAAATGTTACAAAATATTTCTTATTTCAAAATTAAATTAAAAGGTTAAAAAAAGTTATTTTAAAAAAATGGAGATAAGGATAACCTTAAACACTATTCCTCTGGTGTTAAGTGTTGAATGAATGTTCCATACCACCATAGTTAAGAAGGTCAACTTAAGGAAATCAAATCTCAATTTCTTTTATAAATTTCTTCTATAAATCCTTTTTAAATAAGTCTCTTTCATTTCATGAAATCTCCTTTATTTAAATTCCAGATCCACTTATAAAAACTCTTTATAAATCTCCAAGTTTATTTAAAAAACTCTTTTATAAATATCAAAACCATTTATATAAATCTTTTATAAATATCCAAAATCATTTATAAAACTTCTTCCCAAATTTCAAGATCTAATTTATAAAACTCCTTTTATAACCTTTCCTTATTTAAAACAAACTTCTATAATAAACATAAATGAATAAAGGTCCTTTGATAAACAATCAATTATTTAAAACATCTTTAAATAAACAAGTTATTATTTAAACATTCACTCATTTAATTATCTTTAAACCTCATTAACAAAATAATGATTTTAAACCATCATTTCAAAAGTATTAAATTAACTTCAAACATTTTTAATAAAACAGTCGTTTAATTATCCTTTAAATATCATATTTAAAATGATAATAACTTTAAACCATTTTCAAAAAGGATAAAATTGAAATATTTGACTTCATTAGTTTGGAAAGAGACTTAGTGTCCATAATGATTTGCACTTAATTAAGTTTAACTTTTCAAGTTATAACATGGGTATCTACATAATAAGCAGATATATAAAATGGATCAACAAATAACAACCAATCAACATGAAGATAAATGTCCAAGTTACCAAAATAGCAGAACTGGGTTTTTATTCAGCTTAAATAGATGTTAACATACTCTACTTGGTGAATTATGGCAAAACTATGATTTATTTTGCTAAACATATATTATTGGGTTTCATATTCAATTTGGGTTACTTAAAAGATTGGACCACGAAATCCCTTGGATTTAAAAGTATTCTTTTAAAAGGGAGCTGTTTTGAAAACAAAACTGATCTTTAGAAATAAAGTGATTTAAAAATCAAAAGCTTTCATTCCATAATTAAATAACATTTAAAATTCATATAATTAAACCGTTAATTAATAATTGACTAATAATCAACTATTAGATAAATAATTAGATAATAATAAATAATTAAATAATAGTTCATCTTTAAATAAATCATAATTAATTTTATTTAATAGTTAAATAAGAATTTAAATTTTTATTTAATAAAAAATAAATCTTAATTATGTCTTTAATTAAATCTTAACTTAATAAGTAATTAATTAGTAATTAAATGCTTTTATAAATTAAATAATTAATTAATAATTAATTTTCAATAAATAAATAAATAACAATTAATCTTTGATTTATTAACTAATTATAATTAACTTACTTGATTAATACCCAAGTACAAATTTCTTTATTTAACTAATGAGTAAGCACTAATTACCTTACTTGATAAATTAATTAAATATTCATTAAATAAATAATAATCAAATAAAATATTACTTCAAATACTTATAATAAGTTTGAAAATAATTTTCAAAAATGTCCAAGATGAAAAGAAAATTTAATTTGTAAAACACTTCGTTTTACTAGCTGCATCCATAGCGACTATCGCTGCATGACCCGTAATTTTCAAAACTTGTTTTTATAACCTATAACTTTAAAATCATTATCTTTTATACCTTAAATATACAAACTTAGTAATGTGTTTTGGAAAACAAAAGCAAGGAGTTTGAAACTAAATAAAGTTAGAAACCTAAAAATCTTTTCGTAATTAAAAACTAGTACATCGTGATTATTATTTTAAAGGACCTCAAGTCGCTTTAACAAGTCAAGAGCTAAGTTTCTAGCATATACAATACAATGATCACAACATAAATATGTGCCATCACAACATACAACTTAGTAAAGAACCTAACTTCTAAACTTTACTAACCTACTTACTTTTACTTTCGTTCATTCCAATTTTATATAGCATTATAACCAAGCACATATATATACATGCAAACTAATACCATATTCACCCAAAACAAATTTCATAGTTATCAACAAAGATAAGCAATATTAAAGCTGAAAACTTTAGATAAATTAGTTAGTTTCATTCATCAAATGCTATCCAAATCGACTCGAACTTCACTAACTTTTGGATGAATGACCTAGAGCTTGAACTCCTTTAACAAAAGTGAGATTTTGAAGGCTTTATGGCCAAGGGGTTCGGCCACTATGAAACATAGATCAACCATTTGTTGTGAGCAAGGGTGTGGAGGCTTGTTTTGGTGAGGGGGGTTTGAAGCAAAACAAAGGAGATTTTAAACAATGTTTTCATGAATTTAAAATGATGGAAGCTAGGATTTTTAACTTTAGAAAGAAAAGAGAAGCCATGGAAAAATCATGAGAGCACGGAGGAAGTTCTAAAAATATGTGAGTTGAAAATGAAAATGGAAAAGAAAATTTAGAAATTTGTTTTTACATAAAGTGTAATTATTAATTTACAAAAATACCTATCCTTTACAAATTGAATGCCATATCATTATGATATCCACCTCCTCTCCTTTGGTTGTACACGCAAGACTCCTCTTTGTCCCCTTCATGCACACTTGATCCAACATTCATTTAATGCAACCTTGTACTTATATTTTCCTAATGTACTTAATGTTTTCAAATGAGTCATTTTGTGTTAAACAATCTTCACTATATATTTTATTTTTCATAAATTGTAATATCACTTTTGTACATGCTTAAGTGTATATATATGCTATGATACTACACAAATATATATATATATATTATACTTCTTTAAAATGTGTATACTAAAGGGTTCATAACATTTCCGACAACTTTTAGACGACGAAAAATTGAAAATTCGAAAAACGAATTCCGGATACATTTTCGATTTTCCTTCGGACTAATTATTTTCGTAAACAAATTTCTAAAAGTGTTTGACGATCACTAGTTTTTATTAAAAGAGATTTTATTTAATTTATAAAATCTATTATTTGAATATTTTAATATTAATTAAATATTCGTAAATCAAAGCGGTGAAATTATGAGTTGTTACTACCTCCATCTCGTTCGAGATCTTAAGATCTTAACTCAAGATATAAACTAAGATTTCAGTCTGAGATTTTGTCTAAAATTCAAGATTTAAAAGCTTGAAGGAGATTTCATGGTTAAGGCAGGTTTGAAGGTTGCAATTCTTGATTTAACCTTCCTTTTCTCTGTTGGTTTGAGTTTAGGAAATTTGTTTTCATCTTGCAGTGGCGGTAAGCAGGCACGACCAGAGCGCGCAGTTGACAAATCTAATTCTATGGCGACCATTTGATAAACTCGGGCTTCATTTAGGGCAAAAAATGAAACTTGAAGATATTAGTAGGCCTCTTAATGGGCTGGGTTTGGGTATCTTAGAGCTTGGGTCCGAACCCGATTACAATAATCAAACACGAGCCCGATTCGAACACACTTCCTTGAAGATTGTGCAGTAAAAACTCTCTGTTAGAATCATACTTTTAAATTTTGTAAAATTTAAACACAATGATAATATACAATTGGAAAGTGATGTAGCTTAATTCACAACAAAATACTACAACAAAATACCCTTTTTACAACGGACAATACCCGTTGTAATAGGGGTTTTGTGACGGGCTAGCACCTGATTTATTATATGACGTTGTAATAGACCTAACATATTTTACAACGGTTTAAAACCATTGTAAAAGCCCGTTGAAGCAAACATTTTTACAACGGTCTTGAACCGTTGTAATATAGTCTTTTACAATTGGCACGGACCGTTGCAATATGCCCCAACCATGAAAAAATTTAATCATGTAATAGATGTTGTTACAATGATTTTTCTCCCACAATTAAAAATATGAAAATTTAAAAAGAAAGAGCATCGGTGCCTGTATCAGTATTGAATACATTGATTTCACATCTAAATGATCATCAATTGATAGGCGTACCTTGTACATTTTGACATTATCAACAAGCAAACTAGACTGATAAAATAAATAAATAATGCATGATAAAAGGAGAGAGACATGATCTGAGTAAGAAGAAGAATATTATTATATTAGAATTGTGCATAAATATCCTTATTACATTAACACCAAAACTTATATAAATTGAGATCATATTAGAATATAGCAGACGTGGGGGGGAAAAATCTTAAGTGAAGAATGAAAAAGCAAAATAACCTTCTCTTTTATTGACCTTATTCTTTATCAACTACAACTGACTCATAGACAACTGGACTACAAATCATGGTATAATTTTAGGGACTTATTCATTTAGATATCTTACAAAGGAGAAGAGAACTAAAATGTTAGTAGTATATCAAGTTGCATTGACGCACAGAACCAGAGCAAGCCCAGCTGCTTTCTCATTTCTTCCTAGCATTTTTTTCTTCACCTACACTAGACATAAGCATATTCCATGCTTACATCATTTTTATTTTTTTAATACATAATGAAGTATCTATACATGTTAAATGTTATGACTTACGTAAAACCAGCCATCAACCTCATATTCTATCTCATGCTCCTTGCCCACAATCAAATCCTACTGCAAGGAATGAACCTTCCTTTAGTAAAAATAATTTAACATAGAAAAGATGAACATTTGCAGTTTAGTCTGGTTGGAATAATCTTTTTCTAAGACAATCATTGTAGGCGGTGAAATATACATCAATAAAATTAGTTATGCCCAGAATCTCAAGATCATATGACTTATGCTTTGACATCCAAGGTCTTTGCTTATATATTGATAATATTACAAGGTGAGCTGGGCTAAGATTTTAGTCAAACAAAAAGGACTGGATAAACTACTAGATAGGAAGATAAAATCGTACGAATACGAACCAAGGTTCGAAGTTTCGATTTCGGTTTCGGTTTCCGTTCCGGTCATCTGAAAAAATCAAAATTTCGGTCCCGTTTCGGATTCCAGAAATTCCGTTTTAAATCTGGTTTGTGAATTTTGGTATATTTTTTTATAAATACTCAAATAAATATGCAATACTGATAGTCAATTAAACTAAATTATTCAATTGGCATATAAGTTACAAAACATACGATCTAAAATTTTAATACCAAAAGCTATTTCTCTAAGCATCATATAAATTTTGTCCGTCGCTCTTTTCATCTTGTGTCGGATTATAATATGCTGGAAAACCATATTGTTGTATTTGATCCGAATTAAAGGTGCATCATCATGTTATCAAAGGATGTGGGTTCATCTTGGCTACTTGATGGCTCGGCAGCATACGGTTGATTTAACCCACAATACGAATAACCTCCGGTATAGTCAGACGTAGATTACCTAAAGCTGGGGACATTTTTAATAGTATATATGTCATCATAATCCCTTTGATCTTCATGTACAACGTTCAAATTTCTATCTCTTCGTCGACTATAGTCGTCTGCTTCATAATTTTGGATATGTCTTTGAGAATCATCAAAAGTGGAACCAACGCCATAACCACTAGAACCAATACCGTCACCACCAGCATTACCTGAATCATCATTTGATGAACTACCATTTTCAGTATTTTCTGCAGATACATTATCATTGTCCGACCAAGGCTTATCACTTGCGTTATCAAGTAGTGGATTCTCAGCTTCTCTAGTCCATTCTGCAAGTGGATCCTCCTCATGAAAGATGTAATCTAAATCAATAAGTTGGTCGGTTGTTTGTTGGCGTTTAGCATGTCGTACTCTTAATCGCATATTATAATGTACGAACGCCAAATTTTCTAAGTTCTCCATTTTTATTCTGTTTCTTAACTTCGTGTGAATCATTGCAAATGTTATCCAATTTCATTCACAATTTGAAGAAGCTGTTGGGCTAAGAATACACATAGCTATGCATGTTAAATTTGGAGCAGCTTCCCTACCAATTATTAACCACCACATAGCTGGAAGACACGACTTAACTGCAAGTTTTTCTTCTGCAAAACCAAACATATCAAGTTTCATTCTATATTTTTCAACCTACGAATCATTCATAATAAACCAAGTTATTCTTTGCGCTAAACATAATAGCAAGAATCATGAGTAGTTAAATAATTTGTTTATTGCCTCTTTTGAAATTTCATTTTGCATAGAAATATCAGATACCATTTTTTCAAGAATATTTGTCCATCCATTTACTTTTATAATTGTGCAATAGTTAAAAAAATTACCTGCTGCATGAATAGGTCGATGCAACTGTCTTTTTCATCTTTTATCGATTATATTCCACCACTTTTGACACTGTCTTACACCAACATTTCTCTTAATTGATTCCTTCGCTCGATCCAATGCTTCATATAGATATCACATCTCTACTTTATCATCATTGTCCACCATTGTTAAAACTTTTACAAGTGGTCCAAATACGAGAATAATAGTAGCAAATTCGCCCCCAAAATCTATCACCATGAATCAAATTATAAACAAGAATTGCAGTTTTTTACCTGTAGGACCGAATTTAGGAATCTTTGTGCTCCACTCCCTCAAAGAAATCACTCTTATTATATTCTCTTTATGTGTGTATATGGATTCCAATGCAATAAATTGAGTAGCAAACCTGGTTACTGCTGGCTGAATCAATTCTTTATTATTGGTTTCTTTTTGCATTATGGTAAGAAACCAACCATGATTCTATATAAATCTTGTTATTGATTGACAATTTAAAATAATCGATTTTACCTCGATTTCTTTTGAAATATCTTTAAGAATCAAATCGATACAATGTGCTTCGCATGGTGTCCAATATAGTTTCCTTCTTTTTTCCATCAGTAGTTGGCCAGCAGCTTTGTAATTTGCTCCATCGTTAGTTACTATTTGCATAATTCTATCTTCTCCAATAAAATTAACAACATTATCCATTAGACCACAAATATACTTAGCACTTTGAAATTTGTCGGTAACATCTACAGATTCAAGAAAGATAGTTCCTTGGGTTGAATACACAAGAAAATTTATGATTTTTCTTCTATTTTGTATGCTCCAACCATCGCACATCAAGTACAACCATACTCATCCTAAAAGTTGGAGTAATCATCGATGTGTTGTTTGATTCTCTAAATCTAAATATGTTTTTGATAATTCATGTGCTGTGGGTCCTTTAATTCCAGGATCAGCTTCTTGAATGGCCTTTACCATAGTTTCAACGTAAGGACTATTAGCAGCATTGTGTGGGATATGATTAAAGTAAAAAAATTGATATTGCACGACCTATGTGTTTTTTGGCATCTTTAATGCCTTTTATTATAGCCCTAATAGAAGGTTGAGATCTACCTCCTTATATTTGTACATATGGATCAATCCTTCCAGCTGCCCCTATTGCTAAATCGTCATTTATTCTAATTGATTTAGAACGGTCATTGCAGTTTTGTCTGTTAGATCGTATACTTGTTCCGCTAGATCCTACACTTGAGTTCATATAACTTTCTTTGCTTTCTTGCAAGGCGCATCGAAGCTCTCTGTCATCTTTACCTCCATCACTGTCGGTATCTTCATTTTGTTGTTCAGGCAAGCTCATTAGCTCTTCTTGCGCACGTTGTTTTTCGAGCTTCCTTTGATTTCGCTCACTTCTCTTTTTATTCAGATGTTCTCATGTTCCTGACTTCTTTGGGAATAGTCGGACGTACTACCACGTTTCCTGTTTATTCTGCTAAATGTTCTTTCATACGTGTTATACCACCACCAAAAATTATTTTGTGACAATAATTACATTTGTTTTTTCCTTTTTCACCAATAACCGCCGTACAATAATTTCAAATGACATCACGATTTGCCATAATCAGCTATCTAAATAAGAAACAAAATAATTTAATATTTAATTACTTAACACTAATACATTTTAATGCAAACTAAACAATATATTATTTGTATTATAGAACCTTCATTCATAGGTTTCAATTATCAAATTAAAGTAACCAATATACTTTTTTACATAACAATTTTTGTCACAATTTTCGTACTACAAATTACAAACAAAACATTGTCAGTTGGGTTAAAATAACATTGTCTTCTGTTGTCACTTAATTTGACATTCAAAACATTACAAGTTAATAACATTGTCTACTACTGACTATAATATATTGTTTATAAATCCAACTTCCTCAACCAGCCCATTATTCTACCTCAACTCTATCGTCCCATGTTCATTTATGTCCTAGCCATCAAATAGTAGCAAATCGAAATAGACGAAAGAGGGAAGTAAAAAAACCTGGTCGTCGTTGTATGTCAAAGGAAGATCGATGCTGCCGCGTTCAATCAGGTGCTGCCAAGCTTGAGCAAGGATCATCAGAGCCGAAGCGAATGAAGAGGTAAATTTGATTGCCTATATTGTATGAATCGTCTCTGGTTTATAGAGCAAAAATTGATTCTTATTCACGTGAATTTGTTGGATCGAATTTGTATACGACAAACAAAACTTTGATTGGTTAAAATAAAGTTTTGATCTTTTATTGGTTTGCTTCACATGAGTTTGATTTGTATCTTTGGTTTTATAAAGTTTTGATTTTTGCTTGTTTGCTTCATAAGATTTTAACAAATTGACTGTAGTTTGTTTTTCTTTTCCTTTCTTCTCTGTTTTTTCCTTTGAAGAAGAAAACCAAAATTGGTATTCTTTGATTGTTTCGGTCCGATCCACGCCGAAACTGGGCCGAGATGGCCGAAACTCCGGCGTGCCGGTCAGACATTGATACCTTGATACGAACAAGCTTCAACCGAAAATATTAACATAAACCTTATCGATAGGTTAGGGAGACAAAATCACAAAATCTTTAAACATCATCGGCGAGATCAACAGGTCCAAGTATAGCCATCACCATCCTTGAATTCAAAGCTTAATGGATCCTTCCTGAATCAATTATTATATGTGTTGGCAATAAAATAGAATTTTCTTTTCCTTGCATGGCTAACATAACTTCTTCGCTAATAATTTTTATCACCACCTTAAAATGTCCACACATTGCCTATGTATATGAACACTCTGCCTTATATGTATCCAACCATACTGTTCTCCAGACACTTCATCTGTTATTTTGGCCCTGCCATTTGTAATATATGTCTCATTTAGGTACAAATGTGTATGTGAATGTGTTTTTGAGGCTTTTTACGCAATGTTTTCATAACTCGACCATGAATCAAACCATGAGAACTCAGGGTTCAAGGTTTTGAGGGTCCGACCGGTCGAACCATCAAGAACCGCATATGTACTTTTATTGAAATTTTAAAAACATAAAAGCTTTACACACCAAAATAAAATAGTAACACTTCTGGATAGCAAAAAGTGATGGGTATATTAGAAACATGTGCAACTGTGGAAAGATTGTAAAATTTCTGTTTCATATGTGGTTATCAGTGTCTTACTGTTCTATAAATCAGAAAATGATATTAGCTATCGAATACAATTTCATATGGAACCAGAGAGTGACAAACATATTTATAGAACAGTAGCTAATATCACTTTCTTGTTCCAGAAAGTGATGCTGGAAACATATTTATAGAACCAGAAAGTGTTTCCAGAAGCATGCAAAATGTGTCACAGTCACAAACATATTCATAGAACCAGAACAGGCAAAATGCCATTGTAAATAATCATATTTAAACCAAATTTCATAACAAAACAAACATAACTTAGGATTTAGGAGTCATAAAAGAACAAATTTCACTTCCACACACAACCACCCATAGAACCTTAAATATCCACCGTCCACAACGATGGTTGTTTACTGTTAGCTTCACCTTCTTCGACAACTTGTAACATTGCAGTATACAACATTAGCGGAGCGTTGTTGAATGTTTCTATACCATTGTTTATTTCTTGTAAGCCCACTTCATTACCAAAGAGATGACCAATAGCCACTCCGCTATCATCAATGTCAACGGCATCGACCTCTACATCATTCAACGACCCTTCAACTTCATCCAATGGCCCTTCTATATCAACTGACGATCCTTCTATATCAGCTGCTATATTAGCATCTACCAAAATAAAATAAAATAAAAATATAACCATTTTTTAACGTATGGATACATGAAATAATCTTTCAAAATAAATAAATAATCACCTCCTTCGTTGTACAAAGCATTGATTTCATCTATCGTCAATAATGGTGGTTCATCCTCCACCGCCCATGTATTATTCTCATCAAACTCAAGAAAACTAATAGGATCATAGTTTACTCCCTTTAGTTCACGCCTAGATATACATCGTAAACTTGAATGAGTTTGAGTATGAATAAATTAATTTTTATTTGCAACAATAAATATATAGTATCAATTCATATTTTCGAAGTAAAAACTATAATTCATTAAGAATAACTTACTTTTGTCCAAGTCGAAGATTGTAATGTACGAAAACAAATCATTCAACCTTTGATGTCCTAATCTATTCCTTTTATTTGAATGAATGTGTTCAAAAACACTCCGATTTCTTTCACAACCGAAAGAGCTACAAGTTTGACTTAACACTCGAATTGCTAACTTCTTTAAGTTTGGTGTACTGGTTCCATAAATCGACCACCACTCATCTGCATTTGAATTTTATTATCAATTATTTACTATACATAGATATAATAACAAAAACTAAAAATATTTAAAATCTACACATTTACCTGGAAGCATATGGGTACGAGCTGAGCTTCTACCAAAATTACCCTCTGCATTTTTATAAAACTTAATCTCTTTTGTTAGATCTCTAGTCAAATCTGGATCCCCATTCAAATATTTCTTAATGACATCTAAAATAGCCGAATGACAAGAAAAATGCTTCTCCATAATGTCAAGATAATAATGATATTCTGGATTAAACCAAAAACCAGCAGAGTATAGATTTTTATGCAACTGTCTATCCCAACAGCTATCAATGATATCAATGAATAGCTTTATAATATTTTTGTTCCTTCCAAATCTTTTTATCATATCATCTCTTGCATTGTGGATTGCAGCATACAAATAACCCAATGCAGGTCTTTCATCGCTATCAACAAGTCTGAGAACACAAACAAGCGGTTCAATAATACTAACAATTAAAGAACGTTCTTTCCAAAATGCCGAATCAAAAATATGACTAACAAATTATTTCCCTTTTAAATCTCTTGCATATGAGGAAGTTTCCCAATCCCAATTCGTTAACATGACCATAAGTTCATCTTTATGGCTCAAAATGCTTTGTAAAGCAACAAAATTCGTTCCAAGTCTTGTTGGAGCCGGACAGAGTAAATTTCTTCCATTTGTGAATCGTCGCATCATCGACAGCACAAAACAATGATTATATACAAAATTTATTATCTTTGATGCTTGAGTTACCGTATTAGAAACTTGCTCTAGTTTTCTAATATCACTAAACATTAAATTCAAGTAATGAGCAGCACAAAGGGACCATGAAATGGTTGAAAATTTTGCTTCAATTAATCTTTCTGCAGCCACATAATTTGTCGCATTGTCGGTTACCACTTGCATTATATTTTCAGCTCCGACCAACAAAATCACTTCTTTAAATAGGTTAAAATAATTTAAGCAGTTTTAGACGCAGCCGATGCATCACCAGATTTCAAAAACAATGTACTACGTAAAAACAAGGAAGGAAAATAAAAAAAAGTTCCAAAAATGTGAGATTACTAGTAATTATGTACCAAACATAATATACCTTTGGGAGAATAAACCAAGAAGTTGATCAGACTTTTACCGTTTTGGTCCAACCATCCATCCGCCATTAGTGTACAACCGATTTTCTTCCATGAATCTCGATGTTTTTTTACTTCATTATGCACTTGTTCAATGCAATTCTTTAGTAACTTTCCACGCAATGCATGAAGGTTCGGTCCTTCGTACCCTTTTTCAAAACTAGCAATGGCATTTGTTATTGGTTGATACAGCACCAAATTCAGGGCACCTAATGGAATTGATGCATCATAGAACCACTTCGCAACGGCTATGTCCACATTATCTTTTACTGCTTGGCCTTGAAGAACACTTTTTATAGTTGGTTGAGAGCTAGTGGTGATTCTTGGAATTAAACTAGGACTCGAGAGATTGCTAGAATCTGAAGATTGTACACTAGTAGTTGTGAATCTTTTCTTCGAATAAAAAGGCATATCATCATCTTCATTTTGAAAAACTAACCTCTAAACTTTTTTGTTGCAAAGTTCTTCTTTAACACTTCCTCACTTTCAATATTCAACTTCATAGTGCGTTTGACTTCATCGTTCACACACATACAAGGATTACATCCACCTCCAAATAAACCAAAAAGATGATATTCGAAACGAGGAATCCCACCACCTTTAAAAACTTTGTTGTAGTACATAAACTTTATCTCCGAATGCCCATTAACTATTGTTTCAGTGTAATATTGCCATGCTGGATCAGATTTAGTTCTATTTGACTTTTGAACGATGCTTTGGATGCTAGGATTAGATGCTTCTTTAGAAATTGGATTTGTTGCCATTATGTTTATAATTTTGAAAAAAGAACATTGTTTTAATATCAACTAAACAGTAAATTATAAAGTATGAAACTGGAATTTTTAAGTGAAAATGAACAGTAAAAAATTGCAGTATATCACTATAGGCATTGAATGCAAATTGCAGCTTGCAAAAAAAATCAATATATGCAGCATTTCATTTTAACAAAATTACAGTATTTAACAATAAATTTTTTTAAGTGAAAATGAATAATAAACTATTTCATTATATTTGATATAGCCACTGTTTGCAAATTGCAGTATTTTACTATAAGCATTGAACGCAAATTGCAGTTGCAAAAAAAATCGATATAGGCAATATTTCGTTTTAATGTATTTAGCCACGGTTTGCAAATTGCAGTATTTCACTATAGGCACTGAATGCAAATTGCAGTTTGCAAAAAAAATCAATATAGGCAGCATTTCATTTCAATTGACCTAGCCATAGTCTGCAAGCTGAATACTAACGATGATAATTGCATATTCTAATTTCGCTGCAGGGTGAGATTGGAAAAAAGTAGCAATCAAAACCAGCAAATTCAATTTGAAAAAGAAGTGGAGAATTTGGAAAAAAAATTGGCATAACCAGAAACGAATTTGACTGCTCAAGAATTAATAACGAACAACAAATTCAACCATTTCACTTTCCATAGCAAATTCAACAATAGCAAAAAAAGAAAAAAAGATAAAGAATAACACGATAACTGTAGGGTGAAAGTGGATGGACCAAAGGTAAACTGTGATGGTTTGGCGAAAGCGGCACTAAAGGCGACGACAACGATTGGTAGTGACGACAGCGATCTACGGTTAGGGTTTTGTGGTTTGGGAAATTAAGATGGGCAGTACGTGTCTGATGTTTAGAAACAAAAAAATAGACGGAAGGAAGGTTCACAGGGTTGAATAACAAGGTTGAAATGAAGGTTGGAGGATTGAATCGGGGTTTATGCATAGCGAAGACCTGAATGAGTTCCCGGCCTTTGTTGCCTAAGGCCCGCGGTTCGGGGTCGGATTTTTTATGTCGTATAATGGAAGGAACACTATGCATGCAACAAAAATATATTTATTTTATTTGTTTACTTAATTGATGGATGATGGATATAACATGTGCATGACGATGCACGTGTGTATGCAAAGCTAAAATTTCACCTCAGTTATGATGTTATGTAAACTATATGGCATGTGACACCTATACATATAAGCATCAATGGGAAGAGGTTCATCGTTTGAGTCTAAAGGGCAGCCATTGTTTACCCAACAATCATCGCAATTATCAAGTTTCCATCCTTTAAGTTTCCCTTCTTGTATTTCCAAACAGACAAGCAAAAAAACCCTGGTTTAGTTTTAGTTGTTTATCCTCTTATTTAATCTAGATTTACATCTATACTATAGGTGATCAAACCTTTATGTAACACCTTAGAGTTTCAACCCCTTTTCCTCTTGCATGCTGTGAATAAGTACTTATGCATTCTATATTTGTTGCAAAAAACATCTTAATTTGACATTCTATTATTTTAGTAGCAAAAAGTTCTAGCACATTTAGAACCTAAGCACTGAAACCATAAAACATAAAACCTAAGCACATCTTAATCTATACTATAATATTATTATTGAGTTAGATTTCAAGAGCACACAGACCTCCTTCATATTTTGGGAAATGAACAGTCGCTTTTTTAATTTCTTTCTATTCCAAACTTTTAAATATGATAACTTTTCTACATTAATTGGATTTAAGAATCGATTTCACTGTTAAATCTCAAATTTAATATGCTTTCCAATGATATCCATTGTTGATAGATAAAAATAAATTTTAAAATCATAATTTTCCGTAATATTCATATTATTAAAGTTATTAAATCTGTTTGACTTTATTTCTTTTAACTAATCTATGTCGTTGATTGTTTTGAAAATTTACAGCCACTGATTCTACTTTCACAAATCGCAGTCAAGTCTGGTGAAATCCAACATTACCCAAATACAGCAACAATGTAAGATGGAATTAGAAATGGAACCAGAAAGCTCAAAAGCATTAAAGACAATTATATGATTCTTATTATATTGAATTTGCTTTGACTGTAAAAGAAATACAATGATATTCTTCACATTAAAATAAATAATGTTGAATAATGTTGTTAGTTCCAACACTTCAGACTTAAAATATGTATGCTTTAAATTTAGCATATTTTTCACAAGAATCGTTAAAAACATAAATAAATCTATTTATCCTCTAATCTTATCATTCTATCATAATGTGTTCCTAGACATAGTCAGTTATGGGATCATCATCAACACTTGTGTTCTCATGAATCATGTCAACGTTGCTTTTGGCATTTTTGGGTCAATGGTCAAGTGTAAACCAAATGTTGTTACGTGCACTGCTCTTATAGATAGTTATTACCGAAGCAGAAAATGGAATCAACGACATCAAGTATTAAAGGAATTGATTGATAAAAGTATCTCAGAAAATGAAGTTACATATAATACAGCTGATGCATGGAGCAATAGCTGATGCACACAATAAATTTATATGCGTATAATTTATATGTGTATTGTGTGGAAATTTTATCTCTGAAATCATTTTTGCTCGATATTTTGCAATTATTTATCAAGCACCAGTACTATTTGCATTACTATTTTCAAAGATTTATACACAAGTTTTAGACAAAATGCAAATTTATTTGAAAATTGATAAAAAAAGATCACTATTCCTTAATCAATGAACCATATAAATCATTTAAACATGTTATGATGATAAGAGGTTGAGTGCGGTCCGTATGCGAAGCACGGGTTCGCACTAGTTTCTATATTATTTTAGTTACCTTGTTTCATTACTATCAATGAAATGACTTCTGAAACATATTGATCGCGTTACGTTCCGTATGGGGAGATGGAACCGTAGTGCAAGGAGTAAGTCACCTCGTCGGAGTGCGAGCGGGTGGGCTTACTTGTCGTTGAGTCCCCACATCAGAGATTGAGTGGATTGGTCTCAGCAAGGGTCTAGAGAGACCATGGATATTGATCATGTTATGTTCCATCTAGAGAGACAGAACCAAAGTGTGAGGAGTAAGTCACCTCATTGGAGTATGAGTGGATGGGCTTACTTTTCGTTGAGTCCTCTCACCGAAGAGTGAGCGGATTAGGATCAACTAGGGTCTGGAGAGACCATAGAATTTGATCATGTTAAGTCCCGACCGAAGAGTTAGGACCGGAGTAAAGGAAGCAGGTCACTTCGTCGAAGAGCAACTGTATGGGCTCGCTCATCGTTAAGTCCGTCGTCAAAAAGCGAATGGATTAGGCTTGGCAAGGGTCCGAAGAGACCATGAATCTGATTGTCTGGCTCAAGCGATCATGGATTGGATTATCAGCCCCGAAAGGCCATGGATTGGTTTATTAGCCCCAAACGACCATGTATTTACTTAACGGTTCTGTGAGACCAAGTTTTAACTATCGACCTCGAATGACCATGGTTTAATTAATGATCTAGAGAGGTAATCCTCTTAAGCTAAATGCTAAATGATCCAAAGAGAGATCGCCATTAAAATAAATATAAAATGATCCGCGGAGATCAAACCTTAAAATATATACGAATTCGATAAAAAGGATCTGAACGCCTTATAATCGAAATTAAACTAACAACTTATGGATGAACATGGGATGATTTTGATATGTGATGTAATAACTCTGAATGAAATCGGAATGGTGGTCACGTATAGATTGTACTTAGGCCGAGTTTAAAGTCTTAGGTCGTAACAGGCCTGAAACGACCCATGATTAACAAAAGGCTTGAGGCTACGATTACCTTTTTAAGGAATTTATATTTAGAATGCTCATTGTCCTCAAATGACAACGTACTGATGGCATTCATCCATACAAGTCCGTTCTGGGTCTGAACTAAACCGAAGACACTATTTCTACTACCTCCTTTTTGGAATCATCCTCAAGATTAGTTGCGATTAGCCCTTGAACTTCAATGCTCCGTCTTTGATTCCATGCACTTGTCTTCACTTCGAAAATGTATTTGTTGGGTTAAAGTGCTTTTCGGATAACTAATCGATCTTGGTCTCTTTGAAACAACGTTCGATATTTCTTTTAAACTCAACCCCGATTCTTTAGGAAATAAAAAAAGAAAATAAGATCGGAGATCACCTCCTAACCGTTAGTGGACAGATTTCCTTATCATCGTCCTAGAAGAACGAAATGAGTTTATACGTACAGTATAGCACCTTTTGACCGTAATTGTACCATATAATTCTCGTGTTTCTCCTCGATATTTCCAAATTTATGTTTTGGTCTAGATTTGATAGTCAGTTATTTAACTATCAAATAAAAAAATCATTCAACCAAAGATTCATTTCCCACTGAAATCACTAAGCCGTATTTAATATAAATTACAATAAATTAAATCTCTTTATCAGAAGGTATATACTTATCTCACCGGAATAAGTATATTCACAAACCATTCCCTTCAAAAATATTTGAAAACTTTTAAAAATAAATATGGAAAGCACCATGCGGTATCAACCATAGATTCGCAGCTCAATGACTACGTCTCTATCCCAAAGAAATCCAAACTTAACTGCAGGCAATCTCTGCCTTCCGATTTCCGCCATGAAAGTATTCCATTACTTTCCAAAAACTTTATTTAATAACTATCTCAAATAATGCTTATATAGCTTCATGTAATAATTTCAAAGTTAATTTAGGAAATACTCTTTTATAACAGCTTACTATATAATATATTATTTTTAAAAGAAAACACTATTAATATTGAACAAATTATGTTTGAAAATAATGATATTTTAATCCTGATTAATTCTAAAAAAATAATTAAATTTAAATCAAATCATTATAAAATAACTTTAATTAATTACTAAATATACTTTTAAATAATTAAAATAATTACATAACTTTGAAATAATAATTAATTTTGATTTATTAATAAAATTCTAATCGATTTACAACACTTATTTATAAAGCTTATAATTCATTTTGACAGTTTTAAAAATATTTAAATAACTAACTTTTTGAAACATTTTTATGCTAAAAACATTTCTAAATTATCTAGTTTAATGAAAAATCCTCTTTTCAAGACACCCTCAACTTCTAGATAACAGTATATTTTTCAATTCCAATATAACCAATTAATGTTTATAAATCTCCCTCGATTTATCACCAATCGATTTACATCTCCAATCTCATAAATCCCTTTCTTCACATTTCCAAAGTAAAATCTATCATTTCTTTTTAAATCGATTTATCCGTCTCATTATTAATTCTTACCATGAATTTATATCTTCAATTTATCAAATGATAATCATTTCACTTTATTTATAAACATTGTCTCTAAATCTCATAGTCTTCTTTACAGTTTACAACGGTTTCACATCACTTAAATCCATTATAATCGATTCCTAAATAAATCCCATTTATAAATAAATTTCTTAAATAACCCTAACTATATCCCGAAATTGGCAACTAAAATATCACGGAATAGTCAAGTGCAAAGTCGAACCATTTATTTTATCCAAATAAATTTCTTTTAACTAATCCAAAGCTCTATATAGATATTCACTTACAAATCCCTTTAAAATTTCTTTTCAAATTCAAATTATATATTTATGGTATTTTAAAATACTAAAATCTAGGCCAGTGCTACCATAGCATCCAATAGATTCAAAACACACTATAATCTATCACAAATTATTCAAACATATCATATATCACTATATATGAAATTAAATTCAACATTTTTAAGGAATCCAGTTGGATCCCTCCAACCTGTTTCCCCTGCAGCCATATATGTTAGAAAACATAAAATACCAATCCCGTTTCGAGGTGGGATATCGCGGTAATATAGAGACATCCGCTATTATGCGGGACGCATAGGGTCTCCGATCCAATAGGCAGAAAATATATCCAACTGCTAATATATATACTAAAATATATATATATATATATATATATATACACATACATACATATATGTATATATATATATAACATCCAACTGATAATAATAATTTACATCCAATCAACCAATAATTAATTTTTTTAATTTCTATAAATTAATCCAGTCAACCAAATTGAGTGAGATTTACTCACCTTTATTCCAGTTGCTGCTTTTGTGTTCTGGTTGGTCTATAGTCGAACGACGTTTGACTATAGCTCAAAATTCAACTAGTTCGAATCTTCTCGATTTCAGTTCCATTAAGATCTTGTTATTATGAACCCAACGCAAAAATCCACGTCTTGAACAGACCTCATATGACCGATTTATAATATTTTCAGTTTTTAACACATATATATAATAAAGCAATTCAAAATTTTATTCTTTTACTGTTACTTGCCCACAAAAAAAAACAACCCGGTCCAACAACAAACCATACCCGATCCTTCTTTCCAAAGTCGTGCACCTTGCTCCTTCTTCTCCCCTCCGTGCTCTTCCCTCACCAAAAATCGAAGCCAAGGCCATCATGGACTATAGACCAATTGTCTTAGCAAAGGACATGTAAGATTTGAAAGAATGAACAGAAAATTATCTGACGTGATTTACATTTTATTTTAAAAGTTTTAGGGTACGACTCTACACCTTATTCCGTTCGTGTATGGAACGTGGATGACCGAAATAAAACTACGATCAAGTTCAACAGCGTAAGATGATCACAAAACAGTAATAAAATAGACATGTTAACTGTGAAATCTTAAAAGTACTGACGTTTAGCGTAAAAAGCGATAAACGAAATTTAATTATTTCTCAAATTAAAAATTATGGAAAAATTCTATAAAATAAATTAAAAATATGTCATAAAAAATTAAATCTAAATTTGAAACATGTAATTTATCACAATTTAAATAAAAATTCAAATATTTAAATAAATTAAATATTCAAATTTAATGACCTAAAAATATGGGTGGTTATAAGAAAGGTCAACTAGAAGTAAACCCACAAAATTCTCAGGTCAGACTCAAAGCAGAATAGACTTAAGAAATCTTCGAGTCGGATCCGAAACAATCCATAAAAAACCCCAAGCGCGACTAGGTATTGATCCGTGGACTTGGATCTGTACCGATCCCTAATGACTCGAGGAAAACATTATAAAATCTCAAGTTTGACTCTAAGAAAATAAAGGAAAACCCGAAACACAAGAGT
This sequence comes from Allium cepa, assembly GCA_030765085.1. NCBI lineage: Eukaryota > Viridiplantae > Streptophyta > Magnoliopsida > Asparagales > Amaryllidaceae > Allium > Allium cepa. The sequence continues at coordinate 271,152,028 of CM060932.1, forward strand.
CTCATAAAATCTCAAGTTAAGCCCCAAATAAACGCTCGAATTTCTCAGGCCAGACTCCAAGCAAACGCAACCCAAATACAATCAAGACCGCAAAGTGGAGCCAAACTTTCCCAAGTAATTCCAAAGTCAGAAAATCCCTAGGTGAGTGAACATCATCGATCCTGCACAAAGGGAAGAAAATCACTAAGTGAGCGATCATCACCGATCCCATACCCAGGGCAAGACGAACTCAAAATCTTACCAAGTGTGGGATCAATACCGATCCCTTCCCTTGGTAGTCGTTACTGATCCCAAATCTTCATCTAAAGTCGCATCTACTCCTTCCACTAACTATTGATGATGCCAAGAGTCTTTTCCAAGTTCCCTTCTATGATTCTATGCAATTCTCTGTCGATCTCCATGTGAACTAGAGTTGCAACTCCATTCTTCCATACATCCAATATTCGGACCTAAAACACCTAGGCGACTATGCAAAACAACCATGGAAATACGAAGCTAACAACAATATGAGCCAACAGAAGAAGTCACAGGACCTTATACTTAATATATAAGGATCGATACCAATCCCGTCCACCTAAAGGGATCGGTACCGATCTCCAATCCTAGGGAATCTAGGGTTGAGATTTTTTGGAGGACTTTGTCTTCGTGGAGAGGATTTGTAGGAGAAATATCAGAGAAATATTTGATCATCTATCTCTATAAATACAGAAGGCATGGTTCATTCTAGGGATCTTTTCTGATCTTCCTTTCCTACACTCTGCCATTTTTTCATAACTCCATGGATTTATACAAATCCAAGAAAATTGTACTTATAATATGCAGTATAACTAAACAAAATCTTTGGTGTGGAAATAGGCTAGAGTACCCTGAACTACTATAAAATCTCTATGTGTTCATTTCTTTCTAGTTTTTCATTTTATTTCTTCACTTTTCTCTACTCAACCACTTGGGTGTTTGTGCTATTTTTGGTTCAAACAATAATAATATACCATATCAAATCCAAAACAGATATATAGTGAGACCGCAACATGGAACGGACGGGTTCTCCCTTGTCTTATCAAAATATTTTAATCTTAACATAAATCATGAACCTACAATCATAATAGTTAAAACAAAACATGATATTATCATATGCTTGCAGTATGGGTAAGTATGACTAGTCTGTTATTAAAGGGTTATGCATTCCCAAAGTTTACCCACCCCATGAAATTGGCTGTCTGTCTCAAATCATCATTTTCTTAGGGACATTATGAATCAATTACTTTCACATGTCAACTAATAAGCTATCAGGCAGACACGGACCAAGGCATTATCGGATGTTCCAAAATCTCCAATACAGTTAGGAGGAAAACAATCTAAACAATACAGTAAACATATAGAGTTATGAGTTCCTTTCTGTGCATACTAATCTTTTAGTCTCACTACTAACAAATTCCTATGCATTCCCAAAGCATAAGGTTTGACCCTACACCAGTCCTACCTAAATCTTATCTGGTTTTAATCCATAAGTCATACCTTATCTGGTTTTAATCAGTTCAAGACATCCTAGTACCATTGATCTATCTGATCTCCTAGGTGCAACTCTACTTACTCAGGATTTTAGTTTGACCATACTCATTATTGGAATAACTAAACTAGCAGTTCTTTTCCTAAATCCCAATGTGCAGTTTGGGTAATGAAAATGTGAGTATGATAATGGTAAAATATGTAAATTTAACCGATCAAACGATAACAAGAACAAATAACATCATTCATCAAAATATGATCATCAATAGTCATATACATAACAAAATTATAAGTTTAAGTAATGTTTTTCTATAGCAAAATTCATATAAAATTGGGCTAAAACACTATCTCATTTCCTTAAAAAAATACCTTTAGAATTGACAAACCACTTTACATCATTCTTAAGACAAGGAAAACATAGCCCAATACTTAGCCAAAATCTTATGCCAAAGTACTATCCTTTTACATAGCTTTTAAAATACTTGCTATCAAAATAGGGATGTCGAACATCTAGAAAACATATGTTATCGAGCCTCTACAACATAGCATTCAAGTTTGTAAAACATATCACTATATAGCTGCTAAAATGTAGATGTCGAATATCTATAAAACATGGCTATCACGCCTCGAAAACATAACTATCAAGTTTGTAAAGCAAACGTTTATCAAGCCACTAAAACATAGTTATCAGGTTTATAAAACATACGACTATCGAGCCTCTAAAAATATAGTTGTCGAGTAGCTACACGAAAGCTTTGGATTTTTTAAAAACATAAGGTACCAATCCTCTAAAAGCTTGAGCATGTGAAGTTTCAAAATGGAAGCGGTTGATGTGTCTCTAAACCATGGGGTTGTCGAGCCTCTACAAAACATGAGGTTTCGAACCCCTAAAAATACAAGGTATTGAGTTCCTATGTAAGCGCATACAACACATAGCTATCCAGTAGCTATCTCATGCATCAACCCTTATAGTTGTCGGGCTTCTATAAATATAAAGGTATCGAGACTCTACGTTATAATGTCGATGGGTTTCTATGAATAACTTAAAAAATGATTATTTTCTTTTAAAGCGCTTGCTTCATGTCAAATTTTCATTGGATAATGAAATGCTTTTCATATTCTTTACTAAATCTTGGCAGGTCACATACTACCTTCTCAAATAACTTTGCAAAACCCTTATAATTAATAGCATTAACTTATATTAACTATAAAAACTTCTAGAATAACAAATTCATAAAAAATCGTAACAATTAGGGGAAAATCCCATAAAAATTTGAATTTTCTTCTTCTTTCATATACAAAAATTTGAGGATTAAAATATTAATTTAATTATCTTTAATAATAAAAACTCGAAAATATACATATTTTTTCTCTTAAAAAATTCATAAAATATTCATATGAACTTGAAAATTTTTGAAATTGAAAAGTCATCTCCAAAATAATGTTTCCACAACATATTCAGATTTCATATGAATAAAAGATCAAAAATTCAATTTTGCCTTTAAAACCCATTAGAACAATTCCATAAAATTCCAGCATTCCATCATTCAATCAAATAATGATATTATCAATTTAAGCATGAAATATTATCACATCCAATTTTAAAATCAATCCTAAATCAAAAACAAACATAAACAATTGAGATGGTTAACTATTATTCAGCTTAGATTGGATAAGAGCGATTGATGTTTAATGTAGATTAATTCCCCTAAACTTTCCCCCTTGATTCCTTACATTTCCTCTTATTTTCCTTTCTAATTAGTGGCCAGCCTTTTTTAGGTTTTGTCTTGATTTTTAGAAAATGAAATGAGAACGAATGGGAGAGGAAGGGTTTAGGGAATGAATTAAGGAATTATTCCTATTTTGTTCCTCCCATTAATCTCTTTCCATTCTATGTTTAAAATAATCTCATTAATTGATTAATTAATACCTGACCTAAATTAGTTAACAAATCTCATACTTCATATCACCTCACATTATTCTATTTAATTTATTAATTAAATTCCCAGAATAATGTTTAAAAAAATCACATAACGTCTTTCATTCCTCAATCATGGGCAATATGTTATCCCGCTTTTTGGCAAAGCCGTGATACCAAAAGATTGGTCGAAAACGGGAAACAGTTCATCTCAGAGATTGGTTATACTTCACTTAGCTATGGATATCGATGAATTTTGCCCGAGTCCGGATCAGGCCACAATTGATAGGACACGACAAGAAAGGTTGTAGGAGCCATCATTTCAAGTTTCAAGTCAATCCGAGTTCGTATGCTCAAGATATGATGGATTCAGTGTGAAGAGAAATAGTCATTGTCTGGTTCGAAACCATGAAGTTCGAACCCATCCTTTTCGAACCCATCCTGTTCGAAACCATCCACGCCCTCTCCTTCGAACCCACCTAGTTCGAACCCATCCACGTCCTTGCCTTCGAAGCCATGGAGTTCGAACCCAAGCCACGTTCGAACCCATCGGCTAGTACCTGCCTCGACTCCATCGCTTTCGACTCCATCGCCTTCGAATCCACCACAGTGGCCTACCTTCGAATCCATGACTTCACTCGGCCTCGCATCCTTGCTTCGAACCCATGCAAGCCCTTAATTCGAACCCATCGAACAACCCAGTTCGAACCGATCGAATTCGAACCCATAGGGATTCCTTGGTTCGAATCGGTCACGTTCGAACCAGGGATGCTCCTTAGTTCGAATCCACCGAGTCAGTTGGTCTGGATGACGTGTTCGCCGTAGTTCACGGAGTAGAAGCGGTCCATTCGGAGATAAGTTAGGATCGATTCGAAAGATACGCGCCACGTCACTGCAAACCCACGTGCACTCATGGGTTCGAAACCATGGGTTCGAAATCATGGGTTCGAACGACACAGCCAACCAAGAAAACCCCATTTCGAACCGAGCATATCTCCTTAACCACAAATCCAAATGCAACCAAATTTTCACAGTAGCTTCCATATGAGGTAAAGATTGTCCCTGCCAAGTTTCAGCTCGATTGGACCAATTCTTGATGGGTTCGAAATCACTTCGAACCGATGTCAGATCGAGACGAAACTTGGTGGGATCGGTCGCGTGGGTCCACTCACGTGCCGGAAGAAGTCTCACGAAGTTTCAGCCAGATCTGGGCCTCCAACGCCTATAAATAGCACCCTGAAGCCTTCAGAAAGGGGGATCTTCGAACAACTTCTGCCATTGAACGCCAAGACTCTGCCGGATTCAAGTCTATCTACCATAATCACTGTTGTATTCAGATTTCAAAGCTATCATCTGCTGTAATCCATTGTAATCGATTGAATCGAGCAAAGCAATAAAGAGAAATCCTTCAAAGTGGACGTAGGCACGAACGCCGAACCACTATAAATCCTGTGTTTGTGATTGTTGTTTGTGAATAACTGTGATTTGTTACGTAGAGCTGAATTTTATATTGATTGTTGCTGAGTTCTGTGTTGATTATTATCAAGTTGAATACGCAAACGGGTGCTTTCGTGATATTGGGTGTTTGTGACCAAATTTGGCGCAAACATTTTGGTGCTTTCACTGAGAAACTAATTCAGGAAGAAGTTGAATTTGAAAATTCAGGAGTTCAGATCTAGGAATTATGGCAAGACAATCGAGTAGGAGGCCAAGGCCTGAGAGAAGCGAACCACAAGGAAGCCAAGAGGCTTCCTCAGGAGCAAATCAACCATCGATATACATTACTAGGGACGAGATGGAAACTATGATGAAGAGGCAAGAGGAAATGATCCAGAGTTTATTCCAACAGATAGGACAGCTTGGAGCACAAAATAGGGAAGCCAATGGAGTCCAGAACGGAGCGGGACCGTCCGGCGTAGCACCAGAGCTAGGGGGCACACATATGGAGAATGTTGACCCAATCTTGGAAAGAGAGAGAGAAGGATCTGCGCAACCTAGGAGTAGTAGAGGAGTGAACGCTCAGTCAAGGGGGCAGATCCCGGAGTTACCTCGTGAACTCGGGGGGCAGGTTGGAAGTAATGAACAAGGATTACATCTCGGAGACAATGACCGATTAGCAGAGATAGTTAGGAGAGCTTTGAGAGGCGGTATGGTGAACAAAGATTTGGAAGATGTTAATAGAAGTCCTTTTACTTCAGCAATCAGGCAAGCTAGGAACCCACCTGATTTCAAACTACCATCATTGGATATGTATGACGGGAGAACGGACCCCACGGTCCATCTGACAAAATATATGAGGCATATGGAAGTGCTGGGGGCATCGGAGGAGGTTATGGCCCGGTGTTTTCCATTGTACTTGACAGATATCGCTGCACTATGGTTTAGACAGCTGGAGAACGGATCCATCGGAACATGGAATGGTTTAGTGGAGAGATTTATGAGGCAATTCAGGGTCCATATTACAAGACCCAAGAACGTGATGACTCTGGCAACCCTAAAGCAAAAAGCCGGAGAGACCTTGAGAAGTTATTTAGCACGATTTAATGCAGCAGCAGCTTCAGTGGATAGAGCGGATCCGTCCATGGTGGTAATGGCAGCTGTGTCCGGAATAGCTGACGGCACAGAGTTCAAGAATTCATTGACTAAAGATCCACCCATTGATCTAGAGGAATTCTATCATGAAGCAGAAAAGTTTTTACGATTAGAAGATGCGAATGCCGAGAGAGAAGAAGGAGATGGGATAGAAGTTTTTGCATTTAGAGACGAAAAGCCTCTTAAAAAAGATTCGGATAAAGGTAAAAGAAAGATTGAGAATGACAGAGATAGATCAAAGCGGCAACGGAGGGAGCCGCGATTCACCACCTACGCTGAGTTGAACGAGAGCCTGGAACGAATTTATCAGGATACCAAAGAACAGATTCCGTATCGTAGGCCAATGCGAAGGGGTCCTACTTCTGACGAAAGGAAATCAGATAAGTTCTGTGTATTCCATGAATTAAATGGTCATAATACTAATGATTGTAGGCACCTGAAGGACGAGGTGGAAGGGCATATCAGGAACGGTATGCTCCTTCAATATGTAAGGAGGCGAGCCCCTGTGGCGGAACCAGAACGGCCACCGTCCACATCAGCTAGAGGCGACCCCGAATCAAGGCACCGTATGGTTATCAATTGAATGAAATAACGATGAACAAGTTGTAAGCTTCCACTACCGCAAATAAATCATTTACACATGTGCGGGATCGCGAATGATCTCCAGGCATGCTCTGAGTGATCATTGACCGTTTCGTAGTGGAAACTTACACTTTGACATCCAAGCTTTACTTTCATTTCGTTTTAATTTGAACATTTAGACTCTGTTTGTTTGGACAATTGTTTTTGAAACTCATCCGTTTAATAGATATTTGATTCTAATAACTCTCGAATGACCAAGCTACTTACACATGTATGGGGTCGTGAACGATCCTTAGGTATGCTCTGAGACGGCGATGAACCGCCCATACAAACGATCCAGGAACTCACCCGAACGTGACCCTGGCATCGATAACACCAAGCCCTCCCGGGCACACACACAATTCGCTTCGAACGGCATCCGACCTCGAACGGTCACAATCCGCCTCGAACGGCACCCGACTTCGAACAGTCATAACTCGCCTTACCTCAATGGCTTGATCGCGAACGGTCGTCACTTGAGGTCCGACATCCGACCACGAACGGTCACGAATTCGCCTCGAACGGCACACGATCGCGAACGATCACTTTCTGCCTTGAACGGCACAGACCGCGAACGGTCACAGATTCGCCTCGAACGGCACACGATCGCGAACGATCACTTCCTGCCTCGAACGCCATCGATCGCGAACGGTCATGGCTCACTGATTATGAAATCCGACCTCGAACGGTCACCATTCGCCTTGAACGGCACTTGGTCGCGAACGATCATCATTTGCCACGAACGGCAGTCGACCGCGAACGGTCCCATCTCATCATTCGCCGCGAACGGCATCGACCGCGAACGGTCCTATTCCATCTTATGCCACGAACGGCACGGACCGCGAACGGTCCCGATTCACTTCAAGCAGCATACGATCCCGAACGATCGAAGCATGAATTTATACGCTCGACCGCGCACGGTCGCACTTCACCTCGAATGACTCGATCACGAACGATCGTCATTTGAAGTTGAGCGCTTGACCACGAACGGCCGCACTTCATCCCAAATGGCTCGATCCCGAACGATCGTCATTTGAGGACATATGAAACTATTGAGTTCTTTGCAGGTTGATAATCGGATACGAACATCCAACTCAAGGCATTACAAAACACACCTTCCTACAGCAAGGCATGTTTTGGGGGGCAAAATGTTATCCCGCTTTTTGGCAAAGCCGTGATACCAAAAGATTGGTCGAAAACGGGAAACAGTTCATCTCAGAGATTGGTTATACTTCACTTAGCTATGGATATCGATGAATTTTGCCCGAGTCCGGATCAGGCCACAATTGATAGGACACGACAAGAAAGGTTGTAGGAGCCATCATTTCAAGTTTCAAGTCAATCCGAGTTCGTATGCTCAAGATATGATGGATTCAGTGTGAAGAGAAATAGTCATTGTCTGGTTCGAAACCATGAAGTTCGAACCCATCCTTTTCGAACCCATCCTGTTCGAAACCATCCACGCCCTCTCCTTCGAACCCACCTAGTTCGAACCCATCCACGTCCTTGCCTTCGAAGCCATGGAGTTCGAACCCAAGCCACGTTCGAACCCATCGGCTAGTACCTGCCTCGACTCCATCGCTTTCGACTCCATCGCCTTCGAATCCACCACAGTGGCCTACCTTCGAATCCATGACTTCACTCGGCCTCGCATCCTTGCTTCGAACCCATGCAAGCCCTTAATTCGAACCCATCGAACAACCCAGTTCGAACCGATCGAATTCGAACCCATAGGGATTCCTTGGTTCGAATCGGTCACGTTCGAACCCAGGGATGCTCCTTAGTTCGAATCCACCGAGTCAGTTGGTCTGGATGACGTGTTCGCCGTAGTTCACGGAGTAGAAGCGGTCCATTCGAAGATAAGTTAGGATCGATTCGAAAGATACGCGCCACGTCACTGCAAACCCACGTGCACTCATGGGTTCGAAACCATGGGTTCGAAATCATGGGTTCGAACGACACAGCCAACCAAGAAAACCCCATTTCGAACCGAGCATATCTCCTTAACCACAAATCCAAATGCAACCAAATTTTCACAGTAGCTTCCATATGAGGTAAAGATTGTCCCTGCCAAGTTTCAGCTCGATTGGACCAATTCTTGATGGGTTCGAAATCACTTCGAACCGATGTCAGATCGAGACGAAACTTGGTGGGATCGGTCGCGTGGGTCCACTCACGTGCCGGAAGAAGTCTCACGAAGTTTCAGCCAGATCTGGGCCTCCAACGCCTATAAATAGCACCCTGAAGCCTTCAGAAAGGGGGATCTTCGAACAACTTCTGCCATTGAACGCCAAGACTCTGCCGGATTCAAGTCTATCTACCATAATCACTGTTGTATTCAGATTTCAAAGCTATCATCTGCTGTAATCCATTGTAATCGATTGAATCGAGCAAAGCAATAAAGAGAAATCCTTCAAAGTGGACGTAGGCACGAACGCCGAACCACTATAAATCCTGTGTTTGTGATTGTTGTTTGTGAATAACTGTGATTTGTTACGTAGAGCTGAATTTTATATTGATTGTTGCTGAGTTCTGTGTTGATTATTATCAAGTTGAATACGCAAACGGGTGCTTTCGTGATATTGGGTGTTTGTGACCAAATTTGGCGCAAACACAATACACCATTTTGCGGCTTTTTACTGAAAGCACCTACAACCTTATTCCCCTTTCCCAGTGTATACTCTCTGTCAAAGTCATATGCCGCTAAAGAATTCCAACTACTTATGTTGCCTCATATTCAACTTCTTTTGAGAGAATAAATACTTAAGGGACTTATGATCCATAAGTAACTCAAAACATTCTCCCAAAAGCTAATGCCTTCAAATCTTCAAAGCAAAAAATCACTACTGCTAACTCTAAATTATGAGTCAAGCATAGAATTTCTTACGGCCTTAATGCCTTGATGCATATGTTATTACTCGCCCTTTCTTCAACAATACCACATCCAGACCAATTCCACATGCATCGGTGTATACTACCAAACCATGATCAAGGAAGGAGCATTCATCGAAAACCTCTTTAACTCTTGAAATGGTCCTTTACACATATCCATCCATACAAACTTCTCATCCTTCTTAATCAACTCAGTCAAGGGTGTTGCTATCCATGATAAATTCTTAATGAACCTACGGTAATAGCCAGCCAACCCCAAGAAACTTCACATCTCGGTTACCATCTCTAGCCTTTTCTAGTCATTATTGGAGACTTCGATGGATCTATTTCTAATCCATTCTCTGAAACATCTTGACCAAGAAATTTTGTTTCTTGCTTCAAAAAAGTGAAACTAGAAAATTTTAGTATTCAGTTTATGTTGTCTCAGTGTCTCCAAAACCTGTCTAAGGTGGACTTTATGGTCGCTCTCATTCTTAGAAAACAACAAAACATCATCAATGAAGATGGCCACAAATATGTTCAGTTGATCGTAAAATATTTAGTTAATAAGATCTTCAAAGGACATAAGGGCTCTGGTCAGTCCAAAGACATCATTAACCACTTATATGAACCATATCTAGTCCTAAACATGGTCAACAAAACACTATCCTTGGCTAACCTCAGTTGGTGGAATCCTATTGCTCTAGTTGCGAGAATACTCTAGCTCCACTCAACTGGTCAAATAAGTCCTCTATGCCAGGCAATGGATACTGATTCTTCGCCATTAACTCATTCAACTTCCTATAGTCGATACACATCAGAAGTGACCCGTCTGATTTCTTTACGAATACCATGGATGATCCCCATGGTGAATTACTCAATCAATTGAAACTTTCACACTCAAGTTCCATTAGATGCTTCTTCAGTTCCTCCGTCTCCTTGGATGGCATTTTGCTAAGCGGTCTACTAACAGGTCGTGCCATCGACATCAAGTCTATTTGGCATTCAATCGCCCTTCTTGGTGATAATCCCATTATTGGTTTGAAAATATCTAAAAATTACTGAACTACCGGTACTATACTAATCTCTGTCTTCATGATTTTCTATTGGACACAACGTTAACCCTAATTTCTTCACCATCACGTCCAACGCTAGCATGATCATTTCTCCATCCCTTGGATTTACTAAAGTGGCAATTTTTTTAGCATAATAGATCCAAGCATCATTACACATTAACGAATCCGTACCCAAAATTACCCCGCACCCTAAGTCAAACACATATCGGTCGCAAAAAAATAAATGTCCACACAAATCAAACTCGAGATCAGTGCACTTTAGTTCGAGAGTGACATACCCACTGATCGGATTAACCACGTGCATGTATTTAATCAAATAGGTAGTATTTAGTTCTAACCTATCAACCTAGTCATTCTACGTAGCACCGGTATAAAATAGAATTCTTACAAAATTACTAAAAATCGATATTATGCATCCTAGAATAACATTCTTCCACTTTTCACCAACAGTTGGTCTAGTCGATGGTCCCTCTAAAGCATATACCCTTGCTTGCTTGTATTCCTGTCAATCCCTCTTCTTATTGACAGGTATATTATAGTTAGGGCACTTATGTAACGGCCTATAGTTTCGAACATTTTGTCTTTGAATATCTAACTTTTAAAATATGGTTAAGTGTTATAAAAGTGATTTTATAACCTTGTTAAACTCATTTTAATTAATAACTAATGAGAAATAACTTGTTTTTGAAATTTTTTTATAAAAATAAATACTCTGAAGAAATATTCATAATGCAACCGAAAATCGTTTTATCGATAAGCGGATTTTTAGTCAACATAAGTTGTTCGAATTTTGTATACATGTCTAAATAACATACGAAGTCATTAATAGCTAATAAAAATAATTTTCGTTAATATGGTTAGCTAAATTATTCTTAAGTGCTTCTAGAAGGTCAAAGGTAGGAGATATTTTGGTGTAGGTATTTCCATCGGCTCGTGAGGTTAAAGTAAGTCGTATAGGGGGGATGGGTTTGGATGGCTAGAAGAGAGGGAGAGGTTATAGTAACCTCTTAAAAAGATCGTTATTATATCGAGAAGTGTCCGAACATTCGGGACCGTAAAACTACCCGTTCATAGTTTGTTGCAACACTTAACGATATCATTTTCTGGCTGTTATAGTAGCTCTGAACCCTTTTTATGCCATTCTGAAAAATGCAATAGTTTCTGTTTTGAATTTTGATTGTTTTAAAATGACTTTTAATTTAAGTACTTTTCTACAATCTTTTTTGTAGTATTTAATAACTTATATTAGAGTATTTTAAAACAACCGATTAATTTTTTATATATATAATATGATATTGGAAGCTATTACACAATTTTATTATGACGGTTGTATCACCAATTTCGGTCTTTTAAGTATTTGTAAAATTTTCGATTTTGGTGTAACTAACAATGGTTTTAATTGTGATTTTTATTGGAGTAGTTTTAGATTTTACTCTGCTAATGATAACAAATTTGTACTAGACACTATTTTCACTATCACGTGATGGTATATTTGGTTTGAATAAAACCAATGAGTTTTTAATAATATTAGTATTTCTTTGGAAAATTTGATATGTAAGTGCTTAAATTAGTTTTAATTGGATTTGAACCCTAATTAAATTAACCAATGATGTTGGTTTAAATATTTTCTTAAAAACGTAAAATCTCGTATTGAACTTTTAAAGAAAAAATAGTTTCTAAAAATAGAAATAATATTAATACTTCAAGTACAGTTTTTGTAGATGTTTTTCCAAATGACACATTTGGTATTATACTTTTACTATGAAACTAGCTTTCGCTTAGAGTGTTTTTGTTCTCGATATGCCTTTTAGCACTTTACTTGCATAATTTTATTTTGAAAAATCTATGTTGTAGTATCAATTCTATTAGGTATTACCCAAGGATTCTTACACAATTAGATTTGAGAAGAGATAAGAAGTAAAGAAAAGAAAAAGTCAGACAAATTCCTCCTAATAACCTTCATTAAATTCACCGAAAACAATATAAAAGAAATCCTCAAAATAAAGAAGAGGTCTCAATCTCCAAAACCCAAGAAAATTTAACCTTTTCCCCCCACATACATTATAATAACCCATATTCAAGCCTATTTATAGAAGTCTAAAGCAACCCCGATCGTCAAATAAAAATATGCCAAGATCAAAGTTGAAACTCCAAAATACCCCAAAAATGACAAAATTGCCTTTAAATCGTAGTTCAAATTTTCTTGAAATAGCCGCTTTAGTCGACTAAACTACTATTTTTAGTCGATTGGTCCATGTTTCAGTCGAATGAAAATAGCTTCAATCGATTCTGAAAACAGCGATGCTCTCGAGTTGCATATAACCAACAATTCAGTCGAGTGGTAGGATTTTCAATCAATTGAAAATTTGGTACAGACTTGTTCCAAACCTTTCTACTTCTTTGCCTCTTCATTTCGTCTCCTCCTCTGCAACTCCTAACGATGAAATATGGTAGCACTAATCCCAACAATTTCCACCTTGATGCGATATTTCCATAAATACCATCCACACTCCACCTTTAACCTCAAGCTCTAAGCAAACTTTCAATATCACTATGGAAACATATACTCTACCCTCAAAAGTAAACATTACCAGCCTACAAATCATCTAAATATGCATGCCCTTCATTGAATATACATATCATTACTAATTTGAAACTGCTTATAATGCCGGAAAGGCCTCCATGTGGTCTTTGCGACTCTCCGTTGCTGACTTCACCTTGATTCTGAATAATTTCCCTCTCCAACATCACTTTTAGAAGTTCTTCCGTTATCCACCGTTTTCAAGCAATTTGTGCACATTGTTGCTTCTCCCTTTTGCGATAGCACTTCCCTATCATCCTTCAAAACCCTAGTGACTCCATCTCTAGTTGAAAATTGCATTCGTTTTCTTCTAACTGTCCTTTTAAAACAAGATCTTCTTAATTTTGGGACAAGCCTAAGTCCCATGAGTTTCATCGCCCTTTCGTTATACATCTTTAGCTTAACAGAACATATACCCTTCACCTCGACATCTCCACCATTAGCGGACTCCACCTTGTTTCTTTTTTGCTCCTTATAGTCAATGAATGCTCATATTTGATTGCGTTTATGGGAACGTGCACCCGTATCAAGCAACTCACTAATAACCTTTTCTTCCGTCAGCGTAGAGAATATCATTACATACCAAAATTCACCGTCATCGTTGTCTTTCTTAAGCCTGTCTTTACATTCCTGTAATGCTTTCATCCTTTCTCTACCGTTAAGCTTGTTGTAAAATTTCAGGTTGTGACTGGTTTTTAGAGTAATAACAAATGAAATCTCTTTCCATATTCGATCTATTTAATCATCTTTCCATATTTGAACCGTTACCCCTCCTTGCAAGATGGACCTCTTCAATCGGATTTCTACTTTCTTTTTTTTCTTATAATTTCCTTCCAATATGTTCATCCTCTACGTCTTTTCATTAAAAGGACTACTAACCACCGGTGTCATTGAAACAACTCCATCTGACTTTAAGTTGTTCAATGCCTCCATAATGTTTCTTTACTCTCAAGCAATGAACTCATCAACATCAAGGCATGTGTCTCATCATCCACTTTGTAATTCACGGTCACCAATTAATTCACAATTGCTTCAAAATCATTACGATACTCTATAGTTGACTCACCTTTCTTAAGCTTCAGATTTAGCAATTTACTCGTTAGAAGAGTCTGGCCTATAGCGAATTTCTTTGCGAAGGTTCCTTCCAATTTCTTTCAAATTCCAAAAACGGATGTTTCATTGGCAACAATATAAAACATTGTATTCTCCAAAACAAAAAATCTAACAACCAACGCAGCCTTCCTACCTAAAGTTTTCCACTTTGCTTCAGACGCATTATTAGGCTTATCTCCTTTGTTCTCCAATGGTTGGTGAATATCACTGAGGTATAGAAAATCATCAATCTTCACCTTCACAGCCATCGTTTCTACCATTAAATTTTTCAACACATCTTCTCCATAACTAAACTCTCTTCAAAAAAAATTATGTAGTAGGATTTGACACTAACTTTAGGGTTTTTCCAAGGTCTAACACAATTAAATTTAAGAAGAGATAAAAAGTGAAAAAAACAAAAAACAAAGAAATTTCTTCAAATAACCTTTACTAAATTCACTAAAGAGATTACAAGAGGAAACCTAACTGAGAAGAAATTCAATCCCAAAGCCCTTTAAATTTATTTATTTTGACATGTCTACTAGCATTTATAAAAGTCTAAAGTAATCTCTATCATTGGATAAAAAAGATGCCAAGATCAACAGTTGAAACTTCAAAATACTCCAAAAATGACAAAATTGTTCCTGAATTTTGAACTTCAAATGTTCTAGAAATAGCCGCTTCAGTTGACGGAACTACTATTTTCAATCGACTAGTCCATGATTTAGTCGACCGAAAATAGCTTTATTCGACTCTAAAAGTAACAGTGCTCGGGTTGCATACACTCGATCGATTGGTAGGATTTTCAATCAATTGAAAATTTGGTATAGGCTTGTTTCAACCATTCCTCCTTCGCCTCTTCCTTTCGTCTTCGCCGCTTCTCCACTGCAACTACAAATGACAAAATTTTGTAGCACAAACCCCAACGGATTCATTCTACATTTCATTCCTTTGCCTTTTGTATTACTTGCTTTATTCTGTCTCTTGCCTACTTTAATCATATTAATGCTTATTTTATCATTACTAGATTATTATACTTGCACGTACGTACATATAAATGTATGTATGTATATGTATGTATGTGTGTGACTGAGTTTTATGTTTATTGTTGAGTTCTTCTTTAGATGTTACTATGGTTAGGATTAATATAGCTATTTTACGAATTTGGTTACCTATCATTTTAATTGAGCATTTTATTTCATTTCATTATCAACCTTAGGTAGTGTTTGGTTTAAAAACGAACTTTATGTTTTCGGTTTTTAGTATATGTCAAATACAAGAAGAATTGAGGAATGACAGAGGAAGGAAAGAAAGACGGATGGAAGGACGAAGGGATAAAGAGACGATGAAAGAACGGATTGTTTTACGTGCTTGTGTTATTTTCCATAACACAAAAAAATTTAAAAAAAAATTGTTTTCTACTTTGTATGTTAACTTCGTTTTATAAATTGGTCGTTTTCAATAATATACATGCATCGTATGCATTTTTGTTTGAACGAAAATCCAAAACTAAAAATAACAAACCAAACATTGTGGCGAAATGTTTTCATTTTTATTTCACATTATAAGAGATGTATCGCTAACTGTTAAAATAAAATACATCATTGTTCTCCTCCTTGAATAAAGGATCGTCCATTTTATCTCAAAAAAAATTCATAAATTAATTTCTAATGCTACCATATAGCTTTGTAAATAGGGTACCGCTGTTATTTAATTTATTCAATAGCTATCATGTTATTTTTCATAGGTTATTTTAATAATGCTACAGCGTAGTACCAATTTTGAATTTGTTGAAACAATGAAATAATAAAGAACTTGTATTTAAATTTTACAGCACAATAGTCGATCTTAGCTGGTGACTGGTGACGGCATTTTATGGTTAAATGATATGACTCGATAGCATTTTGTAGTTGTATATTTCGTTTTATATCATTCTATCATATAAAATGGTACTGCAGTGTGTATTTTTTTACTGTTGTCATTTTTGCAATAACTGATGATTATTGAGCAATATAACATGAGAAACGATGTAGCGATGTGCGAGAAAATCATGCAGCACGATAGTAGGGCGCAGAAAGCAGAGGCATGTTTTGTTTATACAAGCACAGGGAGAAGTCGCAGAACGATGGTAAAGACAACGTGGAAGTTCGACAACATGCGGTACAATGGCATAAAAAACAATGGTTTGGACTGCAGCACACACGACCACCGATGTATTTTTATGACTAAATTTTAAAGGTGCTTTCCTATCAGCCAAAATAAGAAAGACCAAAATGAATTGCATAGTTTTCTACAATCTAATCAATGAAAGCCAAGTAGATGATTGCTTCTCGCCTCAAAAACTAATTAGCAAAGGAACACTAACCCACAAAACGATATTACATTTCACAAGAACATACAAATACTGACAAAGATAATATGCTGAATCACAGGGCTAATGACCTTTCATGCACTATGTCCTCCAAACCCGAGAATAACACCATCCACTTCTGAAGAAACTTATAAGCTGAA
Source organism: Allium cepa (assembly GCA_030765085.1). Classification (NCBI taxonomy): domain Eukaryota; kingdom Viridiplantae; phylum Streptophyta; class Magnoliopsida; order Asparagales; family Amaryllidaceae; genus Allium; species Allium cepa. The sequence goes on from CM060932.1 coordinate 271,168,796, forward strand.
GGTCATTTCCATGCTTCCTCATGTCGCAGTCGTATACAGATGCTGTTAAGGGATAGCCTTGCCTTTGCAGCTAGTATCTTTTCGCATACCGTAATCCTTACCCCACAAATCCACGTCCTTCATAATTGATCCGTATACATTGATATTTAAAAGAGTGCTAACGTAGAATGTGAATTCAATACGTAACATAACAAAAAATTATCAAAATGTAGACCATTATTTTGATAAAACCATAACAAATATTTTCATGGATACCTGCATCCCCATATCCATCGCTCTGAATTTCAGATTTTTTTTGAATTTTCGTATGAAGGAATTTGGATTTTCAGGTCATTCGCAGCTCTAACTGCATCTAGATCTGTATCCTTCCTTGTATTCAGGCTACATAAGAATTCTGATGGCAGGTACCCAATAAAAATATTGTAAACAGTGAAAGAATAAATGCCTTCGACATAAACAATTACACATGTAAGATTATCGTATGTAACAATAGATAGAGACACGAGAAGAATGACCATTTGTTACATTCACTCATTATGCTGGTCTTTTTACACTTGAACGTAAAAGGAAAATTAAATGACGGTATCCTTTACACATGAGCTATGCAATAATTTATCACCTTTGTTTTCCAACACTGATACAACGGACAGCACGTATTGGATGCATTCCAATGAAGTAGAAGCTTTCTACCATGATTTTGCTACTAACAATGGTTTATGTATTTGCATTGTCGGCATCTAATATACCGTACGTTTTTAACAGGAGCAAGAAAACAGAAAGAAAATTTGTTACACACAAAATATAAATTCATGCAACACTCTATGAAAGGCAGGATGAGGTTATATCCAGCTCTCAAAAATCATATGCATTTGAAATATGGAGAACTGGAAACTTATAAAAATGAATATTTAACATCCACCTTATGAAGGCAGGTAAATTATTGGTGACTCGGAAATTTATATCTGTGCATTGCAAAATAAAGGAAATAGTGACTTATTTAAAATGTAGCCCACTAAATGAAATGATTCAAGGCTCCCAGTAATGAACAGTAGAATATAGTGTCAATTTGCTACAAAGCAGTTGAAATATACATGAATAGATAGAAAATAACAGGTTTATCGCAAAAGGGTGATCACTAGCAAATTCAAGGTTAAAAATACTTTATAGCATATAAAAGCACAATAAATTTTTTTTCAAAATGACTGAACTGGAAGGAGCAAATTTTACGGAAACATCCCTCCTGTTAAAAGAAAAATATCACATGTAGAAATCTCAAGCAAAAAATGAGTTTGTAGCTCAACAAGCGATCCCAATTTTCTACAAAATCTATACAGAATATGTACCATTTCATGTGCTCAAAATTTGAACATTTGAATTGGATGCTATGATGATGGCAATACCATTATAGAGAGCATAAAGGAGCGTGCCTTATGATATGAACAAAAAGAAGATATGTGCATATAGATTATAGATTCATCCATCAAATTTATAAATAGGAACATAAGGTCACTAACTAACCATGTTTTCTTTGCAAACCATAATATCAAACTGGTATAGAAGGTTCAGGGATAAAAATTAATACGTTTGAGCTCCAGGGTATAGGACGGTTCATGCAAAGTCGATGTTATTTTTTCATTTTAAAAAACATTCCAGAAAAGAAAATTTAGGTTAAAAATAAGGCATCGCTCAATTTAGATAAATAACCTGCAAAATTCCAGATCTTAAGTCGACTCCAAACCAATACTCACAAAATCTGCTCACCAATTCCCAACAAATAATCTGACATTTAGGATATTTGCAAAATAACAATCAGTAGGGTGTATATTTGTTTTGTGTGCGTGCGCGCGCATGCATATTTGATACACGTATATTTGATTCGCATGTATACATATATTTGATATGTATGTATACAAGGACATGTATATATGGATATGTATGTACACACACAGCGATATATATGACGGAGATGTAAATGTATGCATACGTACCACACACAAGTGTGTGTAGAAAGAGAAATGGGATCCAAAGCCCACTATTTAATACAGCCCCCTTCCATCTTCTGCATAAAAAAAGAAGGAACTAAACAAAATTTTGAAGATATACACTTGATATTGAAATCACTGCCACAATTTAGGATCGTTTTACAACTTCTAACCCTTTCAAAATTTGATTCAACGGTTAAAATATATATTTGACTCCTATTGATTTATGACTTTGAAGAAATTTCAAAATGGCAAGGTAGCGTTTGTGCGCGTGCAGGTATCTCCAACCAGTGAAGAAACCTTTAGAAGCGAAAATAGAATTCTTTTGGCATCAAGACTAACATAAGCTATTAAGGTTAAAACAAAAAGGGATTACAGATGTCCAACCAATCTGAAAAAACAGTTTATTAGCAATATGCCTCAACATGTCGGTTAGGAAAAAAACAGAAATTAAGGGCATTGATTAACCAGTGAAGCCTAACACCAAGAGACTTCTTGGTCCTCGATCCAAAAAACAAAACCAAAACAATAATAATAACAACCCTAGAACTTCTTTAAAGAAATTAGCCTGCACTGAAAAATGAAAGCATGTATAACCCATTTAGAATGTTGCATACAAAATACATTCTCATTTTTAAAGCCAAGTTGGATATTTCTTTGCCTGCCAAAAAAGATTGTTATTATTGAACAAATAGCAATCCTAAATAAGTTGGAATACAATACCGCATAACTTATGGTAATATTTGGAACAGAAAAAACAGCAGCATCAAAACCATCAAAAGCAAGCTTTTATCAATCATACACAGCTAAAGCAGAAAGTACAAAGCTTTATAGCAATGAAATAAACTCTGCATTAAAAATAGTTTATGAAAACACCAGATACAACAGTGTTCAAAGACTTAAAATAGAAGTTTCAAAGACCATATCGCTGAAAAAACGCACAGCTTTTGCTTTAGCTTGTAATTATAAAACTGGTAAAAACACCGTTTGCAATTTTTGAAGCAGGCCCAGAAGAAACCATCTAGAAAAGATCTGCAAGATGAATAAGTGAAAGCTGTTTTTCAGAAAACGAATTTTTAAATATGATATATGAAAATAATAAAAGTGTTTGTTAGCTTCAACATACAATGCCTATGCAAACATATTTGGAAGCTTGGTTTAAGAAAATAATCGTTGATGACAAAATATATACATGGGCGCAACTTTTTTATTAAATTGGCATGTTCACAACGGTATAAGACGTCAATTTTTTTTGAAGCAGACAATGAATCAAAACCTAAAAATAACAAAGTCATCGGATGCCAATACATTTTGCATCAAATTTACAATTAATCAGTAAAGGTTCAGCCATTTCCGCTGATAATGGTTCAAATTTTATTTATAGTAAAGGTACCGTCAATGAGTAAAGGTTTAAAACATTTGCACCAACAAATGGTTCCCAATTTCGCAGCTAATTGATTTGAATCCATGCAAGAGTTAACCAAGAACCTTGCAGATATTTTATCTCACATTGTCACCAATAAAGGTACACATGTTTATTTTATTGTATAAGCAAACGTACGATCAAACCAAGAACCATGCAATAATCACTATAGACATATACAAGAGCTGTGTTACTTTTAAATCAACTGTCAGGAGACATGTATCATAGCTATTAGCTAGGTAAAAGTAAAGAAATAACATAATACAAGTGAACAACTTTGTTACAATCCTGATTACACAAAAGCATGAAAAAAAACAGCTAACTATACGAGTATGTGAAAGTTGTTATACTATACAAAAGAAATATGGAACAATTTCTATGCGTGAATGACCCATTAAAAAAAGTTCCCATGCCATTTTAGTACCACATCCAACTGAAAAAGTCACTAAACATCAGTTTTCTAATGTGGACATAACTTGAACTACAAACAATAATACAATATTGTTGGTTACCTTGAATCCCAAGTTTAAAGGATCTACTAAAAACACAGTAACCATGAAAGAAAACTTCATGGTTGAAAGTAATCCTAAGATAATATTCTATAAATCACTCAGGTGAATGGAAATGAATAAAAGCTTGTGCAAGGTAGTGTCTGACTGTAAACTTTGTGACATTCTATTTATGAAGAAGCCATGATTTACTTCAATACAAACTGTTTTACAAAAAAAAACCTATACATATTCAAGCATTTGTGTAATAGGCTACACATAAAATTTATGGCAGCTTCTTCGGTTTAGTTCACTTAGTCGGAAACATGGGTTATATGGAGCGAATTAAATTGAATGCTATATCTGGCCTACATCATTGTTAGGTTTCAAGTCATATGGAAAGTCAAGCTTCATCAACCTAAAGAATCAAAATCAGCTGAAGGCATACGTGAAATAACATGATATGATATTGTACCAAGAAATTATGTACCAATAGGCATGCACCAAACAGTAAGCAAGCGAGTTTAAATAGACCAAAAGAAGAAACTACCCTAAAAAAGTTAGCTGAGTTATCATTTAAGCGTGGACCGTTTCAAAATCTAGAGTTTTCAATCTTTCATACGCTATATATTCACTTCAGTTGTACTCATCCAAATTCTGTCTAACAAAGCAGGCATGGCAAAACATATGGGATTAAACAACAAACCAAGCATTTTACCTAACGCCGTCCCATATAAGGTGGGCCACCTGCCCCGAAACCCTGCCCTCTTCCAGCTCCATATCCCCCTTGCATTCCTGGCCCACCCAAAATATTCGTCAGTCCACCCACTCCTTGACTTGCTAATAATGCTGTCAAAGCTGCTGGATTCAATGCTGGATTCAGCGGCTGGTTATATCCATATCCACTCCCTGAAGCTGCCATCATGTGTCCTACTGCCCCACCAAAATTTGAGTGTGTTGCACTTTGCTGAAACCCAGGCTTATGATTCTTCTGCCCATCCACTGCCTTTTGGCAATGCAAAGTCTGTCCTTCAAAGTTCTTATGTGGCTCTTCCAATGCCTTCTTAGCGCTCTCCACAGTCTTATACACAAACAAACAAAACCCGCGTGGCTTACCAGTAGCTTTATCCAAACCTAAAGGCCCTTCTTCAATCTCCCCAAACTTTCCAAAAAATTCAACCAACTTCTTCACATCTGTATCTGCCCCCACATTGCTCACAAATATCTTCCTCTGGGTATATTCGGAGGCTACAGGAGCAGCAACAGATGCAGCAGCAACACTGCTGGGTCCCACGGGTCCCAAAGACGCCAGCTGGCAAGATGCGGGTCGATTTCCAATCTTCTTCTGAGGTTCCTTCAGCGCATTCTGCGCACCTTTTCGAGTCTTGAAAAGGATGAAAGCATAACCTTTGGACTTTCCGGTTGCTTTATCTATTACTGCCTTGCATTCCTCAATTTCTCCGTACTGAGAGAATAAGTTGGTTAACGTGTCCGCGGTCGTATCCCATGAGAGTCCGTGCACAAAGATCTTACGTGCTGCGGGATCCACGTCTGCCATTTCATGAATCTTCTTGAGCAATTTGGTTTCAGATGAGGCAGCTGATGATAGGATGTTGATGAGTTGCTCCTTCTGAAATAAATCTAAAATCTTCCTTAGGGATTCTGGATCTGAATCTATGGTATCTTCCTCATCTTTGGAAGAATCTTTTGAATTAGGTTTTTTTAGGTTTTGAGGGTTTTGCTCATCTCCGTCTTCTTCTTCCTCTTCAGATCCTTCTTCTTCTTCGTCGACTTCTTCTTCTTCTTGTGCTTCTTCGTCGTTTTCACCATCATTTTCAATCATGGGTTCGGGTACCACCACGGGTTCAGGTTGAGGTTCGGGTTTGGATTGAGATTGGGGCTCGGTTTTTTTTGCAGGTAGAGATTGAGAAGAGGGAGTGGAGGTTTGAGAAAGCTTACGTTTTCCGGCCATGGCGAAAGAAGGATTAAGAAAGATGAGAAATCTTTTGACGGCTAGGGTTTGAAGAGTGAGAGGATGAAATAACACAGGGCAGGAGCTTCACACATTTATACGTGTGGTACAGATTTCATAATGGTTGTTTAATATCCCCAAATTTGCAGTTAAGTATAGCTAGTGGTGTATTTTGTGGTAATTTCAATTGTAATGGGTAATGGTAAATTTTCCATTACGGTATCATTACATTATTCCAAAACCAACGATAAAGATGATTCACCGATACACATAATACATGTATATTCATGTAATATATTAGGTTACATGCAACTTGAAGCAAGCAAATAATTCGATTTAATTTAAGAATTTCGCTCAAATGATGTTGGATGCATTTATTTTTTTTCTTATTAATGTCTTTTATTAAATGATACGACAAAATGTATGCTAAGACATCATTACAATATAAAAATATATCATGTTTTTCAACTTTTTAGACAAACGTTAATTTATCATTACTACCGTAACGGTTACCAGTTTATCAGTATAACAACAAATCGATAACGGTAATGGTGGACAATTTTAGCATATTAGTAAAAATGGTACGATGACGGTAACTGCAAAATTGTAATGGTAACCGTTACTATAACAACCATAATTGATTGCATTTTGTTTCGTTCGTATCGTTTGCTAAGTAGCTCAATAAGATACCGAATGAATTTCATTGCATTGTCAAAAGTCATAGATATTTCAATTTTTTGAATTTACCGTTATTGATGTAACATTACATGTTTATCAATGTACTTACCTTTTATATGGATTTCAGATTTATTAAAAGAAACTATTATTGAGAGAGTTGAAGAATTCATGAATTGAGTTATAATTTGTATTAATGATTGATGATTCAAAAATACATGATTGATATTTATATCTGGATTGCTTGGGGTCCAAGTAATTATATAGTATACGATATCGTAATAAGGAAGATCACTAACACCGAAATATTCTCAACATATTTTTTTACGTACATAATATTCTACCGAAATATTCTCAACATATTTTTTTACGTATATAATATTCTCTTATCATCCCCTTAAATTCATGATGCGGCGACCATAACATCAAAAGTTTGCCAACCAAAAATATAAAGCGAGAAATTGAATGCGACTTAGTGAAGATGTCTGCAATTCGTACGGAAGAGAATGCGAAAGGCAACGTAATGATGCCTTTCTCAAGATGATGACGTGTAATATATTAGTCGGTCTCAATACACTTTGTTCTTTCATGAAATTCAAGTTGTGAGAAATCTAAATGTTACATTTATTATCACAATACATAGAAGTATAACTAGAAAGAGAAACCCTCGTATCATAAAGTAGTCAACGTAACCAAACAATCTTTTGGTAGTAGATGTCATAGCACAGCATTCTACTTCAGTTGAAGACTGAGAAACAACATATTGTTTCTTGTTTTCCATGATATAAGGGAATCACCTAGAAAGATCTGAAAACCAATAATTGACTTGTGATATGTGGGACTCATGTCTTAATCAGCATTAAAGTAGGCATACAACTCCAAGGAGGAGGTGGATGAGAATAAAAGGCTATGAAAAATATACCTCGAATATACCTCAAAATACGAATAACAGTTGCCCAATTAACTGCAGTTGAAGATGCTACAAACCGACTAACAACATGAAAACATATGATGCATCTAAACGAGTAATAGTAAGATAAACCAAGATTCGAACAGTAGTACGGTATGACGTAGAACCTGATAGTGGTATACTATCTAAAGGAGTGTTGTAACACCTCATAATTTGGATACATAATTAGTTAAAGAATTAATTATGTGGATAAAGGTTTAAATGGCCTGATTATGAAATTAAATAATATAATAAGTACACGGTTGTCTATTTACTTATCAAAGACTATTTAACAAAGCTTAACCTGAATGAATTAGATAAGGAATGGTGAATGGTAGGCCAACAGACCGTAAAAGGGGAATAATGTATTTGCAAATCCTCATTAGTCACATTCAATTAATTCCTCACTCAAATTTAAAATAAAAAGGCTGAGCTCTTTAATGATGATTGCGGGCTAAGGGAAAAGAACATTTAAAGGTAAGGGAACTAGAGATTTCATTAACTAAAAAATCTTGGTGAGTAGTGTATTCTCTAATTCTTTTTTGTTTCATAAATTACTTGCAACAATTTTTATGATGAATATTTCTAATCCTCTTAGTAATCCAAATGCTCTGAAATTTAATATGATGTTGAGAATGGTTTTTTAAAGATGCGTATTGATCTATAGAATTTTTATCATAAGTAAATAAATTGCAATGAATTAATTAAGTGCCATATAACATTAAAAATGGATAGAAATAAGGAGTTTGAGTAATTGCACAGAAAACATAGAAAATAGATAGAAATAAGGAGTTTGAGTAATTGCACAGAAAACATAGAAAATTGATAGAAATAAGGAGTTTGAGTAATTGCGTAGAAACAAATTGTGACTATTGTTTTCAAGATTTTTATGAAAATAAATCAAGTAATTTCCGCAATAAACTAAGCTTGGCTGAAAGGTTATACTAAAGAGTCGGAAAGCAAATAATTATGACCAGAATGAAATTTAACTAAATAAAGTGTTAAATAAGTGGCCAACTAACTAAATCTACAAATTATGTTGAATGTGTTAGCAAAGTACTATATAACGGTCAGAAAGGATTCAAACGAATAGGAGTCGACACATATAAAGTAAGTATCAAACATGTAGAAAGCGGATCCTAAAATGTGCCGAACCGAGGGTAAGAAACCGAAATTTAAGTAACATGACTCATGTAAGAAAGCTACGAGGGCTCACTTTAGTTGATTGACCAGAGGAGCACTCAAAGGTCGAAGGCGAACCGAGGGTATGATAGGGGTTAAAGAAGGAGCTATGGAAAGAGAAAGAGATTTCGAAAATTAAATACTTAACTTCATAAGTCACCAAAGATAAAACTAAAGAAGGCTTCCCCAAACGAGACCGATGGTAGCAATCACCAAAAGTAGTCAGCTATTTGTAAGTTTTTAAAACCATAACTATAACTTCTGGAAGTGGAAACACGCATGAAAGCACAAGATGGACGAAACTAATACTTAGAACACCAGTGAAAATGTGATAACATTGCTAAATGAATAGCTAAGTAAAACCTAATAGCAAATGGTTAGGCAGTGAGTTCGGTAGATGACAGAAGGCCTAAAGTGGGGTTGAGAGACTTGCATAACCCTAACATGGCAATCGAGAATGAAGCAGGCATATGGCCTGGTATGGCAACCAAAACACAAAAGTGTAGGTATAAGGCCCGATGTGTTAATCGAGATGTAAAAGTGCGGTGTAAGGCCTGAAGCGCCAACTATCCGAACATGAAAGCAATTGATGTAAGGCTTAGAGTGGTAACCAATGGAACAGTGTAATATATGAGGCCAAGTGTAGAAGTCGAGAAATCGAGAAAAATGCAGACGTAAGGCCTAAAGCGGCAACCAAAATACGACCACGTTGGTGTAAACCACAAAGTGGTATTTGGAAAACAAAAGCGAAGTAGGCGTGAGACTTGTGACTGTCGAAATACGACGGCAAGGGGGTATAGCCTAAATGGAAATCGAACCTGATGATGATTTTAGTATAATTAAAGAAGTTATGAAGTCAAAAGGCATTAGCAGCAGGTGAATGACTGTTGAAACTCTTCACCTCTGTAAGAAGGTGTAAGGCCTATCTGGGAGGCTAGATTAGAGTGTTTTGGGTTTTGAAAAGTAAAGAGTGGTTATGAAATGGTATAGCGAGGCATGTTTTCAGTTTCAAACTAATAGCTTGAATAGAACCCATTAGAGGAAGATATTAACCTATGCTTATGTTTTAGAAGCGTTAAATAAATATTTTTATGTAATAAAGGGAAACTTGTTTCGTGCTTCAACAACATGGTCTCACTATATTTTAAGTTTAGAGTATTATATTGCGCATACCTGTAGGACCGATTTCACCCTAGAGGAGGGTGAATAGGGCGATAATATTAATTATAAAAATTTAATGCGGAAGTTTATAAAATATTTTCAACACGGATCTTAGCAGAATAATAGCAGCACGAATAATAGCAGAATAGTAAGTGCAGAAAATAGAACACATAAATTTACCCAGCTTCGGAAAAACGCTGCCTACATGCTGCCTTCAATGTTTCTACTACAAATTAAGTAGTCAGACGCTTACACACGTAAACTCGCGACACCCGCTATCGACTAACCCAACTCTACACTCAAAACCCTACCACAACTCAGCCGCCGAGTTGCGAATTCTCGAACTACACCACCACAGTTCGTACCCTAGTCATACGACTAGAAAATACACAAGTTTAAAAAGAAAAATACAATTTAAAGCACAATAAAACAGTTAGAAACCCTATTTTAAATATTAAAGCCCAAATAAAAAACACCGACCTAAGTTAAAAGTAGCCCCTTGTTCATTTTGTAATATAGGCCGGTATCCTTTTCTTGAAAGATAATGTCTGCTTCATTTTTGCTCGTTTGTCTTCGTTCGTTCCTCTTTCCACAACTTTTAGGGTTTTTGTAAAATTGAAGTCTCCGCTTGAATTAACTACTGATGCATCGAATTCTTTCTTCTATCAGTGATTGCTTTCGGCTACTTCAATTCGGTCGAGTTTGAATTAAAATTGGTATGTTATTTTGCTTTTCTGGTTGATATGCTTGAACTCGATCGATGATTCGAGTTGTTGATATAAAGTTTGATTTACTGTTGCTTGAACTCGAATGCCAATTTAGACCGATGATGATTGGGTTATATAGGGTTTAATGCCCTACATTTTCATTTGTATATTTTATACGAATTCGTCAATTAATTTAGCTTTGGCCATTGATCCTCTTTTGGATGCTTGAGATTATTACTGACTCGTTCCAATTCGTATATTTTGTTTCTTGATTAACACGGCTTTGATTTCTAACTTCCTTGGCCACCACGACCTTCTTACGCTGGTTTCGTGAATTTTTAATCACTTCGGTTTTGCACTTCTGGCATTTGAACTTGAATTTATGTTGACTTCGGCATTTAACTGTCTTTGTTCAAAAACTGCTACTTTGATTTTCTGTTGCACTTTGTATCACTTCTTTGAAATTTCTGACTTCAGTCATTTTTGAAAATTCCTCTTGATCGATCACCTTGTTTGTTATTTACGGTTTGATCTCACTTGTATATCATGACTTCCATAATGCTGTGTTTTCGTTGGACATATTCATGTACATATTTATGTTATATGTCACAGTTTAGAGTCTTTACTGTTGCGTAGGTAGTAGCTTGAAGTTGTACCGAGTCTTCTGGTTTGTATGTGACACTTCACTGCTGTGTGCATTTGCTGGTCTAAGTTGTAGCCCGAGCTCTGTCTTCACTACAACAATATGTATGTTATGTGCTCGTTGTATATATGCACTGTGTTTATACATGTGTGATTATACATGTATATATGTATGTTGTATATATTGGCTGCTGTACACTGGTTATCTTTACCTCATTGTATGTTTCCTTGGGTCAGGTTCCAATGTACATGTATGTTGCTTGAAGTTTGAAAGAATTTGTATTGCCTGCATATCCCTGTCTACTTCATGTGGCTTTGCATATTTGTACATGTCTTCGATTATGGTGTATGCACTGAGTCATGTGCTTATGCATTGAGTCATGTTGATGATGAGGCTTTGTTCATTTTATTCATATTACCGCTTTCACTTGTGTACTAGTCTGGTTCATATTGCTGGTGCAGCCTTTTGTCTCATTGATGCATTGCATTTTTCCTTGTCTTCGAGTATGTGCTGTTGAGGTCTGATAACTTCTTGGTTGTTGCATTCATGACGAATTTGTGGCCTTGGTTTCACTCGAGAATTATTTTATTTTTGAATTGCACATGTGTCGAATCCAGCTTAAAGCTCGGGTTTGACCTTGTGCTGATATCGTGACTTTATTTTTATTGCACCTGAGTTGAACCCGGCTTTTGATTTGGGTTTGACCTTGTGCTCACATGTCTCTATAATTTTATCAAGTGTATATCAGTGTGCACAGCCTTGTGGCATGTACAGTGATACACTGTGCATGTCACAAGTTGTTCATGTTTGATGAATTCAAAATTAAATGATGAAAAACAACCCAAATAACTGAGGCAAATAATATTTTCAAAATTGCGTTTTATTTTATACTGCAAAAATATTTTATTTTCAATTTTACCGTGCCAGTGTATATTTTTGCAGATTGCTCAGATGCTACATTCAAGTTGAAGATTAAATACGAGTGAATAAGCGATATGTAGTGAGGACAATTATGTAAATTGAAATGTGATGTAATCAAAATTGTGTATATATAGTGAGAGCTTAAATTTGTACTATTCAAAATTATAATAAATATCTGTTTGAATAAAATATCTATTTGAATTTAAATTCTGTGTTATTTATTTTATTCAACAAATATTTATTTAATCTGTGAATAATAAAATAGTACATTAACAAATACATTTAAATGAATATATATATATATATATATGTATGTATGTTTACTATCATCAAACAAAAATCATATACTCGCATATTCAACAATCTCCCCTTTTGATGATAACAAACATATATTTAAGATTTTGAATTTATTAAATGTATTTGATTATTCAATTTGCTCCCCTTATTTGAATTCTTCCTCTTTACACAAAACTTCCCCTTCAATATGCATGAAAATAAATATTCAAATGAGCCTAGATGTAAAATAGAAAATATTTGACCTTTATTTGCCAAAATCTTAACTTTTCTCTCCCCCTTTCGTTATCAGCAAAAGAGTAATAGTGTTAGAAAAATAGAGATAAAGTGATAGACATCAATATAATATAAAAACTCAATCGAATATAAATATTAAATTTCAATAAAAAATCAAACAAAAATCATAAATATTCTATTAAGTGCATATTCCACTTTAGAATGATAGGGATAATGTCATCATATAAAACCATATAGTTGTATCTATTTGTGGTATATTTATTTCAGAAATTTGACTATTTACTAACCATGCATAACCGTTAGGACTTTTAAATGAGATTAGTAGTATTCCAAATTAAAAAAAATGAATTCAAGTATCTTCTAACCAGCATAAACGTGAGGACTTTTAAATGGGATTAGAATCAACTTGTCTATTAAATCAATAAATTTTGATATGTGTTCCATACATGCATAACCGTGAGGACTTTTAAATGAGCATGGAAGCACATAATCAAAAATTCCAAGTAATTCACCCATGCATAACCGTGAGGACTTTTAAATGCGAGTGAATACCTTGGACTTATTTATTACTAAAATATAATAAATTGAAAGCGCATAATTTCCCATTTAAATACCACATATTTACATACCATATTGGATTATGATGAGTGATGGTCGATAGAAATATGATAGAAATAGAAATGGTCATGAAATATCTACCTACAAAATGTTTTTATAACTCTTGTTTAAATTTCTAAAGAAATTTACTAATTATACTGTCTCAAGTTATAACACATGATTAATATCAACATTCATCGCTTTTTCAATCACTATTTATCTTTTAGATAATCAGTAGGGAGTCAGATTAGTTAACGTAGTCATTTAAGATCAAATCCAAAAATAATTATAAAATCAAATTTTCTTAAAATGACTAATCTAAAACAAGGTCAACAAAATGATTTTTTGGAAGGGTTTTTTTTAAGAAAAATTTCTACTATTTGACAATTATTTGAAGTGAAAAATATGTAGATATTTTATTTAAAAAATGATGCAGCTACTGAATGTCTCAACATAAATCACGTTCCACTAGTAATTTTTCTGCCAACTAAATTACCAGTGTAGTCTGCATCTGAATTTTTCTTTCACTCAAGATTATCATTAGTTGGATGTTATATCAGACCGTAATGTTGCAACAAATATCTCAAAATCATTTTTAATAGCTTTTAAATGAAATTGAATTGAAGATGTGCAAATAGTGATCATAATATCAACAGTAAAGTAACCAAATATATATCAAAGAGTAATCATCAATAAAACGCCATTATTAATCCAAGAAAATCTGTATGAAATAGTTCAAAGATAATTGTTCAATATTTTGAATAAGTTAGAATCAAAATCATCATTCATCTCTTTTTAACACAACGGGCTGATTTAAATTCAGATTATGATGTAGATTGTCACATTTAATATATCGTTCAAAATAAATATATCATTACCTGTTTTACCTTTACCGATAATTTTTCTTTGTTGCCCATTATGATTCTGCCACCTTTGTACTAGGATAAGGAACTTTTCTTTGTCGCCCGTTATGTCCCTGGAGCAGCCAGAATCTAAGTAACAATATTGTAGTTCCTTAGTCTACCACCGCACCTACACTATAAAAGATTTTTATGACCTATTTGTTTTTATACGTCCATGGTTGTTAGTGGAAATAGATTTTGAAAAATAATTTTGTGGAGACCCAAAGCTATTTATATATGTTCCTTTTGGCACCTAGATTTGTTTAACTTTGAGGGATTTTATATTTGTGCCTTTTGGAACCCAAATTGGAATTGCTTTCACATTTTTGAATCTATACCAACAAATGTTTTAATTGTGTCCAATTTTTCTACAAATTGTGTGCTCGGATTTTACTTGATTAATTTTGCTTTCAACATGTTCAGAATGATTATACCCAAGTCCTTGTTTAACAGTATTAACAGTTTATTTCCTTAATAGCATATTCAATGATTTTTCACTTTTGGAGAATTTTCCTAAAGTCATTGGCAGTTGTTGGACTTATGTTTTAAGTGATTCATTTTCATTCAATAATTGCGTGCACTTTTTAATAGAATTTTCTCTCCTAGTATTTTCACTCTCTTTCAAAATCATAATTTCATTTTCAAGCAATTTAATTTTAATTTCTGATTTTTTAATCTCTTCTTCGAATGTTGGACACTTATCACACTTAGGGCTCTTAGTTTGTTAGTTTTTAACTAATTGATTAAGCTGTTTATTTGATTCTATCAAACTCTTTGTGATTCAATTTTGGCATATTTTTCCCTAAGTCTTTCAAAACAGCCATTTACTTCGTGGAAACATTTAAGTAATTCTGAGTGAGTGAGTTTTGATACCTCGTTTGGCTCGTCATCGTCGCTATCAGCTATATCACCTCGAAGGCGCATATTTGCTTTCTCACTCTCACTGCTAGTACTTTTATAGTCATTATCAGTTTTATTCCACATGGCTGCAAAACATCTCCTTTTTAATTTCTTTTCTAGAACGTGTTGATTCTGAGGACAATTGGGTTTGATATGTCCGGGTTTGTTGCACTTGTGATAGATGATCTCCTATTCTTCTGGGTTGTCTAGTGCTTTGAATGTTCTGCTTATCAATTTTTGATTTAGAGCTGGATTTCTGTATTACGGTTCCACTTTTTGAATCTCTTCATTAGTAATGCCAACTCAGCTACTCCATCATCATTATCATCACTACATTCTTTTTCAAATCCTGCTAAGCACGTATCTTTAATTTCTGATTTGATTATGGGGGATCTCTCATGGTTGTTGACTTTTGCACCATATATTGCATCAAAAGTACTCTAGATATCCTGTGCACTTTCATAATGAGAGATAAAGTTAAAATTATCTTGATTAATATTAGAATATATTATATGCATAACAAGAGCATTAATGGAAGTGTTTTTCTCATTTATTATATCACACCAATTTTCAATAATATTCCAACATTTAAAATTAACACATTTTAAATAAATTTCCATTTTTAATTTCCAATTCAAAAAATCTATTCCATCAAAAGTAGAAGGAATAATACTGGACCGACCCTCAGCAAAAGCATTATTAAAAGAAGTCATTTTAAAAATTCAAATTTGTAAAACAAAAATTGGTTTTTGAAAAAAATCAAATTCTTAAAACAAAATTGACTTTTGAACCTGGCTCTGATACCACTTGTAGGATCGATTTCACCATAGAGGGGGAATGAATAGGGTGATACTATTAATTATAAAAATTTAATGTGGAAGTTTATAAAATATTTTGAACACAGATCTCAGTAGAATAATAACAGCATAGATAATAGCATAATAGTAAATGCAGAAAATAGAACACACAGATTTACCCAGCTTCGGCAAAACCCTGCTTACGTGCTGCCCTCAAAGTTTCTACTAGAAATTAAGTAGTCAGACGCTTGCACACGTAAACTCGCGATACCCGCTATCGACCAACCTAACTCTACGCTCAAACCTCTGCCACAATTCAGCCATTGAGTTGCAAATTCTCGAACTACACCACCACAGTTCGTACCCTACTCACACGACTAGAAAATACACAAGTTTAAAAAGAAAAATACAATTTAAAAGACAATAAAACAATTAGAAACCCTATTTTAAATATTAAAGCCCAAATAAAAAACACCGGCCCAAGTTAAAAGTAGCCCCCTTCTTCATTTTGTAATATAGGCCGACACCCTTTTCTTGAAAGATAATGTCTGCTTCCTTTTTGCTCGTTTCTCTATGTTCGTTCCTCTTTCCATAACTTTTAGGCTTTCTGTAAAATTGAAGTCGCTGCTTGAATTAACCGCTGATGCTTCGAATTCTTTCTTCTATCAGTGGTTGCTTTCGGGTACTTCAATTCGATCGAGTTCGAATTGAATTTGGTATGTTATTTTCATTTTTGCTTTTCTGGTTGATGTGCTTGAACTCGATCGTTGACTCGAGTTGTTGATATGAAGTTTGCTTTGTTATTGCTTGAACTCGAATGCCAATTTAGCCGATGATGATTGGGTTATATAAGGTTCAATGCCCTACATTTTTGTTCGTATATTTTATATGAATTCGTCAATTAATTTAGCTTTGGCCATTGATCTTCGTTTGGATGCTTGAGATTATTACTGACTCATTATATTTCGTATATTTTGTTTCTTGATTGAAACAGCTTTGATTTCTGATTTCCTTGGTCACCATGTCTCTGACTTTGATTTGAAACTGTTGTTGACCTGCTTACGCCAGTGTCATGAATTTCCGATCACTTCGGCTTTGTACTTCTGGCATTTGAACTTGAATTTATGTTGACTTTGGCATTTAATTAACTTTGTTAAAAAACCGATACTTTGATTTTCTCTTACACTTTGTATCACTTCTTTGAAATTTCCGACTTCGGTCAATTTCGAAAATTCCTCTTGATCGATCACCTTGTTTGTTGTTTACGGTTTGATCTCACTTGTATATCATGACTTCCATACTGTTGTGTTTTCACTGGACATATTCATGTACATATTTATGTTATATGTCATAGTTTAGAATCTGTACTGTTGCATATGTAGTAGCTTGAAGTTGTACCGAGTCTTCTGGTTTGTATATGACACTTCACTGCTGTCTGCATTTGCTTGTCTAAGTTGTAGCCCGAGCTCTATCTTCACCGCAACCAAATGTATGTTATGTGCTTGTTGTATATATGCATTGTGTATATACATGTGTGATTATACATGTATATATGTATGTTGTATATGTTGGCTGCTATGCATTGGTTTTCTTCGCCTGATTTTACATTTTCTTGGGTCAGGTTCCAATGTACATGTCTGTTGCTTGAAGTCTGAAAGAATTTGTATTGTCTGCATATCCCTGTCTACTTCATATGGCTTTGCATATTTGTACATGTCTTCGATTATGGTGTATGCATTGAGTCAAGTACTAATGCATTGAGTCATGTTGATGATGAGGCTTTGTTCATTTTATTTATATTACCACTTTCACTTGTGTACTAATCTGGTTCATATTGATGGTGCAGCCTTTTGTCTCATTGATGCATTGCATTTTTCCTTGTCTTTGAGTCTGTGCTGTTGAGGTCTGATAGCTTCTTGGTTGTTGCATTCATGATAAATTTGTGCCCTTGGTTTCATTCGAGAATTATTTGCTTTTTGAATTGCACCTATGTTGAATCCAGCTTAAAGCTCGGGTTTGACCTTGTGCTGATATCTTGACTTTATTTTTGTTACACTTGAATTGAACCCGACTTTTGATTTGGGTTTGACCTTGTGCTCACATGTCGCTGTAATTTTATCAAGTGTATATCGGTGTGCATGGTCTTGTGGCATCTACAGTGATACACTGTGCATGTCACAAGTTGTTCGTGTTTGATGAATTCAAAATTAAATGATGACAAACAACCCAAATATCTGATGCAAATAATATTTTCAAAATTACATTTTATTTTATACTACAAAAATATTATATTTTCAATTTTACTGCGCCAATGTATATTTTTGCAGATTACTCAGATGCTGGATTCAAGTTGAAGATTAAATACGTGTGAACGAGCGATATGTAGTGAGGACAATTAATGTGATGTAATCGAAATTGTGTATATATAGTGAGAGCTTAAATTTGTACTATTCAAAATTGTAATAAATATTTGTTTGAATAAAATATATGTTTGAATTTAAATTCTGTGTTATTTATTTTATTTAGCAAATATTTATTTAATATGTGAAAAATAAAATAGTACATTAACAAATACATTTAAATGAATGTATATATATGTTTATTATCATCAAACAAAAATCATATACTCACATATTCAACAATACCAAACTTTTTGTCTAACCCGTGTTTTTACTCTTGGTTTCCCTTTAAAATTATGGGTACCCATTTGTGTAGGCTGAGTTTATAGGTTTAGATCGTTCCTTATGGGGTGAATGAATAAAGGTGCCGAAGAGGAATTATGAGGCTTAGGAGTATTATTTTGTTATTTCGATTCCATTGTAGCAAGCATTATGTCAACATCTTTATATGTTGGGCATAACTATAACACCCCTAATTTTAAATAACATTATTCAGGACATTTAATTAGATAAATTAAATAGAATAATGTAGAGGTTGGAGTGTTAAGGGAATTGAGATTTGAAAACCAAATAAAGTCGTGCCTTAACTAAATTAATTAATGAGAAAGAGGTATGACGTATAAACTTAAGAGAATCAGGCAAGGACTATATGGGAATAGCTGAACCTCATAACCCGTAAAACCCCTTACCACATTCTCATTTTCATTTACATTCCTACAAAAAAAGCATAAACAAAAGAAAAACAAAGCCTGCCATAAGCCTAGGAGAAATGGAGCTCAAAAACCAATCAAAGGCTAAGATTCAAACTAGGACGTAAAATGTAGAACAAATCTCAAGTTCGTTATCCAAACAAGGTGAATAATGATCTAAACCATCTCATATAAGTCATCTTGAATGTTTTAATTTGGGTTTAAGGTAAAACCTATGATTGAACAAATGATGATATGTTTTAATTTAAATGCCATGTTATAATTTGAACAAGGATTTTGTGAAATAATATAGTTCGGTTTTAAGGCTAAAATCGTGCAAAATGATTTCCAAATGCCATGATTTTTGGTTATGCTATATAAAACATTATTTTGGAGAAGGCTTTAACTTTTCATAATATTCTAAGTTGTATATAATTTATTATGAATTTTCGAGTAAAAGAAATGGATATTTCAGGTTTTAATTAATTTAAGGAATTAATTAATTATTTTTGGGTTGAAAATTATATTATAATGGTATTATCGTTTTGGAATTTATGTGAATTTTTGAGATTTTTCGCAAGAGATTTGGATGAGTTTTAGATTTAATTAGAAAGATTAGTATTTAATGGTTAATTAAATACAAGGGATTAGTTAATAATTTTTAATTAAATATTGGAGCATTGAAAATTACATGCGGTAGCAAATTCTGAAAAGAATTTTATAAAGGTTTCGATGTCCAACAGAAAATTTACAACATAAGGGTTAGGTAAAAAGAAATTGCTTTACTTAGTTAAAAATCAGTTTTTATGATAATTGTAGCAACACCACTTGCCTATGAAAGCATTAATGCCTTCGAAAGCATTGATACCTTTGAACGCAAATAATTTCGCTTCCCTTCGAACACTAAGAGGATAGGGGTGTTGCTGTAGTTAACATACACTAGAATAAAGGCAGAAGAGTCCTTCCGCACCAATCAATAGTGTCAAAGGGGTTCCTCTGCATACATACACTTTAATAAGTGTGCACTATCGCGTTGATTGATCCAGCTATCGTGGAAAGAACCTTTCACACTAGTAGATAGTGTCAAATGGATTCCTTCCACTCTTATATGCTCCGCAAGTACATCAATCAATGAAGATGGGAGGGGTGTGTCGCACCAATCAATGGTATCGACATCATACCTTCCGCGCCTTTATACTTGAGTAAGTCCAACAATTACGGAAGGTACCTTCCATACTAGTTGATAGCGTTGAATGAATCCTTCTGCATTCATGTTTAATTATAGAGGTGGAAGAGTTATGCTGCACCCAATCAATGGTGCTGACAGGGTCCTTCCACATGGTTTCAAAAAAGTAATGGAAGGGGCTTTCCGTATTGTTTTAGCAATGATTTTGAAAGGTCCTACCGCTCGAGTAGAGTAGCGAAAGGTTCATAGCACTTGTTTCTAACCAATTAGTTAAATGAAAGGGGATGGAGGGCTTGTCTTCTCCATGATGTAAAAAGGAAGAGTGATGGAGGGTAACTCATCATGTCACAATCTGTCCGCACCAATCAATAGCGTCGAAGGGGTCCCTCCGCATACATGCACTTCAATAAGTGTGTACCAACACATTAATTGATCAAGCTATCATGGAAAGAGCCTTTCGCACTAGTAAATAGTGTCAAAGAGGTTCCTTTCGCTCTTATATGCTCTGCAAGTATGTCAATCAATGAAGATGGGAGGGGTGTGCCACACCAATCAATGGTGTCGACAGTACACCTTCCGCATTTTTATACTTAAGTAAGTCCAACCATTATGGAAGGTACCTTCTACACCGGTTGATAGTGTCGAAAGGGTCATTCTGCATGCATGTTTAATTACAGAGGTGGAAGGGTTGTGCCACACCCAATCAATGGTGTCGACAGGGTCCTTCCGCATGGTTTCAAAGAAGTAGTAGAAAGGGCTTTGCGCATTGCTTTAGCAATGATTTTGAAAGGTACCGTCACTAGAGTAGAGTGGCGAAAGGGGGCATGACTGCTTGTTTCTAACCCATCAATGGAAGGGGATGGAGGGCTTGTTTGCTCCATGAAGTCGAAAGGGAGAGTGATAGAGGCTAACTCATGATGTCACAATGATCCGAAGGATATAGTCGAAAGCCTTAGTTTTCAAATTAGAGAACTCAATCTCATTTTTAAAGTAAACACATGGCAATGTAAAAGAGTTTTGAAATGACATTTAACTTTGAAATGTTAAAGGAAGCTTTCCTTAGTAAATTGGTAGGTTAAGAGTATTAACAGCCTTTCATTAGAAAAATGGATATTCAGAAATAAACCATGGATTTTTATATAATGTGTATCATTTAATCAATTACTATGAATGTTGGTATTATCATATTCACTTTATAACCCATATGGGCCGTTAAAGGGTAGGATGACCAGCTAGGTTGACCCAATAGTGAATGTAAGCTGAATCAAAAGACCATGAAGTTAAAAAGGTTATTAGTTAGCCCATAAAAACTTAATTTGAGGAATGGTATTGGCCGAAGCTAATCAGTCCTTAGCGATTCTATGAAAATTATGTCCGGAATAAGTTACTGAAAGTGATCAATAGGTTCATAGACAACCCATGAAAACTATGATAAGAGATATATTACTGGTAGAAACCAATAGGTTCATAGTGATCCTATAAAAAATGTGATTGGATAATAGTATTGGTAGAAAGCAATAGGTCCATAGTGATCCCATGAAAACTATGATTGGATAATAGTATTGGTGAAAACCAATAGGTTCATAGTGATCCCTAAAAACTATGATAGTGGATACGAAATCCATAATGAGTTGAGCAGGTTATTAGTCAGCGCATGAAAACTAATAGGTTAATAATGATACTAGAAACCATAACTTGAGACAGATTGTCAGGTGAATAGGGATGAGAGATCCAAAGAATATTGCATGTTTTCATTCATCATGATACATTTTATTATGTTATGTCTTAACCTTTATGGATGCAGGTGCATAGTATACGGTTATTGTAAATTAGGTTAGGATACTAGTGAGGGAAAACCCGTTTGGCATAGTCTCATTAGATATTTATATGGTTCGAGATGATAGGTTATTATTCACACCAGAATTTTCGTCTCATTTGAAGTTTATGTTTTCCTCTTAAACTCTTGGGTACTTAATTGATTTTGAGTAGCTTGAGAGTTAATGTTTTCAGGTTCTTCTTTAGACGAATAAACTTCTAGAGACGTGTAGGAGTCACGCTAGCTATTAGGAGTTCTTTATGTTTGATCAACTGTGTAATTGGGTGCAACAGCAAAGTTGTTTAGTGCCTATACTTGACTCTGATCAACCAAGGAGGTATCTTTATATGTCGCTCTTGGCGTATTTTGTAATAAATCGTAATTTCTCTGAACGTGGCATACATATGGGATTATGTAATGAATCTGAAATGCTATTTATAATGAAATGAGAAACTTTTTTTAAATTGAGTTCAAAATTTATCATATTCATGTATTTCTGGTACATCAATATATCTAACATTACCGTATTCGGTTACTGCAAATTAATAATTATGGATGACTACAGCATCCGTAACAGTAAATTTTGGACCTCCAAATAGGGGATGTTGCAAGTTGGTATCAGAGCATATGTTTATGTAAATTTAAAAGAAATTGAACCTAAAATATTTTCAAAACATAACCCAATGAGTCAAAGAATGAGACTAGGCTTTGGGTTAACACTATAGTAACATACTTGCATTTGTTATATATATATATAACGTATTTCCCTTTTCTCTTAAAACGTTCTTCTATATCTTCCTAAGGCTCATATGTAGATATACGAGAAAAGGAAGATATGGAGGCAGGAAATGGAAGAGTAAATCTAGGTGAAGGAAGCACAACAACTAATGGAAATGCTCGACCCAATACTAGGAGGAATTCAGGTCGACAGGCAAATGCTAATCCAAATGCAAATGCCAATGTAGGCGCTGGAACCTAGCAGTAGATATGGGGACGATGTATCAGTTCTTTGTCAATCTGATGCAAGTTGGAGCAACTCTAGGAGTAGCTGGGTAAATGTTGTGAATGTTGGGGGAGCAAATCATATGGCTCCAGTTAGCAATAATTATGCCAAGCCGAGCAGGGATTACACCAGCCTTAGTGGGAAGCCATTTTTAGAAACAAAGGATGTCGTTGAAGTAGAAAACTGGTTATTGCACTGTGAAAGGATTTTCATTGACTTGAGATTAGATGATGAGAAAAAAAGAAGACTTGCTTCGAGACAGTTGTAGGATGCAGCATTGTACTGGTGGAATGGAATTACCGTGGGAGTTCCCAAGGAAGAGTTGACTTGGGTAGAAATTTGAGGGAGAATCGAAGAGAGGTTCATGGCCGAAGTTGCCAAGTCAGTATTGCCGAGAAAGTTCATGGACTTAGTGTAGGGTAAGATGTCGGTGATTGAGTATGCTACGAAGTTTGATGAGTTGTCCGGAGACGGATATGCTATCATTGACACCATCATCAAAAGAAATAAGAAGTTTATTAGAGGTTGAAGCCTGAGAATACTAGGGCAACCATGCCACATCTCCATGATCCAAGTATAGTTGTAGTGGAGATGATAATCCGAAATGAAAAGATACTCTCTACTTTTGGGAAAGAGAAGCATGTTAAAGCCCATGATTCTCAAGGTAAAAAGAGAAAATTCTTTATGAAGAAAGGAGCTCAGAAAGGAGGAGTTGCCAAGAAAGAGAAGGCCGATGTAGTTAGCTACAAGTACAATAAGAAAGGACATTTTACTCATGAATGTCGAGCTGGAAAAGGGAAGAAGGTTGCAGATAAGAAAGGAGTGAAGTGCTTCAATTGTGACCAGATCCGGAATTACAAGACTCGGTGTCCAGAACCACTTAGAGCAGAGAAAGGAAAACTTTTTGCCTTGGAACTATCACCTTCTAGACCAACTGATGCTGAGAAGGGAAAGCCTGTGATGAAAGGTATGCTTTTAATTCATAGTATACCGTTTAGGGTACTATTTAATACTGGTGTATCACATTCATTTTTATCTCAGTGTTCGGTAGATAAGCAGGTTTAGAATACTCATAACTTGTTACTTCCCTAAGGTTTGTGCATTCGATAGGAGGGTATACAACTCTAGGGATGAGATGTGACCAGTTAGAACTTCATTTGTTAGGTTATAAGTTTGTATGCAGTTTATATGTTTTTGATTTTCTAAGCTTGGGAATCATTTTAGGTATGGATTAGCTAGGTAGATGTGACGCTAAGATATTTTGCCAAGATAGGGAAATATCGCTAAGACACCCTAATAGTCATAATCGAATTATATACTTGGTGGAGGATTCAGATTTGAGTGCTTATGCATTGTTGGGGGCCATGGAAGTAGAAGAAGAGTTGAAGCATGTGTTGGTAGAAAAAGAGTTTGCAAATGTATTTAAGCCACTCACAGGACTACCACCGAAGCGAGCTACTGAGTTTCGGGTAGATCTTGTGCCCGGAGCAAAACCTGTAAGTAGATCACCCAGTTGGATAACACCTACTGAGATGAAGGAATTGAAGGTGCAACCAGTGGATTTAGAAGGAAAGAATTTCATTAGACCAAGCAGTTCGCCTTGGGGAGCAGCCGTGGTGTTTGTGAAGAAACCGGATGGGTCGTTAAGGATGTGTATTGGTTATCGTAAGTTGAACAAGAAAACGATCAAGAATAGGTATTCTTTACCGAGAATCGATGATTCATTTGATCAGTTGAGTGGAGCCAGAGTATTTTTCCAATAGAATTTGGTGATAGGTTTCCATCAGCTAAGAGTGGTAGAGGATATTCCGTTGATGGTGTTTCAGACTAGGTATGGTTCATATGAACGGTTAGTGATGTCATACGAATTAACAAATGCGCTAGCTTTCTTCGTGGATTTGATGAACTGAGTTTTCCGAGAGTACTTGGATAGGTTCGTATTGGTATTCATAGACGAGTTCCTAATATAAAGGGCAAAAGTGAGCATGAAGTTCATCTTAGAGTGGTGCTTGAGTTGCCGAGGCAGCATCAACTGAAATCAAAGTTTTCAAAGTGTCATTTCTAGAAGAAAGAAGTTAAGTTTCTTGGTCACGTGGTTTCAGAGAAGGATTTTTCAGTAGATCCAAATAAGATCGAAGCTGTTAACAGCTGGAAGAGACCAGAGATTGTGACCGAGATCAGAAGTTTTCTTGGGCTTGCTGGTTACTACCGGAGGTTTATTAAGGATTTCTTGTGGATAGCAGCACCTTTGGCTGAGCTAACCAGGTAGAACGTAAAGTTTATTTGGTCTGACTAAAGTAAGAAAGCATTCCTTAAGCTAAAGCAGTTATTGACCAATGCATTTATGTTAGTAGTTCTAGACGAGAATCAAGGTTTAGTAGTGTATACCGATGAATAGGGAACCAGATTAGGGGCCGTGTTGATGCAAAGAGGTAAAGTCATTATCTATGCTTCACGATAGTTTTGACTGCATGAAGTGAGATATCCTACTCATGATCTAGAGTTGGCTACAGTGGTCTTCGCATTGAAAGTATGGAGATATTATCTCTAAGGGGAGTAATTTGAGTTATACACAGATCATAAGTCCTTAAGATACTTATTCTCTCAGAAGGAGTTGAATATGAAACCGCAGAGGTGGCTAGAGTTTTTAGCAGCTTATGACTATGGTATAAAGTATACACCTAGAAAGAAAATAAAGTAACAGATGGTCTTAGCAAAAAACATTAAAATGTGTTGTTGGCTATGGTAGCAGAGTGGGAGGACCTAGAGGCTTTGACTGCTTGTAGTGTGCAGTTAAGATTGACTGCTGGTTCTAGTCAAAGAATTACCATGTTATCCTGCTTGGAATTCCGACCAGTTCTGATCAAAAGGATTGCTTCCAAGTAGAAAGAGGGTCCATGGTTGGCTGAGAAAATCAGAAGGCTTAAGATTGGATCGGAGATCGAAGATCTAAAAGATTTTAGCCTTGACCAGAAGGGGTGGTTGAGAAAGAAGGGACGATTGCATGTTTCGAATGTTTGATACTTAAGGAGAGAAGTTCTTAGGGAATGTCATCGATAATAATTTATGATTCATTCTGAGGGAACCAAGATGTATCAGAATATGAAGAGGAGTTTCTACTAGGAAGGTATGAAGAGGGATGTTGGTTTGTTGGTAAAGCAACGTGTAATCAACAAGTAAAGGCCAAACATCAGAAGCCGAGTAGGTTGCTTCAACCTTTGGAGATGCCAGTTTGGAAATGGAATTCGATATCCATGGATTTTATAAACGTATTGCTAAGGTTGAATCAAGGAAATGAAAGTGTATAGGTCGTAGCGGACAGGTTAACCAAGAGTGCCCATTTCATTCCAGTTAAGTCAACCAGGACGACATCTGTTTTGGCTAAATTGTTTATGAAGAATATAGTTATACTACATGGGATTCCTGGTAGTATAGTCAGTGACCAAGATATTTTGTTTTCTAGCGAGTTATGGAAGAGTCTATAGGATGTGTTATGTACCAATTTCAAGGTGAGTATTGCTTATCACCCTTAGACGGATGTGAAGATACAGAGAGTCAACAAGGTACTCGAGGATTTGTTAAGATCTTGTGTGCTAGATTTCGATAGATCATGGGAAGATCACCTACACTTAGTTGAGTTTTTCTACAGTAATAGTTATCATATTAGTATAGGGATGAAGCTAGCATGTTAAGAGCAAGTCGCTAACATGTTGGTTGGAAACTGGAGACAGATTAATCTTAGGTCCAGATCTGGTAAGAGAGGCCATAGAGAAGATTGAGTGAATCCGAGGTAGGATGAAGGAAGCTCAGTCAAGACAAAAGATTTAGGCAGATAAGAGGGTAAGGATCTAGAGTTCTTGGTTGGGGGTAGGATTTTCATTAAAGTATCACCGATTAAGGGTGTGGTATGATTCGAAAAGTCAGGAAACTGTCATCAATATATTGGACTATTCCCAGTTATAAAGAGGATCGAAAAGCTCACATAAAGAGTAGAGTTGCTGAGCAGCTTGGCAAATGTCCATAACGTATTTCATGTGTCTCGTCTTCGTAAGTATGTGCATGATGTAAAGACTACTATCCCTCCGATTGCATTAGAAGACTTAATAGTAGAACCGGATCCAACCTTTGTTAGGAAACCATTTTGGATTGTAACGAGAGATGAGAAGAGGTTAAGAAATAAGACAGTCAAGTGGGTGAAAGTTCAGTGGAGCGACAATGAGAAGGACTGTACTTGGGAAACCGAAGATAGGATTAGGGATACTTATTCCGATATTCTTAAGGGCATGTTCTATATTTACTTTAAATAGATCGTTTGCTAATCAGGTAGGCTAGTATGGTAGTTAGGAGATGTGACAGATGATTTCATAGTCCTTGCTGAATTTCGAGGACGAAATTCTTTAAGGAGGGGAGCATGCAACACCTCTAATTTTAAATAACATTATTCAGGAGAATTAATTAAATTATATAGAAAAATGCAGAGGTAAGAGTGATAATGGAATTGATATTTGGAAACCAATTAAGGTCGCGCCTTTAGTTAAATTAATTAATGAGAAAGAGTTATGACTTAGAAACTTAAGAGAACAAGGCAAGGGCGATATGGGAATAGCCGAACCCCATAACCCCTAAACCCCTTCCTACATTCTCATTTTCATTTACATTCATACAAAAATAAAGATAAGAAAAAAAGAAAAATAAAGTCGGCCATAACCCTAGAAGAAGAGGAGCTAAAAAATCAATTAGAGGCTAAGATTCAAGCAAGGAAGAATAAAGTATAGAACAAATCTCAAGTTCCTTATCTAAATAAGATGAATAGTGATCTAAACCATCTCATATAAGTCATCTTTAATGTTTTAATTCGGGATTGAGGTTAAACCGTATGATTGGAAAAATGATGATGTGTTTTGATTTAAATGCCATATTTTAATTTGAACAATGATTTTGTGGAATAATATTGTTCGGTTTAAAGGCTAAAATCATGCAAAATGATTTGCAAATGCTATGATTTTTGAATATGTTATATAAAACATTATTTTGGATAAGGGTTTAAATTTTCATAATATTCCAAGCCGTGGATAATTTATTATGAATTTTCGAGTAAAATAAATGGATATTTCAAGTTTTGATCGATTTAAGGAATTAATTATTTTCGGATTGAAATATATATACGATAAAGATATTATCATTTTGGAATTTATTTGAATTATTGAGATTTTTCTTTAGAGATTTGAGTGAGTTTTAGAATCAATTAGATAGATTAGTATTTAATGATTAATTAAATACAAAGGGGTTAGTTGATAATTTTTAATCAAATATTGGAGCATTGGAAATTACATGTGGCAGCAAATTCTGAAAAGAATTTTATAAAGGTTTTGTTGTCCAATAGAAAATTTACAACGTAAGGGGTTAGGTAAAAAGAAATTGCTTTACTTGATTAAAAATCAGTTTTTATGATAGTTACAATAACGCCACTTGCCTTTGAAAGCATTGATGCCTTCGAAAGCGTTGATACCTTCAAAAGCATACAATTTCGCTTCCCTTTGAACACTAAGGGGATAGGAGTGTCGCTGTAGTTAACATAAACTAGAATGAAGGCGGAAGGTTTCTTCCGTACCAATCAATAGTGTTAAAGGGGTCCCTTCGCATACATCTACTAGTGCGAAAGGTTCTTTCGAAGGGGTTTCTTCCGCTCTTACATGCTCCGCAAGTAGGTCAATCAATGAAGGAGGGGTGTGCCGCACCAATCAATGGTGTCGACAACATACCTTCCACACCTTTATACTTGAGTAAGTCCAACCATTACGGAAGGTAACTTTCACACTAGTTAATAGTGTCAAAAGGGTCCTTCTACATTCATGTTTAATTGCTGAGATGGAAGGGTTGTGCCGCACCCAATTAACACGACAAGAAAGTATGTTATTAATAATGCCATTCGATAACGCATTATTCTGAAGCGTTGTTATTTAGCGTGGCTATTTACCTTCTTTTTTTGTATTTATTCTCTTCTTCACTCTTACCGCGTAACACTTTGACCCAAAAGAAAATTATCCCTTCAAAAATTTTCGTCTCCCTTTCAAAACAATTATTCAGTTTGTCTTCCTCCCAAAACCAAAATTACACTTATTCAGTTCATCTCCCTCCTAATCCCTCATCCCTCGCCATCTTTGATCCACGGTCCCTGTTCCAGCTCGCTTCTCTCATCACGCTCCAGCCATTCTAAAATATACATATCCTACCCTAAATCATCTGCTCGGATTTCTAGTTATGTTTCCCTCCTAATCGCTCATCGCTCCTCCATTTCATTGATTGCTCCTCTGTTCGTCGGCGATTGCATCTCTCTTTGCCTTCATCTTCGATTGCATTGGTTCACTAACCAAAAATAGATTGCTTCTCTGATCATCGGCGCCTGTATTGAAATCCACTACCATCGTCGTGCTTCGTTCACCGTCGCGTGAATCTCTGCACCTGAGTTTCGAGTTTTTCCGTCCTATTCGTCTCACTACCTACTATCGCCTGTCAATATTGGTAGCCTAGTTTATGTTAATGACTGATGTTAGTTTACTTGAAATTATGTTAGTTTACTATCATTGATGTTTGCTTGCGGACTAGCTTGTTGATGTTAGTTTATGGACTAGCTTACTGATTACTAATGTATATAGGGAAGGATTTGCTACACTTAATCTGGCTCTAATGATTTTTCAAGCTACAAAATTCAAAATTTCGAAAATTTGTATGTTCATTTTTACATATCTCAAGGTCATCTAATTTTTTTATTTGATTAGTTTGAAAAATCTTGACATATTCATAATAACATTTCTGAGGGTTGGTACTGTCTAAACATTTTGAAAGCATGCAATTATTTCATAAGAATATTGGAGTAATTTTCCATCTAAATAGCACTTTAGATATGGATTTTGCGGTATACATTAATTCTCAATTTTATTAATGATCAGATATGTCATCACAAAAATCAAAAGATCCTATGAAGGAAGAAACATCATTGTCCAATCTTCCTATGGATATTGCGAAAATGATTTTATCCAGGCTTCCATTTTCAAGCTATATATGTTTCACAATCTGCTTAAACTGGAAGCATATAACTCCACTTTTCTACCATACAAATATGGATACTCTCCTTCCGCTATACCAAAAGACTATAGGTAGTGGTATATAACCTACTCTGAAGTCTTGTTTTTACTAATTTGCAGGACAATGAGTACGAGCACTTGAATGAGCCACTTCATATTTTGATTAAGGCAGAGCTCTCTATTGACATCATAGATGCCTGCTTAATGCAAGGTTCTGAGATACTTGCAGATCTACTCAGACCAACGGCATGCACATTCTCTTCTATTTTCAACTTCTGTAATGGCCTTAAATTTTATCAAGTGTGAATATCATTACTTCCTCAGGATGAATAATAAGATTTCATCAATAAGTAGGAATTGAGAGAGCTAACTCTTATCAATTGAGAAATTTATATTGAATAAATAGGCAAAATGATTTAACCCTCCTTTATTCCATTTCTTCCGTGAGAGAATTATAGTTTACCTTTTTATGATAAATGTCTTCCTTAACCCATGTTCTATTCCATTGCTTCAGGTATTTTCTACACCACGGTAGTTGCTGCAGAAATAAATAGCTATAATCACCTTATGTATATGCTAGTAGTACTTTTCGAATGCAGTTATAACATCCTTCCTCTTGATTCGATGAGCAATCTTATCTAGATGGCATCCCCTTCTATGTATATGCTTGAATTAGGTATATCATTAGCGAATTATGGTCACTTGGTAAATTGGTAGTATTAATTCCATCAGATTTATGTTTCTAAAATAGAAATTGTGTCATTATGTTCAATCTACACCATTTGCATTGCATATATCACAATAGTCCAGTTGTAAATTAACCAGGCTAAAATTTAGGGTAATCAGCTTTGGTTTTGTCCAGGTCTAAAAATATAATTAAGCATTATGGCTTATAGATATATTATTTGATATTTGAACCGACGTTGCATAATATTTGGCGTATGTTAGCTTATTCAAACGGTGAAAGCCAAACCTAGTAGAAATGAAGGGTGTCACATACCATGGCTCGTAAGTCCATTTCGCTTATCCACACATAAATCGATGTTCTATTGCAGTTCTTAGACGATAACTATACTATCTTAATTTTCAATGAGTAGTATCGCTACTTCAAAGCTTAAAATGGAGAATGTCTCTTGGCATTCCGAGTCAAAACGTTCTCAAAAGTCCCAGCCGCGAAAAGCCATGATGAATATGAGATTGCTTGTGAGCATGAGCATTCTTATTGTGTTCTGCTTACTGTGTAAAATGCGGATTACAGATCTTAAGGCTAGGATTAACACTAGTGGGGGCTGAATAGTGTTAATAAAGAATTACTAAATTTTTTTGAGTTTATGTTAATTTAGACACCAATGTATGCAATATACAGACACAGATATGATCACAGAAACAAACACAGATGCATAAATAAAATAAAAGCAGTAAAGGAAAGAACACACCAGATTTTATACTGGTTCGGAGTTACCCTACATCCAGTCCCGCAACACAAGTATGCATTTCCTTTCAAAAGCAATTGTACAATTACACCCTCGGTTTCAAGGCTACGAGGTACACCCTCCAGAATTTCTATCCTCTGGGTAGAGATACTTGATTTCCGGGACACAAGTTTACCCAATTGATTTATCAAGGCTACAATCACACCTTTTCTCTTTTGATTGATTTTCAAGGCTATAATCACACCTTTTCTCGCTTAATAGATTACAAAGAAGTGTATAACCCTAAATAGCACCGAGAACCTTGTAGAGATAGCGATAGAGAATCAAACTAGAAGTAATCGAGTTCGATTCAATATTGATTTCGGCAGAGTAATGGTAAGAATATGTATTAAGAAATGTGGAAGAAGAAGAGGAGTGAAAAATCAGAAAATCTGATATAAAATTCGTTGAAACTAACCCCTATTTATAGAAGAACAACAGCCATGTCCGTTCATGAAGAGTTATGGCGAATAGACACTTCTTTTGAAATTTAAATTTTGAACTCAACTGACACCATGTCGACATGGGGTACTTGGGAATGTCGACATCCCAAAGGATTTTTTGGTGTTTTGAATTTCTTTGAAAATAACTTTTATTTTATATTAAAACTATTTTAAACTTTTATAGATATACTTAACTATAATTAAAATTCATAAGTAAATATAGAGAATAATATATATAGAATTTAACTATAATTTTATATTTAAATCTAAGTATAAGTATTTAAAAGTCAAATATATTATATTAAAAGATGGTTTAAAATCAGGAGTAATTTGACTTTGAAATTAAAGATAATTTTGAGGCTAAAACTATTTAAAATCAGGATAGAGGGTTTTGATGTTTTTAAAAGGAAAGTTTTGAAATCATTTTGAAAACAAGATAATTTTGTAAAATCATTTGAATTAAAATTAGTGGATACAAAACAATGTTCCACTAGATTTTCGTAGGTTCCATCCTACTTAGGGTTCCATCCCTTTAACAGGCTCGAAGTGGATTCCATTCCACGAATAAATTGGATTTTAAGATGCCAGTGCTTTTCTACGAGTTTTAACAAAAATTCCTAATAAAAATACTTATATGCTTGAAATCTTGAACACTTGATAATCTTGATACTAATGAGTCTTCTATCTCGATATCTTGAATCTCTATACTGTACAGTCTTCATTCTTGGTACCTGCATGGTTAAATCCTGCATATACATATATATCTAAACTTATAATGTCAGTATTTATATTTTATAATCTATTCTAAGGCTGTTTTCATCAAAACCATCATCTCACGAACTAACAATCTCCCCCTTTTTGATGATGACAACCTTTGTTTACAAAATATTATTTCTATCCTAATAACCCCCCCTAAAACTAATAAACTCCCCCTTAATTTATGCCTAACTATCATATTTTATATTTCTCCCCCTCTGTCATCAACAAAAAATTACTCCAAACTATATAACTCCCCCTAAAACTAACACTCTATGACATGTGATTATAATGATAGTGTTATCATAAGTAATCATCACTTAAATCTAATACTAAAACATAGTCCTAAACAATTAACTATCCTAACTAAGAATTCACGATAGTACTTATAGTTAAAACACATATAAGAACATGAGTTATTTATTACGTAGAAGCTGTATATACATGAGCGTATAGAAAACATACAGAAACATAAACAACAATGAAGAAGAAAGAAACGAAACTATTGTGTGTTTTTAAACATAGGAGATTTATGAATTGAACAGTTTGGATAGTGGAAACAGAAATTTTCGCGTTGTTCGACAAGATTCCCATTCTTGTCAAAACACACTTCTCCAACACACACGACTTGGTCATCATCTTCCTCTTACGCTTCTTCTTCCATGGGTTCTTCTTCTTCTTCGCTGGCCTCTTGTTCTTGATTGAGTGAAGAGTCTTCATCAATCAAGAAAGGATTGGCCTGGTTATCCATTAGGAATTTTTGCAAATTCCTAAGAATCTTGCCTTGCCTCTATTGTTCCTTTGCCATACGAAGTTGAGTCACTTGAATTTTAGTCATCGTCTGAAGTGCATCCTTCAAAAAGTCCTCTATTTTAGTCATACGAGCGAGAGTAGTATGTTGAAATGGACTAGACGTAGGAGAGGGGAATGAAAAGGTTGATTTTAGGTTTGATTTAGAAGATGAGGCCATTGATTATTTGATTTCAGAGAAAAGAACAGAGAGATAGCAGAAAGGATGAATAAAATTTCGAAAATGTGAAGAATTTATAACCAATTGTTTTGAATTTTGGTGGGAAAAAATTTCAAAATTTAAAAACGTTGCATGTCGACATGGGTATATGGGGGATGTCGACACGGTCTTTTATATTTTAACTCTTTGAATTATTTTAATATTAATTATTAATTATATTTGTTATTTATATTTTATATTTCAGTTATAGAACAAATACCTAATTCTTTTCTTAATTTAGTAAATATTGATTCATTTAAGGGTTTTGTTAAGATATCAGCAAATTGATTCTCAGAATTGATATAATCGAGAGTAACTACTTCCTTACTTATATTATCTTTGAGAAAATGATGTCTGATATCAATATGTTTAGTTCGAGCATGTTGAGTAGTATTCTTGGATAAATTTATCGCACTCGTATTGTCACAATAAATTGGTGATTTTGAAAATTTTAAACCAAAATCTTTTAAGGTTTGTTGCATATATATTACTTGAGAACGAGCCAAAGCAGCAGAAATATATTCTGCTTCAGTTGTTGATAAAGAAACCCTGTTTTGCTTTTTACTAAGCCAAGAAACCAGAGAATGACCCAAAAAGTGACAAGTCACACTTGTACTTTTTCGGTCTGATTTACAACCAGCATAGTCGGCATCACAGTAAGATATTAAGTCAAAAGAATCATTTTTAGGGTAGAATAGACCATAATCACATGTGTGTTTAACATATCTTATGATTCATTTTACGGCTTTTAAGTGGGTCTCTTTAGGTTGGGATTGATATCTAGCACAGAGACAAACACTATGCATGATATCAGGTCTACTGGCAGTAATATAGAGTAGTGATCCAATCATTCCTCTATATAGTTTTTGATCTACATCTTTCGAGAGATCTTCTTTACTAAGGTACTCATTGGTTGCCATGGGAGTTGGTTTTCCACTCGCAGTAGTCAAACCAAATTTACTAATTAGGTCTTTAGCATATTTTTCTTGACTAATAAAGATACCATTATCTAATTGTTTTATTCGTAATCCTAAAAAGAAATTTAATTCACCCATATGACTCATCTCAAACTCTTTTATCATTATTTCAGAAAATTCTTTATTCATTTCAAAATTAGTTGAACCAAAAATGATATCATCTACGTAAACTTGTACTAGTTGAATGTCATTTTTATTTCTTTTAATAAAAAGAGTATTATCTACTTTACCAATTTCAAAATTAGATTGCAATAAATAAGATCTTAGTCTATCATACCAGGCTCTAGGAGCTTGTTTTAGACCATATAATGCTTTTTTAAGTTTGTAAACATGATTTGGTAATTTATCATTCCAAAAAAGTGGTGGTTGTTCAACATATAATTCTTCTTTTACAAATCCATTTAAAAAGGCACTTTTAACATCCATTTGAAATAATTTGAAATTATTATGATTTGCGAAAGCAAGTAGAATCCTAATGGCTTCTAATCTTGCTACGGGAGCAAAGGTTTCATCAAAATATATTCCTTCTTCTTGACAATAACCTTGAGCGACTAATCGAGCTTTATTTCTAACTACCTCTCCTTGTTCATTCATTTTATTTTTATAAACCCGTTTAGTTCCAATCATAGTTTTATTTTCTGGTCTAGGCACAAGTTCCTAAACATCATTTCTTGTAAATTGATTTAATTCTTCTTGCATAGCCAAAATCCATGAATCATCAGTTGATGCTTCTTTTGGATTTTTATGTTCAATAGTTGATATAAAAGTTACATTACTCATTTGACTTAGTTGATTTCTAGTTTTAACAACAGATTGCATATCTTTCAGTACATTTTCTATAGGATGATCTTTTAAAAGTTTTGTCCTTTTATTAGGATGATTAATTTCATTATTAGTTTCAATTGATTCTTGGTTTTGAGTGATTAAATCATCTTCATCATTTGTATCTTCAAAAATTTTAAATTTTTCATCAAATGAAACATGCATTGTTTCTTCAATGGAATTGGTTTTTAAATTAAGCACTCTGTACGCTTTACTTCTATTAGAATATCCGATAAAGATACCTTTGTCGGATTTAGGATCAAATTTATCTAAATTATCTTTTGTATTTAAAATAAAGCATTTACTTCCAAAAATTCTGAAATAAGATACCTTAGGTTTCTTTGAATAAAGAAGTTTATAAGACGTCTTATCAGTTAGAGGTCTAATTAAAATTCTATTTAAAATATAACAGGCGGTAGCAACTGCTTCAGCCCAAAAATTCTTCGGTAAATTACTATCTGTAAGCATAGTTCTCGCACACTCTTGAATCGTCCTATTTTTATGTTCTACTACTCCGTTTTGTTGAGGAGTTCTTAGAAATGAAAATTTGTGAGTTATTCCATTTTTATTGCAGAATTCCTCAAACTTTTCATTTTCAAATTTACCACCGTGATCACTTCGAATAGTTATAATTTTTAGAGAAAATCGATTTTGAATTTTTTTTTGAAAATGTCTTAAAACATTCAAAAGTATCACTTTTATGTTTCAAAAATATTGTCCATGTAAATCTAGAATAATCATCTACAATTACAAAGACATATTTACTATGATTTATTGATAGAATTTGAGATGGACCAAATAAATCAAGATGAAGTAATTCAAGAGGTTTTGAAGTTGAAATCATATCTTTTAACTTGAAGGAATTTTTTCTAAGTTTTCCTAATTGACAAGCATCACATAAACTATCTATTTTAAAATTCATTTTAGGGAGACCTCTTACTAGATCATGTTTTGACAGTCTAGATAAGAGTTTGAAATTCAAATGCCCAAATCTCTTATGCCAAATCCAAGGGTCACTTGTATTTGCCAACAGACACAGGTTATCATTTGAAACTTTCATACTATGAATATAAATATTCTTTTTCCCGACTCCCTCAAATATAATGGTTGAATTATTATCTTCAATGTGACATTTATCTTTTTCAAATTTAATTTTATATCCTTTATCACACAGTTGACTTATACTTATCATATTATGTTTCAGATTCTTAACTAGCAAAACATTAGTAATAGTGGGAGTTTCAGAATTACCGACTTTGCTGATGCCAATCACATATCCTTTTGAATTGTCTCCAAAGTTAACCAGTCCTCCGTCTTTGTATATTATATCATTCACTATATCTGGATTGCCAGTCATGTGTCTAGAACATCCACTATCAAGTATCCATTTGTTCTTTCTGATTTGCACAATTTGTCCGTTGTGGATTGGTTCCTCAACACCCATGAAGCATGATTCCTGCACATCAAACAATCTTGGTAGACAACTTGAATTTGAATATTGATTATATGCAGACTCAAGAAACAATGATGGTTTGAATACTTCCATACTAGTATTAACAAATATGGCCATTTTAAAAACTTTTTCAAAAATCAAATTATGAAACTTTGAAAACCTTGCTCCGATACCAATTGTGAGAAATGCGGATTACGGATCTTAAGGCTAGGATTAACACTAGAGAGGGAGTGAATAGTGTTAATAAAGAATTACTAAATCTTTTTGAGTTTATGTTAACTTAGACACCAATGTATGCAATATACAGACACAGATATGATCACAGAAACAAACACAGATGCAGAAATAAAACAAAAGCAGTAAAGGAAAGAACACACCGGATTTTATACTGGTTTGGAGTTATCCTACATCCAGTCCCGCAACACAAGTATGGATTTCCTTTCAAAAGCAATTGTACAATTACACCCTCGGTTTCAAGGCTACGAGGTACACCCTCCAGAATTTCTATCCTTTGGGTAGAGATACTTGATTTTCGGGCCACAAGTTTACCCAGTTGATTTACCAAGGCTACAATCACACCTTTTCTCTTTTGATTGATTTCCAAGGCTACAATCACACATTTTCTCGCTTAATAGATTACAAAGAAGTCTATAACTCTGAATAGCACCGAGAACCTTGTAGAGATAGTGATAGAGAATCAAACTAGATGTAATCGAGTTCGATTCAATGTTGATTTCAGCAGAGTAATGGTAAGAATATGTATTAAGAAATGTGGAAGACGAAGAGGAGTGAAAAACCAGAAAATCTGATATAAAATTCGTTGAAACTAACCCCTATTTATAGAAGAACAACAGTCATGTCTATTCATGAAGAGTTATGGCGAATAGACACTTATTTTGAAATTTAAATTTTGAACTCAACTGACATCATGTCGACATGGGGTACTTGGGCATGTCGACATCCCAAAGGATTTTTTGGTGTTTTGATTTTCTTTGAACATAACTTTTATTTTATATTAAAACTATTTTAAACTTTTATAAATATACTTGACTATAGTTAAAATTCATAAGTAAATATAGAGAATAATATATATAGAATTTAACTATAATTTTATATTTAAATCTAAGTATAAATATTTAAAAGTTAAATATATTATATTAAAAGATAGTTTAAAATCAGGAGTAATTTAACTTTGAAATTAAAGATAATTTTAAGGCTAAAACTATTTAAAATCAGGATAGAGGGTTTTGATGTTTTTAAAAGGAAAGTTTCGAAATCATTTTGAAAACAAGATAATTTTGTAAAATCATTTGAATTAAAATTAGTGGATACAAAACAATGTTCCACTAGATTTTCGTAAGTTCCATCGAACTTAGGGTTCCATCCCTTTAACAGGATCGAAGTGGATTCCATTCCACGAATAAATTGGATTTTAAGATGCCAGTGCTTTTCTACGAGTTTTAACAAAAATTCCTAATAAAATTACTTATGCTTGAAATCTTGAACTCTTGATAATCTTAATACTCATGAGTCTTCTATCTTGATATCTTGAATCTCTATACTGTACAATCTTCATTCTTGGTACCTGCATGGTTAAATCCTGCATATGCATATATATCTAAACTTATAATGTTAGTATTTATATTTTATAATCTATTCTAAGGTTGTTGTCATCAAAACCATCATCTCACGGACTAACACTTACATAGTTAGCCAAGTTCAAAATTAGTCGTTAGTGGCATGTATGAATAGATTATGAGAAATTCCTTGAGCTGGTCAAACAACTTCTTTTTATGAATTTTTTTCAAACATGGTTTATTAGTGCCAGCAAGTTAAAATTGATACTATTATAGTCATGTTTTATGAGACATTTCTACAATTTAATTCAAGAAACTTCTTTTTTAGTTTTCTTTATTTTTCAATTGATAATATCCGGTTTAATGTCAGACTAACTTGGGCCGTTTATGGTTGTATGCGTTAATGGTTGCGTCTGGAAAACGATTCAGGAGTGAAGATTACATAGTCTCACACTAACTTGGGCCGTTTATGGTGCAACTGAAATTGGCTTTAATCCCGATCAGCTGCAGTACAATAAAGATAAAAGGCATGTCACCAAATTGCAGTAGTTCAGGTAAATAGCAGGCTTATATTTTTATCAAATCCAGATTTTTTAGGGTAAATTTTGTAGCATATTTGAATTCATACAGGAATTCACTATTGATAAATTTTGTAGCATATTCGAATTCATATCGGAATCCTTGGTCAATAGATTAATTTTGCTTAAAAAATGTGTTAAGTTTATATTCAGTTACCGATAATAAGTAAAAGTACTGCAATAACCAGGAATATGTAACCTGTTATTGCTTATCATCCATGTAATAACATAGCCGAGCTACCAATTTTTCCTCTTAAGAATATGTTGATTTTAGAAATGAGCTTTTAGTGTTTAAGCATCAACTTGAATGCTATAAATATGTTTTTCGAATGCATATTCTATAATATCGTTTCAATATTTTTGTAAAAATCAATTTATAGTAAATGGGAAATAAATTGTATTTTTATAGACCGTTTGACGCTTTTAACAACCAATATGTTTCTTTACGTGTGGAGTTAACATTATGTTATATCGATCAATGAGTATAATTGAAACCCAAAGCTTCTCCTGCTTCTGCTGCTTGTATGATTGAAACCCAAAGCTTTAAATTCTCGAGTTTGAATAATTGAAACCCAAAGCTTTATTTTCAGTTAAGCTAGAATTTAACAAGTAATTATTAAATACTCTAATTTGATAAAATGGGATTGGTACGCCTCCTTCTTACACTTGGACTGGGCTATTATGTGTACAAAAACTTATTCAAATTTTACGACTTTCCTTTTTATTCAGTTGTATCATCTAATCTGTTTGGAAGCTAGCAACTTGTAAAAATATATTATAAAGTCCAAACTTCCAAATCTAAACCGTTTTTATTTGACCATATTTGAACTCTGTTAATCTTCATTTCTGTGCAAACAAATCAAGTTTGTAAAAATAATACCAACAATAATGATGATGTCGTAATAGTAATAATAACAGTAAACATACTAAGTTTATAAAATTTAACTCAGTTTAATAACAGTTCACTAAGTTTATAATAATAATAATAATAATACTAATAATAATAGTAAATTATAAGGTACTGACCAAGTTAACTAAGTTTTATAAAAATTAACTAAGCTGATAATAATATATTAACTTTAAGTTTTATAAAAATTATCCAACTTGTTAATAATAATAATAATAGAATATATAATATTAGCCAAGTTAACTAAGTTGTATAAAAATTAACTAAACTTATATAATAATATTATTAATAATAATAAATCATAAAATATTAACCAATTTAACTAAATTTTATAAAAATTAACTATATATATAAATATGTAAACAAAAACAATAATAATAAATTTACTGATTTTATAAAATTTAACATTGTTTATATAAACTAATAAATTATTAATCAAGTTAACTAAGTTTTAAAATTTAACTAAATTTGATAACAATTAACTAAATTTTGAATAATAATAATAATACATTATAAAATATTAAATAAGGTAACTAAGCTTTCTAAAAATTAACTAAATTTGTTATTTTTCATAAAAATTATGGTTTAACTAATGTTTTATAATTACAATAATTCAGCTAATGTTTTATGTAAATAA
Source organism: Allium cepa (assembly GCA_030765085.1). Taxonomy (NCBI): domain Eukaryota; kingdom Viridiplantae; phylum Streptophyta; class Magnoliopsida; order Asparagales; family Amaryllidaceae; genus Allium; species Allium cepa. The sequence goes on from CM060932.1 coordinate 271,209,435, forward strand.
GTTTTTAAAATTAACTAATATTTATAATAATAACTACTTCGTCAATTATGTTTTATAAAAATTAAAATAGTTTATAAAAATTAACTAATTTTATAATAATAATAATGGTAGTAGCAGTAGTAATTTAGTTAATGTTTATGATAAATCACTGAGCTGATAATAATAATAATTTCTCTAATGTTTATAAAAATTGTTTTACCAATCAACTAGAACTGAATTTCACATTTTTTGTGTGTCAGTGGTGCAACTGCAATCGGTTCAGTGGCTCAAGGAAATATTCTAAATCTAGATCTTATAACAGAAATGGTATATTTTCTCTAAAATTTAAACAGTTTTATTCTGGTTTATTAAGTATCTGTATTATGTTAGTTCGTTTATGTCGAGTCTTTTAAAGTAGCTCACCCTAACTGACATTTTGGCTCATTGTTGTGCCTATTGGCACTTCGAACATATTTCCTCACTATGTTCATATCACCAGGTAGGCCAAAATGATGATCACTATGTTCATAATCTTCTTGTATAAGTTGATGTGTTTACTAAAATGTAACGTATATTGTTTTTTGAATATGCAATTACTTTATATATGGTGCCCATTCATGAAAGTTGCACAGACCACAAAAACTAAATTAACATATTGTGCTGTTTTTTGCAAAATGTGATTACCACAGGACCACTAATGATGTTTCTGTTGGTAATCCCCATATACTATCCTTGTTAGCTATGTTCGCAATAGGCGGTGGATTCTCAAGCCTTTAGAACCTGCACCCGAATCTGAAAAGCTTGCCTTTGACTCAGGTGTCTAGTCACCCATAAGCTTCCTTAAGCCTTTACCTGGTCCTCCTACAGTGATTCCTAACAAGCCTACCTAAGTTAATCTCACCCCTATCTAAGTTGACCAGTCTCCCTATGCCATCTATATATACATTTATTTATTTGTTTTCATTTTGATCGTTGAGGAATTGATGTGTCGATTAATGTTTCTTTGCAAGTATGAGTCCTTGGTTTTACTAAATATTTTGCATGCCTTGGTCTTTCACCCTGATCTTTCTATCTACGAATAAAGTATTTCTTTAATAATTGATCTTTGCACTCTTTTTACCTCCCCTTGTACTGTATGTTTTGTTTTCTCTAATTCGTAATATATCATTTAATGTTCTACATACTCCAAGACATGCTTTCGACATGATATTGTATTTAATATTTTAGAGATCTTTTGAAAATTTGGTAAGAACTTATCGAACTACATTTTAAAATCATTATCCAGATCCACTGTAAAGTTAACGACCAAACTAAATTATTTTCTTACTCCCTGAATATTTTATTTTTCTTCTTGCTTCAACGTATGATATGGGTTGATGGAGTAAGAGATGAATTCAAATATATGAAATGCATGTCCAGACTTACTAGACCCTTGATGTTATTAGCCTAATCACGATTGCTAAATTATTGTATTTTGAGTGGTTATTTTTTATTGGAAAAAAATGTGTATAGTTGTCAATACACTTGGGGGGGTCTTTCTACCCAAGAGATCAATAACCCTGTAAGTTTGTCACAAGGACAAACTCCAAATGTTGTGCCCACCGTGAGATTCATGTCCATATTCTTGGTCCATCTAGTGGGTCAAATGCTATGCTAAATCCACCTGCATATGAATTTCACATCAGTTAAGGTTTTTTTGTTCAAAAAAATAGAAAACTACTATTGCAATATATACAGTAGTGATAGAAAAATAAAAATAAAAGTAAGGGTCGTGTTACCTGTAAGGTAGTAGCAATTACAGGGCAATAGCAGCTTCTTAAAGAATCACCGACCTGACTTCAGTTTTAATTTCATAAGCTAGACCAAATGGGTAATACCATGATTGTTGCAAAGAGTATTAAAGCTTCATTTTGCCTATTGATTCATTTATATTATTGAACAGGTGTAGGTGCGATGTTGTGTGTGCTTGTGCGAGTTTGGCTGTGTGCGCATTTTGGTGCATGTGTGTATGTGCACTTGTATTATTAAGAAAAAGCAAATGCGGGTTGTTGTAATGCAACATGCAACAAGACATTATCTTCATCCATCTATGAAAATTTTGATGTTTAAAAAAGTTATATAAATCTTCATCCATCTAATAATAGAAAGTACTACCAATAACCTGTAACTTTCATCACAGTTTTATATAATTATTTTCAAATTGTTCTGAATTTTCAAAAAGTAATACCAATGACCGAAGACATGCATGAAGAAAGGATTTGAGCAGTTCAAGTTCTTAGTAATGCATTTGGTACTTGTAGACATTAACTTTGAACTACGTTATCTTTTGTTATCATATGTATTGAATTTGGTAACTCATGTATTAAACTTATTTTTTGTTAGTATTTTTTTATCATGAATAAGCATTACATTTGCTGATTATTATATTTTTTGCGTTCATACATTATTCAAATTGTTATCTATTTAAAGAAGATTTACTTTGATTGTTATTATTAAAATGTAATAGTGGGGTGCATCAAATATATAGTAAAATAAAGCATAGCTTCTAAAAACGTTATAGCTATATGACATAAGTGCTATAAAAAGATAATGCAATGTATGAGGTTACTGTTAAATGATAGCAGTAATTAGGCATTATTGTATCTACACAATTTATAGCGGCATATATATACTGCAAGTGGACGTAGAATATACTATAAACATGTTGATATATAGCATGAAATAGTCGCTATAGAATAACTATTTTATAGCGGCTACTTTATGCTATGAAATCATGCTCTTTTATAGCGGTTTTTTGTGTTATAAATGTGGAATTCTTTTTTATAACAAGTCAATATACATCGTTTATCAAACCACTATAGTTGTGTTTAATAGCGGCCATACCGCTATAAAAAACTGTTTTTCTTGTAGTGCAACGGTGTCGACGGGGTCCTTCTGCATGGTTTCAAAGAAGTATTGGAAGGGGCTTCCGCATTGCTTTAGCAATGATTCTGAAAGGTCCTGCTGCTAGATTAGAGTGGCGAAAGGGGCATAACCACTTTTTTCTTCCGCATTGCTTTAGCAATGATTTTGAAAGGTCCTCCTGCTAGATTAGAGTGGAGAAAGGGGCATAATCACTTTTTTCTAACCTATTAGTTAAATGGAAGAGGACGGATGGCTTGTTTTCTCCATGATGTCGAAAGGGAGAGTGACGGAGGGTAACTCACGGTGTCACAATGATCCGAAGGAATAGTCGAAAGCCTTAGTTTACAAATTAGGGAACCCAATCTCATGAAAACTATGTCCGGAATAAGTTATTGAAAGAGATCAATAGGTACGTAGGCAGCCCAGGAAAAATATGATATTAGAGATGTTATTGGTAGATACCAATAGGTTCATAATGGTCCCATGAAAACTATAATTAGATAATATTATTGGTAGAGACCATTAGGTTCATAGTGATAGCATGAAAATTATGATTGGATAATAGTATTGGTGAAAATTAATTGGTTCGTAGTGTTCTCATGAAAACTATGATAATGGATATGGAATCCGTAATGAGTTGAGTAGGTTATTAGTTAGCTCATGAAAAATAATAAGTTAATAGTGACCCTAGAAACTATAACTTGAGATAGATAGTCAAGTGCATGGAGATGAGAGATCCAAAGCATACTTCATGTTTACATATCATCGTGATATATTTTATTATGTTATGTCTTAACCATTATTGATTCATGTGCGCAGTATATGGTTATCATAAATTGAGTTAGGATACAGTGAGGGAAAACCCGTTCCATTAAAGGCATGGTCTCTCTAGATATCTACATGGTTCGAGATGGTATGTTATTATTCACACCAAACTTTTTCTTTGACTCGAAGTTTTTATTTTTCTCTTAAACTCTCAGGTGCTCAATTGATTTTGAGTAGCTTAAGAGTTAAGGTTTTCAGGTTCTCCTTTAGATTAATAAGCTTCCAGAGATGTGCAGGAGGCAAGCTAGCTATTAGGAGTTCTTTCTGTTTGATCCGCCATGTAATTGGATGCAATGGCAAAGTTGTTTAGTGCCTATATTTGGACTTTGATCAACCAAGGGAGCATCTTCATATGTCACTCTTGGCGTATTTTGTGATAATTTGTAATTTCCCTAAACGTGGCATACATACGGGATTATGCAATGAATCTAAAATGCTATTTGTAATGAAATGAGAAACTTGTTTTAAATTGAGTTTAAAATTGTTCATATTCATGTGTTTCTGATACATCATAACATTATCGCATTTGGTCATCGAGAATTAATAACTATGGATGACTGCAGCATCCATAGCAGTTAGTTTTGGGCCTTCAAATGGAGGATGTTACAATTACACTATTATTTATGTTGTATTATATTTTTGACCTTGTGGGCACAGATACTATGAAATAAATTACTAAATGTAATATGCAATTTTATGTTTATTACTTCAAGTTAATATATGTTCTGTTTGCTTAAGAATGTGTTATACAATTGATATATTCTTTGTCGTTGAAAGATTCCAAGTAGGTTGCAGCACACAGGGGTACCATCTTTGGATCTCAGAATGAGAGATGTTATAGTTGGTATTAGAGCTTAGGTTAGTGGATACTTAAATAAAATAAAGTTATAAATAGATAAGTACTTAATAATAAATGAATGCATTGGGAAGGGTATACACTCACAACGTATTATCCATAAACACGCACATACATATTTGTTCTTCTATTGTTGTTTCACTCTCTTGCCTTTTGTTTCTAATGAAGATTTTCTTAGAAGAAATGGATTTGAGGACCAGAAGAATCACTATAGGAGGAGCTATAGGAATCACGCTAGTTGGAAGTGGGTGAAATAGGTGGATTTCAAAAATAAAAAATAAAAAAAAACATATTTTGGATATATTTGACCTACAAAGCTTAAAGGATTTTAGGCCCAATCTAAAATATGTTTCTACATTAAATATTGTTTCATTCTATTTTGTTAAAAAAGGGTTTTAATTAAAATAATATTCGTATAAAATATAGTACATCAAATATATTTTTGTATGTATGTATGTATGTTGTAACAACCTACCTTTTCGACACTCAAAAGTCATGCATCGAGCATCCAAGTGCTGGAAATACATGTTATTAGGGTGGAAGGAAAGAAAAGACAGGATATAATCTCACAATGTGACAAGTAATGTAGAACATACCAATGGTCTTTACAAAAGAAAAATTGTGATATACATACATAAATCAGAGTAACCAACATATCATCGGTAAGGACAGTTACAACAACTTATCCTTACAAATGCTGATAAATACAACACAACAAATGCAGCAGAAATAAAGGCACGTGAGTACGCATTGGAAACATCCAGCTCATCTCCTAAGGCTTAAAGGTACCTATAACTAATTTGGAAATATGCCTAGGATAACCCAAGCATTATAAGAAAATAATGCCCGAATCGATCTGGTAAACCAGCATGAGAAACATAATCAAATGGATTTTTAATATTATAAAACGTTTCAAAAATAAAGGTATCTCATAAGACCACGCCGCACACAAATACATATGGGTTTTCATCTTACGATAACCAAACCATTTTGTTAGAAAATCCAATGAAATTATAATAATGTTTAGGGTTTAAAATAAATAAATTTAGCATAGCTGAAATGCTTGCATTTCACATTTCAGTAGTTTGAAACAACTAAGTCCGTAAAGGCATGTATTGGAGATTGGATTCCAATATGACAATGTAAGGGACTTTCTTCCATATAGTAGACCTTTATATAAAATGTACTTGATGTCAAACCTACCAACCACTGCGAACATAGAGCCGGTTACCCCTTTAACATGATATACCAGATTACATCATCCCTCGGACACCAAGGCTGCAAAAATTGCCCCACGGCTGTCCCATGCGCACACCAAATCTAAATATCTCGATCTTGATCCAAGAATGATGCTCCTAATGATAGCTCACTACATAGCTCTATGAGCATCCTCCTGTTTTAGCCATTACCGGATTGTGGGACTTGTGAGGTTATGCTTTTACCTTTTCCTCTTAGAAATTCCTACTTGGAATGCGAACATTTCTCCAAGCAATAATGCAATGCAAGCATTCATCTATACAAATTATTCAGGATATGAATAGACCAAAGGCACTACTTCTACTACATCCATTTTGGATTCACCATCAGGATTACTAGCGAGTAGCCCTTATACTTCAAAGAACTACATCTTCGATCCTGTAATGACCCGTAAATTTCGATAATAAATTTTTTCATTTTAATAAGATTTTGGAATTAAATTTAAAAAGAAATAATTTTTTTATAATTTATAATGAAGTAAATGTTAAGAATTAAGCGTAGCAATGGTTATTAAAACTAATTATTGACAACTAAAGTGGAATCACAAAAATAATGAAATAGTGTAAATTGTTGCACTTGGACATAAAATGGAAATTTAGTAATTAAACGTAAGCTTTGAATTAACCAATGAAATATTGTACTGATTAATATAGACTTAATAAAAAGGTTGAATTGGATCAATCTATTTGAAAATAATTAATTGGTATGCAAATTTATAATAAATGGGTTATTGCAAGAAATTGAAATTTGATACTATAATAAATTAGAATTAAGATGAAAGTGGGAATATTTAAGTATGTAAGGTCAAATTGATTGCATTTAATAAATTGGGAAATAAAATTCATTAAAGGTAATTAATTATTATGTTAATGTAAATTAAGAAAATAGTTGAAATTAATGTTAATTCTATTCATAATATGGCTACTGGTTGAAGTATAAGAAACTTAAGCGTAATCTTGGCTTGTAAACAATTATTATAAGTTGCATGTTGAATTTGTTGATTTAATTGGAATAGAAATTAAATTTTAATGAACAAACAAAGGTTACAATAACGGAAATATGAGTAAAACAAGTGTAATTATTGAATTGAATGAAATAATATTGCTCAAAATTGAACGTAAATTTAGGTAATAAGGTTAAAACAAGTTGATAAATAATAAATGTAGTGTAATCCCAATTAATTTAAACAATTGTGAAGTTTTATTTGATTGAAAGCAGTAGACTTGGGAAATAGATTTAAAATTTTATCAATTGATACAATAATACGTAATAAATGGAAAATTTATACAATCAATGTTAGATAAATAATCATAATGTTTGTTGTTGTTGATAAACGTTACTTTAATGATTATTAAAATAATAACGGAAGCGTGAATGTAAATTTAATAGAAACATAAATTCATTTATAAGGTAAATAAATAGCAAAAAGGATTGGACTAAGGAAATTTTATTAATTGGTTTTAAAACCTTAATTAATATGTGTAATAGACAAGATTTCACATTTTGAAATATAACCATTTATAAAAATTTAAGATGTATATAGAAGTATCAGCGTAATGAAACATAAACAAATGTTGAATATGTTTATAGGATAATGATTGTTTGAATAATAAGAATGGGAATCAACATTTATTTATTTATTTGAATTTAAGTTATGATAATATGATTTATTGAAATTAAATGAAAATTTAATATTTAAATTTATTGCATAAATGGAAATGTAGATGAAATCTAAGAAAATAAATGTAAACAATCGTAAACCAATGTAAATTGCATCCTTTTGATAACGACGAATTAAATAATAGAATGAAAAGTGAATTTAATATAATTATTGGAAATTTTATTTATAATTTTGAATTTAATGAAATTGAGGATTTATATTGAAATTTATAAATTAATCTTCTCTAAATTGACATTTAAATTTGTTTAAATCATTGTAAATGTTTGAAAAATATAAAGATGATAAAATTGTCAATTTTAGAATATAAAATGTAAAATTGGATTTAATCAATTAATTATAAATTTATTTAATTAGTGTAAAAGTAGCCATTTTGGTCACTGACTCGGATTTCGACGAAACTAGTTTCATCGGATTTATAACGGTGAATTATTGTAGGATTTCAAGTTTCGTAGTGATCGGACTTTTCGGTTGATCGTGCGCGCTCAAAACGCCTTGAAATAAATGAAATTGAAATCAGTTGAAATCAATTTGAAAATTATTGATTTTAGCATAACTTTTTCATACATTGGAATTTGGACTTGAAACCTTTTCCATTGCGTTTAAAATATTTAAAAACATCTATTTTGATATATGGGTTGATCCAATTTCATTCCGGAGTCGAAACGGGCTTTTTGGGCCATTTTGGCATTAGCGCGTAAATCTATCTTATCCATCCATTCAAATGTCAACCCTGCCTATATATATCCTGCTATAAACCCTAGCAGCCTCTGTTCCTCATTTCTATACGTTCTATTCACCTCCTCACTTCAATGGAAGACAAACCCTAATACCAATTGCAATCTCAAATCAAATCCAAAGCTGAAATTCAAGCTCCTCGGAAAAATTTGAAGAAAATATATATCGAAGCTCTCGATGCACGCATCTCGGATCTGCAGTTTGTTTTTGTATTCGAATCATCCTCTGTCCTGGAATCAGAGAAATTGTCTCGGCCGTCCGTTGATGGTTATTCGATTGGACGATAGATCGTCGATCTTACGACGATCAGGTAGCGTAGCATCGAAGAGGACGTCGAGGTAAGGAGATTTGTATGATTTGTTTGTGCTATTGACGCCAGAAATCGACTCGATTTGGCCGAGAATCGCGGCGGTATCGCTGTCGCATGGTGGGGCCGGGGTTGCGTCGTTGGTATTGGCAGGAGCGGCTTGGAGGGGGCGACACGATGGAGGCGTTCGATTAGGTCGGAGGTGGATGGTTCGTCGACGGCAATTCATTAGAGAGCGACGACTTCAGCTGTTTGGAACGAGGGAGCGCGCTAGGGTTCTTGCACGTGATTTTCGTGCATGACGTGGCTGAAGCGAATGTGAGTGGTTGTTTTATTTTATATTTTTTATATTTTATTTAAACGTTGAAGTTCAATTGTTCTAATCTATAACTTTTACATACGATATCCGATTGACGCGCGGTTTTCTCCGTTAGGTTCGTATTGGAATTCCGGACTTTATGGCTTTGGTTTGGACGAATTCTGAGACTGGTTAAATTTTTAGGTTTAAATAGGATTTCAATTCAATTTAAATTCAAAAGGTGAGTGTTTTAACCCACTCACAATTTCTAAAATTTCTTATGTTTGGTAAATTAATTTAGGTTGTGATTATGCATTTATGTGTGATTTTTCGTATATTTTTAATCATCGTCTCAGTTATTGCATTTATTTACATTAAATCGTTATTTAATTTATTATTGAATATAACTACTAGTTAATTACTTGTTATATATTATCAGTTATAATTGATATTGATTGATTGTTGTGTATGATGATTATGATGGATGTATGATTTTATGATGGATGAATGGATGTTTTACTTATATCATCATAAATCTGCATGTTGTTATGCATTTATTTTGATTCGGGATCGCGGTTTGAAATAATATACAACCGCATTTTTATTTTTAAATTGCGGATTGAAATGATAAATATCTGTATCACTTGACCATATGATAGAAAATTATATACAGCCACCGCGGTATATACATACAAAATTATTTTGAAATGATTTTCCATGGTTTTGGAAAGAAATATACGGTTTAATAAATACCAAATATTGATGTTATATAAATATTATTTTATATATATATATATATATATATATATAGTTAAATTCTTAAATTTAAGCTATGTATAAAATTGATAAATAAAAATGAGTCTAATAATAAAGTTTGAATTTCTTTTATATAATATGGTTAAGTATCTATTTAAATTCTATTGTATATAGAGTTTATATTGACTCAAAAAATTTAAGGCTGGAAGATAATGTGAATTTGATTTGAAGTTAAGATTTAAGGATTATCCTCGAAAATTTTGATTTGAAATATAAATAAATTAAGATTTAAAAGGTATGATTTTATAACTTGATTTTTGTTTAGAGGATTTAAATGAATATTATCAAGTTAATGTAATTGAAAGAATATCCAATTATTTGAAGTCTATAGGTTTTACTAAAATGATATTTTATTTATTAAGTAAACATTTCAAATCTAAATAATAGTAATTGAAATTGATATATATATGAAATTATCAAAGAATAAGTTTTGAAATGGTGGAATAATTAAAGCTTTGAAATATATGGAAATTATATTGGTTTATTTGGGAATTTAAAATCCATATTGGAATTGATTTGTGAAGGTGAAAAGTAATTTAATATTTAAACCATTTAAGTGGTGCAGTATGTTTCAAAGTTATGAAATTCAAAGTTTGATGTTTTGAAAGGCTATATTTCAATTTTTGGTTTCGAAATATTATAACTTTGAAATGTTATTGTTTTAGAAAAGGATATATTTGAAAATGATATCAAATTTTATTCGGGTTTTTTTTAAAGAGGAAATGATATCGTATTTATATGGATTTGAAATGGATATTATATTCTGGTTTTAAAAGTATAAACTATTTTGAAAAGACCGCGGTGTTATAATAACGTTTGGTTGTTAAAGAGACCGGGATCAGAAGTTGTCATACTCTCTGCCAACTCCGTAAACCACTTTAACAACCGTGTACGCGGTGGAGATTCCATAATGAAGTAGGATGGTGGCGGTGTTTCCTTTGAGGTAAATACGTGGACCCAACTCCCATGAGTTGGCATAAGGTGGCTAAAACAGGAGCGATTGCCAGGTTAATGAGGTATCACCTTTGACCGAACACATCCCTTCGATATTATACTTTGACTTTTAGTTTGATTCGGTGGCCACTTTTGATTTTTTTTATTTGGGGATGTGGCTCGAGGTGGGCAGTAGCTACGCGTTACGCGTTACCACCGACCTGGAAGCGTAATTGGTATATCTACCCTGGCATTGCCTAGTTGTGCCGTGTCACCTACCCTATCGCGCCTTGTACGAGTTTGGTTTTCTCCCGTAGCCCGTGTGGTATCCTCTGGCGGCTTCCCGATCAAGAGGGACCATGATATTGGATGGACTACTGGGACTATTACGTGTTAAGGGCTATATGGGTAACCCCTTAATGCTAAGAAAAAAAGTAAGTTTACTTTACTATTAGACATTATTATAATAGCGAAATATTACTACATAGTAAATAGTTTAACGAATCCTTAGGAGATGTGAATACCGAGCATCTCTTAAATTACCGCACTTACTTTTATTTCTGTTAATTTAACTCACGTAAGATATTTCAGTTCGGACTCGAGTGTTTTGTCTTTTCAATTCGCTCGGGTCAGTCTGAGCATTTCAGGATTCGAAGACTTTAGCTCTGGAGGACGAGGATGAAGATTTATATAACTATTATCTACTATTTTATTCCACTACACCATTTTATTCCGTTGCATTATTATTATCCTTTGGTATGTGAACTCTGATATTTATTGTATAAGAAAAATCAAATATTTTTGTAAAACACTTTTATGAACTGTATATTGATTATTATATTTTATCGTTCCGCTGCAAGATTCTGTTTTGTTTTTTTTCTTTCTTTCTCTGCTTTTCTTATTTACCCCATAACAATCCGCCCTTTTGTATGTTTTAAGTCTGAAGTGTGTGGTTTATCTTCGATTTAAAGCGTACGAAAAGGCGGGACGTTACATCTCGTATCAGAGTTTTGGTTTAGTGAAAACCTTAGCTTTATGGGGTCTGACTCTTCATTAATAGGGTAGGAATACCCTATGGTGAGTCGTTGAGTGTATATATATGAGAGAGCGTATTTGTTAGTGTTATAAAAGGTTTTAATATTGTGTTAATCTGTTCCGTTTTGTATTTATAAATTCTGATTGGTGCATGGGACGCTATGACATCAATAGGGATTTCTAAACACTTAATAGGACAGACCGACATAATATTTGTTTTAATATACGTGAATGAAATAATTTTGCCTATCAGATTTTCTATATATATAAAATAAATTTTTATAAATGATATATATTTGGTTGCAATATATTGGTTGTTAGGTAATGATATTTTAGATAATAAGTTGAAATAAGAATGAAAATAAAATAAATGAAATTGGGAATTTAGAACTTAAGTCCCGGGGTTTTGAAAATTCTTTCAATAATTTTGGAATATAATAATAATATTATTAGAAGTATTTTCTAATATAAATATTTCAATATAATTTGAAAGAAATGTTTTAAAGAAGATTTTGGAAAAAAAAAGTTCTGTACTTCCTTCTCTGTCGCTGGAAAATAATTTCGGTGATGAGTGCACGCATCATCGACATTCATTTTCGAGTTTCGAAGTGGGAAGAGCACTGTAGTAGTTTTACTACAGATTTATTTAGATGAACAAATATAGATTTTAAATTGTTTTAAATATAACCGGGTATATAAACTGTAAGTATATACATTTATCTGTTATTTTAAAACAATTTGAAATTTAACCCGGTATTAGTTCTTAAGTTTCCGTTAAATAATAGTTTCCGTTGTTGTAGGAATTGGAATGTAATTAATTAATAGATGGAGCCTTTAATTAAAATAAGAAATTTAATGCGACGTTATGAATGAAATTAAAAGAAATTTGAAATATGTAACCTATGAAACAAATGATATTATTATTGAACATTTAATTAATTAAAAGAATTGATGAAAACTTGTATAACTTTCGATTACATTCTTTAAAAACATATATATAACTTACCAAATATTAAAAGTTGAAATGTTTAATAAGAAAATGTAATCGAAATTGTACAAGCAAAAGTATGCAATGTAGTGTTCAATAAATTGCTTTTATTATAAGAATTGATGTTGTAATTGTTATAAACTTAAGTTAAAATGGAAATCTTACAATAATAAAATATGATAGAAGGTAAATGTTGTAAGTAAGTAATTATAGACTTAAGTAAATGCTGAAGTTAATTATTTTAATAAACAGAAAGATGAATACTGTAAACAAATGAAATTAAGCAGTGAATAAATGAATGTAATATAATAAAAGAAAATTTTACATGGTACGAATAAATGAGAATAAATAAAAGTAAAATTTTGTAAGAAATAAATGTAAGTTAAAGGATGAATCATTATATAAATGAAAAAGAAATCAAACAACGAATATTATGAAATGAAACTAAAAGAATGAACTTGATTTATTGTTTGAAATTGTTATGTTTGGTTTATGGTTGTTTGGGCAACGATACTTTAAATTTGTTTGGATGAATGAGTAATCTATTTAGTTTCACCTAAGACTGTTAAGTGAAGGGTGCACTTAGTAGTTTATTTTTCATTCCGTACAATTTAAAGTTTTGAACCCAAACAACTATTTGTTTTGTTTGATATGAATGAATGATTGATTTGTGTTAATTTCTATGTGATGGTTGTATACCTGGTTGAAAGTGATTGTTGTATGTATTGATTGTTTGTTGGAGGTTGAAAACAACCTTAGATATTTCATTTTATATAATTGTTAACTCTTTTCAGGTTATATAAGTGAGATACAGGTTATGGAAGCAATTGCTATTGCTTTTGGTTTCATAATTAAGCGTTAATTCCCCGACAAATAGGTATGTTTTCGGATTACGGTTTTATAGCGCTATTATATTGTTTCCCGGGTTGGGATATATTATTTTGGAAAATATATGTTGTATATTGTTATATTTGATATTTTATTTTCTCCCAAGCCTCGCCGTACAAAGGAGACTCTGTCGAAATTTTCCATAAAATTTGGACTTAGAAATTTTTTGAAAATATTTTCCAAACTTTATTGATTTAAGTATAAAGAGATATAATGATTGTAAATTTGTATATTTTATTTAAAGTAACTAATTTTGTAAATTTAATTGTTTATAAATTAATGTTTTGAATAAGATATATTAATTTCTTAATTCTTCTTTTCCTTTCTTTTTCCTTTTCGGGGACGAAAAGTTTTGAGTGGGGAAGAGTGTAACGACCCGTAAATTTCGATAATAAAATTTGTCATTTTAATAAGATTTTGGAATTAAATTTAAAAAGAAATAAATTTTTTATAATTTATAATGAAGTATGTTAAGAATTAAGCGTAACAATGGTTATTAAAACTAATTATTGACAATTGAAGTGGAATCACAAAAATAATGAAATAGTGCAAATTGTTGCACTTGGATATAAAATGGAAATTTAGTAATTAAACGTAAGCTTTGAATTAACCAATGAAATATTGTATTGATTAATATAGACTTAATAAAAAGGTTGAACTGAATCAATCTATTTGAAACTAATTAATTGGTATGCAAATTTATAATAAATGAGTTATTGCAAGAAATTGAAATTTGATACTATAGTGAATTAGAATTAAGATGAAAGTGGGAATATTTAAGTATGTAAGGTCAAATTGATTGCATTTAAAAAATTGGGGAATAAAATTCATTAAAGGTAATTAATTATTATGTTAATGTAAATTAAGAAAATAGTTGAAATTAATGTCAATTCTATTCATAATATGGCTATTGGTTGAAGTATAAGAAACTTAAGTGTAACCTTGGCTTGTAAACAATTTTTATAAGTTGCATGTTGAATTTTTTGATTTAATTGGAATTGAAATTAAATTTTAATGAACAAATAAAGGTTACAATAACGGGAATATGAGTAAAACAAGTGTAATTATTGAATTAAACGAAATAATATTGCTCAATAGTAACTGAACGTAAATTTAGGTAATAAGGTTAAAACAAGTTGATAAATAATAAATGTAGTGTAATCCTAATTAATTTAAACAATTGTGAAGTTTTATTTGATTGAAAGTAGTAGATTTGGAAAATAGATTTAAAATTATATCAATTGATACAACAATATGTAATAAATGGAAAATTTATACAATCAATGTTAGATAAATAATCGTAATGTTTGTTGTTGTTGATAAACGTTACTTTAATGATTGTTAAAATAAAAACGGAAGTGTGAATGTAAATTCAATAGAAACATAATTTTATTTATAAGGTAAATAAATAGTAAAAAGATTGGACTAAGAAAATTTTATTAATTGGTTTTAAAACCTTAATTAATATGTGTAATAGACAAGATTTCACATTTTGAAATATAACCACTTATACAAATCTAAGATGTATATAGAAGTATCAGTGTAATGAAACGTAAACAAATGTTGAATATGTTTATAGGATAACGGTTGCTTGAATAATAAGAATGGGAATCAACATTAATTTATTTATTTATTTATTTGAATTTAAATTACGATAATATGATTTATTGCAATTAAATGAAAATTTAACATTTAAATTTATTGCATAAATGGAAATGTAGATGAAATCTAAGAAAATAAATGTAAACAATCGTGAACCAATGTAAATTGCATCCTTTTGATAACGACGAATTAAATAATAGAATGAAAAGTGAATTTAATAGAATTATTGAAAATTTTATTTATAATTTTGAATTTGATGAAATTGAGGATTTATATTGAAATTTATAAATTAATCTTCTCTAAATTGACATTTAAATTTGTTTAAATCATTGTAAATGTTTGACAAATATAAAGGTGATAAAATTGTCAATTTTAGAATTTAAAATGTAATATTGGATTTAATCAATTAATTATAAATTTATTTAATTAGTGTAAAAATAGCCATTTTGGCCACTGACTCGGATTTCGACGAAACTAGTTTCATCGGATCCGTAACCGTGAATTATTATAGGATTTCAAGTTTCGTAGCGATCGGACTTGTCGGTTGATCGTACGCGCTCGAAACGCCTTGAAATAAATGAAATTGAAATCAATTTGAAAAATATTGATTTTAGCATAACTTCTTCATACGATGGAATTTGGACTTGAATCCTTTTCCATTGCGTTTAAAATATTTAAAAACATCTATTTTGTTATATGGGTTGACCCAATTTCATTCCGGAGTCGAAACGGGCTTTTTGGGCCATTTTGGCATTAACGCGTAAATCTATCTTATCCATCCATTCAAATGTCAACTCTGCCTATATATATCCTGCTATAAACCCTAGCAGCCTCTATTCCTCATTTCTATACATTCTATTCACCTCCTCACTTCAATGGCAGACAAATCCTAATACTAATTGCAATCCCAAATCAAATCCAAAGCTGAAATTCAAACTCCTTAGAAAAATTTGGAAAAAATATATATCGAAGCTCTCGATGTACGCATCTCGGTTCTGCAGTTTGTTTTTGGATTCGAATCATCCTTTGTCTTGGAATCAGAGAAATTGTCTCGGTCGTCCGTTGATGGTTATTCGATTGGACGATAGATCGTCGATCTTACGACGATCAGGCAGTGTAGCATCGAAGAGGACGTCGAGGGAAGGAGATCTGTACGGTTCATTCGTGCTATTGACGCTAGAAATCGACTCGATTTGGCCGAGAATCACGGTGGCATCGCTGTCGCATGGTGGGGCCGGGGGTTGCGTCGTTGGTATTGGTAGGAGCGGCTTGGAGGGGGCGACACAATGGAGGCGTTCGATTAGGTCAGAGGTGGATGGTTCGTCGGCGACATTTCATTAGAGAGCGGCGGCTTCAGCTGTTTGGAACGAGGGAGCGCGCTAGGGTTCTTGCACGTGATTTTCGTGCATGACGTGGCTAAAGCGAATGTGAGTGGTTGTTTTATTTTTTATTTTTTTTATTTTATTTAAACGTTGAAGTTCAATTGTTCTAATCTATAACTTTTACATACGATATCCGATTGACGCGTGGTTTTCTCCGCTAGGTTCGTATTGGAATTCCGGACTTTTTGGCGTTGGTTTGGACGAATTCTAAGACTGGTCAAATTTTTGGGTTTAAATTGGATTTAAATTCAATTTAAATTCAAAAGGTGAGTATTTTAACCCACTCACAACTTCTAAAATTTCTTATGTTTGGTAAATTAATTTATGTTGTGATTATGCATTTATTTATGATTTTACGTATATTTTTAATCATCATCTCAGTTATTGCATTTATTTAAATTAAATCGTTATTTAATTTATTATTGAATATAACTGCCAGTTAATTAGTTGTTATATATTATCGGTTATAATTGATATTGATTGATTGTTGTGTATGATGATTGTGATGGGTGTATGATTTTATGATGGATGAATGGATGTTTTATTTATATCATCATAAATCGCAAGTTGTTATGCATTTATTTTGATTCGGGATTGCGGTTTGAAATAATATACAACCGCATTTTTATTTTTAAATTGCAGAATGAAATGATAAATTCCATATCACTTGACCATAGGATAAAAAATTATATACAGGCGTCGCGGTATGTACATTTAAAATTATTTTGAAATGATTTTTCATGGTTTTGGAAAGAAATATACGGTTTAATAAATATTAAATATTGATGTTATATAAATATTATTTTATATATATAGTTAAATTCTTGAATTTAAGCTATGTATAAAATCGATAAATAAAAATGAGTTCAATAATAAAGTTTGATTTTCTTTTATATAATATGGTTAAGTATCTATTTAAATTCTATTGTATATAGAGTTTATATTGACTCAGAAAAAATTTAAGGCTGGAAGATAAATGTGAATTTGATTTGAAGTTAAGATTTAAGGATTATCCTTGAAAATTTTGATTTGAAATATAAATAAATTGAGATTTAGAACGTATGATTTTATAACTTGATTTTTGTTTAGAGGATTTAAATGAATATTATCAAGTTAATGTAATTGAAAGAATATCCAATTATTTGAAGTCTATAGGTTTTACTAAAATGATATTTTATTTATTAAGTAAACATTTCAAATCTAAATAATAGTAATTGAAATTGATATATATATGAAATTATCAAAGAATAAGTTTTGAAATGGTGGAATAATTAAAGCTTTGAAATATATGGAAATTATATTGGTTTATTTGGGAATTTAAAATCCATATTGGAATTGATTTGTGAAGGTGAAGAAGCTATTTTACTATATAAAGTAATTTAATATTTAAACCATTTAAGTGGTGCAGTATGTTTCAAAGTTATGAAATTCAAAGTTTTATGTCTTGAAAGGTTATATTTTAAGTTTTGGTTTCGAAATATTATAACTTTGAAATGTTATAGTTTTAGAAAAGGATATATTTGAAAATGATATCAAATTTTATTTAGGTTTTTTTTAAAAGAGGAAATGATATCATATTTATGTGGATTTGAAATGGATATTATGTTCTGGTTTTAAAAGTATAAACTATTTTGAAAAGACCGCGGTGTTATAATAACGTTTGGTTGTTAAAGAGACCAGGATCGAAAGTTGTCATACTCTCTGCCAACTCTGAAAACCACTTTAACAACCGTGTACGCGGTGGAGATTCCAGAATGAAGTAGGATAGTGGCAGCGTTTCCTTTAAGGTAAATACATGGACCCAACTTCCATGAGTTCGCATAAGGTGGCTAAAACATGAGCGATTGACGGGTTAATGAGGTAGCACCTTTGATCGAACACATCTCTTCGATATTATACTTTGACTTTTGGTTTGATTCGGTGGCCACTTTTGATTTTTTTTATTTGGCGGTGTGGCTCGAGGTGGGCGGTAGCTGCGCGCTACGCGTTATCACCGACCCGGAAGCGTAATTGGTATATCTACCCTGACATTGCCTAGTTGTGCCATGTCACCTACCCTATCGCTCCTTATACGAGTTTGGTTTTCTCCCGTAGCCCGTGTGGTATCCTCTAGTGGCTTCTCGATCAGGAGGGACCATGATATTGGATGAACTACTAGGACTATTACGTGTTAAAGGCTATATGGGTAACCCTTTAATGCTAGGAAAAAGGTAAGTTTATTTTACTATTAGACATTATTATAATAGCGAAATATTACTACATAGTAAATAGTTTGACGAATCCTCAGGAGATGTAATCACAAGCATCTCTTAAGTTACCGCACTCATATTTATTTCTGTTAATTTAACTCACATAAGATATTTTAGCTCTAACTCGAGTGTTTTGTCTTTTCAATTCGCTCGGGGTCAGCCTGAGCATTTCAGGATTCGAAGACTTTAGCTCTGGAGGACGAGGACGAAGATTTATATTACTATTATCTAGCATATTATTCCACTACACCATTTTATTCCGCTGCATTGTTATTATCCTTTGGTATGTGAACTCTGATATTTATTGTATAAGAAAAATCAAATGTTTTGTAAAACAATTTTATGAACCGTATATTGATTATTATATTTTATCATTCCGCTGCAAGATTCTGTTTTGTTTTTTCCTTTCTTTCTCTGCTTTTCATATTTACCCCATAACAATCCGCCTTTTTGTATGTTTTAAGTCTGACGTGTGTGGTTTATCGTCGATTTAAAGCGTATGAAAAAGCGGGACGTTACAGATCCCATCATCTTGAACCAGTCTCGAACCTCTACAAAAGCGTGGAACACACATATTGTTTTGGAGTGGCTACGGTTTCATGTAATGTTAGTACACTCCCCCGCTAACCGATTTCTCCAAAACCAAATCGATAGTTCTGGTAAACCCAACTCCGGTCCTTTTTTAGAAATAATCAGATTATACATAAGAGCGGATATCACCCCTTACTCGTCTAAGCGGACATATTTCCTTATCATTTGTCTAGGAGAACAAAACAAGATTTATATGCATAGTATAGCATCATCGAAGATGACCATGCCATATAACTATCATGTTTCTCATAAATATTTCCATATTTATATTTTGGCCAAGATTTCATAGTTGGTTATTGATTATCAAATAGAAAAACAATCAAACATAAATTTAATTTCAAGTGGAATGCACTAAGCCTCTATTAATTAATCCTTCATTACCTAAGTATCTTTTAATTATTTGATTCAAAGTACCTTCAAAAAAGAAATTTCACAAACCCTTTATATTCCTTTCAATACTTGGAAAAAAATTATATACTTATCTCACCGATATAATCTATTAAAAAACATTATTTTCAATTCTTAGAAAATATATCTATATACTTCTCTCAACTGTATAAGTATATTAATAAAACATAAGAAAATTTTCCTTCTTTCCCAATTCATATTTAAATGGGCCAAAAAGAAATACCATTTAAAACATTATTTACTCTAAACCTAAACCACTTTTTCCTTCGGTGTTATATATGGAAAGAATGACTTCATACCACCATAATTAAGAAGGATTATTTATCAAAATTAAACGTCGTTCCTTTTATTCTCTTTTTATATATCTATTCCATGTTTACAAATCCTTTTGTAAATCTCCAAATTAATTTATAAAATTTCTTTTATAAATCTCTAAAACCATTTTAAAATTCCTTTCTATTTCTAAAAACTCTTTTCTATTTCTTCCTTTATAAACTCCTTTAAAGAATTCTTTAATAAAATCCTTTAATAAATCCTTTTATAAATCCAAAACTCAATTTTATAAATCTTATATAAATCTAACACAAATATTCATTATTTTTAAAACATCACTTACAAATATGTTTTGTTATTTGTAAATTACCATTTATAAATCTCTCTTCTATTTATAAAATACAGTTTATAAATCTCTCTTGCAAAATATCTCTTATAATATTGTTTATAGATCTCCTTTACAAAATATATTTTGTAAATCTCCTTTAAATAAATCCTTTCTATTAGGTGAAGTTTTTTTTATACAAAAATTTAGCATTTAAAAACTCCTTTATTAAATTGACAAATTTAACTTTAAACATCATAAATAGACAATCAATTAACTTTAAAACATCATCAACAAAATAATTAATTAACTTTAAAACATTATTAATGAAAAAAGTGATTAACTCTTAAGACATTATTAAATAAATAAATAATTAACTTTTCTCTATATTTGAATCATTTATAATTAAGTAACACTTAACTTCAAATCTGTCATAAAATTTAAGTTAAATCCATAACTTATCAACTTTAGAAAGAGGCTTAGCAACCACCGTGGTACTTAAACAAGCTACTATTTATTTTTAATTCACTTGAAAGTATCACTGGTATTTACATAAGGAAGCATATATGTAAATATAATCAACCATTCACGATCACTAGTTAATCCATAAATTATCCAATATTAATTAATCCACATGTTAATTAACTTGCATATGAATAAATGTCCAAATTAATAAAATAGTAGAACAAGGATTTATTCTGTTGAGCATATGTCATTAATAATCTATTCAATTTAATTATAAAAGAACAATGTTTTATTCTAGTAAATAATGTCCAAATAATCTATTCAGCTTAATTTAACAGTGTGGTGTTTTATTTGGCCAAATAGATAACACCAATTATTTATACTTAATTTAAGTACGTTATTATTTGAACAACGTGATTAAATTCAACCACTATTATAATATCATAAAATTATACTTCATCCAAACTATCAATAAATTTTACCATAATGTTGTACTTGTCAATACGAATCTAATGCAAAATTCCATAGGTTAAACGAATTTAAGATGAATGAGATATAGCTTCATGAAGTTAACATACTTAGTTTTGCAATTTAAACAAACAAACTCAAATGCTTCTTGCCCAAACTCATAATCTAGCCCGTTATCCTTCCAACCCGACCCGCAACCCAAAATGCACAGACCTCTCTCCCCGAAATTCAAATACGCATGCTCCAGAAACCATAAAAAACACCTCGACCAACTGATGACTTTCTTCACTAGAGCCACAACCACCCTTGCCAATAAACATGCCACCTACCCTAGCACCACCAATGATATCTGCATTGAACTCGATGCTCTCGATCGTAGCCAGCAACCAAAAAAGTCAAACCCAAACTCAACAATGGTTGAAACCCTAACTTTACCGACCTAATGTGTTCGACCACCGGAGTTGATACTGCCACCCTTATTGTAACAACCTCCGACCCTTACACCTTCCGTTGAGCCCATCCAAGCTCGATGCTACAAAAACCCGCCAGTGATGAAAAACCTAAACCCAATATCAACATCGAGATCCAATTTCCTTCCTCCACAGCCAGCTTCGATGCCTAATGCTCGAGCAATACCAACATGCACTTCCATTTCTCATGATGCACCAGTGGTGCAACCTATACTAGCTTCGAAGATGATAATCTCCTAACCCATAGGCATAGCCGATACCTCCACTCATTCCCAGTAGCTACTAGCACTGTCATCGCCATCCAGCATAATCGTAACACACCTTATCTCAAGCAAAGTGCAGTATACCATGCACAAGCCTAGAACTAATGATACCATTAATATATATATATATATATATATATATATATATATATATATATATATCTATGTGTATGTGTTATCCAGGTTTTTAATCTAGTAGGAAACGAAACAATACAGTGACATTGGAATGGCTTAGAACTTAGCCAGAAAGGCTGAGGCAAGGAGTGTACATGAGTCGAGTCATATTACAAAGGTAATGACCAAATTCAACTAAACAAAGAGACTAGCGTCAGTTCATTCCAATCAATAGTTGAGGGCAATCGGCCAGCAGATTTTCATCAAAATGGAACAATGGGCAACTAGACTACACGAATGACATCAACGCAAGGACATATAAAAGCAACCCAAACTTGGAATCTCGAAAATAATCAAAGTGCTTGGATCGCTAGCGACCAATATGGATCACTAGCGATCCATGCTAACATGTTGGTTCAATGAGAGTAGTAGGGATAATGAGCCTTGGAGACAAAAGCATAAAAAATTCTAAGTGTATGGATCGCTAGCGATCCATATAAAACCAAATTCCTTACGACCTTGCACACTGGAGTATAAGATGATAACAACTAAGTTATTAGCTCGCGAGCGGGCCAAATCTATGGATCGCTAGCGACTCATGGTTTTGGCTCAGATCGCGAGGTAAACCTTCCTAGGTCGTTTTGTACCTACCTGCAAGCAGTTGACGAAGTTGCCTGGCCCAGAAGCTCTCTGATCCCTATAAATACCATCCTATCTGCAACATAAACGAGATCTTCTCTGGACTGGTTGCAGAAGCTCTACTAGGAACATTCTTCACTCTCTATCTTCCTCATAACAATCTCCAAAGGGATCTACTGTGATACTCCAGTAGATTCCAACTCTGGGGATTTAGTATAGCTAAGGATGATAAAAAGCCTTGTAATCGAACATTACTTGTAACAACGACCAGTCATGATAAAACTACAAAGTGGACGTAGGCTTCATTAACAGTCAAACCACTATAAAAATATTCTGTCTACTTTCTTTCATTGTCTTTTCCTATACCTGTTATCTGTATTATTGCTTTGTACGAACATGGTTGGTGCTTTCAAACTCAAACCTGGCGTTGATCCATTGGGTTAACAACATGTATACGATGTGTGCACACATATGACAAAACCTATTACTTAACTTCAAACTTAAGTAAACCAAAACTTAAAAAATCAAACTACCCATCTCATCAAGTCAATCAACATTAAAGCTTGTTAAAAATGGCTTTAGATTTGATTTTGAAAGAGTTTTTAAAAGAAGATTTTTTAGGTACTCCGCTACAAAATATCCTATTTGCATATACACCGCGAACGATAGAAATAAAATATGATCGTGCATAAAAATGCCACACAATCCCAAAACGACAATAAAATACACTATTATTTTATTACGATTTGTTTCCAAAATAAACAATTTTTGCCGTAAAACACGTCAAACGATAATTTAAATATTTTCCCAAACTAAAATTTATGGAAAAATCCTATCAATCCATTTAACAATATTAAATTAAAAACCAATCCATTTTATGAAAAATTGATTATTTATTTATTTATTACATTTGAATTAAATTTGAATATTTATATAAATTACATATTTAAATTTGAAACGTTAAAAATTCTAGGCTGTTACATTTGTGTAACAGTTACTATTTTAGTTTAATTTAGGGAAGGAAATTTTTCGTTTTTGTATATTAAACTTATTAAATTAATTAAGGGAAGATTGTGTTTTATTAAGATAGAGAAACCTTTCATTTCTCTAACTCTAATTAAATTAAATGATTTATTAAATAACATTAATGACCAAAATTGCACTTGGCATATATTGTGAGTATATCCAAACTTACTTTATTGTGTATTGTATAAGTGCAACATATCGTATTGTGTACATAGTCAATGTGTACGTGTTTAAGTGCTGAGATTTACACCGCAACAGACATATCATCCTTTTATATATGTATTGGATGTCCAAAGTATTGTTTTGTGTGTGTGTGTGTGTTTAAGTATACTGAAAGTTTGTGTGGATCGGTTGCATGGACAAATACACTAATTTATAAACTTGTGTGATATAGCAGCGGAAAATAGTCAATAAATGAAAGAAATGTAAAGCTGTAAGTAAATGACACCAGATATTTTATACCGGTTCGAACTTCCCATTCTATGTCCAGTCCCAGGCTCCTTCTGGATTTACTAACACCCTTGCTTCACCTTGAGGAATAGGCAGTTGAACAACCGAACAGGATTTCAATACACTTGCCCGAGCAGCCGAACGGGACTTTTAATACAAAAAATTTAGTTTCTTGACTTGATGTGTCCTTGAATAACACTGATTAGTCGATATAGTACACCCTTCCTATAATCTTCTCCTTTGTGGTATGTAGTGTTTGTATGTGAAGAGAATGGAAGATTTAAATAGGATTCTCAATAGAATACTTGTATGAACGTTTTAGAAAGCAAAGACTATAGAGAGTAGAATCAAAATAGGATAGAAAGAATTGTAATGATTGTTGTTTTTTTTAAAAGAATTTGATTCTTGGTTATGTTTATAATGAATCAAGAGTTGTTTTCTTTCACGAACGGTAATGCTGAAAAGAAACGAAAACAACCCTTGAAGTTGCGATGTTTCTCTTTATTGAAGAGACGCATCTCTTCATTAAAAACTAGTATTTATATGAATTCAGTAGGCAGACTGCAGAAGATTCACCGTCTGATTCAAACCCAAAAATAAACAGTGCAAAAGACAGTACATTCAGCCGATTGACTCAGTGGATTCAGCCGGCTGAATAGTTGTAGTCAACCGGTTGAAATCTGTGTCTTGTGCATGTGCATACTTCTAAGATACGTGTCAATTTTGTTTTGCGACATACCACTTTGGAGAGATTTTAACATATTTCTGACTAGACTCATAAGTAATAAAACATCTAATCTATCTTCGTGTATTTCTGAATCCATCCTTCAAAGATTTATCTTCTTCTGCAAATTTGGTTTGTAATACAATAATAATATAGCTTATATAGTTGTCACATTCAAAATCGAAGATTTCTGGATCTTAACATTCTCTTCCTTTTTGATGATGACAACTATGTAAGTATAATGCAATATAATTCAGAATATACTTCCACTGATTTGTTGCTCCCCCTATCGATATGATTTACCTTCTCCCCCTTTGTCATCGACAAAAAGGAGTAGTCGATAGAAGGTAAGCATAAATATGATAAATAGAAATATCCTAAGCACATAGCACATAGCACATAGCACATCACAATATTCAGCACTTATAAATGGCATTTTTACCATAGTTATGTAATTTAGCATAGTTATATATATGTATAAAAGTATGTAGTAAAACATCACATAACTAACAATACATCAACATCTTAGAAACATCACAAAATATTACAGAACAAGCATAGACATATGTTTTTTTCAAAATTAAAGATTGTCATAAATTAAACATACACATACAACATAATAATGTTAAACCACAGAAGTTTACAGCTAAGTTATCACAAACATTTTAATCAGAAGGTCAGGAAAGAAATACTTAAAAAGTTGAAAAAGACATAAAATAAGATTCATACCAAAATATTTCATTCTTCATTCGTAGTACCCCATTCAAGTGTAGTCAAATCTTAAACCACTCCGGTAGAGGTTGACGAAGAACAAGATATCTTTTTCCATATTTTGTTCAAGAAATCCTTTATAGAGTCAAATTTCGTATTGTCGGATTTTTCGAACTTTTCTATGCGTTAATTAAGCTTTACTAGATTTTTAGCTATTTTTTTAGTGCATTCTTGGGGTTGGAATTGGGATCGATCTCATGAATGTCATTGTTGCTATCCTCTTCTTCTTCTTTTTCTTCTTCTTCTTCGAGTTGATGAGAAGAGGATCAATTTCCATGTTTCGGGGTTGAGGAATACCTTGATTATGGTTTTCAACCCATTCTTGAAATGAGATGATATCATGATGAGAAAAAACTCAAGGAAGACCCATTAAACTTATAGTTTTAGCTCCAATTTCACTTATAGTCGGATTCGAGAGTCGGTACACCAAAATTCAAAAGTATCCTCATGATATATGCACTGTAGTGAATTGTTTTATATCTTCTTCGAACTTTAACATTTGAAAATTCATTCATTATTATGTTTCCCCAATTCACTCATTGCACACATATAGGGGTTGAAAATCATGTTTATAAATCTTCTCGTAGCTACCGGTTCTAGGTTGTAATGACCTTATCAAGGCTCGGTGAATTAATCTTGCCTTCGGCCTTAAAGCGCTAGTTCGAAGGTCACACATATCGTTGGATAAGAATAGATGAGAGACTTCGTCTCTTTGGACCATATCGACATTAACATCATAATGTCAATTCTTTAGGATGGACAATGAAGTATGTGTCCTAATTGTCGTAAAGAAAGAAAAAATTTCACACCACATAGCAAAATCCACACACAATCTTCCATATTATAAGGGTTGTGATGATCTAAATTCATATTCGCAAAGAAGAGCTTGACTAGTAAGTGTTTAGTTTTTACATTAGTCAGACCAAAACTAACTAAAGTATCGATTCAGTTTACTTCGACAAATTCCCAAAAATTATATCCACCAAATTCTTGAAACTTAACGAAAGCTCCTTCAATTTTTTTTGTGTTTTTCATGTTATTATACCTAACCACAGCGATTTCATTATGGGGCCATTATCAGATTTGAGATTCAGAAGGCCCTGAAGGGGAGTCTCTTGGTCGTTTGGTTCTTGAAGGCATTGTGATTTTTGAAGAGATTGGAGTTTTTGAGAAGAAATGGAGTTTTAGATTTTGATAGTGTAAATTTTTCTGTGTTGGTGAATAAAAAATGAAGAGTGAGGAAGGTAAAGATGAAACAGTGCCTCGAAAATAGAGCGGGTGGTTAAAAAAATTATAAACCCGAAGTTCAGCCGGCTGACCGAGGGTTATCAGCCTTCTGAACTATTCCTGATAGAAAATAGACTATTTTGCCTATAATTCAGCCGTCTGAACCAGGGATGCAGTCGACTGAATATGGGTTAAAAATTTATTCCATATGAATATTCAACCGGCTGTTTTCACGGGTGCAGCTGTCTGATTTAGTTGCCTAAAGCCCAATAAACCCAGTTTCATAATATATTCTTTATTTATTTTAATTTTTATATCTTTTACACATTTTATATATTTTTTAAATATTATCAAGATACAATAAACAGATTATAAACAATTAATAAACAATATTTTATTTGGAGGAAGAAGATTTAGTGGGAGAATCACATTCTTTCGGCTCGACCTTTGTGTTCTCCCAAGCTGGTTAAATGGTTGATCCGTCCCAAGAATTTGGAGAGTAGGTGGCCTCTGAAGAGATTGAAAATGTGCATTCATGTTTATGGAAGATGATCCACATAACTTCGAAGCACATCTCTCTAAGAAGCTAAATCTTGTTTCGTGACTTTTATGTTCGTAGTATCTCGCTGTAGATTCAAAGTTTCACGTTGATATTGATGTAAACCATCTATCTTTCCTTTTGTAGAAGGAGAAGGAAAGAGATTTCTCCTAGAACACTTCTTTTCTGGAGTATATCCAGTGTGATGAGGAGGAGGACATACTGGAATATAATATGGAGTTGGTGCATTTTCGGATGATTTTGAAGAAGAAGAGCTATAAATGATTGATGAGTAACTGAAAATATCTGGTGCATTTTCTGATTCCTGATTTTTTTCCAATTCTTCTTCAAGAATTTTCTTCTCATTTCGTAACATATCTACTTCTAGTTCACTCCTATTTAATTTTGCTAATGTATCTTTATTTGATTATTTCTGATTCTTAATTGTTTTTAACAATTCAGAGTTTACTTCTATTAAATCATCAAAAGAGAATTCACTTACATCGTTTTTAGATGTCATGAAGCACACATTAGCTTGTTCAGTGTCGCTATCACTGTCGGATGATGAAGAGTCGGAATCATCCCAAGTAACTGAAAAGGCTTGCTTTTTCTTTTTGGACCGTTTCTCATTTTTGTTTTCCTTGGGTTCCAGACAGTTCTTTTTGATGTTACCTGATTGATTGCACTCGTAGCATTTCAGAGATGAGTTTGAAGGAAAGTTGTTTTGATCTTTATTGCTTCCAAAGTTTTTATTCCTTTTCAATTTTAGGAATTTTCTGAATTTTTTTGCTATGAATGCCATATCGTCTATATCTTCATCGTCTGATTCTTCTTTCTTGGCTTGAAATGCTATTGTTTTACGGTCTTGTGCTTGTACTTTTCTTGCCTGCAAATTTACTTCATATGATATTAGATTTCCTATCACCTCCTCTGTTTTATGGTAGAAAGATCGTTAGCTTCTTCGATAGCTAAGACTTTTCTTTCCCATTCATCCGTGAGAGAGTTGAGTATTTTTGACATAATATCAAAATCTGTATATATTTCTCCTAGTGCCAAAAGTGAATGATATATGTCTCGAAATCTAAAGTACATAACATTTATAGTCTCATCTTGCTTCATTCTAAAGTTTTGAAATTGATCCTTAAGCATATATATCTTACTCTATTTAACTTTGTTAGTACCTTCATGTATAACTTTATGTGCGTGCCATATTTCATATCCAGTAGTACACATACTAACTCTATTGAATTCTTTCTTATCTAATGCACAAAATAACATGTTCATTGCCTTCACATTTGTAGAAGCATCTAATTTTTGAGTGTTAGACCATTCTGTAAAATCATTAATAGGAATATGATATTCTTGTTGAATAATGTTCCATGCATCAAACCCGTTTGATTGTATATAAACTCTCATCCTAGTTGAGCAGTAAGCATAGTTTAGACCATTAAATAGTGATGGTCGTGCAGTGGGTTGTCCTTCAGTGAAATTAGAGTGACCATTGTTATCCATGTTAAAAAATATCAGATAAATTTGTTATGGTTATGTGATGACCGTGCTCTGATACTAAATGAAAGTTTGTGTGGATCGGTAGTATGGATAAATATACTAATTTAAAAACTTATGTGATAAGCAGTGGAATATAGTCGATAAATGAAAGAAATGTAAAGCTGTTAAGTAAATGACACCAGATATTTTTATACAGGTTCGAACTTTCTGTTCTAGTCCAATCCCAGACTCCTTTTGGATTTACTAACACCCTCGCTTCACCTAGAGGAATAGGCACCTGAGCAACCGAACAGGATTTCAATACACTTGCCCGAGCAGCCAAATGGGACTTTTAATACAAAGTATTTAGTTTCTTGACTTGATGTGTTCTTGAATAACACTGATTAGTCGATATAGTACACCCTTCCTATAATCTTCTCCTTTGTGATATGTAGTGTTTGTATGTGAAGAGAATGGAAGATTTAAATAGGATTCTCAATAGAATGCTTGTATGAGAGTTCTAGAAAGCAAAGACTATAAAGAGTATAATCAAAATAGGATAGAAAGAATTGTAATGATTGTTATTTTTTTAAAAAGAATTTGGTTCTTGGCTATGTTTATAATGAATCAAGAGTTGTTTTCTTTCACAAACAGTAGTGTTGAAAAGAAATGGAAACAACCCTTGAAGTTGAGATGTTTCTCTTTATTGAAGAGACACATCTCTCCATTAAAAACTAGCTGTTATATGAATTCAGCAGGCTGGCTGCAGAAGATTTAGCCTTCTGATTCAAACCCGAAAATAAATAGTGCAAAAGACAGTACATTCAGCCAGCTGACTCAGTGGATTCAGCCGGTTGAAATCTGTGTCTTGTGCATGTGCATACTTATAAGATACGTTTCAATTTTGTTTTGCAACATACCACTTTGGAGAGATTTTAACATATTTCTCACTAGACTCAGAAATAATAAAACAGCTAATCTATCTTCACGTATTTCTGAATCCATCTTTCAAAGATTTATCTTCTCCTGCAAATTTGGTTAGTATAAAATAATAATATTGCTTATATAGTGTCAGATTCAAAATCGGAGATTTCTGCGTCTTAATATATATTTCATATGTGTGTGTGTGTGTGTTTGTAATTTGTTAATGAATCCTTTAATAAATGTACATCAATTCAACCCAGTTCGATTATTTTGAACTCAAGGTTTATTTCCAAAACATTTAGTGATTTGATTTAGTAAAACAATTTGAAAACTGATCTTCATATATATATCTGAATATAAACCTTCAGGTATATGTTAACAAGTAAAGTTAGAAAAATATCGATATTTAAAAAGTAGTAATTTGACTAAAGTATATTTTATTTAACAATACTACTATGTGGACTTATGTTTATTTATACATTAATACTATTCTCCTTTAACACCAATATGTTATTTATAATAAAAAATTCATTATTTATTTGAAACTTTTTTAAAGCAAAATAATTTTAAATTATTTTAACATAGATACATACATATATATAGACACACACTTGCACATATATATGCTTATATATGTATGTATCTTCAAATAGGAAACCGATTTTGAATCAGTAGAAAGTATCAACAACATCTGAATAAACAAGTATGCAAAACAACAAATCAATTCCAAACCTATGCCTAAATTAAAAATGGTGGTATCGATGAAAATCATCAATAGAAAATATCAGTATCAATTCAAAATTAATTTAAATTAAAAACTTTAAGATCCACATTTGTATATTTATAAGGAAAATCAAATGCATATATAAATTCATTAGAATGAACTAACCATTATATCTATAATATAATGTAATAATAGATAAAATCTAGTTTAACTTTACTTTGTTGATGTTGTCTCTTGATTTGCACCTTGAATAAAGTAAGCTCCTAGACCCGATTGAATCGCCTTTAGAAATTGTAACAATTTAAAGCACCACATGTTGCATTTTTTATTTAATTTGATCTTGTTATGAGAATTTTTTAATGGAAACCATGATGATTTTGACAATAAAGAGAGAGGAAGAAAGCATGAGAAAGAAAATGTGTAAGGACCCCGAATTTTGGTCGTTCATTTTTGAACATTTAGTTTATTTTTAAATGTCTAATGTGAAATATCAGTTGATTTTGAATATGGAGGTTTTGGTTGAATTAGTGAAATGGTTTAAAATTTCAAATATAGCGATTGATTGGATTGGTGAATAGTAAATTTGATATTTGAAATTGGGTAAATATGTGAATATGGAGTTACATGTGTACGGAAATGATTTCTAAAGTTGATTTAAACTCTATCTGAATTAGAGTAATGATAGTAGACTTTTGAATGGGATTAAAAGTAGATAAATTAAATTTGAAATCATTACATACATATGTGTGTATACATATTAATAATATAGTGAAATTTAATATTGGAATGGTGTAAATAATTGTAATTATGATTTAATATGAATCGGGATAGTTTCTAATATGAATATAAATTCTATTTGAATTAGAATTGAGTTGGTGAGTTTTAAAAATTGGAATTTCGAGTGATTTGGTCGATTTTGAAAATCACTCGATTTAATCGACACGTTAAAATAGCCTTCCATGGCATAGTCTTGGAATTCGACAATACCAGTTCCATTGAATCAGTAATAGTGTATTATTATCGTATTTCAAATTTTGTAGCGTTTGGAGTAACCATTTGGTCATATGGGATAGAGATGTGTTGAAATTATTATTGGAAATTTAATATTTTAATTCGATTCGAAATGCTATCTTACACATACGATCGAATTAGGCATCGAAACTTGTTCCATTGTGTTTGTAATAGGGGTAAAATATTATAAACACTAGATGGCATGCCTCGTTCGGAGTTCGTCTGGAAAGTGTGTGAATGGTAAAAATAGTGATATTATACACACACACGCATGCGCGTGCACGGGCACGCACAGCCAAAACCCCATCTATCTTTTGCACTAGCCACCACTCTCATCTTCAATGGCCGATATCACATGGTGTTCTCTCCCCAAATTCACCTCATTCAAGCAATATCAGGCCGAGACTTCAATAGAGAAATCGTAGAGGACCGTGAGCTGTACGATGTGAACGCTGCGATCGCCTCTATTTCACCGAGGAGGTCGAGATTGGCTCGCGTTTGTGGCCCCTTAGATGGAGAACTGTGAGGTGGAGAAGGGGCTAGGGCGGGCCAGTCGGTGGCTGTATGTGCGTGGGAGTGGAGGCTACAACATGGAGGTCATTGATCATCGTATCAATTATCATGGTGGGGGCGGTGATCGATTTAGATACGCGTGCGATGGGTTTAGCGGTCGAAAAAGTGAACAAAGAAGAAGGAAAGGAAGGAGTGGCTAGGATTCTGGGATGCAGATTGAACGATCCAGAAAAATTGGAAGGTTTAATATATAAAAAATGTAAATTTATTATATTATAATTAGTGTAATCTTCTAAATGTGATATCTCATTCATACGAGGTCCAAATCGAACAAAACAAGCGGTGATGAAATCGTTGCTACGAGCACTATATTATGAAGCTGATTAGGGATGATTGGAAATAGCTAAAATTTAGGTCAAATTGAACATCGTTTGATTTGATTTAAAATTGGAACGTTTGGCAAATTGAAAACTCGAGGTGAGTTAAACTCACTCATTTGGTTAATCGGTAATGTTTTATAGCAAATGGAATTTATTTATGCTGCTTTGGATTTTTGAAATTGGTGATTGTTGAAATTAATTTAGGACGACGATATAGCATCTTGAAATGCTATTAGATTGGGTAAACCGGATCTAAGGTGACGATATAGAATCTCGAATTGCTATTAAACTGTTTAAGTTTATTTTTAAGCTTAATTCCAGTATTGAATCATATATATGTGGAATAGTTAAATGGATTGTGTTTGGAATTACGTTGTTAAATTATAATGTAAATTGAATGGAAATATATTGGCATTATCTATTTGGCCAAATAAACACCATTGGATAATAAATGAAAAGAGTTTGATTTTGACTGATAATTGGTTAGTAGAGTTAATTTTTATTCTGTTATTTGATATAATTTGGACACTGATCGATGCAAATGGATTTATATTGGACAATTGATGTGTTAACAATCGATTTGTTAAGTGTGGATTTGGTTTACATATATGACTGTTATGCAAATGCTTGTAATTTAACTTTGATAGTCAAATTGAATTGAATGGTAGTTGATAAGTACCATTGGGATTTCCGAGCCTCGGTATAACATTGGAAAGTTACAAGTTTTTGGTTTAACTTCAGATTGTATAATTTGAAGTGAAATGTTTTATTAGTAAATATATGAAAAGGTTTGTTTAAAATTTATCGTTTACAAATGTTCTGAAAATGATTCGTGTAGTAATGTTAGTTACTTCACTTAAATGATTTTCCAAAATTTATTCCAAGATTTGAAAGGCGAATTACTTATTTCTAGTAATATAATTATTTTAAAATGATTATTTAAAAACCAATTACTTTATTTGAAAATTTTTGTTTAAGATTAATTACTTAAGTGTATGTTAAAAGTTGTTTTGGTAGTTATTATAATATATTATTTAAATAATTCTGGAAAAGTTTCTAAATGAAATTATTATTGATATCTAAATTGTTTTAAATTCTTTCTTAATCATTTTCAAAGGCCTTTATTAACGATCTATTTTAAAAAGAGTACTTTCCTGAATTAAACTTGGGAATTTATATAGAGACTTTATAAGTATTATTTTGAGATGCTTATTAAAATAAAAGATTTTAGAAGAAATGGTATATTTTCATAGCATAATTCGAGGCAGAGATTTCCTATAGTTTGGAATGTTTTTTTGTTGGGATAGCGACGTAACATTGTGCAAACTACGATCTATGATTGATTACATGGAGGAAATCGAGAGGCAGAGATTGCCTAAGTTAAGTTTGGTTTCTCTGGGATAGAGACACAACCATCCATCTACGATCCATGGTCAATACCAAATGTCACTTACATATTTATTTTCGTAATATAGTTTTCAAGTATTTTTGAAAGGAAGGATTTATGAATGTACTTATTCAGATGAAATAAGTATATGCCTGTTTTAAATGAGGAATTCAAATTTATCAAATTCAAATTAAATGTGGCTTAGTGATTTCAATGAGATGTGTAACCGTTATTTGAATGTTTGTTTATTTGACAGTTAAATATGTAACAGTCGCACGTCACTTATTACAGATATTATCCCCAACTTAGTCACCTCCGTCTCATAGGCCAAGCCAAAGTGTGGGTTTTGTTCCTCAAAAGGCCTCGACCTTGTTATGAGGTGAAGGCTTTGGTATATAAGCACCCATTTCATAGTGTTTTTCCACGATGTGAGACTATTATTTCCATTTTGAAGGGATGTTACAATCTTCCCACCTTTAGAGACCAACGTCCTCATTGGCTCATAAATACAACACCACCCATGCGTTGTGGTTGTAACACTTACAAACCACAATTCCAGCTGGGTATGGCTCTGATAACAATGTAATAGCCGCACCTCACTTAACCTCATATGCATAGCCCACATCACGCAGCCGGCGACAAACAATTGTTTCTCTTCATTTTGACTATCAAATCTTGGCCCAAATATGCAATCCTTGTTAATATTTATGGTAGGAAACGATTTCCTACTTAACACCAAAGGGTTTTAACTCTGGAAATATCTATGGAAAACACAGGAATTATATGATACAGTTACCGTTCAAGGTGTTATACTGTACGTATATACTCGTTGTTCTTCTAGGATAAATGATAAGGAGATCCGTCCACTTAAACGGTTAGGGGGTGATCCCTGCTCTTATATATTGTCTAATTATTTCCTAAAGAACCAGTATTGAGCATTCCAGATATCGACGAATGGTTTTTTTGGAGCGCCCAGGACATAGAGAGTGTACTCGTAAGAGATAATTCGAAACCCATGACCTACTCCGAAACCATATACGGTTAAATGGAGGAGATTCATTATATTTTGGGATATTAAAATCCATTTGTGGTTCCATGACTCGTTGAAGTGTGGGAATCTGTGTAAGATTCCAAGATGTATTTGTGATGTGGGAATCTGTATGCGATTCCAAGATCATTGTGGTGTGGGAATCCATATAGGATTCCATGATCTATTTTTAGAGCGGTGCGTAAGCTGGAACGTTGGACGTAGCCTCATCAGCAGAAATGACTAAAACCAGAGATATGAAGCATGACCAGTAGGGTTGTCAAACCCATAGGGTGTACTGGGCTCCTTTTATGGCAGTACAGATTCCTTCTGTGATGTCCCGGAAATTTAGGCAATAATTATTTAATAATTTCTTTAACAATTATTTTAAAATGTGAAGTATTGATTTAATAATTTAATTCAAACTGAAATTCTCTCTTGAAAATTAATAATTATTTAGTTTATTAAATGATATTCTTTTCAAATGTTAAAAATATTTAAGTAATAAATTTATCTTTCCATGCCGATTTAAAAATATTTTATTTATAATGTATATATGTGTATGCATTATAAATAGAGGATTTGATTTTAATTCAAAATTTAAATATTAATAAAGGATATTTTCTAATTATTATATATAAATGTATAATTTGTAAATTGATTAATTTGATTTAAATTAATTTAAAATAGTATTGTAAACTTTTCAAAAGTTTGTTTTAAAAATCTTTCTTATATATTTATAGAAAAGTAAGTAAGTATTTATTTTGTTTATAAAAATAAATACAGTTTAAATTTTGTTTTATAATAAAAGTTTGTTTTGTTTTATTTTAAAATTGTTTTTCTTTTGAAATAAGATTTAATTCATTCTTATTAAAGTATAACAATTGATATAAAAACTCTTGAATAAAATAAATTCAACACTTCTTTTCTTCTTAAAAATCTTTTCTTTTGAAATTTAGTTTCATGAAGAATATTATTTTAAAAATAATTTAAAATATAAATGTTATAAGAAGTTTATATGTATTAATTTATAGACTAGATGTTAATAAACATTTGTAACATGCTAAATTAAGTTTGAAATGGTTTAAGATAATTTAAATACAATTATAAATTTGGAATTTTCTTTTTATTTTGAAAATGAACATGTTTAGCTTTTTAAAACATAAAGAGACACTTGTAAAACGTTTAACTTAATAAGTTAACAAGTGGCAAACTAATTTATTCTTGGATGTCATTCTTTTAAATAAACAAATGTTTTTCTTTGCTCAAACCTTTTTCTCAAATGAAACCTGAAATCAGATTTGAGCAAAATCAAAACTCAAAACAAATGCATGTTAAAAATCTGCATTCATCTTCAAATCTGTAATCAAAAATACAAATCAATTTCTGCATACAAACTACAAATCTGCAAATCAAAATACAAGATAAGAACAACTTTAAATCTGCAATCAATCTCTGCAAATCTGAGCAATGAAGATGGGGTCTGCATGCATTAACTTTGAAATCAAATTGGAGGCAAATTGCAGTTTTATTAATCAACATCAGGCAAGCATCTTCAATTAGCAATCAGGGTTCAGGAAAATGTGAAAATGCATCTGGGTTTGTTTCTGCTTCTTCAAATTGAAAGGTGAGTAAACCTTTAATTTTAAAAATAGTTTCTCCTTTAAAATAAATGCTTAAGAAAAGAAAAAAAAATAAGAACTAAAGACTAATGCATACTGCTTTTGAAAGAATCAAAACTGCAGTGCCTTTATTTGTTGAATAATTTCACAATTTATAAGCTTAAGTTTCTGTGCATGTGTAATGGGTAGAAATATGTATGTTTGTGTGATTTATATTGATAAATGTTCTGTGTACATATACATAAATATGTATATATATGTGTTGCTGCTGCAGGTATCTGCAAACCTGTTTTTTTTTTTTTTTTTTTAAAACTAAGATTTATTTAGAATCCATTATCACCTGATTTGATATCAACTAGAATTTGTAATATAAACAAACTTTGTTGTTTAGAATGAAATGTTAGTTATAAATCAAAATTTTAACTATATCAAAATTCTGTAGTCTCTGGAAAACATTTACAACAGTAAATTTATTCTAGAAGTAAGTATATCAAACTTTTTAAAACATTAAAACAGTTTGTATCAGAAAGCATGATTGAATTCATGGACTTTGGAAACAAATATCACTTTTTCTTAAATTTACTGGGGGGGGGAGGGTTTGCGATTCTGTTTTTAACAGGATTAGTAATTTGGGAAAATATCTATAGGCTAGTGAATTTGGGAGTTAAGATGCCTACTGTAGTGGAGTTTTGATGTAAGAATGTTAGGGAAAATTGGTGATGGATGATCAGAAGGGGAGGAGATGATATTTGGGTTTTCCATATTTTCAAATCCCTGGTTTAAGTGTTGTAGTTCTTAGCATATGCTCATGCTCTCTGTTGCTTCGAGTAACTTGAGGTTTTGGGAGATTGCAGAGGGGATGTAGGTGGGTCATTAGCCAGAGTCGCATCAATGATGGTGGTCGGAATGGGTCGTCAGGGTGGATGACAGGTTTGGGTAGTTTTAGTGCTGCAATGTTTCAGGTTGGCTTGTTCAACTCGATTTTGGTTCAAGCTGCTATGGAGATATCTGGAGGTTGTGATCAGATGAGGGGTTGATCGGAGACTTGGTGGAGATGGTCAGAGTGGCTGGTGATAGCCAGAGTGTTGGTGCATATGCACCGTGTATAGGTAAAGTTCTGTTGAACTTTGTGGGATAGTGCAGGGTTTTGACTCGAAGCAATCTTCGGGTATTTTTATTTCTGACTCGAAGAAAGGGGTTGGAGAACTCGAAGTAAAATAGTTGGGTTCTCGGGTAAGTGTAGTTGCAGAGGTAAAACCTGCAGCTTTGTAGTTTTTTTTAGAATTTGAATAAAATTCATAATTTAAAGATTTTAATTTGATTTAAATATAAGTTAAATCTAAATTCAAACAAGGTTTGAAATTCAAAAGTTTTAAAAATGAAAATCTTAAATTTAAACAAGTTTTAAATTCTGTTTAACTCGAGATTTAAAAGCAATTCAGATTTTTAATCAGAGAGTATTTTGCAGTTTTTTTTTATGTTGAATGGAATTCATTTTAGTGCAGGAGTTGATTCAAGTATAACTTGAATCTGAATTCAAATGGAGTTTTGAGTTCAAGGTTTTAAAATGAAACTTTTAAATTTAAACAAGTTTTAAATTCAGTTTTGAAATAAAGTTTCAGGTTTACCTTTTAAACCCAGATTTTTATTTCAAACTGTTTTTGTAATTTTTTAAATTTTGAAACAGATTTAAATGTTTAAGCAAAACTTAAATTTGTTTTGAAATCAAGTTAAAAATTGTTTTCAAGTTACTTTAGAATCCAGTTTTGATTTAAAAACAGTTTATAAATTTAAGAAGAATGAATGAACATATTCAAATGTTTTTAAAGTGAATTTGAAAATGAAATTTGATTTCAAATAAGTTTTAAAACTTGAAAGAATTTAGTTCCTTTAGTATTTGAAAGTATTTAAAGTATGAAATGTTAATTTAAATTTGAAAGTTAGAAAAAAATCAATTTATTTTCAAAAGCTTAATTCATCAAGTAATTTAGTTTTAAATCTTTCTTTATATTTAAGTAATGAATGTTGTTTAAACCTTCATTTTTATTTTAAGGTTTATAATTATTTTTGGAATTAATGTTTAAATAGTTAAACATTTTAAATATTAAATATTTAAATGGAATTTAAATTTAAATTTAGAAATGTACTGTTATTTGGAATCCGAAAACCACATCGTTTCCAATTAAACGTTAGGTCATTAATCCAAGTGGGGCAAGTGAAGACTCGAGGTGTAAGGGCTATACGTCAGTATAACTCTGTGGGTGATTCCATAATGAGTTTGACGGAATAGTACTTATATATTCGAGATGGAGATTTAGAGTGCAAGGGTTATCGTCGTTAACTCTGAGGGTGATTCCAATACGAGTGTAACGAGATAATGCCTTCGGTTTCGTTCGAACCCGGAACGAACTTGTATGGATTGAATGCTTTCATAACATCGTCAGGTGGACGATGAGCATTCTAAGATAAATGTGTCCTATAAAGGTAATCGTAGCCTCAAGCCTCATCAACCGGGAATGGCTAAAACAGGGGAGGTGCAGCAAGGCTTCGTGGGTAGCTCCCATTGGAGAGCAAGATTGATCCCTGTCTAGAGGTCCCTTTTTATTCGGCTGTGTGGGCGGTTGATTCGTGACGACTGCCGGGGTTGTCTTGTTCGGAACTGTTCAGTAAGAAACGGGTCCGACCTTGTGTTGCAGGGGAGTGGGAGTACTCCTTGGTACGGTGATCTAGGCCACGTACTGTGACGGGCGGTACCCCAGTAGCCCTGCCATTGTATGGAATCCAAAATCCAATAAGTGCCAACGGTTTTGATTGTATTACCCACTTTTGTGGCTAGTAGCTGGAATTTAATCATGTAACAATTTCGGCTATTTCTGTATTTTACTTGAAAACCCTAGACACTATTATAATATCATCGGATTTCCTATCAAATGTTTTGATTAGCGTAAGGTAATTTTTTTTCCATGTTTATGTGTGGGAAGTCTTACGTGATACCTTTTCTTTTCAAAAGATTTTTAAAGTTAAGCAACCTTAACCTGTTACTCACACCAGACCCATGTCTGACCCGGAGTTTATTTTTGTTTTTCATAAACTCTTGGGTACTCAAATTTTTACGAGTAGCCAAGGGATTCAGTTAGGATTCAGGTTAGCTTTGACGAATTGTGGAGGAGCAAATGGTGCAGGAGGCTTCTGCGTGTAGATATATATAGTTTTCCGTTGTATGTTTTCTCTTAGTTGTTTCTTGTACTGATTTGAGTTGTAATAACTAGACAGGTGTTTATAACTGTCTAGTATGTGTTGAATTATCTGTGTACTCTGATAGTTGTTGTATATCTATGTAATACTTTTGATTATTAAACTGTTTAGATTCTGATGTGTTGTTTTCTTCTTCTTCTCTTCTTTGTATTCTCTATCCCTTTCTTTCTTATTACGATGCGACTTCCTGGAGTTTGGAAGTTGGGTCGTCACAGTTGTAACATCCCGGAATTTTTAACAATATCAATTTAATAATCTGTAGTTAAAATTAAATTGATATTGGTATTTGTTAATAATTATTCAAATAAATTTAATAATCTTCCTCAATAAATATTTAAATTGATTATTTTATCTTTTAAATAATAAATTGATTTCTATTTATAAATAAATATATGATTTCAAAATTGTTAAGAGAAAAAAATATTAAATGTTTAAACTAAATTAGCTTGAGTTTTAAATTTAGAATAAATTCAACAAATGGTTTCATGACTTAATAAAATAGATATTTTATTAATAAAAATATAATTTCTTGGAAAATGATTTTAATTTAATAAAAAGATATTTATAAAATAATATTGATATTGTATTGTCTTTATAAATAAGTTTTGAATAGAATTTGTAATTTTTATTTCAAATTGAATTTATATGTATAACTGGATTTGAAAAATATTTGATTTTGAATTTAGTTTGAATTTAAATTCCAAAGTATAAATTTTAAATTGTTTAATTGTTTTAATTTTTATTAGTGTAAGTTTTGTAAACATGGTTTGTTTTCATTTATAAATTCATACACATGTTTTAATATAAACTAACAACTTAAATTTAAGCTAACATATACATTGGTTTATACATTAGTACTTATTATTTTAAAGAAAAACAAGTGTTCAAAATTAGCATTTACAAATGGACAAGTGTCTATCAATTTGACAAGTATTAATTTTAGTTTTAATTTTTATTCCTTTTATTAAATCTGAAATGCATTTGTATAGTTTACAATCTTCATTCATATTTCATTTTTATTTTCCTTAACCAAAGAAAATCTTCAAAACTTCTAAGAACAAATTCATTTTCATATTAAAAATTCAGAAACCTTGCATATTCAAATCTTCCATCTACATATACAAATTTATCAAACTCTGTACAAATCTGCATTCACAAATGCATATAAAAATCCACAAATCTGCATTTCCTAAATTTCAGAAACCCTACAAGTTTCAAATCTGCACACCTAAAATTCAAACCTGCATTCACAAATTATCAAAAATCAGATCTGCATATCCTCAAAATCCAAACATCTGCATGTTCCTCTTCATAAAAATCAATCTGCAAAATTCAAATTAAGACTGCACTGTTCTTTTTTCTGCACTCTGTTTAAAACTGGGAAGTGATAGCATCTGCATGTCTTTGGGGGGGATTAGCTGCTGCATTTTTGGTGTTTCTGCAAAATTCATAAAGAACAACAGGGGTCTGCATTGACTGGTGAGTAACAATTAAATCTTAAACTATATTTAGGTTTCTTGATTTAAATGTTTGAGATAAAATATGGTTGTGTGCTTATAAAGGTCTGATGTAATTATGATTGAATGTGCATGTTGATTTTTCTTTGCTATGTTCCCAGATTTATCATTCTATTTAAAGGAATTCCCTACCATTGATCTAAATTGAGATAACATCTGGGTTTTAAAATAATAAAAAGAATTTGCTGATTTTAGATTAGTATTCAAACTTATAAAGTAATGTGTTTGTTTCCTTAAGATAAGGTTTTAAAAAAATATATTAGAAGAAGTTAAATTACAGAGTGATATCTCTGTAAAAATAAGTAATACCACTTTATGTTGATCTTGATTAAATCCAGTCATATTAACATTGAAATCCAGTTTTATAAACTAAAAGCATTTACTGGAACTTGATTTTTAAGTCAAGTAATAGGAATTTTAGAGTATTGTTTCATTTACTGTCTGTTCTTGAACAAAAATATGATTTTGAGCAATTACTTGCATTCTGTAGTTTAAGAAAACTCAAAACTCTTCTGAGTTATTAAGTAA
This sequence comes from Allium cepa, assembly GCA_030765085.1. Taxonomy (NCBI): domain Eukaryota; kingdom Viridiplantae; phylum Streptophyta; class Magnoliopsida; order Asparagales; family Amaryllidaceae; genus Allium; species Allium cepa. The sequence continues at coordinate 271,251,298 of CM060932.1, forward strand.
AGATCTTAGATCCATAGAAAAATCTGAAATGAGAATAATAATTGTTAGATTGGTTGCTGTGGGGAAATCTTGGTATGAACCCTAAGTTTTGAATAGGGGTTAAAGTTTGGAACAGTGAGAGAGGAAGAGTGAATCGAGTGATGTGATACTTGGTGATTGTGTAGCTGAAGGGTGTTGGAACTCGAGGTCGGAGGGGTTGGTTGCCAGATGATCAGAATGGCGAACTATGGCCATTGACAGGATTGAGCAGAAACCTGTAATACTTTTCCAGGTTTAGGAATGGGGAGCTAAATTTTTGAATCCTTATTCTTTTGTTCGAGCTGAGGGTTTATGTGGGCATTCATATGTTTTATGGAAGTGATGGATCATCAGTGATGATCGGCAGAGTGGTGATCGCCGTGCATATGCACGACGATGAAAACTCTGATGAACTATTGGTTTGGGGGTGTTTCAGGGGAGGCCTTTGGGTTGCTCGAAGCAAGTTGTAAAACAACTCGAAGTGGTGATGCATTTAACTCGAAGTAGGGTTAGGTTCTCTCGGGTTGAACCTGTAAGTTTACAGGTTACAGAAGCCTGTTCTTCTTTTTAAAAATCTGGATTTAAACTTTTTATAATCTTCAGTTTTATGTTTTGAGTAAAATTTAAGTTCAAATTCAAATGCAAGTTTAAATTTCTGACTTGAATTTAAATTCTAGTTTTAATATTAAAATGGAAGTTTTAGAAATTTAACTTAATTATCTAATTTGTTTTGGTACATAGTTTAAAATTTTAAATATTAAGGTTTTTAAAAAAAACGTGAGTAAGGATTTACAGATTAAATTTAAATCTAGAAATTCTAAGTTTAAAAATGAGTTCAGTTTAAATTTAAAGAAGATTCAAATTGAAAGTTTAAATTAAGAAAGAGTTGAAATTTCTAAAACATTGAAATGAATTCAACTTCAAATTTTTATTTTAAGACAAACTTTTGATTTGTTCTGAAATTTAAATAAGTTTTAAAACTATTTAAAACTTTGTTACGTTTTAAATTTTTTCTATTTTAAGCTCGAATTTAAATTGAAATTTAAGAGGAAATTTCTTAAGTACTTTGTTTTAAATCAAATTGTTTTAAACATAATTAAGTTATGTTTTATTTTGAAAATTTGATTAAGATTATGTTTTAGAATTTAATTAACAAGGTAATTAAGATTAATTAATTAATTAATTAATTTAATTAATTAATTAAATTTGGAATTAATAATTGATTAATGATTAATCAATTTGGAATTAAGATCATTAATTATATTATTAATTAATGATGAAGAATATTAATAAGTATGTAATTAAGTTCTAAATTAAGGTTAATTAATTTAATAATTAATTTTAATTAGTGAATGATTAAAGATAATTTAAATGGTAATTAATTTAGGTTAATTACCTTATAAAATAATTTGAGGATGGTTAATGAAGGTCATTAACCATGATTATTTAACAATTAATTAATGTAGTTAATTTTTATAATTAATTAGATTAATTAATTTAATAATAATCAATTGTGAATGATTTGAGTATAATTACTAGAAGTAATTAGGGAATTAATTATTTAATGTAATTAATTCAGTTTAATGAGATTGTTTAATTTAATTAATTAAGTTTAATTAGTTTTAAACACTTGAGATTTAAAGATAATTACTTTATGTAATTAAAGTTTTGGAAATTACTTAGTTAAGTAATTAATTAATAATTACAGATTGTAATTAAGTGGTGATGGTTAAGAATAAAGTAATTTGGATTAATTATTTAGTAATTAATCAAGGAATTAATTGAGAAATTAATTTAAGGATAATTAATTTGGTTTATTATAGTAATTAAGTTAGTTAATTACTTGAAGTGATTAATTTAAGGAATAATTAAGGATCATTAATTATTTTAATTAATGATGTAATTAAAGATGATTAATTATGATTAATTAATCAATGATAAGTAATTAAAGGTAATTAATTAATTTATTAATTAAGGATTAATTATGATTAATTAATTAATTGAAATAATTAAGGTTAATTACTGTTTAGTTGAGAATAATTAATTTTGTGAAATTAATTTAAGATAATTACATGAGTGTAATTAAGAATAATTAATCAAGAGTGATTAATTTAGGTAATTAAGAATAAATGATTAATTGATTGTAATCAATTAAATGATTAAGTAAGCAAGATTTATATTGGTGAAGTAATTAATTTAATTTATTTTAAATTAATTAAAGATAGGGTAATTAATTTCATTCATTTTAAATTAATTAGAGATAGAGATAGTTAATTTAATTCATTTTAAATTAATTATATGATGATGAGTAAATCATTGCTTATGTATGAATGGATGACATTGATTGTCTTGAATGCTTTGTGATCTCAATCATGAGATAAATAATATTGTGCGGTATGGATGTTTGATTGTATTGTGATGATAACATAGGTTATCTATTGTGATGGTGATATATGAAATATCTATTTGATATTGATGATGTGGATTACCTGTTATTGATAATGATTGATTATCAGTTATGATTTATAAGTTATCTATCTGTGTGTATATAGATACTGTATTGAATTGTTTTAAAACTTTAAAACAACTTGGACCTTAAAAGACACGCTTTGGTTTTCGATGAGACCGGGATCGGGTTTCCATATTTGGATATCCGAAAACCACATCGATTCCAAATAACGTTAGGTCGTGAATCAAAGTGGAGCTTTGTAAAGACTCGAGGTGTAAGGACTATGAGTCAGTATAACTCTGTGGGTGATTCTGTAATGAGTTGACGGAATAGTACTTATAGATTCGAGATGAAGAATCAGAGTGCAAGGGTTATTGTCGTTAACTCTGAGGGTGATTCCAAAATGAGTGTAACGAGATAATGCCTTCGGTTTCGTTCGAACCCGGAACGAACTTGTATGGATCGAATGCTTTCAGAACATCGTCAGGTGGACGATGAGCATTCTAAGTGATATGTCCTATAAAGGTAATCGTAGCCTCAAGCCTCATCAACCGGGAATGGCTAAAACAGGGGAGGTGTAGCAAGGCTTCGTGGGTCGCACCCACTGGAGAGCAAGATTGATCCCTGTCTAGAAGTCCCTTTATATTCGGCTGTGTGGGTGGTTGCTAGCTACAACCACGGGGTTGTCTTGTTCGGAACTATTCAGTAAGGAATGGGTCCGACTTTGTGTTGCAGGGGGTCGGGAGTGATCCTCGGTACGTTGATCTAGGCCACGTACTGTGACGGGCGGTACCCCATTAGCCCTGCCATTGTATGGAATCCAAAATCCAATAAGTGCCGTACGTATTAGTTGTGCCCAACTATGTTGGAACGTGAGATGTAAGCATTCCAGCTATATCTGTATTTTATTTTGAAAACCCTAGACACTATTATAATATCACCGGATTTCCTATCAAATGTTTGGTTAGCGTAAGGTAAAAACTTTTCCATGTTTATGTGTGGGAAGTCTTACGTGATACCTTTCTTTTCAAAAGGTTTTTAAAAGTTAAGCAACTTTAACCTGTTACTCACACCAGACCCATGTCTGACCTAGAGTTTATTTTTGTTTTTCATAAACTCTTGGGTACTCAAATTTTTACGAGTAGCCAAGGGAATTCAGGTTAGGATTCAGGATTAGCTTTGACGAATTATGGAGGAGCAATGGAGCAGGAGGCTTCCGCGTGTAGATATATATCTAGTATTCCGCTGTGTGTTCTCTGAGTTGTTGTATTGAGTTGTATAACTAGTCAGGTGTTTATAACTGTCTAGTATGTGTTGTATATTTGTGTACTCTGATAATGGTTGTAAACAATGTAAAGTATTCTGTGATTAATCTAATTTATTCGTTCCGCTGTTAGATTCTGATGTGTTGTTTCTTTCTTCTCTTCTTTCTATTCTCTTTTCTATCCCTTTCTTTCTTAAAGATGATGCGATTTTCCGGGAGTGGAAAGTCGGGTCGTCTCAGGAAAAGGCTGTGACGCCCCACCCTGAGACCCATATTAACAAAGAGAATTACATAGTAATTCTGTCTGCTAATGCGGAGAATAGGGCTGGTTAAGGGCGACCATTATAGCCTTGCATTAGATAAGAGATAAGTACGTCGATATTTATACTCCTTTTTTTTCTTCTTCTTTTCGTCTCGAGTATTCGACATACTTAATTCCTATCTAATACACTACTATGGTGGCTACATGATCGATTCAGAAACAAAATATAATAACTGTCAATTAGAAGTCACAGAACAGCAACACAGAAATGATACATATGAATACATACATCAAATGTAATACAACATGTCATTAGTGGTATACAACCACAATACATACATACATTCCCCACCAAAAGAATATATACATCAAAAGTTACCAACAGAAAGGCTACTACACAAAAACTATGCCATATCCCAAGTCAATGTTGAAGTCCAAAAGATAAAGCAAGCTAAGAGTCCAACTACCTAACCTGCAACTCGGTCTGACCCAGTAATAAATACACGGGTCAGGCTAGCTAGAACTTGATATTAGTATAAGATAAGAGGAATAGAAGTGTATAAGGGAATTCATCCTTTAACTATAAAGGACGGGAACAAGTATAAGACAATCTCAATTCATGATATCTGTTCACCAAGGGTTGTCACATGAATAGGTTTAATTCAACATAAGAAACTCATACTTAATGCTATTCAACTCAAATGCAAGGAATCATATGAAAGTCATAAGAGAAACTCATTAAACTTCCAATATGAATCTCATGGAACTCAAAGTAAAGTTCAAATATCATAAAAACGAAATCACTATATATAACTTCTCATGTAGCACTAGGCTATCGATGTAATAAAAATATCTCAAAATAGTGAAATCATATAAAACTCAGAAAAACTCAAAAACCCCGAATTGGCCAGATCCCTGATTGCAAAGCAGAAGTAATGCTGCACGTGCTAAACTCTTGTCCCTAAAACTTAAAAATATCAAAAACATCAAACAAGAAACTTCTAGAGCAAATTCTAAGCTTTTTGAAACATCTAAGATTTTTGAATTTGGATAAAAATTGAAAAAGTTATGCTTAAATAGGTTCAGAAGTCTAAATTCAACATTGCTGTAATTTTAGTCTAGGGATAGCAGCAAAAAAAAATGTAGTTTCGATCAATTTATCTTCAGAATTTCAAAAATTGCAAAACATGAAACTTTTAGAGCAACTTATTAGCTTTCCAGAACATCAAAGATTATTCAATTTGGATAAAAAATTGAAAGAGTTATGCTTAAAATGGTTCAGATGTCCAAATTAAACACTGTTGTAATTTTAGTCTCGGGATAGCAACAAAAAATGCAGTTTTAATCAATTTAACTTCAGAATTTCAAAACTCCTAAAACATGAAACTTTTAGATAAAATTCTTAGCTTTTCAGAACATCAAAGATTATTCAATTTGGATAAAAATTGAAAGAGTTATGCATAAAATGGTTCAGATGTCTAAATTAAACACTGCTGTAACTTTAAATTCATACAAACAACTTTTTAAAAGTTATTTTAACCTAGTTTCCAACAAATTTACACAAAATAAAATTTATTTCAATAATAAAACGTTATTTTCATAAATAAAACCATATTTTAGATAATATTTTACAATTTTCAACATTTTAGTGTAAAAACACTAATTTTAAAGCATAATTTATTCAAAATTTCATTTTCATTGTCAATAAGTTATAACAGAACATTATAACTCTTTTAAAATAAAAAAAATATTATTTTAAACAATATTTTTTAAAATATTAAGAGTTAATTACTTAATTATTATGTAATCCATTATAATGAACATATTCAAATGTTTTCAAAGTGAATTTGAAAATGAAATTTGATTTCAAATAAGTTTTAAAACTTGAAAGAATTTAGTTCCTTTAGTATTTGAAAGTATTTAAAGTATGAAGTGTTAATTTAAATTTGAAAGTTGGAAAAAAATCAATTTATTTTCAAAAGCTTAATTCATCAAGTAATTTAGTTTTAAATCTTTCTTTATATTTAAGTAATGAATGTTGTTTAAACCTTCATTTTTATTTTAAGGTTTATAATTATTTTTGGAATTAATGTTTAAATAGTTAAACATTTTAAATAGTAAATATTTAAATGGAATTTGAATTTAAATTTAGAAATGTATTGTTTAAAATACATTTGAATGTTAATGAAATCATTAATAAGTAAATGAATTATTTTGAAAATAATTCAGATAATAAAAGAATTTAATTAAGGAATTTACTTATTTAATGGATTTTAATTAAAGATTTAGATTAATTTTTATTAGAGATGATTAATTGATAATTAATCGAATATAATTTTTCTTAAGTAAGTAATTAAAGGAAATGTCAAGCAACCTGAATCACTTGACTACTCGTACATAATACGAGTACCTAAGAGTTTAATAAAACAGAAAATAAACACTCGGGTCAGACAGGGGTCTGGTGTGAGTAAACGGTTTAAAGATTGCTTAACTTTAGAAAATCCTTTGAAAAGAAAAGGTATCACGTAAGACTTCCCACACATAAACATGGAAAAAAAATTTACCTTACGCTAACCAAAACATTTGATAGGAAATCCGGTGATATTATAATAGTGTCTAGGGTTTTCAAAATAAAATACAGAAATAGCTGGAATGCTTACATCTCACGTTCCAACATAGTTGGGCACAATCAAAACCGTACAGGCACTTATTGGATTTTGGATTCCATCAATGGCAGGGCTACTGGGGTACCGCCCGTCACAGTACGTGGCCTAGATCAATGTACCGAGGAGTACTCCCACTCCCCTACAACACAAGGCCGGGACCATTCCTTACTGAACAGTCCCAAACAAGACAACCCCGGCGGTTGTCCGGAATTCAATCGCCCCACACAGCCGAAATAAAAAGGGACCTCTAGACAGGGGTAAATCTTGCTCTCCAGTGGGGGCTACCCACGAAGCCTTGCTGCACCTCCCCTTTTTTAGCAAAAATAAAAAGGGACCTCTAGGTATTCGTCTCAGTCGGGTCGTCTCAGTTTGCACAAATGAGAGATTTGTGGAAACTCCTCCAGGTTAATGTTTAAAATTTAAAAGCAAAGTAATTTGTCAAATGAGTAAATCGAAGGGAATTGGATCAGTTAGGGTTTAGCTTGTGATTTTCTCGGCTCTGTTGTCGTGATTTTTACGACTTGGTTATTCGACCGGAGGCGATCGCATGTCGGGGGATGGTGGCGTGGTGTTGTAGTGATGCTCTGGAGGAGTTTCTAGAGATGATGGTGGTGAGTTCGTCAACGGCGAAGGGTTTTGGGTGGTTCGAGTTACTACAGTTTCGAGTAGTATGTTCGAATTTCGACTCGGTTACTTTTTGTTGGATCCGGGTTTGAATTCGAACTTGCGCATGATAATGTGGTCGACGACGATGGTCGCGACGATCAGTAATGGCTGGAGGTGAAGGGAGACGTGCACGCATGTATATGCTGTGCACTGGGTATCTTGATTTGGAGAAGAAGGGTTCGTACCGAAGAAACGCTCGCGATCTCATGGGTATGACTCGAAGTTGGGGCGACTGGGATTTGCTTCGTGGAAAGGCTCGGGTTGTTGAGTGATTTACTCGAGTCATTTAGGTGATTGAATCGAGTGTATTTTTGGTTGTGGGTTTCAAGTTATTGTATTATGATTTAAGTTGCTGAGTAACTTATGTTTGAATAAAGAAAGTAAGCATCATGTTATGAACAGGTTGTATAAGAGAATCAATATACTAAGTTAATTTGTTAACTTGAAATAAATGTAAATCAAACCCTTAATTGTGATAATTGAATTTATTTTAAAGTTAAAATGTTGAGATGTTTATTTTGGAAGTAATTCAACTTAATTAAATTTTGAATTTTAATTTAAAGGAGTGTTTTGAATTTAAATACTAAATCAAAGTTTAAGTAAATTGTTAAGTAATGATTTAAAAAGTTCAATTTATATTGAAGATGAAAAGTTTAAATTAGATAATCAAAGTATTTGATTCTAAATGCATTATTTTCAAATAAGGCAAATGTTATGATTTTGGAAAACCAAACTGAATAAATTTGTTTTTAAAATTTGATTTATTTCAAATAAATTATTTATGGAAATAAATAAAGTTAAATTATTTGAATAATTAACTTAAGAATGCTTATTTGTTAATAAGTTAAGTTTGATTAAGATTTATGGATTTCTCAACTTATTTAAGATTTCCTTTAATATAAGAAGTTAATTAATTATTTAAATTAATTTTAAATAATTAGTAAATTATTTATTTAATTTTTAATAATCACTTAATTATGGATTAATTAAGTGTAATTACTTAATGATGTAATTAATGTTTAATAATTGAATGTAATTAAGAATGATAATTACTTATGGAAGTAATTAAATGGAAGTGATTAATGGATAATCACTTGCGATTATCAATTAAGGGATTAATTAATTTAATCGTTTAAAATTAATTAATTATGTAATAATTAATTAATTAATGAATTAAGAATTATTTAATGATGGAATTAATTATTTGTTAAGTAATTAATTAAGAGATTAATCAAGATTATCAATGTAGTAATTAAGGGTTAATTACTCAACTAATTTTAATCAATTAATGTGATTAATTAATTAATGAATATGATTTATTTAAGATTAGTTACTAAGCGTAATTAATTAAAATGTAATTAATTAAATTAAGTAATTAAATAGGGATTAATTATTAACTTAAATTGGTTAATAATTACTTAATGAAGTAATTAAGGATTAATTAATTGAATTAATTAATCAATGGACAATTCCAAAAATCGAACCAAAGGTAATCTATCAGTTAGGAACCTTTGAAAAACTTGGGTTAAAACAAGTGGTAAAAACCACAGAACAATCAATTTCACTAGATAATGAAGAGATGATTATCAAATTGTTAAGTGAAAAAGATTTACAGCCTTATAGGCAAACACATAAATTTATTCACATAGGTTTGATACAAATTGCTTTCAAACCTTTAACCCTTGAAGGATTACCAGAAAGCTTTATAGCTGCTCTAAGAGATGGTAGAAATTTAGACTGGAAAAAATCATTGATGGGACTAATACAGTCAAGTCTGGCACATGTGTTATATTAAAGCTTCGGAATTCAAAGCTATTTAAATCTATTATATTAAAGCTATTATATTAAAGCTTCGGAATTCAAAGCTATTTAAATCCGCATGTGTTAGCTTTATTAAAGCTGAGCTAGTTTTATTAAAGCTGAGCTAGTTTTATTAAAGCTGAGCCATCTGTCTTCTATTATTGTCCTTCATTATTCGGGAATCTTATAAAGTCTTCTTCTTTATCAAAGTAGGTATGCCACCTGTAACTCTTTTTGAAAAGTAATTTGTTTGCTAGCCCTTGATTTCAGCTGATTGTTTTACCTTTACCCATATTGTGGGCCTCTCTTTCTAATTTTTCAAAAATTTCATTGAAATCTTCATCATTAAGATCGGAATAATGCTCCTCCTTGTCATCCTTGTCATCATTTGCCCTAGACGATGCCATTGATACGTCTGAAACATTATCTGCTTCAAAGTTTTTGGCTAAGTCTTTCTTCATTTCATCAATATATGCATATAAAATGTCTTCTTTGGTGACATGTGCCAGACTTTGAATTCCGAAGCTTTAATATAATAGCTTTAATATAATAGATTTAAATAGCTTTGAATTCCGAAGCTTTAATATAACACATGTGCCAGACTTGACTGTATTAGTCCCATCAATGATTTTTTCCAGTCTAAATTTCTACCATCTCTTAGAGCAGCTATAAAGCTTTCTGGTAATCCTTCAAGGGTTAAAGGTTTGAAAGCAATTTGTATCAAACCTATGTGAATAAATTTATGTGTTTGCCTATAAGGCTGTAAATCTTTTTCACTTAACAATTTGATAATCATCTCTTCATTATCTAGCGAAATTGATTGTTCTGTGGTTTTTACCACTTGTTTTAACCCAAGTTTTTCAAAGGTTCCTAACTAATAGATTACCTTTGGTTCGATTTTTGGAATTGTCCATTTATTCAACAACTCCAGATTTTGGGGGAGATTATATTCTTGTTTAATACTGTTTTTAACAGTCTCCTTTTTCCTAATTATATTCATTTATAAGAAATAAGTGTTGAATTATTCTGGACTTATACATTTATTCATGGCTCTGATACCATTCTGACACTTTGCTACAGTAACTTTGCTACAGTAACTTTGCTACAGTGACTTCAGGATCATTACATAATGAAACTAAAATTTAAAGTAAATTAGGGAATTTTACAAGTCAAGCATTGAACTGACAATGAATTCTGACGAACAAATCAGTGTAAGACCTGTCCTAAACAACGCCTTCTCATGGCTAAAAATGGACTTTGGTACACTGTATTTATCAGAATTTACTGCCTTCTGATGCTATTCTTAACCCATGTATTTTAAATTTATAGCTTATCATGTAATGCAACAAATTAAATAGTCATGAAATAAAATGCAAAGCACAGAGATAATTCAACACTTAGATAATTAGCCTGCCATCAGGCTTAATATATTACAAAGATTAAAAATTTACAGATATAAAGAAGTAGTCTTCTTCCTTATTGTACACACCTTACACACTTATATTACACTCAAATATTACACTCAATACTATTAATGGCAGAGAGCTTTTCTTGAAGGAGATGGAGAAGATTTTTCTGAGTCTCTCCATCTGAGCAGAAAGCTTCCCAATATATAAGGCTTCGGAATTCAAAGCTATTTAAATCCGCATGTGTTAGCTTTATTAAAGCTGAGCTAGTTTTATTAAAGCTGAGCTAGTTTTATTAAAGCTGAGCCATCTGTCTTCTATTATTGTCCTTCATTATTCGGGAATCTTATAAAGTCTTCTTCTTTATCAAAGTAGGTATGCCACCTGTAACTCTTTTTGAAAAGTAATTTGTTTGCTAGCCCTTGATTTCAGCTGATTGTTTTACCTTTACCCATATTGTGGGCCTCTCTTTCTAATTTTTCAAAAATTTCATTGAAATCTTCATCATTAAGATCGGAATAATGCTCCTCCTTGTCATCCTTGTCATCATTTGCCCTAGACGATGCCATTGATACGTCTGAAACATTATCTGCTTCAAAGTTTTTGGCTAAGTCTTTCTTCATTTCATCAATATATGCATATAAAATGTCTTCTTTGGTGACATTTTCTTTCTGCATTTTCAGCCTTCTATAGATATATCTAAAAGGACTTTGAACTGGTTTTTCCTGCCTTTTCTCATTCTGCTCCTGATATTTCTTAATAGAGCTTTCAATAACTGAAATCATTTCTTGACCATATATTTGGCCAGACTCATTATCTATTCTGGTTAATTTATCCCAGAATTTTGTTAAAAAGCATCTTTTTAAACAAGGAATTTCCTTGTCAGTTTCACCAATTTCTGGTTTCCATTTCCAAATCCAAGGAATGGAGAACTCCAAAAAGAAGAACATGCTTCCTGATCCAGAAATCATTAGGCTTTGATCTAATTCATATAATTTAGGGGAAATTTTCACCCACTGAGAATATAATTCCATGATATTATTTGGAAGAATAGATAATGACGGACCATAATTTGTCCACCAGTCATAGAACCAATTAGGAATTGGTCTTTTGTAAATTTCACCGCAAACCTTTATGAACCAGGAATGCTTCTTTTTAGTGTTTTCATAAAGAAACACCTTGCTTAGTGCTTTTACATAATCCCAATAGTTATATCTAATGGTAATCTTCTTATCTTGAAGGAATATTTCCTTTTCTTTAAGGGTTGATAACCCCCATTCTTCTGGCATTATGAGTTTTTTAATAATTATTTTGCTGAACCCATAATTGCTTTGGTCATTACCTGTATTATAATGGGTAATTTCACAAGTTTCTGAGGATTTCATTATTGCTTCATAATATCCCCTGTTTTTATAAGCCGTAATTGGGAATGAAGCAGTATCAAGATATCTCTGCATTAAATTCCAGGGATTATTTTCCCTTTTTATGTCACTAAATTCAAGGAAAATTATTATTTCCTTATGAGGATTTTCTGCATAAGATGTTATACTTTCCTCATTTTCTTCATTAGCTATGCTAGCATATGATGATGATGAAGCTTGGCTATTACCCTCTTGCCTTTTCTTAAATTCTAAGAACTCCTTATATAAAGGATCATTTGTAGATGTCAAATCTGCAGCTATAAGCTTTTTGTTTCCATATTGAGCGAGGATATTTCCTCTACCTCTTCCTCCGCGAAAAGAGGAACTACCCTTTCCTCTGGGAATCATTGTCCTGTAAAAATTCACGGGTTAAGAAATCGGGAAGACTATTCTCTTCTTCTTTTTTATAAATTATTTCAAAATCAAAAGGGGCTAAATGAGCTTGCCACCTAGCAAACATTTGTTTAGAAACATCATGTTTAAAATCTTTGTTAAACATATATTTTGCAGATTTGCAATCTGTTTTTATAACAAACTTTTGATTATACAAATCATCCTGAAATTTTAAAACACACTTTACTATGGCCAGAATTTCTTTAGCTATAGTTGCATAATTTCTTTGGCTATTATTCCATTTTCCAGAATAAAATCTAATAAGATATTCTTGTTTGGAGTTTGGACAAATTTGTTTTAGGATTCCTCCAAACCCTATGTCTGAAGCATCGGTCTCTATAACCTTATCCCAATTTGGATTTGACAGATTTAGGCAGGGTAAATTTTTAACCTTTTCTTTTATTATTTGGACAGCTTTGGTATGCTGTGCAGTCCATGGTCCTGGATTCTTTTTTAGTCTATCATATAAAATAGCGGAATCTGAAGCTAGATTGGCGTAATAAGAAGAAATATAATTTAAACTGCCTAAAAACCTTTGTAATTGGGTTTTTTCTCTTATTATATCAGGGAATTTTGAAGCAAATTCTATACTTCTATTTATAGGAACTATCTTTCCCTTTTCAATATTATGACCTAAAAATCTAACATTTGTTTGAAATAAAAACATTTTCTTTTTTGATATAACTAATCCATTCTGAATAATAATTTTTCTAAAAATATCCAAGTGTTTAAAATGCATTTCAATGTTTGCAGAAAATACCAAAATATCATCTATATAGACTATGATAAATTCACTATATGGAATGAAAATATCATTCATTATTTTCTGAAATTCAGAGGGAGCATTTTTTAATCCAAAAGGCATTACTGTCCATTCATAGTGTCCTATTGGAACATTGAAAGCAGTTTTATATTGATCTGATTTATCAATTTGAATTTGCCAATATCCAGATTTTAAATCAAATTTGGAAAATATGAGAGCATTGTAAAGTCTGTCTAATAAATCCTTTTTATTAGGAATTGGGTGTCTTATCCATTTCAAGACTTTATTTAAAGGTTTGTAATTAATTACTAACCTTGGAACACCTCTCTCTTGTTCACTATGTTTATTAACATAAAAAGCAGTACATGACCAAGGTGATTGGGATGGTTTTATTAATTTTTTTTGTAATAATGATTCAATTTCATTTTTACATAATTCCAAATATTCGGAATTCATTTGGCATGGCCTTGCCTTTGTAGAAATTTTCTTTTCATCAAAGCCTTCTTCATATGGAAGACTAACAACATGCCTTTTCCTATCCCAAAAAGCATTTGGATGTTCATTACATATTTCTAAAGAAAATTTGTTATAAATCAATTTTATTTTCTCTTCTAGTTTAGGATTCTGTAGCTTTTCTTCTATATTGAAGAAATTAATTTCTTGTTTTAAATAATTTAAATGAAAAGTCTTTTGTGCCAAAAGATCTTTCATTTCATGAAGGACCCTTGTAAAAGGTTTGGTTATAAATTGGAAATTTATGGGTTTATTTTCATAAATTCCTGTAATTCCCTTTTTATCAATATTAGTGATAGGATAGATTTTATCTAAGAATGGAGTTCCAAGTATAACTTGGTTAGTAATATTTTTTACTAATAAAAAACTTGTAGGGATACAAATTTTTTCCTTGCAAATATAAGCATGTGGTATTTTAAAATTTATATCAAGTTTTTGTCCACCTGCATGCCTTAAAGAGTTTGTAGTTTTTTGAAAGTATTTAGTTGGGATTATTCCTTCTTGTATTACATTCATATCCGCCCCGCTGTCTACTAAAGCAATTAATTGTTTTTTAAAATAATTATCAATTAAGAGAGTTATCTCAACAAACCATTTTTGAGATGTTATAATTTCCATTTTCGAAAGAAAGTCTTTTTGTTCAGGAAATTCTATTTGAGAAAAATCTTTATCTTTATCATTAATAGTAATACTTTGCTTTGATGATTCTAAAAAGGATATTCTATAATCAAAATTTTTGTTATCCTTTTTTAATTCTTGGATTTCTTTTTTAAGATTTTGAATTTCATTATTCAAATCTTGAATGGTAATAGGGTATTCAATATTCTGTCTTTCTTTTAACATTTTATTAACCTCATTCATAGAATAAGGATCTTTAATAATAATATTTTTATTTTTATTTTTATCTTGGTTTTGACTTGATTCTGGAATATCTTCCATTTGATCTATTACTCTAGATCTTAATTCTTGGTCTTTAATTGATTTTAAGAAATCTACAATATTGCTATTGCTCAAAACATTTATTCTTGAATCTTGAAATTGTGAAAGAATTTTATAAAATTCTTCTTTATGCTCTTCATCTTCTGTTATTTGTCTTAAACATGGCTTTCCTTGTGTACAAGGTTGGCAGCATTCATCAGATTCTGATGAATCATCTTCCAAACCTTTAAGATCTTCTGAATCATATGAATCATTTTCAGTTTCTTCGTCTGAATTATCTTCAGAACTTGAATTTAACAGAAGTTTTGTTAACGATCCTTTTAGTTTATTATCAACTTCTAAATTATCAATTCTCTTCTTTAATTTACATCTGTTAGCATAATGGCCAACTTTTCCACATTTATAACAGTGAATAATTTTATTGTTCTTTTTATTTATTCTTTCTTCTTTTCTCTTCGCTTTTCTTTCTAGCCTTTTTTGAGAATAATTTCTCTTATTCTTTTTGTAATGAGAATCTAAATATCTTTTCTTTTTATGAAATTTCTTATTGGTTGGAATCTCCATGCCAAATTGACTACAAAATTGTCCTAGTTGGTGTTTTTCTGTCAAATTTTGACGTTGAATTTGTTGATTTAATTTTATTTCATTACATAATGCTAAACCTTCTTGAATACATGTTCCAATAAGTTTCCCATAAGTATAAGAATCATAGGGAATACTTACCCTATCTTTTCTTAAAACTTTTCTTATTCTTTCAGCAAATAGTGAAGGTAGACCGTCAATAAATTTGGATTTCCAATGAGAGCTATTACTCTCTGGAAGTTCTAAAACTCTATTTAAAAATGTATCTTTGTACCACCTAAAATCTGTTAATGTTTTACATCTCAGATTTTGTAATAATGTACGAATATTATCACTATTATCAGATACCCTGCCAGTAAAATGTTCTAAAATTGTTACTACTAGTGTATATACAGCATTTTGGACTAATTGTCCATTTTCTTGCCGTACAGTTTTATAAATTTCTTCCTTTTGACTTAAAGGAAGGTAATTATCCCACCAACCTTTTAATTGGCCTGTGAATCCTGCAACTATCATTTTTGCAACGGTAACATCATCATTCCCATTTGTTTTACAGATGGTACTGTACATTAACATTCTATGAACCAGTACAGAAATTTGTTTTTCTGTAAAAGTATCTAAATTCCACTCATAGATACTTTTACCATTATAACTATTGTTATTAATATATTCTGGTTCTTCTGGTAAAGTATCAATAGGAGAGGGTCTTCTATAATAAAACAATGGTTGAGTAGGCTTATTAGCATACTTTTCAAGTTTATTTACTTCTTCTTGGATGGTTAAATTATCATGGATTGTTTCTTCTTCAAGAGTATTTAATCTCAAATTGTCCAATCCTATTTTCATTTTGTCCAATTTTTCTTTTAATCTTTTTTCAAACTCTTCTGATTTTAATTTAAAATTTTTAATTTCAGGAGGAGGTTGAAGATTTGAAGAAGTAATAATTTCATTGTCTTCCTCACTTGATGTTGGATTTGTTGGTGTTAGTTTATTTATGGCAGAGAATAGTTTTTCTATTTTATTATGTAAAGAATTCATTTGTTCTCCGATTATTGTTAAATAAAGATTTGTAAAGTTTTGTTGTTCCATTATTTGATTTATATGTCTTACTATAATTTGTAAAACATCATTTTCTAATATTTTGGAAAATGCATTAAAATTTAAATTCTTTCCATTCTTTTCAATCTGAAAAGATTGCTGAGGGGGAAAGACTGATTTCAAAATATTTCCATTTGAAAGTTTATAATCTCTTTCTAATATGGAAAGATATTGTTCAACATAGTTTGATGTGAACCAGGGGACAAAAGGAAATAATATATCTTTTTCAGATGTGAATTTATAAAATTCTTCTTGAAAGTATTTCTGTTCTTCTTTTGAGAAGTTTTCGAAAAACCATTTTCTAAATGGTTTCCATTTTGGGAGATTAAATTCATTTTTAATTCTTTGTCTAGCTTGGGAGCCAGGGCTAAAATCAATTTTTGATTTGTAATCCATTAAATAGAAAAATTCATTTCTGATTCGGTTATATCCTGTTCTTGGTTGTTATAAATTCCTTTTACAATATTGTCTTTATTTTTATATAATTTTTCAACAGTATTTTCTTTTGAAGATTCTTCATCAGAAAACCTTTCTTTAATTTGAGATGTTGAAAACCTAGATGGTGTTTCAACGATACCATCTAATGGTGAAATATAGGAATGAAAAGACTTTGTTTTAGGTAAAATTAATCTGCTAGAACTTGGTCTAGAATTAGAAGAAGTTCTTTCCATTTCTATTTGTATATTTCCCTCAGGAGTTTGTATAATTTGCGTTATATTATCATTTATTTTTGGTACTGAAGGGATAGCCCTTTCAATAATCCAACTTTCAGGAAGAGGAATCTCTTCCCACTTAATTGATCTTCTAGTAGTTATATTAGACTGACTAAAATTTGTTTCAATTAAAATTGTCTCATTAACAGGTTTATCTACCAATCTACACCGTGGGTTTAGAGTATATAAAGGCTTATAGTAAATTCTATAACAAATACATATAACTTCAGATCCTGGAATATAATTATATCCATGAGTTTTAACATTCAAAGTAACAGCTTCTAATATGTTTATATCAGATAAGGAAAGCTGTAAATTTGGATATACATTAAAATATACTGGTCCATGTGCCAGACTTGACTGTATTAGTCCCATCAATGATTTTTTCCAGTCTAAATTTCTACCATCTCTTAGAGCAGCTATAAAGCTTTCTGGTAATCCTTCAAGGGTTAAAGGTTTGAAAGCAATTTGTATCAAACCTATGTGAATAAATTTATGTGTTTGCCTATAAGGCTGTAAATCTTTTTCACTTAACAATTTGATAATCATCTCTTCATTATCTAGTGAAATTGATTGTTCTGTGGTTTTTACCACTTGTTTTAACCCAAGTTTTTCAAAGGTTCCTAACTGATAGATTACCTTTGGTTCGATTTTTGGAATTGTCCATTTATTCAACAACTCCAGATTTTGGGGGAGATTATATTCTTGTTTAATACTGTTTTTAACAGTCTCCTTTTTCCTAATTATATTCATTTATAAGAAATTAATAAGAAGTTAATTAATTTAATTGAGTAATTACAAATTGTTAATTACTAATTATGATTTATGAATTGATTAATTATAAGTTAACTATTTAATTTATTAAAGTAATTATTAATTAATAAGGATAATTAATTAAGGTAATTAATGATATTAATCAAGGTTGATTAATATAAGTGATTAATTTAAATGTGATTAATTAATTGTAATTAATTAAGAATTAATGTAATTAATTATAGTTAATTAATTAATGAATGATCATTAATTATTGTAATTAATGATAGTAATTAAAGGGTTAATTACTGAATATGGTTAAGGATAATTACTTGAATGTAATTAAAGGATAATTAATCAAGGAAGGTTAATTAAGGAAAATCATTAGAGATGATTAATTTGTTTATTTGGAATAATAGTTAATGAAGAAGGATTATGGTAATCAATTAATTATGAGATAATCAATTCTGTTTTGGATGTTTGATTAATATGGATTAATTGATTAATATTGGTTAATTGATTGATATTGGAAGATCAATATTTGGAGATTGATATTGTATGATTGGTTGATATTGGATGTTTGATATTGGTTGATGGATATCTTTGTTATGTGATATGCTGCTTTGTGAAGATGAATATTGATATGAATTATCTATTGTGATAATATGATTCATCTATCTATTTACATATCATCCTAAATATAAGTTTAACTGTTTAAACCCTTAAGTACAACTTGGACATTAAAATGGCGTTTAGTTTCGGTGAGATCGGGATCGGATTTCCATATTTGGATATCCGAAAACCACATCGATTCCAATTAAACGTTAGGTCGTGTATCTAACTGGAGCAAGTGAAGACTCGAGGTGTAAGGGCTATACGTCAGTATAACTCTGTGGGTGATTCCGTAATGAGTTTGACGGAATAGTGCTAATAGATTCGAGATGGTGAATCAGAGTACAAGGGCTATGGTCGTTGACTCTGAGGGTGATTCCAATAATGAGTGCAACGAGATAGTGCCTTCGGTTTCGTTCGAACCCGGAACGAACTTGTATGGATTGAATGCTTGCAGAACATCGTCAGGTGGACGATGAGCATTCTAAGATAGATGTGTTCAATAAAGGTAATCGCAGCCTCAAGCCTCATCAACCGGGAATTGCTAAAACATGGGAGGTGCAGCAAGGCTTCGTGGGTAGCTCCCATTAGAGAGCAAGATACATCCCTGTCTAGATGTCCCTTTTTATTTCGGCTGTGTGGGCAGTTGGTCTGCAGCCAACTGCGGGGTGGTCTTGTTCGGGACTGTTCAGTAAGGAATGGCACCAGCCTTGTGTTGCAGGGGAGTGGGAGTACTCCTCGGTACGGTGATCTAGGCCACGTACTGTGACGGGCGGTACCCCAGTAGCCCTGTCATTGATGGAAACCCATTTTCCCTACGAGACCCTACGATTTTGTTTGTATTACCCACTTTTGTGGCTAGTAGCTAGAATTTAACAATGTAACAATTTCGGCTATTTCTTATTTACTTAACAGATGCATAAGACATTCAAGTCTCCAGATCCAAAATGAATTTCCTGTAGAAATCCTCTGATCCAAGAAAAAACTCAAATTCCCAAAGAATCGGGTGCTGCTTCTATCCTGGAATAGCTGCCACCATGCTTCCATTGCGCAACTCTGATTCGAGAATGCTGTTGATGAACACAAGTATAAACTTGATCAACTTATCCCAGAATATTGTTCGTCAAATTCCATAAAATCTCAGTGACCTATCCGTTTCAGTCACAATATCACAACAAATATTCAACCAGTAAACTGGACCCCATAAATCCTACCAACTCAAACCGATCACATTCTCAAAGAATCTCCTACAATGCTGAACCACCGGTAAAGCTCCAAGAATCAAGTCGGAACAGAACTCAATCTCTTGATACGGATGCAAATCTTAACTCCTTCGAAGATATCCGGAAAATCTCAAACCACTTCGATAACTCAAACATCCATTAGAGACGCTTCAATCCAAACAAAGATCACTTAAAGAACTTCCGAACCGTCGCAAGTCACTTTTGCGATCCCATTCAGTTCAGATTCCAAGAAATCATTCTCACTTCAACAATCAGAACAGCTAAAGCCTTCAAAAGAAGAAACTAGTGGTCCACCTCTTAACCACTAACATTACTCCCAACTGAGCTCCAGAAGAAAAGGACAAGCTCCACCATCTTCCCGGACTACTGACAGAAGAATCACAGAGATTTCTGACCATCGAAGAAATAGGCCACTCATTGCTACTACTGCTGCCAAAACTTCCTTATCCAAAAGCTCATCGAACCCTAAAGCTACACCAACCTCTTCACAATAGAGCCTTCCAGATAGGGTAGTTTGTCTGAAGACTTCTGATATTTGTGTAATGGATCTGTTTGATCTAGAAGTTGAGGGCGGCCCAGGATCAATATGTGAGATTTGTGGATATGAGTATTGGATCTTTCTGTTTTCTCTTGAGAGTTGAGTATTTGGTCTACGGGATTGAATTGCCAGTTCGGATGGTTGGGATTTGTTTTGTTTTCACGTATCTCTGAGGGAGTACGTGCATGGTTTATCTCTGGATTTAGAATCAATAGTTCTGAGAGATTTGGGAGTTGATCAGGACTTGTCTGTAGTCCTGTATTCTGTTTGGATTTGTAGATCTAGATATATATGAGCTTTAGATCTGAGTGGTGTGGCTAGTTTAGATTCTATAGAGCGAGTGTCCCGGTGTTTGTACCTGGGAAACTCAAGGGAATCTTATCCAGAATTTTTTCTGGATAGTTAGAATTGTTTGTTTTGATTGGTTGCTATGGTTGCTAGTATTTGGTTGATATTATATGCTTTCTCTTTTAAATTTTAAAATCTGTATGGGATTATTAAATTACCTTTGCTTTTAAATTTCGGGGACGAAATTCTTTTAAGGGGGGAGGAATGTGATGTCCCGGAAATTGAGGCAATAATTATTTAATAATTTCGTTGATAATTATTTTAAAAAGGTGAAATATTGATTTAATAATTTAATTCAAACTGGAACTCTCTTTTGAAAATTTTAATTGTTTAGTTTGTTTAATGATATTCTTTTCAAAGTTAAAAATATTTAAGTGATAAATTTATCTTTCTAAGCTGATTTAAAAATATTTTATTTATAATGTATAAATGTTTATACATTGTAAATAGAGGATTTGGTTTTAATTTTAATTTATATTAAATAAAGGATATTTTATAATTATTATATATAAATGTATAATTTGTAAATTGATTTCATTTAAATTAAATTAGTATTGTAACTTTTCAAAAAGTTTTTTTTAAAAATCTTTCTTATATCTTTATAGAAAGGTAAGTAAGTATTTATTTGTTTATAAGAATAAATATAGTTTAGATTTTATTTTATAACAAAAGTTTGTTTTGTTTTATTTTAAAATTGCTTTTCTTTGAAATAAGATTTAAATCATTCTTGTTCAAGTATAACAGTTAGTTTGAAAACTCTTAAATAAAATTTAATTCAACAATTCTTTTCTTTTGAAATTTTGTTTCATAAAGAATATTATTTTTAAAAAATAACATTTAAATGTAAATGTATAATTTTATAAAGAAGTTTATATGTATGTATTTAAAAGCTAATGTTAATAAATCATTTGAAACATGCTAAAATAAGTTTGAAATAGTTTAAGATAAATTCAAATACATATATGAATTTAGAAATTGCTTTTAAATATTTGAATGAACATGTGTTAGTTTTTTTTAAAACTAAATGGACACTTGTAAATTTATCTACACCTAAAGATAACAAGTGGCAAACTAATTTATTCTTGGATTTTATTCTTTCAAATAAGAAATATAACAAATGTTTTTACTGTTTGTTCAAATCATTTTCTCATTTGAAAACCTGAAAATCAAATTTCAGTAAGATAAAAACCAAACTTCAATCAAAATCTGTAAATCAATTTCTTCATAACAAATCAAATCTGCAACATTAAAACTACAAATCTGCAAAACCTATCTACTCAAATATGCAAAGCAAACTTCATTATAAAATCTGTAATCATTCTCTTCAAAATCTCAATTGCAAATTGAAGAACAACTTCAAATATGAGCATTAAGAAAGGGTTTGCATGCATCATCAACAACAAGCAACTTCAACTTCAAAATGCAAGCCAGGATCAACATGCATTTCAATATACAGTTTCTGGAAAATGAATCTGCATCTATTTGTTTCTGCATCTTCAAATTAAAAAGTGAGTAAACTTCTTATCTTTTAAAAACAGTTTTCTTTAGAAATCAAAATCAAACATAAATTAAAGAACTTATGTTTTTATTTACAGAATGCAAACTGTTTTAAACAAAATTGTTCTGTTTTGTTTTAAAATGAAATAAGTAAACTCACATGCACAAAATTTGTGACGTCTGAGTATATGAAGTGAAAGAAATAAAATGATATGGTGATTGCTTATTCATGAATGTTCTGTGTGTATAGGAATGAATAGTTTTATATGTTCTGGATTTCTGGAATTTGCATATCTAGTTGGTTGTAAACTGAGATATTCTTAAATGGTAAAGCTTTATTATTTAAATTGTTGCTGTAAATAAACTTATGTGTAAACAAAGTATGGTTGTTTAGTATAAACTTTGGTTTTGTAAAAGCATGTTTAGTTAATAAGTTAAAATCTAAAATCTGTTACCTCTGGAATAATTACAGCAGTAAGTATTCCAATAAAACAAAAATATCAACATCTTTAATTATTTCAACAAGGTTATAACATGAGTGTATGTTATAAATCAGAAATTTTAAAACAAAACTCCATTTTTTTAAAAATTGCTATGGGATAAGCATTCTGTTTTGAACAGAGAAAAGAAATTTTAGAAGCATCTGTTAGGCTAGTTAATGTCAGGTGTTAAGATACCAACTGTAGTGGAGTTTTGGATGTAAGAATGAAGGGGATTTTGGTGATATTTGATCAGAGAGAGGGAGAAGAGGGGGATTGAGTGTTTCCAGGTTTTCAAAACCCTGGTTTTAAGGGTTGCAGTGTTGAAGTTTTGAGGGTCTGCACATACACTCTGTTGCATCGAGTAGGAGGGGATTTTGGGAGGTTGCAGAAGGGTTGTAGATGGAGCTATAGCCGGAGTTGTAAGTGGTCTGGTGATCGGTGATTTGATTGCAAGATGATTGATAGGTTTGGTATGGTGTTGTTGTGATATTGCAGGTGGCTGTGGATTTTCCAATTTTTGATCTCAAGTTGATGTGGTGGTTTTGGGTGATCGTGATCGGGTAAGGAGATGGTCAGTGACTTGTGGAGGTAGGTTGGAGGGGCTGAAGTTCGCCAAGGTGATGGTGCATGTGCACCATACATATGAAGATTCTGGTGAACTTATTTGGGTATGCAGGGTATTTTGTCTCGAAGCAACCCTCGGGTTTATGTGCTTCTGACTCGAAGCAAGGGGTTGGGAAACTCGCAGCAAAATAATGTTTTCTCGGGTATATTGAATTACAGGTTTATAAACCTGAAGCTTTGCAGTTTCTAAAATTTTGAATGAAATTTAAATTTTAGTGTGGGAATTTGATTTTAGGTGGAAGTTGAAAACTGAATTCAAATAAAGTTAGAAATTCAAAGTTTTTAAAAATGAAATTTTTAGATTTAAACAAGTTTTTAATTCTGTTTTAAATCAAGATTTAAAAACAGTTTCATGTTTAAGCCTGAGAGTTGTGCAGTTTTTAGAATTTTTGAATAAAATTCATATTTTTAAATTGAAAAATTGATTCAAGTATAACTTGAATCTGAATTCAAATGTAGTTTTGAGTTCAAAGGTTTTTTATAAAATGAAATCTTAAATTTAAACAAGTTTTAAATTCAGTTTTGAATCAAGTTTAAAAACTGTTTCAGGCTTACTTTCAAAACCTGACTTTTAATCCAAAACAGTTTTGTAAGATTTAAAATTATGAACAAATTTAAATGTTTTTAAGCAAGATTTAAATTTGTTTGGAAATCAAGTTAAAAACAGTTTTTGAATTCAAACAGTTTGTAAAAAAAAGAACATATTCAAATGGTTAAAGAAATTTGATTTCAAGTAAGTTTTAAAACTTGAAAGAATTAGTTCCTTTAGTATTTGAATTGAAATATGAAGTGTTTAATTTAAATTTGAAGTTGAAATAATCAATTTATTTTCAAAGCTTAATTTACTTTAATCAAGTTAATTTATTTTAAATCTTTCTTATATATTTAAGTAATGAATGTTTTTAACATTCATTTTATTTTTAAGGTTTATAATTATTTAAATTTGGGTTAATGTTTAATAGTCAAACATTTTAAATATTAAATTTTTAAATGGAATTTGAATTTTAATTTAGAAATGTATTGTTTAAATACATTTTGAATATAATTGAGTCATTTGATAAATTATTTTGAAAATATTTAAGATAATTAAGGATTTACTTAATTATTTGATTTTAAATAATGACTTAGGTTAATTTTTAATTAGAAATGATTTATTAATAATTAATCTAATTCAAATTTTCTTAAGTATAAAATTAATGGAATGTTGTTAATTAATAATTGGTGATAATTATCTAAGGATAATTTAGTAATTAATTAATGAAATTAATTTTGATAATTAACTAGATTAATTAATTGAATATAATTAATTGTAATTTGTTAAGTATAATTAATTGTTAAAGTAATTAAGGAATTAATTACTTTTTTGTAATTAATTTTGATATATGATTTGATTAAGTTAATTAATTTAGTTTAATTAATTTAAATAAATCATCTGATGATTTTAAGAATGTAATTACTTAATGTAATTAGTGGAGCAGGATTACTCAGAGAAGTAATATTGATAATTACTAGAATGCAATTAGTAATTTGGATAATTACTTTTGTAATTAATTAAGGAATTAATTAATGATTAATGATTTGTTAATTAATTTATAAATAAGTAATTAAAGAAAGTTAATTACTAAATTTAATATTAATCAAAGTGATTAATAATTAGATTAATTATTAAATGTAATTAATTTTAATTAAGTAATTTATTTAAATATTAAAGATCATTAATTAATATTAATGATGTAATTAATGATTGTTTAATTAATTAATTAAGTGATTAATTAATTGTAACTAATTAAGGACAGATATAATTAATTATAATTAATTAATAAATGAAGTAAATAAATGTTAATTACTTATGATTAAGGTTAATTAATTTATAAAATTAATTAAGGACTAATTACTTATTGTAATTAGTGAATGATTAATCAAAGATATTTAATCAAGTTAATACTTAGTGGATAATTAATTAACTAGGTTAATTAGGATTTAAATGAGTAATTAATTTAATTTAATTTAAATTAACTAGAGATGATTGTAATTAATTTAATTCATTTTAAATTAATTATAATTGATGATAATTAAATCATTGCTTATGGATGCTATTGATTGAATGGTTGTAATATCAGTGATGAGATGAGTCATATCTATATGATATAAATGCTTGGTTTAAGTACGATGGTTTGTGATGGATTATTTGGTTGAATGATTATCTGTTTGTGGTGATTCAGATTACCTGTTTATGATATGGATGTGCTTATCTATTGTGAGATGTAGTTTATCTATGTGAAATAGAAAATAATAAAATGAGTTAATTGTTTAAAACCCTTAAGCACAACTTGGACATTAAGATGGCGTTTGGTTTCGGTGAGACCGGGATCGGGTTTCCATATTTGGATATCCGAAAACCACATCGATTCCAATTAAACGTTAGGTCGTTATTCCAAGTGGAGCAAGTGAAGACTCGAGGTGTAAGGGCTATACGTCAGTATAACTCTATGAGTGATTCCGTAATGAGTTGACGGAATAGTGCTTATAGATTCGAGATGGAGATTTAGAGTGCAAGGGTTATCGTCGTTAACTCTGAGGGTGATTCCAATACGAGTGTAACAAGATAATGCCTTCGGTTTCGTTCGAACCCGGAACGAACTTGTATGGATTGAATGCTTTCAGAACATCGTCAGGTGGATGATGAGCATTCTAATATTTATATGTCCTATAAAGGTAATTGTAACCTCAAGCCTCATCAACCGGGAATGGCTAAAACAGGGGAGGTGCAGCAAAGCTTCGTGGGTAGCCCCCACTGGAGAGCAAGATTTACTTCTGTCTAGAGGTCCCTATATATTCCGCTGTGTGGTAGTTGGTGACGACTAATCTGCGGGGTAGTCTTGTTCGAAACTGTTCAGTAAGGAACGGGTCCGGCTTTGTGTTGCAGGGGAGTGGGAGTGCTCCTCGGTACATTGATCTAGGCCACGTACTGTGACGGGCGGTACCCCAGTAGCCCTGCCATTGTTGGAAACCTATTTTCCCTACGAGACCCTACGGTTTTGATTGTATTACCCACTTTTGTGGATAGTAGCTGGAATTTAATCATGTAACAATTTCGGCTATTTCTTATTTACTTGAAAACCCTAGACACTATTATAATATCACTGGATTTCCTATCAAATGTTTTGGCTAGCATAAGGTAAAAACTTTTCCATGTTTATGTGTGGGAAGTCTTACGTGATACCTTTTGTTTTCAAAGGATTTTCAAAAGTTAAGCAACTTTTATCCCCGTTTACTCACACCAGACTCCTGTCTAACTTAAGTGTTTATTTTCTGTTTTATTAAACTCTTGGGTACTCATATTACGTATGAGTAGTCAAGTGATTCAGGATTGCTTTGACGAGTTTCTGGAGGAGATAATGGAGCAGGAGGCTTCAGCGTGTAGATATAGTTAGTGGTTCCGCTGTGTTTGTGTTGTATCTGTTTTCTCTGATATATACTCAAATTGTAATTGCTAGACAAATGTTTACAACTGTCTAGTTTGTGTTGTATTAGCTGTTTAACTCTGATGTATATGATACTATGTAAAGTATTATGTGATATATTATAATTTATTCGATTCCGCTGTGAGATTCTGATGTTGTCTGTTCCTTTCTTTCCTTACTTTTCTCTTTTCTATCCCTTTCTTTCTTCTTAGCGATGCGACTTCCTGGAGTTTGGAAGTTGGGTCGCTACGTTGTGGTCCCTGTAATGACCCAACTTCCAAACACCAGGAAGTCGCATCGCTAATAAGAAAGAAAGGGATAGAAAAGAGAAAGAAAGAAAAGAAAGAAGAAACAACACATCAGAATCTAAACAGCGGAACGAATAAATTATATTAATAACATAAAATATTACATAGTTTACAATCACTACCAGAGTACACAGATAATACAACACATACTAGACAGTTATAAACACCTGTCTAGTATTTACAACATAATACAACTCAGAGACAACACAGAACACACAGCGGAATACTAATATCTAACGCAGAAGCCTCCTGCTCCATTGCTCCTCCAATATTCGTCAAAGAAAACCTGAATCCCTTGGCTACTCGTAAAAATTTGAGTACCCAAGAGTTTATGAAAACAAAAGATAAACTCTGGGTCAGACATGGGTCTGGTGTGAGTAACAGGTTAAAGTTGCTTAACTTTAAAAATCCTTTGAAAAGAAAGGTATCACGTAAGACTTCCCACACATAAACATGGAAAAGTTTTTACCTTACGCTAACCAAAACATTTGATAGGAAATCCAGTGATATTATAATAGGTCTAGGGTTTTCAAGTAAATATGAAATAGCCGAAATTGTTACATGATTAAATCCCAGCTACTAGCCACAAAAGTGGGTAATACAATCCAAACCGTTGGCACTTATTGGATTTTGGATTCCATACAATGGCAAGGTTACTGGGGCACCGCCCGTCACAGTACATGGCCTAGATCAACGTACCGAGGAGTACTCCCACTCCCCTACAACACAAGGCCAGACCCATTCCTTACAGAATAGTTCCGAACAAGACAACCCCGCAGTTGGTGCGCAATTCCAACTGCCTACTAAGCCAAATAAAAAGGAACCTCTAGACAGGGATCAATCTTGCTCTCCAGTGGGTGCTACCCACGAAGCCTTGCTGCACCTCCCCTGTTTTAGCCATTCCCGGTTGATGAGGCTTGAGGCTACGATTACCTTTAGAGGACGCTTTATCTTAGAATGCTCATCGCCCACCTGACGATGTTCTAAAAGCATTCAATCCATACAAGTTCGTTCCGGGTTCGAACGAAACCGAAGGCATTATCTCGTTACACTCGTTTTGGAATCACCCTCAGAGTTAACGACGATAACCCTTGCACTCTGAATCTCCATCTCGAATCTATAAGTACTATTCCGTCAAACTCATTATGAAATCACCCATAGAGTTATACTGACGTATAGCCCTTACACCTCGAGTCTTCACTCGCTCCACTTGGATTAACGACCTAACGTTTAATTGGAATCGATGTGGTTTTCGGATATCCAAATATGGAAACCCGATCCCGGTCTCATCGAAATCCAAAGCGTGTCTTTTAGGTCCAAGTTGTTTTAAAGTTTAAAACAATTCAATTATATTATCTATATACACACAGATAAATAATTCATAGATTCACAACAGATAATTATCATTATCAAACCACAGATAATCCACATTATCACTATTAAAAGATAATCCATGTCAATATCACAATGCAACCAATGCATCCATATCAATCAACATTACTAATCTCATCTCTGAGATTCAAACCATTCAAAGTAATCAATATCAACCATCTATAAGCAATGACTTATAATCATACTATCTATAATTAATTTAAAATGAATTAAATTACTTACATCATCTCTAATTAATTTAAAATGAATTAAATTAATTATTATCTCAATATAAATATTGCTTACATTATCATTAATTAATTACAAATTAATTAATTAATTAACCTCTAATTTATCATCTTAATTAATCAATCTTGATTAATTATACCTTAATTAATTTCACAAAATTAATTACCCTAAACCAAATACAGTAATTGACCTTTAGTTACTTCATTAATTAATTAACTATAATTAATTACATTTAACCTTAATTAATTACAATTAATTAATTATCCTTAATTACTTATTATTGATTAATTAATATTAATTAATCAATTTTAATTACATCATTAATTATATTAATTAATGATTCTTAATTATATTTAATTAATTACTCAATATTAATTACTTCCAGTAATTAATATCACTTAAACCATAATATTAAATCACCTTGATTAATCTCATTTATAATTAACTACCATTAATTACTTATCAAATCAATTACCCCTTCATTAATTCTTTAATTAATCCCTTAATTAATTATACAAAATAATTTAATCCTAATTATTTCTCAATTCCAATATTATCCACTAATTACATCCAGTAATTACCTTTAATTACTTTACTGAGTAATCCCATTAATTACATCAAGTAATTATTATCAAATATCATGTTTAAAATTAATTAAACTTAATTAATTAATTTAAACCAACCTTAATAAACTCCATTAATTACATTAAGTAATTAGTGTCTTAATTACTTTTATTTAAGTAATTAAACTTAAATAAATTTCACAATTTATTAACATTAATTAATTAATTTAATTAATTATTGAAAATTAATCATATTAATTAATTACTAAATAAACTTTAGTTAATGACCATCATTAACTATTATTTATTCTTTAATTACTTCCTAATTAACTCTAATTTAAATTAATCCAAATTATTAATTAAATAAATTAAATAAATAAGTTATTCCTTAATTATCCAATTTATTTAATTATATTTAATATCTTAATAAATTCTAAGATAACCCATTCCTTATCAATAATTTTATTAATATTAAAATGTACTTAGAACAATTTAAAAATTTTAATTCAAATTTCATTTTGAATCTAAAATTCAAAATGATATTAAGAAGTAACCAATTTATATTTTCATTTACTTTTCTTTGAAATAAATGTAAATAACATTTATTACATAGAATTAAACTTATATAAGATAAATCTTAATATACTTAATTTAATAAAAATTAAGTTTAAAATACATTACCATTTATATTTCAAATTCAAGTTAACAATCATTTAATTACCTTTATAAACCATTTAATGATTTCATTTAAAAGGAAAATCAAATTAAATGTTTGAAAACACATTTACTTCAAATAAACAATTTAAATTTAACTTGTTTGAAAAACATTCAAATTTTAAAACTTATTCAAATCCCAGATTTTTAACTCAATACACTTGAAACCATTCCTTAATCAAATCATTTATAATTTAAACTTAAAATAAACTTTTGATTTGAACCTTGATTTTAAAACTTTTATTTAAAATACAAATTTATTTTTAAAACCTGAAGATTCAAAAATCTTAAGAAACTGAATTTAAAATTGAAATTTGAACTGCTGTTTTTAAATAAATTTCAAATTTTCAAATTAAAATTAAATTTCCAGGAAACTGTCAGGTTTCCTTCTTCTCTTTATTTTTTTTAATACTGCAAACCCCTTTAAAATTTTAGAGATTTTAGGATTTCAAAATCAATTGAAACTATAATATATATATACTAGATTTAACTTAACTCAGATTTTAAAACTAGAATTAAAACTTAATTTTTATTTAAAGCCTGGGTTTTAAATTTTATTTGAATTTTAAAAACAGGACATCAGGTTCCTGTA
This sequence comes from Allium cepa, assembly GCA_030765085.1. NCBI lineage: Eukaryota > Viridiplantae > Streptophyta > Magnoliopsida > Asparagales > Amaryllidaceae > Allium > Allium cepa. Next base: position 271,281,610 of record CM060932.1, read on the forward strand.
AAAAAACAGCTATTACTCCACTACCCGAGTCACCTTGTTCCAATCTTCGAGTCATCTAAACCATCCCCTCGAGCAAAACACAGCATCACTCGAATAATACTTCGAGTTCAAAATAAAAACAATAATGCCCAGCTTCACCTGAAACAACAGTGCACGGTGCATATGCACCGTGCCTTCGGCGATCTCCAACCACCTCAGGTGGTCCTCCCATGACGGCGACAAACCCCACTACCCTTTACGACCATCAATTATCCCTCAACAGCTCGAATTCAAATTCGAGACTTAATTCCCAAAACCTGTAACCAGAAGTACTAAAAACCCATCAAACCTGTCATCGCCAAGATCTCGGTCCTCCGACCACCTAAAATCCAACAACTCCGGCTGTGATTCCACCCACGACCAAGCTTCCATCTGCCAAATTCCCATTCAACTCGATCAAGTCTACAGGATGAATCGACCAAACCAAGTTACCTAGCCTAAACTAGGGCTATAGGAAGCAAATCATCATCACTGCATCCATGGTGGTTTTCATCCCCTAACCTTATTTTTCCCAGCTTCATTGGTAACCCTTTTACCCACAAAATGAACCCTAATCCCTCAATGTAGATAGATCATAAGAAATTCCCAAATTCCCTTTTCTGTTCTTTACAGAATTACACCATTTCCCATCATTTTAAATTATGATTTTAAGTTTCAAAAATCATGATTTAGAGTAATAATATAGTTTACATTCTTAAATTAATAAATTAAGATGTTTGCATCTTACTCACATCAAAATTTGTTCAGTCTTTCCCCTTGATCCCAGTGATGTTACCATTCTTTTTAACTTAAAGGTATATTAACCAAATCTTTGCTGGAATACAAGAGTTTTCTTTGAAACTTAAATTTTTAACATGACTAAACTAAAAGATTGAATTTAAATTTATAAACCAGAAACTTAAAATTGGAAACGGTGATGTACCAAATATTCAAATGGCTCTCTTCATACAACAGAATTCATCAATCATATTTGCACAACATACTTGTAAACATATCCAATTGCAATTATTTTCTAAAAAAAAACATGCAACCTTAATTCATTTTAAGTTGAAAAGTTACTCACCTTAACTGGATGGGCAGAGCAGAGATTTTGAAACAAGACTTGTGTTTTTTTTTTAAAAAAAAACCGGAAACTCCTTTTTGCTCTGCTAAATTTTAAATCCTGTTTTCCATTAGCTCCAGATTTTTGAAATGCAGGCTCAAATAAATTTTGCTTCCAGATTTTCAATTGCATGCATGCTATAGGTTTGCCTGAGTTAAAAACTTAAAGGCTTGTGACTGAATTCTTGCATGCATGCTACATGAAACTCCAGATAGAAGGCAATGCAGGTGCTTGAATAAGAAATGCAGGCTATTTTGATGCAAGTGTTTGCACATATCTCAGATTTTAAAATGAATTACAGGCAGTAGGGATTGCATGTTTCATCTGAGGCTTTTGAAGATGATTACTGACCTTTGTTTTAGGTCTGAGAAGTGATTTTGTAGATTTAAAGATGTCTACAGATTTTAATCTTTGAATTGAAGTGTATTTATTTTAGATTTGCTTGTCTTCAAATTTTTGGAAGAAAAAAAAATGAGGGAAAGAAGTTTTTATGCAAACTGAAATTATTAAAATAAAAATAAAAGAAAATGTTAAATTAAATTTTTGACACTTGTCTCACATTCTAACATTTGTCAAAACTCTTGGTTATTTATTTACACTTGTATTAATTGTTAATAAGCTAAATATTTAGTTAACTTATATTTAAAGTTAGATGTTTAATATAAGATAGTTTAGTTAATGAGTTAACATGCATTTTATTTACATGTATATAGATTTTAAAATAAAATAAATCAAACTATATTTATAAAATTAAACTTATACAAATATTTCAAAACCAAAACAAATTAAAAACATTTATACTTTAGATTTAAAACTTTGAATTCAAGTTCAAATTGAATTTTGAAACCCAGTTTATTTACAAATACCACTACAAATTTGAATTTTGAAAAACAATAATTTTATTAAAAAATTATTTGTTGAAACAATGTATTATTATATTTTTAGAAATAAAAATATTTAATGACCATAAATAACTTATAAAAGAAATTATCTTCATATTAATAAATTATTTATTTTATCACATTATATTTAAAAGAAACTCAAAATAATCTCATTATTATTTATTTAAATTTTAAACTTAAGTTACATATATTTTAAATCATTTAATATTTATCTTAGGTATTTAAAACCATATTTTATTTATTAAATGGCTTTTTTAAAAAAAGTTTAACTTTTAAATAAAATCATAATTTCCAATTTTACTAAAGATTTATATTTTATAGAAAAACAGGATTCATTTAAAACAATACCTATTTACAATATATACAATATTCTATATATATTATAAATATAAAACAAATATTAGATTTAAAAAGATAAAATCTATCAATTAACTATTTATTTTATTGAATTATTAAATTAATTCAAATTTTATTACAAAGATTATCAAATCAATTTAATTTTTATTACAGATTATTAAATTGATATTGCTTTAAAATTCCGGGTCATCACATTCCTCCCCCCTTAAAAGAATTTCGTCCCCGAAATTTAAAACAAAGGTAATTTAATAATCTATTTAAAGGATTAAATTTTAAAACACAAGCATATACCAATGATTTGCTAACAACCATAGCAATCAATTCACCCAATCAAACAAATCTAATTAATCAAATATAGTTATCCAGAAAAATTCTAGATATAATTTCCACGAGTTTCCCCGGTTAAAAATATCGGGATACTCGCTCTATAGGTTCCAAACAATCAATATTATTTAGCTACAGAGCTCCTATTTATCTAGATCTATAGAACTATACAGCATATCAGACTACAGACGAGTTTGACTCAACAACCAACCTCTATAACTGCTGGTTCTAAAACCAGAGATAGACCATACACGTACTCCCTCAGAGATACGTGAAACTCATCAAATTCCAGTTATCCAAACTGACAATTCAATCATGTAAATCAAACACAGATCCAACCAAAACACAGATAAAAGATCCAAACATCACCGAGCTAGCTTTCCCGATTTACTCAAGCTTATGGCTCCTGAATCAGAGAAAATCCCAACAATAACGAAGTCTCCAACTTCGAATCCCAGATTTTTAACATGTGATAAAAGGATTTTTATTTCAAACTGTTTTTGTAAATTTTTAAATTTTGAAACAGATTTAAATGTTTAAGCAAAACTTAAATTTGTTTTGAAATCAAGTTAAAAATTGTATTCAAGTTACTTTAGAATCCAGTTTTGATTTAAAAACAGTTTATAAATTTAAGAAGAATGAATGAACATATTACAAGCCACTCATTGCTGCTACTGCTGCCAAAACTTCCTTATCCAAAAGCTCATCGAACCCCAAAGCTACACCAACCTCTTCATAATAGAGCCTTCCAGATAGACAGATACCTCTTAGGAAACTCACTCCCAAACCAAGCTCAAAACACTCTGCCAAACTGAGTCTCAACTCAAAGACAGACAAAACTCCTCCCTGAGGTTGCCAAGATACCATTTCTGGCTTCAGAACTTCCAACTGATCCAAATTCAAGAAAATCCACTCACACGAGTGCAATCCAGCTTACAATCCAAGGATAAATTCTGAATCTTAAAAAGATTTCCTTCAGAGATCGGTGAAATCCTTCACACCAAACTGCCAAACTATTCAAGATGCCTAATACTGCCCTAGCAGACCACTACCAACTTCAACCACTCAAACTCAAACCATTGGTAGTTGTGTTACACACACCACTACCCTATCTACCTTTATTACTTATATTGGAAAACGTGAACAGGTAATCCAATCTAATAGGTTGAAATAAATAAATTATATATATATATATTCAAAATTACAAATACTCTCTCTCAAGAAGGACACCACTCCAGAGTCTAGGTATTCGCTCAACCTAGTGCTCTGATACCACGATGTGACGACCCAACTTCCAAAACTCCAGGAAGTCGCATCACTAAGAAGAAAGAAAGGGATATAAAAGAGAAAAGAAAGGAAAGAAAGAAAAGACAACATCAGATTCTCACAGCGAAATCGAATAAATTATAATATATCACGTAAAACTTTTCCATGTTTATGTGTGGGAAGTCTTACAGGATACCTTTTGTTTTCAAAGGATTTTCTAAAGTTAAGCAACTTTTATCCCCGTTTACTCACACCAGACCCCTGTCTGACCCGAGTGTTTATTTTCTGTTTTATTAAACTCTTGGGTACTCATATTACGTATGAGTAGTCAAGTGATTCAGGATTGCTTTGACGAGTTTCTGGAGGAGATAATGGAGCATGAGGCTTCAGCGTGTAGATATATGTAGTGATTCCGCTGTGTCTGAGTTGTATCTGTTTCTCTGATATACATGAATTGTAATTGCTAGACAGATGTTTATAACTGTCTAGTTTGTGTTGTATTAGCTGTTTAACTCTGATGTATATTCCAAGTGAGACGACCCGACTTTCTACTCCCAGAAAATCGCATCATCTTAGAGAAAGAAAGGGATAGAAGAAGAAAAGAAAGAGAAAGAAGAACACAAACAACATCAGAGAACTCACAGCGGAACGAATAAAATATAATAAATCTCATAAAATATTACATGGTATCTCATTACATCAGAGTACACAACTTAAACAACAGTTAATAGACAGTTATAAACTTCTATCTAACTATACAACTCAAGTACAAGAACAGATATCAATCAAACTCAGCGGAACCAGTATATATCTAAACGTCGAAGCCTCCTGCTCCATATCTCCTCCAGAATTCGTCAAGCTAACCTGAATTACTTGACTACTCATACATAATATGAGTACCCAAGAGTTTAATAAAACAAAAAATAAACACTCGGGTTAGACAGGGGTCTGCTGTGAGTAAACGGGTTAAAATTGCTTAACTTTAGAAAAACCTTTGAAAAGAAAAAGTATCACGTAAGACTTCCCACACATATACATGGAAAGTTTTTACCTTACGCTAACCAAAACATTTGATAGGAAATCCAGTGATATTATAATAGTGTCTAGGGTTTTCAAGTAAATAAGAAATAGCCGAAATTGTTACATGATTAAATTCCAGCTACTAGCCACAAAAGTGGGTAATACAACCAAAATCGTAGGGTCTCGTAGGGAAAATGGGTTTCCATCAATGGCAATTCACAAAAGTTTCCAAAATGAACAAAACTCAAATTCTCATGTTTCACCAAATTACAAATCATGAAACATGTATTAAAAATCATGATTTTTACTCACTATTTCATTCATGTAATCCAAATCAAAAGTTAAGATTTTTGATTTTCATGTATAACAGTATTTGTTACTGTCATTCCTATTTTAAATTCTTTTGCTAAAGTTAGGATCCTAAAAATTCTTTAAAAGCCATTATCTTCCTTAAACAAACAATTTTTATTCAAATTTCTAAATCAAATATTGATTTGATTAATTGGTATTGAATACTTCTTTAACAGAACCTTCACTGCATATTAACAGAGTAAACTCTTTGCTTGAATTCAAACAGACAAACTCATACATTATGTACATACCAATTCATATAAATTTAAACTTTAGAATGATAATTCAAGACAATATCAACTTATGCATGCAGTAAAAATTCAGATCAACTGTTTTTAAAAGAAAATTTACTCACTTGTTTATAAAATATGCAGAATGCCCAGGTTTGAACTTTTAAATTTGAAAACTGTTTGAAACTCCCCGCATGCCTGTCACTTGATGTTTTAAAAGTTGAAGCTTGCTATTGAAATCGAGTGCCCTCAAATGAAATGCAGGTTGATGGTTGCATATTTGCTTTCCATTTGAGATGCAGGTTTTCACTTTGCAGGTTGAAGATGATATGAAGATGCAGATTGGATTTGCAGGTTTTGATTGTTAAGAGAACTTTGCTTTTTTTTTTAATTTCAGATTTTAAGAAAGATTTCTGTTTGGAGAATAAATTTTTTGATTTAATAATTAAATTCAAAAATGAGACGACCCGACTTTTTCTCCACAAAAAGTCGTATCATCCTTTAAGAAAGAAAGGGATAGAAAAGAGAAAAGAAAGAAGAGAAAGAAGAAACAACACAAGAATCTCAACAGCGGAACAAATAAATTATATTAATAACATAAGTATTACATAGTATACTACAAATATCAGAGTTACACAGACATATACAACACATACTAGACAGTTATAAACACATGTCTAGTTATTACAACTCAATCACAATACAGAAACCCTCAGAGATACCAACACAGCAGAAAACTATATAACTATATGCAGAAGTCTCCTGCTCCGTTTGCTCCTCCACAATTCGTCAAAGCTAACCTGAATCCTAACCTGAATTCCCTTGGCTACTCGTAAAAATTTGAGTACCCAAGAGTTAAATAAAAACAGAAATAACTCCGGGTCAGACATGGGTCTGGTGTGAGTAACAGGTTAAAGTTTCTTAACTTTGAAAAACCTTTGAAAAGAAAAGGTATCACGTAAGACTTCCCACACATAAACATGGAAAAGTTTTTACCTTACGCTAACCAAAACATTTGATAGGAAATCCGATGATATTATAATAGTGTCTAGGGTTTTCAAGTAAATAAGAAATAGCCGAAATTGTTACATGATTAAATTCCAGCTACTAGCCACAAAAGTGGGTAATACAATCAAAACCGTTGGCACTTATTGGATTTTGGATTCCATCAATGGCTGGGCTACTGGGGTACCGCCCGTCACAGTACGTGGCCTAGATCACCGTACCGAGGATTACTCCCAATCCCCTGCAACACAAAGCCGGACCCATTCCTTACTGAACAGTTCCAAACAAGACCACCTCGCAGTTGTGATCAGCAACCGCACCACTAAGCCGAAAATAAAGGGACCACTAGACAGGGATAAATCTTGCTCTCAAGTGGGGGATACCCACGAAGCTTTGTTGCACCTCCCCTGTTTTAGCCATTCCCGGTTGATGAGGCTTGAGGCTACGATTACCTTTATAGGACATATCACTTAGAATGCTCATAGTCCACCTGACGATGTTCTGAAAGCATTCAATCCATACAAGTTCGTTCCGGGTTCGAACGAAACCGAAGGCATGATCTCGTTACACTCCTATTGGAATCACCCTCAGAGTTAACGACAATAACCCTTGCACTCTGAATCACCATCTCGAATCTATAAGCACCATTCCGTCAAACTCATTACGGAATCACCCACAGAGTTATACTGACGTATAGCCCTTACACCTCGAGTCTTCACTCGCTCCATTTGGATTAACGACCTAACGTTTAATTGGAATTGATGTGGTTTTCAGATTCCAAATATGGAAACCCGATCCCGGTCTCATCGAAATCCAAAGCGTGTCTTTTAAGGCCAAGTTGTTTTAAGTTTAAAACAATTCAATTCATTATCTAAATATATACAGATAGATAATTCACAACACAATAGATAATCAACCTTATCATTATCAACAGATAATTCATATCATAATCAGATAATCCATATTATCATCCAAAAGCAATCAATGCATCCATATCACGTAACATTACTCATCTCATAACTGAGACTACAACCATACATGGAAATCACTACCAATCATCAAACATAAGCAATGATCTAATGATTATTCCATTTATAATTAATTTAAAATGAATTAAATTAATTACTTAATTTATAATTAATTTAAAATGAATTAAATTAATCACTTCATCATTAAAATCCTGCTTAACTTAACCATCAATTGATTACGAATCAATATATAAATCATCATCTCAAATATTCATTTCAATTAAACCTTATTGATTAACTATCTCTAATTACAATAACTAATTAGCATTTAATATTACTTACACAAGTTAATTATATTAAACCCTTTGCAAATAATTAACTTGTAATTTCTTAATTAATTAATTAACTAAAATTAATTACATTAATCACTTATCTATTATTAATTATACCTTAATTAATCAATTCCAAATTACATCATTAATTAATGATTTCAAATTATATTTAATCAATCTCTATATAAATTAATTACATAAGTAGTTAATCTTCAATTTAATCCATATATATATTAATCACCCATGATTAATAATACTAGTAATTAACTACTTTAGTTACTCATCCCATAATTAATTTCACAAAATTAATTACTTCCCTTGATTAATTTTCAAAGTAATTTAAATCTAAATTACTTCTAAAATAAATATCTTTAATTACATAAAGTAATTATTAATTGATTACTTCCTTAAGTAATTACAAATCCATAAATTACATAAAGTAATTATCAAACAATCCTCAAATGTTTAAATTAATTTAACTTGATTAATCTGAACTAATCACATTAATCAAATTAATTACTCCAAGTAATTAATTCATTAATTACTTTCATTAAGTAATAAATCATAAACAATTGATTATTATTAATTAATTAATCTAATTAATTATTAAAATTAATCACATTAATTAATTGTTAAATAATCTTAAGTTAATGACCTTCATCAACATTTCTTAATTAAGAGTTAACTTATACAAATCATTATTAATTATCAATTGATTAATATTTAATTATAGTTTAATTAATCTCTAATTATTAATTAATTAAGTGTTAATTAAAATCATTAAATAAACTTTAATCATCAATTAAAATTCAATTAACAATCTTTAACTATAGATTAATTAACCTTAATTAATTAATCTTAAATCTTAATCAATTTAAAAACTATTAATTACCTAATTAATCATCCACATTAATAGTTAAATAATAATTAATATTCCATTCAAATTAATTTAATAATTCAAATGAAACCAATTTTCTTAAGTTCAAAATTAAGAAACATTCTTCTTTATACAAAATATTTTAAACACTTTGTTTCAAACAAAAATTCAAATTTAAAAATTTCTGTAACAACCCGCATATTTATCGATTTTATATTTAAATATTTTATCGTTATTCGGATTTTAGTCCGAAAAGCTACTTTTTGCAAACAGCCGAATTAGGACTCGAGACCACTTCCATTGAGTTCAAAATGCCGTTTGCGACCTTTTTGATTATAAGCTTCGATATGTTTGGAGAAAGTTGATTTTTGCTACTTTTTTCCGCTTAGGGCTTTGGTTTGGGCTGAGCCAATTAACCACTTACTAACTCAGTCCCAATCCCCCTCTCCTCTTCATTACTTCATTCCAACTCCTAACTCTCTAGCAAAACTGAAAATGGAGGTGGAGAGTGGAAACTAAAATTCCAAGCCCTAGCTTCCTTTGCAAATCCATCTCCTTGCTCCAAAGTTCATGAGAACCCATTGGTAAGCTTCCTCTTCTTCTTCTCCAACTCATTCTCTCTTTGATTTCAGAAATTTCCTAAACCTAATTTAGGGAATGTTTCTCTTTTAAGCTTAGATTCAAGCTTGTTGAGTTGGAATTAAAGAGTGATTGTTCTTGCCATTGCTTCATAGCATCTTCTTCATTCGTTTGGGTTCAAAGGTGAGATTTTTAATCTCACATCTATGCTTATAGTTCTCTTCTATTGTTAGGTATGAATTCCTAACACTTATTCATGTGCATTTGATTTTGATTTGGATTACTTTTGTGAATATTCCAATTTTTAGTGTTTTGAGTTCAATTCATTAAAAATCCTAACTTTGATGTTTGAACATGTTTTTGGTGATGCATCGAGGAGCATATAGGGCCGGGTAGTCGATTGGCATAAACCCTTAGCGCCGTTGCTCGTGCGATTGCAATTTGATCGAGAGTTGCACCTCCTTTGAAATAGGGTAGGAAGTGCAAGTATACAGGTTCGGCCGACCGAGCTCCCTGGGCCGGTCGACCGACCTGTAGTCCAGGCACTTCCTGCCTCTGTTTGGAAGTGCTGGTTACAAGCTTCGGCCAACCGAGCCCCCTGGGCCGGTCGACCGACCTGGTGCCCCGAGCACTTCCAACCTCTGGTTCGGTCGACCGACTCAGGGAGTCCGGTCGACCGACCTGCTACTATTTGCCAAATTAGCCTATATTGCTAATTCGTTTGAATATCCAACTTTAATCGATTCGTGTTGTCTCCCTTTTGTTGTTGTCATTTATTATCGACTTTGATGACCTTTTCTTTGGGAATTTTAGATATATCCACTTTGATGGATTTTATATCGATTTCTTTGGATTTTATTCACGTCTTCGAATGTGAATTTTTATGCCCGATTGTTTCTACAATCACTTCTATGATTTGTCACTTTAAAAATATAAAGGTTTTCTATACTAGTAGTAAATATCAAAACTCTTTCTTCAAAGGATTTCAACACTATTTTATTACAAAGCTCGTTTTCTCAAACCGTTTTCCAATCTATTAGTATATACAAGCGTTTACCACACTCGTATGAGAAATCTAATTAAACAACTTAGTAAAACGAGTGGTATGAAACGCTTGCGTTTACTTCGTCGGTTAATTCTTGGACTTGTTCGATTGAATCTCTTGTGACAATTTTCTAGTGGAGATCTACAATTTGTTCGTAAATATTTAAGTTAAGCTAGTGGTTATGGGACATGAAGCTAAGCTCATATATTTACTAGATTATTGTAATTGACACTTCTCGTTGATCATGACGATCATCTTTATGGTTTAGACTAGCAATGTACGATGTCTCTTTGTTTGCGAGGTTAGGCTAGACACCACTTGTGCGATTCCATTCACACATACTTTTTCGGTTAGCCTAGACACCATTTGTGTGATTCCGCTCACACATACCTTTTTTGTGATTTCTGGATTTCGTGTGTTGATTTCTGGAATTTATATCGTTGACTTGTTATGAGTACAGATTTATGGTATGATGCCCTCTTTGGATCTTTGAGAATATTCTTGTGATATTGATTAATCTTTTGTTGATTATCATTTACATGCTTATAGTAGTATGCCATTATGGATATTATGTTTATGCCATATCTTGTATGTTATATCATGTCATCTGACATTTATAGCTAGACTGATCCGTTTATTATTTTCTTATGAAATAATACTCGGGTCAGACCGAGATGTTACAGGTGCTTCCGCTTGACTTCCTTCCGGTATTTGCTTCTCTGACTTTTGGTTAACTACTTTAGTTTAGTAGTTTTTGTTGTATACATTTGAGATTCCGACCCTATGATGTATATTTACTCTTTTGTATAGCACGTGTTGCTATTGTTTTGTATTATCGTGGATCGTTTTGACCACTACTCCGATATACACTTTCATGTGTTAGTGTTATATTCATATCTATTTCCGCCTTTGTGATATGAATTGTCTGTGACTGATTTGTATTATGTTTATTTCTATATTTGTTTTCGAAGACCTTTATAGCCACTGTGTAGTAGCTTTGAGTTTGCGTCGGTATGTCGGATTTCCTCTTGAGATGAAAAGTTATATTTTTATCCGGCATATCGGTACTCGCACAAAGCAATTATACAGATGGTCGCTCCTCAACAGCCTTATTCTCCGTGCTAGTCGACAACATTACACCGTAGTGTTCTTGGCTAGCGTGGGTATAGAGGTGGGGCGTCACAGCTTGGTATCAGAGCCAAACTTCGGAACAATGTAGAATAATATAACAAGGATCATCGTCCTAAGTCTTTCTTAGGAGTCGTGCTTTAGGATTTAATTCGAGTCTTCGTACCGATTCATCCTATTTTCTTTATGATTCCTTGTTTTATCAATCAAGTTTGATTGAAATTTATTTTGAGAATAACTTTTTCCTCTACTTTCTTTCTTTCTTGAAGAAGAGAAATGGTTAGACCAGGCCGTCCCAGCGCCGGTCAATCTAGTGCTACTCCCCAAGATGGAGTTTTTATGTCTGCTCAACAACTTTTGGATCTTGTAAAGAATCAAGAGTTTATCTATGCTTTGAGTAAGAACCCCGAAATGGTTCTACCTTTGAAACTTGAAGTTTCTTTCAATCAGCTTATGGATGTTACTCTTCTTCATGGAGAGGTTGGTAAAGGAAGTGTTTGTGATATTGGGACTTCCAAGAAGAGGCATATTAAGTTCAAGAGCCTTAACCCCAATAAGAGAGTGAAGCAAACTACTTTTGTAGCAAAGACTCCAATCCCTAATCGTGGAGGATGCTACAATTGTAATTCTAAGGAACACTATGCGAATATGTGTCCAAAACCCCATTCTTGTCGCTATTGTAAGAAACCGTGTCATCTTTTATCTGCGTGTCCCAAACTTTTGAGTAAGGACATGAGAAAGCTAAATATTATGCAAACCCCTAGCAACACTTCTCTTGGTCAAGGTATTTTTCACTCAATCCTTGATGGCATTGTTTTATTTCGTGATCTTCTTACTTGAGTTCTTTTTGATATGGGTTTCATCTCACTATTTTATATCAAAAGAACTTGTGATTCTTTTTCTTTAAAGATATTTTGGGCTTGATGAGTTCTTTGAGGATTGCGAATCCGGATGGTAGATCTGCAACACTCAATTTGTCTTTATTGATGTCGAAATTGTTTTATGTGATTATTCTGTCCGAGCCGATTTTTACTTAGGCTTCGGAATTTACTTTTGTACGGATTGGCTTAATTATTATGAGGCCATATCCTTTGTCCTGTGTGGACTATTCATCCTCGACATTTATAATCTGTTAAGCAGATTTCTATTTTTCCTTTATGATTTTGGTTGCCAACTTGATGACATCATTTTATTCCTTAAGCCCACTTATAAGGAAAGTTTTATTTCTCTCATCTAAATAGTTTGTGAAATTTTCCGGTTTATTTGGACTTGTCTTAGGATTATCACCTAAGTAATCTTTTGTGTGGTGCTAAGGTCTTTTCAATTTGACATTGCCACCGATTTTCATTTGGCTACGAGTCGCGTGAGTTAGCATTCCACTTACGCACTCCGCACTCGTTATGATTCTAATGAATGACTTATTTTGTCATTCAATTTGTCCAGTTTATTTCATCCATTTTATATATCAAATATTCTATGAATATTTCGATGAGACCATTCTTTTATTTATTGATTTTTGGATGAGAATAGCAATTCAAAATTTTGCAAAATCTTTTTCATAAGATTTATTTAGAAGTATAACCGGATTTTTTTGTTCTTAAAACGAACAAAGAATATTCTTAGAAGTTTTTGAGAAACTCACTTATCCTATAGAAGATGATTTTGTGATTGTATTGCCCGTTGAGTGCTTTAAGAATTCTGGTCGATGCGCTTGATCAACGTTATCGATAGCAATTTCCTAAACGCTTTGATGAGAGAGTCAGACACGATATGTTGACTTGTAAAAATGTAAAAAATTTTGTAGAAAGATTATTACATAAAAATAAAAATGTAATTTTGAAAGTTTTAACTTTTCAGGAAAGAAGATTATTTAAAAGAAATTCTTTCTTTTCGATACTCTTATTCTTGTGATTCCTGGAGGGGAACCAAGACTTTGCTATTTGTACCGATACTAGTCGTATTGGTTTGGATGCCATTCTCTTGCAAATGGGAACGTGCTATCACTTGTGCTTCTAAATCATTAAAAGCCGATTGAGGCTAGGTATGCCATTAATGATCTAGTGCTCGCGGTTATTGTTTTCGCTTTTAGAGTTTGACATCATCATCTTTGGGGGAGAAATTTGTTCTCTACCTCGATCATAAATCTTTGGAATATTTATTTTCTCATAAGGAACTTCATGTCGACTCGAGTTCTTAGCATCTTGTGACCTTGATATTCTTTTATTCCCGGAAGGGAAATCGTGTTGCCAATGCGCTTTGTCGTAAGCAACAAGTGGCTGATTCATTGGATGTACCATTGTACTACATCAATGTCTTTGCTATTTGATTCATTGGATGTACCGTTGTACTACATCAATGTCTTTGCTGTTAGATTCATTGGATGTACCGTTGTACTACATCAATGTCTTTGCTATTTGATTCATTGGATGTACCGTTGTACTACATCAATGTCTTTGCTATTTGATTCATTGGATGTACCGTTGTACTACATCAATGTCTTTGCTGTTTGATTCATTGGATGTACCGTTGTACTACATCAATGTCTTTTCTGTTTGATTCATTGGATGTACCGTTGTACTACATCAATGTCTTTGCTGTTTGATTCATTGGATGTACCGTTGTACTACATCAATGTCTTTGCTGTTAGATTCATTGGATGTACCGTTGTACTACATCAATGTCTTTGCTACTTTGCTGTTTGATTCATTGGATGTACCGTTGTACTACATCAATGTCTTTGCTGTTAGATTCATTGGATGTACCGTTGTACTACATCAATGTCTTTGCTGTTTGATTCATTGGATGTACCGTTGTACTACATCAATGTCTTTGCTTTTTGATTCATTGGATGTACCGTTGTACTACATCAATGTCTTTTCTATTTGATTCATTGGATGTACCGTTGTACTACATCAATGTCTTTGCTATTTGAATCATTGGATGTACCGTTGTACTACATCAATGTCTTTGCTATTTGATTCATTGGATGTACCGTTGTACTACATCAATCATCAATGTTTTTGCTATTCGATTCATTGGATGTACCGTTTGTACTACATCAATGTCTTTGCTTTGGTTCATTGGGCGTACCGTTTTTGTACTACGCTGATGTCCCAAATTATTTGAGTTTCTAGTTCCTCGGGCGTACCGTTTTCATACTACGCCGTTGCACCGGCTCAATTTTCTGCTATTCTTGACGTTCCCCACGTCTTTTATCTACGGAAATGCCTTAGGGATTTCGGTTTTCATTCTTGAGCCCGGTAATATTGTGGAAATTGAAGTTTCACCAGATTTCTTGCTAACTCTTTCGTGCACTTTATGGTGAACTTCCTATTTCAAATTTTCTTTTGTGTTGATATGCTTTTATGGTTGTTACTTCTTATTTTCTTCTTAAGTATTGCGAGGACGCAATTTCTTTAAGGAGGGGAGTCTGTAACAACCCGCATATTTATCGATTTTATATTTAAATATTTTATCGTTATTCGGATTTTAGTCCGAAAAGCTACTTTTTGCAAACAGACGAATTAGAACTCGAGACCACTTCCATTGAGTTCAAAATGCCGTTTGCGACCTTTTTGAGTACAATCTTCGATATGTTTGGAGAAAGTTGATTTTTGCTACTTTTTCCCGCTTAGGGCTTTGGTTTGGGCTGGGCCAATTAACCACTTACTAACTCAGTCCCAATCCCCCTCTCCTCTTCATTACTTCATTCCAACTCCTAACTCTCTAGAAAAACTGAAAATGGAGGTGGAGAGTGGAAATTAAAACTCCAAGCCCTAGCTTCCTTTGCAAATCCATCTCCTTGCTCCAAAGTTTATGAGAACCCATTGGTAAGCTTCCTCTTCTTCTTCTCCAACTCATTCTCTCTTTGATTTCAGAAATTTCCTAAACCTAATTTAGGGAATGTTTCTCTTTTAAGCTTAGATTCAAGCTTGTTGAGTTGGAATTAAAGAGTGATTGTTCTTGCCATTGCTTCATAGCATTTTCTTCATTCGTTTGGGTTCAAAGGTGAGATTTTTAATCTCACATCTATGCTTATAATTCTCTTCTATTGTTAGGTATGAATTCCTAACATTTATTCATGTGCATTTGATTTTGATTTGGATTACTTTTGTGAATATTCCAATTTTTAGTGTTTTGAGTTCAATTCATTAAAAATCCTAACTTTGATGTTTGAACATGTTTTTGGTGATGCATCGAGGAGCATATAGGGCCGGGTAGTCGATTGGCATAAACCCTTAGCGTCGTTGCTCGTGCGATTGCAATTTGATCGAGAGTTGCACCTCCTTTGAAATAGGGTAGGAAGTGCAAGTATATAGGTTCGGCCGACCGAGCTCCCTGGGCCGGTCGACCGACCTGTAGTCCAGGCACTTCCTGCCTCTGTTTGGAAGTGCTGGTTACAGGCTTCGGCCGACCGAGCCCCCTGGGCCGGTCGACCGACCTGGTGCCCCGAGCACTTCCAACCTCTGGTTCGGTCGACCGACTCAGGGAGTCCAGTCGACCGACCTGCTACTATTTGCCAGATTAGCCTATATTGCTAATTCGTTTGAATATCCAACTTTAATCGATTCGTGTTGTCTCCCTTTTGTTGTTGTCATTTATTATCGACTTTGATGACCTTTTCTTTGGGAATTTTAGATATATCCACTTTGATGGATTTTATATCGATTTCTTTGGATTCTATTCACGTCTTCGAATGTGAATTTTTATGCCCGATTGTTTCTACAATCACTTCTATGATTTGTCACTTTAAAAATATAAAGGTTTTCTATACTAGTAGTAAATATCAAAACTCTTTCTTCAAAGGATTTCAACACTATTTTATTACAAAGCTCGTTTTCTCAAACCGTTTTCCAATCTATTAGTATATACAAGCCTTTATCTCACTCGTATGAGAAATCTAATTAAACGACTTAGTAAAACGAGTGGTATGAAACGCTTGCGTTTACTTCATCGGTTAATTCTTGGACTTGTTCGATTGAATCTCTTGTGACAATTTTCTAGTGGAGATCTATAATTTGTTCGTAAATATTTAAGTTAAGCTAGTGGTTGTGGGACATGAAGCTAAGCTCATATATTTACTAGCTTATTGTAATTGACACTTCTCGTTGATCATGACTATCATCTTCATGGTTTAGACTAGCAATGTGCGATGTCTCTTTGTTTGCGAGGTTAGGCTAGACACCACTTGTGCGATTCCATTCACACATACTTTTTCGGTTAGCCTAGACACCATTTGTGTGATTCCGCTCACACATACCTTTTTGTGATTTCTGGATTTCGTGTGTTGATTTCTGGAATTTATATCGTTGACTTGTTATGAGTACAGGTTTAGGGTATGATGCCCTCTTTGGATCTTTGAGAAGATTCTTGTGATATTGATTAATCTTTTGTTGATTATCATTTACATGCTTATAGTAGTATGCCATTATGGATATTATGTTTATGCCATATCTTGTATGTTATATCATGTCATCTGATATTTATAGCTAGACTGATCCGTTTATTATTTTCTTATGAAATAATACTCGGGTCAGACCGAGATGTTACAGGTGCTTCCGCTGGACTTCCTTCCGAGATTTGCTTCTCTGACTTTTGGTTAACTACTTTAGTTTAGTAGTTTTTGTTGTATACATTTGAGATACAGACCCTATGATGTATATTTACTCTTTTGTATAGCACGTGTTGCTATTCTTTTGTATTATCGTGGATCTTTTTGACCACTACTCCGATATACACTTTCATGTGTTAGTGTTATATTCATATCTATTTCTGCCTTTGTGATATGAATTGTCCATGACTGATTTGTGTTATGTTTATTTCTATATTTGTTTCCGAAGACCTTTATAGCCACTGTGTAGTAGCTTTGAGTTTGCGTCGGTATGTCGGATTTCCTCTTGAGATGAAAAGTTATATTTTTATCAGGCATATCGGTACTCGCACAAAGCAATTATACAGATGGTCGCTCCTCAACAGCCTTATTCTCCGTGCTAGTCAACAGCATTACACCATAGTGTTCTTGGCTAGCGTGGGTATAGAGGTGGGGCGTCACAATTTTTTTTTAAATTTCAAACTGAAACACAATTTAAATTTACATTCCAGATTTAAATCTTAAAAATTTAAAACATTACTTACATCTCCATCTTCATTTTCAAATTCAAATTATTTAAACTTTCTAAAATAGTTAAAACAAATTTAAATTTAAAAACTTATTAAATTTTAAAAAAAAAACTGACATTAATGTCTAATTCCAGATTTTCAAAACTGAATTTAAACATATTTTAAACCTTATTTCATAAATTTAAAACTTATAGTTTTAAATTCAAACCAATGTTCTTTTATACTTTAAAAAGTTTAAAATCTAAATTTAAATTCCAGATTTAAATTCAAACTCAGGTTCCATATTTTTTTTTCCAGATTTAAACTTGTTTTAAATTTTCAGTTGCATTTTAAAAATTTGCTTTTAAATTCAAAACAGAAAAACAGAAAAAAAACAGTTTCCTGTTTTAGTTTGTTACAATCTTAAATTTTTGATTTCAAATTGTTTCAAAATCCAAGAATTAATTTATTGATTACATATTTAGATTTCAGGTTTAAACATTACAGTTTGAACTTCAACTTTAAATTTGAAACTGTATTTTTAAAATTTTAAAACAGAAAGACAATTTCTGTTTTTAGTTTAAAACCAAACTTGGATTTAAGAGCATTTTAAATTTAATTCAAAGATCTAAAATTTATAACTTATTGAATTTAAATTAAATTCTAGATTCAAACTTATTTCCAGATTTTGACTGCATTTTCTTTTTACATCAATTGGTAAAACCTGGGAAACAGTTTCTTGATCAAACTCTAAAACTAATTAAAAATTTCAAAATTTAAATTATTTCAAAAACCCAAAATTTAATTAATTAAATTTATATTTAAATTCAGATTCAACTTAGTTTTTAGATTTTTTTTTGAAATTTACTTTCACTTTGAAAATTTAGAAACCTGGAAAACAGGTTTCTGTTAAAACCTGAAACACTACACCGAGCCTACCCAGTTTACTTCGAGTCAATAACCTCCTTGATTCGAGTCTCCCTTCCCAGTTACCCGAGACCATCCCGAAGACAAAACCCTGCAACCAAAAATCAAACACCACCATCACAACACCATCGCTGTGCCCCTGCACCTAATCTCCGGCCATCTCTGGCCATCCATACGACCACCCCACTGCCAACAATCATCCCTTCAGACCATCTCAACATCAACCTCTACAATCATATACTCGAATTCAATTTCGAGGCCCAATTCCAAACCTGAAAACAATCAATACCCAAAACCACCAACCTGTCATCACCTCCCCACAACGCCACCGGCCACCGTGGACTCTGCGCTTCCGGTGATAACTTCGACATCCCATCCCCTTCCAGAAACCAAAACCCCTAGCCACTCGATCAATTAAAGATGCCGTGGTATTCAAATTTCTTAAACCCAGTAAAAACTAGGGTTCATATTCTTAAAACCCAATCACAACATCAAAAATGAATTGCAACCTAATCTAAGATTTTTCTCATCATTCCAGATCACTTCACCATCTCTAGGAAGAGATTCAACTCAAACTAACACAAGAATCAACAATGCTATTCCAAAATGTATAATACAATGAATTTAAAACTCACTTTGGTTTAAGCACTATAAATTGTAATATTTGATTTAAAATTCATGAATTTGCTTGATGTTTTTATTTATAAACCTGAAACATGAATTTCTATAATTTGAATTTTCACTTAATATAAATTTTTACTCTGTTATATTACTTTCAGGTAAAATAGAATTTTATTTTAACTTATATAATTTTTAATGCTTACTTTATTTCGAAATAAGCAAGTTTCATTCAAAGATTAAAACATAACAGCAAACAAATCTAAAGAAAAGGGATTTTTCTATCAGCTAGAACTTACATTGTAAATAGTCAGAACATAAGTGAAACAGAATGCACCTCATATAAATATATACACAGCAAATTCAAATGTTAAGTCATTTCTAAATAAAAGCATGAAACAACTTTTACCTACTTAATTTTTAAAGGTTAAGTTACTCACCTGATTTAATAGAAGACAAAGCCATTTTGTTTTTAATTTGCAAACAGGTTTGAACAGAGAACTTTTGACTTGAAAACTGCCTTTAAATGCCCCTTTGGAACTTTAAACTTGTGAACTATATGCATGCAGGCTTCTTGCTTGCAAATGAAATGCAGGTCTTCATACTTGATTTATTGTATGCGGATTTTATTTGAATGCAGATTAGAAATTACATGCATGCTTTAGTTTTGTTGCTTGCAGGTTTTGAATGTTTGAAAAAGAGGAGTTGAATGCAATGCATGTTTGCTAGGTATCCTTTAATTATTCAACCCAGTTAATTAATTATCCACTAAGTATTAAAATTGATTAAACATCTTTGATTAATCATTCACTAATTACAATAAGTAATTAGTCTTTAATTAATTTTATAAATTAATTAACCTTAATCATAAGTAATTAACATTTAATTACTCATTTGTTAATTAATTATAATTGATTTTATTTATCCTTAATTAATTACAATTAATTAATCACTTAAACAAATCATTATTTACATCATTAATTACTATAATTAATGATCTCTAATATTTAAATAAATTAATTAAAATTAATTACATTTAGTAATTAATCTAATTATTAATCACCTTGATTAATATTAAATTTAGTAATTAACTATATTTAATTACTTATTTATAAATTAATTATCCAATAATTAATTATCTTAATAATTAATCTCTTGATTAATTACAAAATTAATTATCCAAATTACTAATTACATTCCCGTAATTATCATTATTACTTCTCTAAGTAATCCTGCTCCACTAATTACATTAAGTAATTACATTCTTAAAACCATCAAATGATTTATTTAAATTAATTAAACTAAATTAATTAACTTAATTAAATCACAATATTAAAATTAATTACAATAAGTAATTAATTCCTTAATTACTTTAACAATTAATTATACTTAACAAATTTCAATTAATTATATTCAATTAATTAATCTAGTTAATTATCGAAATTAATTACATTAATTAATTACTAAATTATCCTTGGATAATTATCACTATTGATTAATTAAAAACATTTCCTTTAATTACTTACTTAAGAAAAATTATCTTAGATTAATTATCAATTAATCATCTCTAATAAAAATTAATCTAAATCTTTAATTAAAATCCATTAAATAAGTAAATTCCTTAATTAAATTCTTTTATTATCTGAATTATTTTCAAAATAATTCATTTACTTATTAATGATTTCATTAACATTCAAATGTATTTTAAACAATACATTTCTAAATTTAAATTCAAATTCCATTTAAATATTTAATATTTAAAATGTTTAACTATTTAAACACTAATTCCAAAAATAATTATAAACCTTAAAATAAAAATGAAGGTTTAAACAACATTCATTGCTTAAATAAAAAGAAAGATTTAAAACTAAATTACTTGATGAATTAAGCTTTTGAGAATAAATTGATTTTTTTTCCAACATTCAAATTTAAATTAACACTTCATACTTTAAATACTTTCAAATACTAAAGGAACTTAATTCTTTCAAGTTTTAAAACTTATTTGAAATCAAATTTCATTTTCAAATTCACTTTGAAAACATTTGAATATGTTCATTCATTCTTCTTAAATTTATAAATTGTTTTTAAATCAAAACTGGATTCTAAAGTAACTTGAAAACAATTTTTAACTTGATTTCAAAACAAATTTAAGTTTTGCTTAAACATTTAAATCTGTTTCAAAATTTAAAAATTTACAAAAACAGTTTGAAATAAAAATCTAGGTTTAAAAGTAAACCTGAAACTTTATTTCAAAACTGAATTTAAAACTTGTTTAAATTTAAAATTTTCATTTTAAAACCTTGAAATCAAAACTCCATTTGAATTCAGATTCAAGTTATACTTGAATCAACTCCTGCACTAAAATGAATTCCATTCAACATAAAAAAAAAACTGCAAAATACTCTCTGATTAAAAATCTGAACTGTTTTTAAATCTCAATTTAAACAAAATTTAAAACTTGTTTAAATTTAAGATTTTCATTTTAAAAAATTTTGAATTTCAAACCTTATTTGAATTTACATTTAACTTATATTTAAATCAAATTAAAATCTTTAAATTATGAATTTTATTCAAATTCTAAAAAAACTACAAAGCTACAGGTTTTACCTCTGCAACTACACTTACCCGAGAACCCAACTATTTTACTTCGAGTTCTCCAACCCCTTTCTTCGAGTCGGAAATAAAAATACCCGAAGATTGCTTCGAGTCAAAACCCTGCACTATCCCACAAAGTTCAACAGAACTTTACCTATACACGGTGCATATGCATCAATACTCTGGCTATCACCAGCCACTCTGACCATCTCCACCAAGTCTCCGATCAACCCCTCATCTGATCACAACCTCCAGATATCTCCATAGAAGCTCGAACCAAAATCGAATTGAACAAGCAAACCTGAAACACTGCAGCACTAAAACTACCCAAACCTGTCATCCACCCTGACGACCCATTCCGACCACCATCGTTGATGCGACTTTGGCTAATGACCCACCTACATCCCCTCTGCAATCTCCCAAAACCTCAAGTTACTCGAAGCAACAGAGAGCATAAGCATATGCTAAGAACTGCAACACTTAAACCAGGGTTTGGAAATCTAAGAAGTTGCTCTAAAAGTTTCATGTTTTGCAATTTTTGAAATTCTGAAGATAAATTGATCGAAACTGCAATTTTTTTTTGCTGCTATCCCGAGACTAAAGTTACAACAGTGTTTAATTTAGACATCTGAACCATTTTATGCATAACTCTTTCAATTTTTATCCAAATTGAATAATCTTTGATGTTCTGAAAAGCTAAGAATTTTATCTAAAAGTTTCATGTTTTGAGATTTTTGAAATTCTGAAGTTAAATTGATCAAAATTGCATTTTTTTTGCCATTAACTTGTGATTATATATTAATTAATTAATGTAATTAATTTTGATAATTAATTGGATTAATTAATTTAAATAATCAATTATGGAACTTAATTAAGTATGATTACTTTATGAAAATAATTAAAGATATTAATTACTCATTGTAATTAATTTATAAATTGGATTAATTTAAATTAATTAATTAAGTTTAATTAATTTGGAATAATCATTTGATTAATAAGTAATCAATGAAGTATAATTACTTAAAGAA
Organism: Allium cepa; assembly: GCA_030765085.1. Taxonomy (NCBI): domain Eukaryota; kingdom Viridiplantae; phylum Streptophyta; class Magnoliopsida; order Asparagales; family Amaryllidaceae; genus Allium; species Allium cepa. Next base: position 271,304,402 of record CM060932.1, read on the forward strand.
GTAATTAAGATAAGTAAATTACTGGAGGTAATTAATTAAAGTAGAGAAGAGTTTTGGGAATTAATTATTTTGTGTAATTAATATGGAAGGTAATTTCTTTGTGAAGTAATTAATAATTAATTACTTAGTGTAATTAATTTAAGCATGGGTTGATTAAGTCTTTTGAAAATAATTAAGTGACGTAATTAATTAAGGGTAACTAATTACTAATGAGATTAATCAAGATTGATTAATAAATATAATTAATTATTAAATGTAATTAATTTAGAAGTAATTAAGGAAGTACTTAAGGGTAGTTAATTACTAAATGTAATTAATCAAGAATGATTAATAATTATGGTTTAATTAAGATTAATTACTTAATGTAATTAATTTAAATAATTACTTAATTAAAATGTAATTAAGGATCATTAATTAATATAATTAATGATGTACTTAAGGATTAATTAATTAAGATTAATTAATCAATGATAAGTGATTAAGGAAGTAATTGATTAATGTAATTAATTAAGCATTAATATAATTAATTATAATTAATTAACTTATAAAGTAATTAAAGGTTAATTACTGATTTTGGTTAAGGACAATTAATTTGTAAAATTAATCAAAGATAATTACTTGAATGTAATTAAAGAATAATTAATCTAGGGTGATTAATTAAGGTGATTAATTTGAGGATAATTATTTAATTGATTGATAATCAATTAATGGTTAAGTAAGCAAGTTTTAAAATGAGGAAGTAATTAATTTAATTCATTTTAAATTAATTAAAGAATAAGTAATTAATTTAATTCACTTTAAATTAATTAGAGATAGAAGTAATTAATTTAATTCATTTTAAATTAATTATAGATGGTGTGATTATAGATCTATGCTTATGAATGGATGATATGGTTTACCCTGAATGGTTTGAATTTCAGACATGAGATAAATGGTGTTGTGTGTTATGGATGCATTGGTTGTATTATGGTGATGATATAAGTATCTATTGGTAATGATAATATAGATTATCAATTTGTGATGATTACCTGTTTATGATTGATTATCTATTATGGTGATGTGAATTATCTATCTGTGTGTATATAGATAGTTTAGATTGAATTGTTTTAAAACCTTTTAAAACAACTTGGAGCTAAAAGACATGCTTTGGATTTCGATGAGACCGGGATCGGGTTTCCATATTTGGAACCGAAAACCACATCGATTCCAATTAACGTTAGGTCGTTAATCCAAGTGGAGCAAGTGAAGACTCGAGGTGTAAGGGCTATACGTCAGTATAACTCTGTGGGTGATTTCATAATGAGTTTGACAGAATAGTGCTTATAGATTCGAGATGGTGGATCAAAGTGCAAGGTGTATGGTCGTTGACTCTGAGGGTGATTCCAATAATGAGCGCAACGAGATAGTGCCTTCGGTTTCGTTCGAACCCGGAATGAACTTGTATGGATTGAATGCTTTCAGAACATCGTCAGGTGGACGATGAGCATTCTAAGTGATGTATCCTATAAAGGTAATCGCAGCCTCAAGCCTCATCAACCGGGAATGGCTAAAACAGGGGAGGTGCAGCAAGGCTTCTTGGGTAGCTCCCATTGGAGAGCAAGATTGATCCCTGTCTAGAGGTCCCTTTTTATTCGGCTGTGTGGGCGGTTGATTCGCGTCAACTGCCGGGGTTGTCTTGTTTGGAACTGTTTAGTAAGGAACGGGTCCGGCCTTGTGTTGCAGGGGAGTGGGAGTACTCCTCGGTACGGTGATCTAGGCCACGTACTGTGACGGGCGGTACCCCAGTAGCCCTGCCATTGTATGGAATCCAAAATCCAATAAGTGCCAACGGTTTTGATTGTATTACCCACTTTTGTGACTAGTAGCTGGAATTTAATCATGTAACAATTTCGGCTATTTTTGTATTTTACTTGAAAACCCTAGACACTATTATAATATCATCGAATTTCCTATCAAATGTTTTGGTTAGCGTAAGGTAAAAACTTTTCCATGTTTATGTGTGGGAAGTCTTACGTGATACCTTTTCTTTTCAAAAGATTTTTAAAGTTAAGCAACCTTAACCTGTTACTCACACCAGACCCATGTCTGACCCGGAGTTTATTTTTGTTTTTCATAAACTCTTGGGTACTCAAATTTTTACGAGTAGCCAAGGGATTCAGGTTAGGATTCAGGTTAGCTTTGACGAATTGTGGAGGAGCAAATGGAGCAGGAGGCTTCTGCGTGTAGATATATATAGTTTTCCGCTGCGTGTTTTCTCTGAGTTGTTTCTTGTACTGATTTGAGTTGTAATAACTAGATAGGTGTTTATAACTGTCTAGTATGTGTTGAATTATCTGTGTACTCTGATAGTTGTTGTATATCTATGTAATACTTTTAATTATTAATATAATTTATTCATTCCGCTGTTTAGATTCTGATGTGTTATTTTCTTCTTCTTCTCTTCTTTCTATTCTCTATCCCTTTCTTTCTTATTAGCGATGCGACTTCCTAGAGTTTGGAAGTTGGGTCGTCACAGTGGTATCAGAGCCAGGTTTTTAAATAATCACAATTTAGTTTTAACTTTTGATTCAAACACCTGAAACTAACAATCAACTGGATTTTGACAGATTTTAATTTACTTTGTTATAACTTTGTTTCCAGTAAACTACAGGCATATTTTTTTTTCATTTCATCTTAAACAAAATCTTAAGCTTATCATTTATGATTTATTAAACATACATTGACCAAATCTCTTATATTATTAAGGATTAATTTTAAAGACACTTAAGTTTTTCTTTTAAAACTTGGGACCTGGAACTTAGAAGAATACTGTAAATATCACAAAACAGAAATCTTACTCCTATACTAAATACGGTTTTTATTACAGGAACAAGCATGCACCTCATATCTACTTAAGTTTTAAAATTTATGAGGTTACTCTCTATATAAGAATCAACATTCAACCAGATATACACAAGTCATCAATCAAGCAAAAATTAAATATTTAAGTTTTTAAACAGAAAGTGTTACTCATAAACACTCCATTCAACATGCTATCAGGTAATAAACACAAGCATATTCATTTCAGTCATAAAACAAGCAACAAATATACTTAAGTTTTAATTTTAAGAAAAAGAAGTTACTCACTTGGAAAAGTATAAAACAGATCCCAAATTATCTGAAAAGCTTTTGAAATTGCAATTACATGCAGACGAAACTTTGTTGAAGACATATGACTTGTTTAAAAGCTTGTATGCAGGCTTGAAGGCCATTTGAACTTTGAACTAGTTGTTAGCACTTTCATGCAGGCAACATATGCTTTGCTTTGCATTTGAAAAAAATGCACAGAGGATTGTAGGCTTTTCATTTGCTTTTGAAAGGATTTCAAGTGCAGGCTTTGATTTTGAAAAAGAAATATAAGATATTGATTTGATTACAGTTTTGATTTCATTCAAGTGCGGATTGTTAGTTTATTCGATTCCGCAGTGAGGAGTTGCCTGTGTGAGATTGGTTTCTTGCATCATTCATCTACGGTAGGATGACCTGGGCATGCATGAGCTCTGATAGGTTAATTAATTTATAAAATTAATTAAAGACTAATTACTTATTGTAATTAGTGAATGATTAATCAAAGATGTTTAATTAATTTTAATACTTAGTGGATAATTAATTAACTGGGTTAAATAATTAAAGGATATTAAGCAGGATTTTAATGAGTAATTAATTTAATTTAATTTAAATTAATTAGAGATGATTGTAATTAATTTAATTCATTTTAAATTAATTATAATTGATGATTAGTAAATCATTGCTTATGGATGTTATTGATTGAATGGTTGTGGTCTCAGTAATGAGATTAGTTGTATCTGTATGATATGGATGATTGGCTTAAGTATGATGGTTTGTGATGGATTATTTGGTTGAATGATTATCTGTTTGTGATAATGATATAGATTATCTGTTATGATATGAATGTGATTATCTATTGTTAGATGTAGTTTATCTATCTGTGTGAAATAGATAATAATGAAATGAATTAATTATTTAAAACCCTTAAGTATAACTTGGACATTAAGATGGCGTTTGGTTTCGATGAGACCGGGATCGGGTTTCCATATTTGGAATCCGAAAACCACATCGTTTCCAATTAAACGTTAGGTCGTTAATCCAAGTGAAGCAAGTGAAGACTCGAGGTGTAAGGGCTATACGTCAGTATAACTCTGTGGGTGATTCCGTAATGAGTTTGACGAAATAGTACTTATAGATTCGAGATGGAGATTTAGAGTGCAAGGGTTATCGTCGTTAACTCTGAGGGTGATTCCAATACGAGTGTAACGAGATAATGCCTTCAGTTTCGTTCGAACCCGGAACGAACTTGTATGGATTGAATGCTTTCAGAACATCGTCAGGTGGACGATGAGCATTCTAAGATAAATGTGTCCTATAAAGGTAATCGTAGCCCCAAGCCTCATCAACCGGGAATGGCTAAAACAGGGGAGGTGCAGCAAAGCTTCGTGGGTAGCCCCAACTGGAGAGCAAGATTTACTCCTGTCTAGAGGTCCCTTTATATTTCGGTTGTGTGGCAGTTGGTGACGACCAATCTGTGGGGTGGTCTTGTTCGGAACTGTTCAGTAAGGAACGGGTCTGGCTTTGTGTTGCAGGGGAGTGGGAGTACTCCTCGGTACGGTGATCTAGGCCACGTACTGTTACGGGCGGTACCCCAGTAGCCCTGCCATTGATGGAAACCCATTTTCCCTACGTGACCCTACGGTTTTGATTGTATTACCCACTTTTGGGGCTAGTAGCTGCAATTTAATCATGTAACAATTTCGGCTATTTCTTATTTACTTGAAAACCCTAGACACTATTATAATATCACTGGATTTCCTATCAAATGTTTTGGTTAGCGTAAGGTAAAAACTTTTCCATGTTTATGTGTGGGAAGTCTTACGTGATACCTTTTGTTTTCAAAGGATTTTCTAAATTTAATCAACTTTTATCCCCGTTTACTCACACCAGACCCCTGTCTTACCCGAGTGTTTATTTTCTGTTTTATTAAACTCTTGGGTACTCATATTACGTTTGAGTAGTCAAGTGATTCAGGATTGCTTTGACGAGTTTCTGGAGGAGATAATGGAGCAGGAGGCTTCAGCGTGTAGATATATGTAGTGATTCCGATGTGTTTGAGTTGTATCTGTTTTCTCTGATATACATGAATTGTAATTGCTAGACAGATGTTTATAACTGTCTAGTTTGTGTTGTATTAGCTGTTTAACTCTGATGTATATGATACATGCAAAGTTTTATGTGATATATTATAATTTATTCGATTCCGCTGTGAGATTCTGATGTTGTCTATTCTTTCTTTCCTTTCTTTTCTCTTTTCTACCCCTTTCTTTCTTCTTAGTGATGCGACTTCCTGGAGTTTTGGAAGTTGGGTCGTTACATTGTGGTTTCGGAGCACTAGGTTGAGCGAATACCTAGACTCTGGAATGGTGTCTATCTTGAGAGAGCGTATTTGTAATTTTGAATATATATATATATATATATATATATATATATATATATTTCTACCTATTAGATTGGGTTACCTGTTCGGGTTTTTCAATATAAGTAATAAAGGTAGATAGGGTAGTGGTGTGTGTAACACAACCACCAATGGTTGGAATTTGAGTGTTTGAGGTTGGAAGTGGTCTGTTAGGGCAGTTTGGGCATCTTGAGTAGTTCTGCAGTTGGTGAAGGATTTCACCGACCTCTGAAGGAAATCTTTTCAAGATTCGGAGTTATCTTTGGATTGTAAGCTTGGTAGCACTCATGTGAATGGATTCTCTTGAGTTTGGATTAGTTGGAAGTGAAGAAGACAGAGTTGGTATTTTGGCAACCTTTTGGGAAGGAGTTCTGTCTATATTTGAGTTGAGACTCAGTTTGGCAGAGTGGTTTGAGCTTGGTTTGGGAGTGAGTTTCCTGAGAGATATCTGTCTATTTGGAAGGCTCTTTTGTGAAGAGGCTGGTGTAGCTTTGAGGTTCGATGAGTTTTTGGATAAGGAAGATTTGGCAACAATAGCAGCAGTGAGTGGCCTGTTCTTCGATGGTTCAGAAATCTCTGTGATTCTTCTGTCAGTAGTCCGGGCATATGGTGAAGCTTGTCCATTTCTTTTAGAAGCTCAGTTGGGAGTAATGTTAGTGGTTAAGAGGTGGACCACTAGTTTCATCTTTTGAAGGCTTTAGCTGTTCTGATTGTTGAAGTGAGAATGATTTCTTGGAATCTGAACTGAGTGGGATCGCAAAAGTGACTTGCGACGGTTCGGAAGTTCTCTAAGTGATCTTTGTTTGGATTGAAGCATCTATAATGGATGTTTGAGTTATCGAAGTGGTTTGATTTTTTGGATATCTTCGAAGGAGTTAAGATTTGCATCCGCATCAAGAGTTTGAGTTCTGTTTCAACTTGATTCTTGGAGCTTTACCGGTGGTTCAGCATTGTAGGAGATTCTTTGAGAATGTGATATGTTTAAGTTGGCAGGATTTATTGGATCTGATTCCTGGTTGAATTTTTGTTGTGGTGTTGTGACCGAATCAGATAGGTCACTGAGATTTTATGGAATTTGATGAACAATATTCCGAGATAAGTTGATCAAGTTTATACTTGTGTTCATCAACAGCATTCTCGAATCAGAGTTGCGCAGTGGAAGCATGGCGACAGCTATTCCAGGATAGAAGCAGCACCCGATTCTATGGGAATTTGAGTTTTTTCTTGGATTAGAGGATTTCTACAGGAAATTTATTTTGGATCTGGAGACTTGATTGTTTTGTATCTGTTTGTTTCCAGATAGAGTAGTTTGTCTGAAGACTTCTGATATTTGTGTAATAGAGCTTGTGTGGTAGATTTGATTGACCTAGAAGTTGGAGGCAGCCAGGATTGACAGGAGAGATTTGTGGATATGAGCATTTGATCTTTCTGTTTTCTCTTGAGAGTTGAGTGTTTGGTCTACGGGATTGAATTGCCAGTTCGGATGGCTGGAATTTGTTTTGTTATTCACGTATCTCTGAGGGAGTACGTGGATGATCTACCATTGGATTTAGAATCAGTAGTTCTATGAGATTTGGGAATTGATCAGGACTTGTCTGAGGTCCTGTATTCTGTTTAGATTTGTAGATCTAGATATATATGATCTTTAGATCTGAGTGGTGTAGTTAGTTTAGATTCTGTAGAGCGAGTGTCCCGGTGTTTTTACCTGGGAAACTCTAGAGAATCTTATCCAGAATTTTGTTTGGATAATTAGAATTGTTTGTTTGAATTGGTTGCTATGGTTGCTAGTATTTGGTTGATAGCATATGGTTGCTCTTTTTAAAACTTAAATCTATATGGGATTACTAAATTACCTTTGCTTTCAGAATTTCGGGGACGAAATTCTTTTAAGGGGGAGGAATGTGATGTCCTGTAAATTTAGGCAATAATTATTTAATAATTTCTTTAACAATTATTTTAAAATGTGAAGTATTGATTTAATAATTTAATTCAAACTGAAATTCTCTCTTGAAAATTAATAATTATTTAGTTTGTTAAATGATATTCTTTTCAAATGTTAAAAATATTTAAGTAATAAATTTATCTGTCAGGACCCGATTCTTCGTCTTCCGAAAATTCAACATCGATACTCACTTTATCGACTGCCGAGTAATCGAACGATGGAAAACCGAACACTGAGGGTTTTTAAAAGAATTTAAGAAAAGAAAAAGAGAGAAGAAGAGAGAAGAGGATAGAAAATAGAGAAAAGAGAAAAGAAATAGAATATCTAGAAAAATAGAAACGGAAAGAAAGAACAAAAAGAACAACATCAGAATCTCACAATTCGCAGCGGAACAACATATAATAATAAATGAATAATCTTTAAACAAAGAACTATATCAGTTATTACATTACATTTCATTTCATTACATCAAATCATCAGAGTGTACAACATCATACAACATCAAACAGTGCAGCGGAAAAAGAAATACTATATAAACTAGTAATACGCCATGCCATCCAGCTTGCTTCCAGCAATTCCAGAATATCCTGATAAACCTTAACTCTTGACTGCCCGTGTGGAAATTGGTGGGCACCCAGAGTTTAGGAAGGAAAACAATAAACTCCAAGTCAGTCATGTGACTGGTGTGAGAACTCAAAACAGTTTATTTATCTTTAAAATCAAAATAGAGGAATATTTTTAAAGTCAATTCGCAATGCTTTTAAAAATGAGACTACCATAAGGCCTCCCGCACACACACACATGCAAACGCAGAATCGGAGGAGATTTCTCCTTATGATAGTCAAAGATGCTTGATACGCATTTAAAAGAACATTTGATATTATTACTAGTGCATAGTGTAGGAAAAATTCATTTCGAAAGTAGAATATAAATCTTAGCCAGCATAGACATTCCGAACTATGCCTACTATAGCTAACTATGTTCAATAGCAGGTTACCGCCACATTCCATAGCAGGTTATACAACTAAAACTGTACAAATCTCGTATTGTTTCTTTGGATTTCAAACGAATGATCAGGCCAAGGAACTTCCCATTGCCACATGAGAATGCCTCTGGATGGACATCCCCGAGAACCAAACTGGATCTCTACCAACACAAGGCCGGGTTACCCCTAACTGAGTAACAACTGACCGAATATGCCATCCCCCGGTCCTTTGGGACCTTTTCACCGAGCGCTCGTAATCAATTCACACAATCATAACAAAGTGTTTTCAACATGAGTAAGTATCTGGGCTCCATACCATGATACCACCCTTTTCCAGAAGGAAATGCACACATCCTAAAGGGCGCTACCCCTCATAACCTTGCCGCATCTTTCCTGTTTTGACCATTCACGGGGTGTGAGGCTCGACGAAGTCACGTCCACAAAATTTTTTTTTATACAAAAGCAATGCTTTGGGTCAACAAATGATCATAGAAATGATCACCAAGATAGACGATCAAATAAACGATCCTATCACAAATAATCAACACAATGATCATTTATAGCAACACTCAGCATGTCACATTACCAAATTGGGTATATATCGCTGATAACATTCAACTACATAACCTCTAAGCTCGTACGTCTCAGAGAAGGGTGTTAAGCTAAAAGAATAAATTCTTCGCCACCAACAGAAATATATTTGAAAGAAATCTGCTTTATATCTCAATTTGTAATGTCAGACATACAATCCATACAAGTCTGTTCCGGGCTCGAACAAAACCGAAGGCACTTCTTACGAAGCCCTTGCAATCCGGGTATTCACAATCCCGATCGAATTTCCCATCACTTAAGGAATCTCTATACCAGGAGCTACCCAGTGCAGAGACAATCGATAGGTCATCCTATCGCTCTCGCAAATACTCGGTCTTCAACACCGATCTTTAATGCAATTCACAACGACGTATCACATATTCGGAATGGGTTATACGACCCCATGGTCTTTTCCCGGTTAACCCGAATAGTGAGCACTTATTCAAAAATAAGTGTGGCATTCAAATTCAAACAAATCACATCAAATACCCATTCAAAGGGAAATATTGATAGTCGGCTATTGAACTATCAATGGATATGCACAACATCACCAGATTCCAAATAATTTTCCAAATTATTTACTTTCCAAAATATCTTTACAAGATATATAATTTTCAATACTTCAAAAATAAATCAATATTTACTTTTAAACAAATTCTCCTTTTCATTATAAATTCAATAGTGAATTTATATTCCAAAATATCCATGCATATGCGATTTCAATTATTCATTTCAATTTATCTTCAAAAAGATAAATTCTCAAAATATTCACTTTATATTGGAAAACGATTCCATACTTACTTATTCATAAGTAATTCACAAATTTTATTTATTTTTTAACACTTGGAAAATATTCGATATACTTAAATCGAGATTAAGTATATATTTCATTCTTTAAGGAAATCATTCTCTCAAACATAATTATTTGGGCCAAAACGAATGTTACGTAAAACATCGTTACGACAACCCAAAATCACTAGTATAGGGATTCGAATTTAAAATAGATATATAAATCCCAATACTATACAAAACATTTCCTTTCGGAAATCATTTACTATAACAACAGTGTTATAGTCCATTATTTCCTTCTATTTCTCGAAAACATCTATTTCAACAATAAATGTCGAAACCTATGGTTTTGAATCTCAATGCATTTAAAACATCGTTAGATCGTTTTAACTCTGTTTAAAATATCACATTCAAAACAATTTCTTTAACATATTATTCACTATTCAAAAACGTGAATATACTACGTTAATCAATTTCATCCTTTATTCATTTTATTCCAAAGGATTATTCACAGTTAAAAACGTGAATATAACTCCATTACTAAGTTTCAACAGTTTACTTATCAAAATAAGTCATTTGCGGATTTATAAAACAACGTTTATAAATTCCATTTCTAATTATTTTATAACAACTTCCTTTTATAAATTTTCTTTATTAACCTATTCGATTTATAACTCAATTATAAAACAAAGGTTCATATTATAAGTCAAATACTTATAATTTATTCGTTCACAAAAATCGTTGCTTTGAACTTCATAATTATAAATCTTATAACTTATAAGATTCGATTATTCATCCAAATATATTCTTTAATAATTTCACAAAATCTATAAATCTTACTATTTATAAATTTCATTTATAACTTCACCATTAATAATTTTATAAATTCCATTCATTTACAAAAATCAATTTTCACTTCATTCCAACACTTATAAAAACTTGTTTTATAATGTCAGTATTTCAATTTATAAATATCCATTTATAAATCTCTTAATATAAATCAATTTATATTATTCTTTAAAACGTCTTTAATCTCTTTTATTATTTCACCATTTTGATTCATAAAATAATTAAATTTTATAAATCCTATATTTGAACTTTTCACAATAAATTCTAAAATCCCGATTAAACTATTTTATAAAATCATTAACATCACATTCTCAAAAATCAGTTTTTAACTATATTTCTCAAAAATCATAATTTTTTATAACTTTAAAAATTATAACGTTTATTTATTTAAAATGGATCAATTCCAAAAAATATTTTATATTTTCAAAAATCACTTTAGAAATCATTTTAAAATCCCAAAATCTGGGTCCAATGATGCTACATACCAACTAGTCAATCACGACTACAACGATATCATATATCGATATGATAATCCATCAAATATCAAAATATCTGAAATCAAATAAATACTGTTGAGGAATCCAGTTGGATCCCTCTAACCTGTTTTCCTGCATCCAAAAACATTAGCACAATACCAATTTCGCTCCAGTACGAAATTATCGCGGTATATGAGATTTAAAATATTATCCGCTTAATAGACGGCGCAATAGGGTCTCATCCGCTAAACAAAAAATGCGGGGAATCAATAACTCCAATATATACATATGCCAATATATATATATTGCTATTATATATAATACCAATTTCACTGTTTATGAAATATTCGCGGTATATGTTTTTAATAAATAACATCCGCTTACTAACGGCGTATAATGTCTATTTTAAAAATCAATATATAACAATCATCATTCAAACATGCATTCAAATATTTTAAATCTAACTATTTAAAATAAAATCGAAACTGGTTCGATTGAGTGAGAAGTTCTCACCTTGATTTTAAATTCCGTTTTAGCGATTTATTTCGAATAAAATTAAACGGACGTTTAATTTTACCCAAAATTCTCACTAACTCCAAACGACTCCAATCCAATTTCATCGCGTAGTGCTCGTCCATACGATTCCAACACAACTGGTTTCGCGCGTTTTCGACCTCGTATGAAAAAGATATTGATTTTTGAAGTTACACGAATTAATTTATATACAAATTACAACATATATTTTTATATTATAAACCTAGAATGCAGCTGATCCCTTGGATCCAAAACATGCTACATCAGGCCACACGTTCCCCCCCCCCCCATTCTTCCTCTCCTCTTCGTTCGTGACTCCCTGTAGCCGAACCCATTAGCATGATTAGGGTTAAAAAAAATTTACCTCCATCACTCGATGATAATTCGATCAGACAACACCATCACGCGCGCCCAGTCTAGCACCACCCACGGCCAAGGTCCGGTCAAACTCGGCTATCCCTATAGCCTCGAAATGCGTGCGCAACTGCAGGTCCTTGAAGACGATTTGCCGCCAATCCATCGCATGATTTTCGATCATAACCGTTGAATATAAGGATCTCACGTAGCTCTACAACTTTGTAGTTGGAGATTTGTTGAATGGGTTTGTGGATTGAAAGATAATTGAAGAAAAGAAATGGTGATTTTCGGCCATAGATGTAGGTGAACGGCGGCTGAGCAAATATTAGGGTTTAGAAACTTTTATTTTTATTTTTTAAAATTATGAAGGGTAGGGGGTATATTTATAGGAAAAATTCGAACACTATTCATCCGGGAATTCCGAACTCCGATTTACGCACCGTAACCAGCGTTTCTAGGGTTTATCCCGTGTTCCGGACACAATGGAACAGGTTTCGAAAGCTAATTCGGACATCTGTGCGAGTTATGGCTACAAACGTTCGATTTAAATTAAACCGATTTAAACGATTTTCTAGGCGTTTTAATTTGTACCGGACAACGGTAAATCCAATTGACTTGAAATTTGAAACCATACAATAATATCACATTACGGATCCGATGAAACTGGTTTCGTCGAAATCCGAGACTTTTTGAAAAATGGCTATTTTAACTCGCTAAATTAAAATTAAAAATAAATCGATGCGTTTCGAGCTGCCGCGACCAAACGATAACTCCGATTGACACGAAAATTGAAATCCGGTAATAACTAACTATTACGGATCCAATGGAACTAGTTTCGTTCAATTCTGAGACTGTTCAAAAATTGACTATTTTCACTAGTCGATTAAATATTAAAATATTCAATTTTTCACAAATTAACTTGAAATTCGATTTTGAAAGTTCTAAAATATAATTCTAACTTCAATGTGATAAAATAAAATTTTACAAATCATTTTCAATCATATTTAACCCGATTTTCAATTATTTTCATAATTTAATATATTAAGTTATCGATTTAGTTATCCAATAATTCAAAATAAAATTTATTCGACTTATAAATTCACTTATTATTATTTAAAATAAATTAAATATTCATATTTTAATTATCAAAAATTCTGGGTCGTTACATTATCTTCCTATGCTGATTTAAAAATATTTTATTTATAATGCATATATGTGTATGCATTGTAAATAGAGGATTTGATTTTAATTCAAAATTTAAATATTAATAAAGGATATTTTCTAATTATTATATATAAAGGTATAATTTGTAAATTGATTAATTTGATTTAAATTAATTTAAAATAGTATTGTAAACTTTTCAAAAGTTTGTTTTAAAAATCATTCTTATATATTTATAGAAAAGTAAGTAAGTATTTATTTTCTTTATAAAAATAAATATAGTTTAAATTTTATTTTATAATAAAAATTTGTTTTGTGTTATTTTAAAATTGTTTTTCTATTGAAATAAGATTTAATTCATTCTTGTTAAAGTATAACAATTGATATAAAAACTCTTGAATAAAATAAATTCAACACTTCTTTCCTTCTTAAAAATCTTTTCTTTTGAAATTTAGTTTCATGAAGAATATTATTTTAAAAATAATTTAAAATATAAATGTTATAAGAAGTTTATAAGTATTTATTTATAGATTAGATGTTAATAAACATTTGTAAAATGCTAAATTAAGTTTGAAATGGTTTAAGATAATTTAAATACAAGTATATATTTGGAATTTTCTTTTTATTTCGAAAAAGAACATGTGTTAGCTTTTTAAAACATAAAGAGACACTTGTAAAACATTTAACATAATAAGTTAACAAGTGGCAAACTAATTTATTCTTGGATTTCATTCTTTTAAATAAACAAATGTTTTTCTTTGCTCAAACCTTTTTCTCAAATGAAACCTGAAATCAGATTTGAGCAAAATCAAAACTCAAAACAAATGCATGTTAAAAATCTGCATTCATCTTCAAATCTGCAATCAAAAATACAAATCAATTTCTGCATACAAACTACAAATCTACAAATCAAAATACAAGATAAGAACAACTTTAAATCTGCAATCAATCTCTGCAAATCTGAGCAATGAAGATGGGGTCTGCATGCATTAACTTTGAAATCAAATTGGAGGCAAATTGCAGGCAAGCATCTTCAACTAGCAATCAGGGTTCAGGAAAATGTGAAAATGCATCTGGGTTTGTTTCTGCTTCTTCAAATTGAAAGGTGAGTAAACCTTTATTTTTAAAAACAGTTTCTCCTTTAAAATAAATGCTTAAGAAAAGAAAAAAAATAAGAACTAAAGACTAATGCATACTGTTTTTGAAAGAATCAAAACTGCAGTGCCTTTATTTGTTGAATAATTTCACAATTTATAAGCTTAAGTTTCTGTGCATGTGTAATGGGTAGAAATATGTATGTTTGTGTGATTTATATTGATAAATGTTCTATATACATATACATAAATATGTATATATATGTGTTGCTGCTGCAGGTATCTGCAAACCTTTTTTTTTTAAAAAAAACTAAGATTTATTTAGAATCCATTATCACTTGATTTGATATCAACTAGAATTTGTAATATAAACAAACTTTGTTGATTAGAATGAAATGTTAGTTATAAATCAAAATTTTAACTATATCAAAATTATGTAGTCTCTGGAAAACATTTACAACAATAAATATTATTCTAGAAGTAAGTATATCAAACTTTTTAAAACATTAAAACAGTTTGTATCAGAATGCATGATTGAATTCATGGACTTTGGAAACAAATATCACTTTTTCTTAAATTTACTGGGGGGAGGGGTTTGCAATTCTATTTTTAACAGGATTAGTAATTTTGGAAAATATCTGTAGGCTAGTGAATTTGGGGGTTAAGATGCCTGCTGTATTGGAATTTTGATGTAAGAATGTTAGGGAAAATTGGTGATGGATGATTAGAAGACGAGGAGATGATATTGGGTTTTCCAGATTTTCAAAACCCTGGTTTAAGTGTTGCAGTTCTTAGCATATGCTCATTCTCTCTGTTGCTTCGAGTAACTTGAGGTTTTGGGAGATTGCAAAGGGGATGTAGGTGGGTCATTAGCCAGAGTCGCATCAACGATGGTGGTCGGAATGGGTCGTCAGGGTGGATGACAGGTTTGTGTAGTTTTAGTGCTGCAGTGTTTCAGGTTGGCTTGTTCAACTCGATTTTGGTTTGACCTGCTATGGAGATATTTGGAGGTTGTGATCAAATAAAGGGTTGATCGGAGACTTGGTGGAGATGGTCGGAGTGGCTGGTGATAGCCAGAGTGTTGGTGCATATGCACCGTGTATAGGTAAAGTTCTGTTGAACTTTGTGGGATAATGCAGGGTTTTGACTCGAAGCAATCTTCGGGTATTTTTATTTCTGACTCGAAGAAAGGGGTTGGAGAACTCGAAGTAAAATAGTTGGGTTCTCGGGTAAGTGTAGTTGCAGAGGTAAAACCTGTAGCTTTGCAGTTTTTTTAGAATTTGAATAAAATTCATAATTTAAAGATTTTAATTTGATTTAAATATAAGTTAAATCTAAATTCAAATAAGGTTTGAAATTCAAAAGTTTTAAAAATGAAAATATTAAATTTAAACAAGTTTTAAATTCTATTTAAATCGAGATTTAAAAACAGTTCAGATTTTTTATCAGAGAGTTTTTTACAGTTTTTTTTTTATGTTGAACGGAATTCATTTTAGTGCAGGAGTTGATTCAAGTATAACTTGAATCTGAATTCAAATGGAGTTTTGAGTTCAAGGTTTTAAAATGAAAATTTTAAATTTAAACAAGTTTTAAATTCAGTTTTGAAATAAAGTTTCAGGTTTACCTTTTAAACCCAGTTTTTTTATTTCAAACTGTTTTTGTAAATTTTTAAATTTTGAAACAGATTTAAATGTTTAAGCAAAACTTAAATTTGTTTTGAAATCAAGTTAAAAATTGTTTTCAAGTTACTTTAGAATCCAGTTTTGATTTAAAAACAGTTCATAAATTTAAGAAGAATGAATGAACATATTCAAATGTTTTCAAAGTGAATTTGAAAATGAAATTTGATTTCAAATAAGTTTTAAAACTTGAAAGAATTTAGTTTCTTTAGTATTTGAAAGTATTTAAAGTATGAAGTGTTAATTTAAATTTGAAAGTTGGAAAAAAATCAATTTATTTTCAAAAGCTTAATTCATCAAGTAATTTAGTTTTAAATCTTTCTTTATATTTAAGTAATGAATGTTGTTTAAACCTTCATTTTTATTTTAAAGTTTATAATTATTTTTGGAATTAGTGTTTAAATAGTTAAACATTTTAAATATTAAATATTTAAATGGAATTTGAATTTAAATTTAGAAATGTATTGTTTAAAATACATTTGAATGTTAATGAAATCATTAATAAGTAAATGAATTATTTTGAAAATAATTCAGATAATAAAAGAATTTAATTAAGGAATTTACTTATTTAATGGATTTTAATTAAAGATTTAGATTAATTTTTATTAGAGATGATTAACTGATAATTAATCTAAGATAATTTTTCTTAAGTAACTAATTAAAGGAAATGCTGTTAACTAATCAATAGTGATAATTATCTAAGGATAATTTAGTAACTAATTAATGTAATTAATTTCGATAATTAACTAGATTAATTAATTGAATATAATTAATTGAAATTTGTTAAGAATACTAATTGTTAAAGTAATTAAGGAATTAATTACTTATTGTAATTAATTTTAATATTGTGATTTAATTAAGTTAATTAATTTAGTTTAATTAATTTAAATAAATCATTTGATGATTTTAAGAATGTAATTACTTAATGTAATAAGTGGAGCAGGATTACTTAGAGAAGTAATAATGATAATTACTGGAATGTAATAAGTAATTTGGATAATTACCTTTGTAATTAATCAAGAGATTAATTATTAAGATAATTAATTATAAGATAATTAATTATTGGATAATTAATTTATAAATAAGTAATTAAAGATAGTTAATTACTAAATTTAATATTAATCAAGGTGATTAATAATTAGATTAATTACTAAATGTAATTAATTTTAATTAATTAATTTATTTAAATATTAGAGATCATTAATTATAGTAATTAATGATGTAAATAATGATTTGTTTAAGTGATTAATTAA
Source organism: Allium cepa (assembly GCA_030765085.1). NCBI lineage: Eukaryota > Viridiplantae > Streptophyta > Magnoliopsida > Asparagales > Amaryllidaceae > Allium > Allium cepa. The sequence continues at coordinate 271,321,618 of CM060932.1, forward strand.
TTGTAATTAATTAAGGATAAATAAAATTAATTATAATTAATTAACAAATGAGTAATTAAATGTTAATTACTTATGATTAAGGTTAATTAATTTATAAAATTAATTAAAGACTAATTACTTATTGTAATTAGTGAATGATTAATCAAAGATGTTTAATCAATTTTAATACTTAGTGGATAATTAATTAACTGGGTTAAATAATTAAAGGATATTAAGCAGGATTTTAATGAGTAATTAATTTAATTTAAATTAAATTAATTAGAGATGATTGTAATTAATTTAATTCATTTTAAATTAATTATAATTGATGATTAGTAAATCATTGCTTATGGATGTTATTGATTGAATGGTTGTGATCTCAGTAATGAGATTAGTTGTATCTGTATGATATGGATGATTGGCTTAAGTATGATGGTTTGTGATGGATTATTTGGTTGGATGATTATCTGTTTGTGATAATGATATAGATTATCTGTTATGATATGAATGTGATTATCTATTGTTAGATGTAGTTTATCTATCTGTGTGAAATAGATAATAATGAAATGAGTTAATTGTTTAAAACCCTTAAGTATAACTTGAACATTAAGATGGCGTTTGGTTTCGATGAGACCGGGATCGGGTTTCCATATTTGGAATCCGAAAACCACATCGTTTCCAATTAAACGTTAGGTCGTTAATCCAAGTGGAGCAAGTGAAGACTCGAGGTGTAAGGGTTATACGTCAGTATAACTCTGTGGGTGATTCCGTAATGAGTTTGACGGAATAGTACTTATAGATTCGAGATGGAGATTTAGAGTGCAAGGGTTATCGTCGTTAACTCTGAGGGTGATTCCAATACGAGTGTAACGAGATAATGCCTTCGGTTTCGTTCGAACCCGGAACGAACTTGTATGGATTGAATGCTTTCAGAACATCGTCAGGTGGACGATGAGCATTCTAAGATAAATGTGTCCTATAAAGATAATCGTAGCCTCATGCCTCATCAACCGGGAATGGGTAAAACAGGGGAGGTGCAGCAAGCTTCGTGGGTAGTCCCCACTTGAGAGCAAGATTTACTCCTGTCTAGAGGTCCCTTTATATTTCGGCTGTGTGGCAGTTGGTGACGACCAATCTGCGGGGTGGTCTTGTTCGGAACTATTCAGTAAGGAACGAGTCCGGCTTTGTGTTGCAGGGGAGCGGGAGTACTCCTCGGTACGGTGATCTAGGCCACGTACTGTGACGGGCGGTACCCCAGTAGCCCTGCCATTGATGGAAACCCATTTTCCCTACGAAACCCTACGGTTTTGATTGTATTACCCACTTTTGTGGCTAGTAGCTGGAATTTAATCATGTAACAATTTCGGCTATTTCTTATTTACTTGAAAACCCTAGACACTATTATAATATCACTGGATTTCCTATCAAATGTTTTGGTTAACGTAAGGTAAAAACTTTTCCATGTTTATGTGTGGGAAGTCTTACGTGATACCTTTTGTTTTCAAAGGATTTTCTAAAGTTAAGCAACTTTTATCCCCGTTTACTCACACCATACCCCTGTCTTACCCGAGTGTTTATTTTCTGTTTTATTAAACTCTTGGGTACTCATATTATGTATGAGTAGTCAAGTGATTCAGGATTGCTTTGACGAGTTTCTAGAGGAGATAATGGAGCAGAGGCTTCAACGTGTAGATATATGTTGTGATTCCGCTGTGTTTGAGTTGTATCTGTTTTTTCTGATATACATGAATTGTAATTGCTAGACAGATGTTTATAACTGTTTAGTTTGTGTTGTATTAGCTGTTTAACTCTGATGTGTATGATACTATGTAAAGTTTTATGTGATATATTATAATTTATTCGATTCCACTGTGAGATTCTGATGTTGTCTGTTCTTTCTTTCCTTTCTTTTCTCTTTTCTATCCCTTTCTTTCTTCTTAGTGATGCGACTTCCTAGAGTTTTGGAAGTTGGGTCGTTACACCTTCAGTTATTTTTGGCATACCGGTACAATGCACTCGGTCTTAGCAAGACCAGTTATGTGTTTCCTATAATACCCCGGCTAGACGGGTATGCTGCTTCAGAAGGATAACTCTGATCCTTGTGCAGGAGGTCTGTTCTCGAAGTATCGAGGGCACCTCCATGGTAATCCTACACAATTAGTGAACAAGCCTTATCAAGTTTTGATTTTATATAGAGTATTGTTGTGATGTACACAGCGCGAGCATCACAGCTACTTGATTATTATTATTTGACCCTTAGACATTTTTATAATGTCACCATCTTTATTTTGAAAAGGTTTTATAATTTAATAAATCAAATTGAGTGTGTTTTCTCGTGCTGGTTTACCAGACTGATCTGTATGTTATTATTATATAATAATGCTTGGGTTAGACCGAGCGTATTACAGATATAGATTTGGATTGCTTTGGAGCTTACGAGACAAGCTGGAGATTGAGATGTATTCCCGTATTTATTTTATCCCGCTGTAGTATTTTTTTTTGAAATTATCAGCAATTGTGAGGACGGGATGTTATAACTGTCTAGGTTGGTAATCACTTATTGATTTGTGTACTCTGATTTGAGATATGTATATTACAGTTTTCATTTAGGTAAAGAACAATTGATATTATATATTATTCAGTCTGCTGTGAGATTCTATATTTGTTTAGTTTCTTCTTTCTTCTACCTTCTTTCTTTTCCCCTAACAATCTCTCTTTCTGGCATCCGATTGTTCGGCATGGTATACAATAAACGTATTGATGTCGATTTCGAGGGTCGAAAAAGTCGGGTCGTCACACGTGGTATCAGAGCTTAGGTTGGCGATGTACCTAGGCTTTGGTGGGGATTACTCCTTAGAGATAGGATCAGTAGCACCCTTGAATCTGTTTGAGTGTATTAATAGATATGAGCGCATATTTGTTAGTGAATATAAAATGTTGTATATTGTATTGACTTATCGATTGAGTGTTTATGAATTGTAGTCGTACAGGAAGTACAACTATATCGATAAAGATTTCTAAACTCTTAAATAAGGTAACCGACATAGTGTTGTTTTAAAGTGGGTAAATGAAATAATTTTACCCAAATTATATTTTGGATACAAAAGAAATAATTTTCTGAATTATCATTATATATATAATTCGAATGTTTGGTTGTTAACATTATAATCAAACCAAGATTGTAAAGATTGAAATGATTTATATAACCAAATAGAAATTGTATAAGTATGATTATACATATGAGTTATAACTAAAAGTGGATTCAAACCAAAATTTGAAATTTTAAATCTCGGAAGTTTTGGAAAATGCTTTAAATGGATTTGAACTAAGTATATGGGGATTTTTTAAATCTTAGAGATTACTGAAATGTTTTCTAAAGTGTATGAAAGAGAATGGTGATATTATTTTGGACATATATCCGAGTGGAAATGTTTTGAATAGATTTTGGAAGTAAGAAAGTACCGATCTCACTTAAGTCGCTGGAAAATAATTCTAGTGATGACAGCCGCATTATTAGTGTTCATATTTGAGTTTCTATGTGATGGATTGCTACCATAGTGATTGGCTATGATTATTTGCTTTGGACTTGTTTGGTAAACAAGTATTGCTTTAAAAATTCCAGGAATTGTTTTGGGCAAAACCAAGTTGTTTTAAAATTCTGAAAGTATGATTTTATACACAAAAGTTGATATATATATATTTATGATTTTAAAATGATTTGAAACAAAACTGGATGATTGAATTTTGGGATTTCCATTTAAATGACTTGTGAAGTTAGGAGAATATCAGTTATTGAACTTATAATCTGGAATTGATATAGATAAGAAAGGGAAGTGTGAAATTTAATCTTGGGATTAAAATTCACTTGAGAAAGTTAAAATGAATAAAATGGGTTGAAATTTAACCTAAGATAAGTTAATTAAAATTGAATTGGATTGGAATTGAATATAAATTTTAAAATGTAAAATGATTATATAACTATAATTTATGATTATTGAATGAAATGGATACACTTAAGCTATAATGTGATATATATAATCCAGAGTTATGATTATAAGATGTGAATGGACTCAAGTAAGCAATATGAGATTTCAAGTAAATAAGTTCTTAAACTTATGAATTGAGAAATGAAATGGTAAAATCAAAATGAAATTGTTTGATATTATGGTAAAGGAATGGAAATCCAAAATTTTGAATTATAAATGGAGGGTGAATTGGAATTAAGTAAATTGAATATAAACATGAATTGTGAAGTGATTATATAACTATATATTATAAATTAGAATGTGAGTAAAACTTAAGTGAAAATTTAGGGAATTGTGAATAAATAAGTTTGTATAACTTATTAAACTTAGAAAGTGGAAAAGTACGACCAAGTTAAAATGGTTAAGTGTTTGATAACAAGAAACGAATTCAATTTAAGAGTAAATGAATTGAAGATGGTTTTGGAGTATGGATTGGATAAGATTAGGTATGAACTTAAGTTATAAAGCTGAATATGAACTTAAGTAGCGATATGGAATGTTTATAATAAACCTTAGGAATAATTTTATGAAATGGTTTATAAATAAGTTAGCATAGAATGAAATGCCATTCACTATAAAATGAAGTGAATAACACTATGTGAATAAAATGAAAGTGAATGGAAAAGATGTTATATAAGTGGAAGTGAAATTAATATGAATGTAAGTGCATGAACCTGAGGTGAGTTGTTCAAGAATCGACTTACATGGAATGACTCTGAGATTAAAAAAATAGAATTGAATATAATAAATGTGGATATGAATGGAATTCAAATGAATTAATTGTGAATCAATTTAAAATTGAATAAATGTTATGAAAATCAATTTGAAAATGTATGATTGAATGTTTGAACCCTCTAATTACATATGCATTCTAAAATACATGATATGACATGTTTGCTTTACGAAATTTGTATTGAGATTGGTTAAATGAGCATAATGTTAAAAAATTACATGGTTATGAAACTTATACGCTTCATTTGAATAAGTACAGGTACACAGAGCTGTTTGAATAGGTTTTGATTGCGTAATTGCATATATATGAAGCGAACTCACTTAATAACGCTAATATAAGGTACGCTTATGCATTAAAAGCGAAAATGAAATAAATATTGATATATATATATTGTGTTTCCGACTGTGTTGGTTGATGTATATTATATTTATCATATTTGTGATATTGTAAAAGGCTCTCCGTACATGGAAGACTCTGTCAAAAAATTCGAAAATTTAGGGTGTCAGAAAATTTTTGTTAACTAAATTTGATTTGAAATTATTGATTGAAATAATGGAATTTAATGAATAAATAGGAATTAGTGGATTTATGTGAGTCTAAAAGGCTTAGGAAATGGTACTAACAAAATTTAACCAAATGGATTTTGGAATGAAATGGGTTTGGAGCATTTTTCCTACCTTAGCGATTTCGGGGACGAAATTCTTTTAAGGGGGAGGAATGTAATGGCCCGGAATTTTGATCGTTTAGTTTTGTATATTTTTTTTAAATGTTGAATTTGAAATATTGATTGATTTTGAATATGGAGGTTTTGGTTGAATTAGTGAAATGATTTAAAATTTCAGATATAGCGATTAATTGGATTGGTAAGTAGTAGATTTAATATTTGAAAATATGTGAATCTGGAGTTAAATGTGAATGGAAATGATTTCTAAAGTTGATTTAAACTCTACTTGAATTAGAGTGATGATAATGGACTTCCGAATGGGATTAAAAGTCGATAAATTAAAATTTGAAATTATGTCTATATATATTAATAATATAAATTTATTATTGGTGTTATTAATTGAAATTGTGATTTAATATGAATCAAAATGGTTTCTCATATGAATATAAATTCTATTTGAATTATAATTGAGTTGGTAAGTTTTTAAAATTGGAATTTCAAATAATTTCGTCGATTTTGAAAATCACTCGATTTAATCGGCACGTTAAAATAGCGTTCGAAGGCATAGTCTTGGAAATCGACGAAACCAGTTCCATTGGATTCGTAATAGTGTATTATTATCGAATTTCAAATTTCATAACGTTTGGAGTTACTATTTAGTCGTATGGGATAGAAACGCGTTGAAATTGATATTGGAAATTTAACACTTAAATTCAATTCGAAAAGTTATCTTACACATACGATCGAATTAGGCCTCGAAACTTTATTCCATCGAGTATGGAATAATGGTTAAACATTACAAATGCCCGACGACATGCCTCGTTTGAAGTTCGTCCAGAAAAGTGCACGAACAGTAAAAATAGTAATATTATATCTATATACGTGTGTGTGTGTATATATATACATACACACACGCGTGCAGCCAAACGCTATATATATATATACATATATATATATATATATATGTATATATATATATGCACACATGCACGCGCACGTGCAACCAATCCCTATCTATCTTTAGCTTTAGCTACCACTTGTTAGTCCGTGAGATGATGGTTTTGATGACAACAACCTTAGAATAGATTATAAAATATAAATACTAACATTATAAGTTTAGATATATGTATATGTAGGATTTAACCATGCAGGTACTAAGAATGAAGACTGTACAAAATAGAGATTGAAGATATCAAGATAAAATATCAAGATAGAAGACTCTTGAGTATCGAGACTATCAAGAGTTCAAGATTTCAAGGATAAGTATTTATTATTATTATTATTAGGAATTTTTGTTAAAACTCGTAGAAAAGCACTGGCATCTTAAAATCCAATTTATTCGTGGAATGGATTCCACTTCGAGTCCGTTAAAGGGATGGAACCCTAAGTAGGATGGAACCTACGAAAATCTAGTGGGATATTGTTTTGTATCCACTAATTATAATTCAAAAGATTTTACAAAATTATCTTGTTTTCAAAATGATTTCAATTCCTTTTAAAAGATTCAAAACCCTCGATCCTGATTTTAAGTAATTTTAGCTTCAAAAACATCTTTATTTTCAAAGTCAAATTACTCCTGATTCTAAACTATCTTTTCTAATAATATATTTAACTTTTAAATATTTATACTTAGATTTAAATATAAAATTATGGTTGAATTCTATATATATATATTATTATTTATATTTACTTATGAATTTCAACTATAGTCAAGTATATTTATAGCCTAGGAAATCAATCAAAAGGGAAAAGGTGTGATTGTAGCCTTGGTAAATCAATTGGGTAAACTTGTGGCCTAGAAGTCAAGTATCTCTACCCAGAGGATCGAAATTCTGGATGGTGTACCTCGTAGCCTTGAAACCGAGGGTGTAATTGTACGATTGCTTGTTTGTATAATGCATATTTTTGTGTCTAAATTAACATAAATCGAAAAAGATTTAGTAATTCTTTATTAACACTATTCGCCCCCCTCTAGTGTTAATCTTAGCCTTAAGATCCACAATCCACATTTCTCATAATTGGTATCAGAGCAAGATTTTCAAAAGTTTCATAATCTGATTTTTGAAAAGTTTTCATAATGGCTACCAACACTAATACTGTTATTAACACTAGTATCCCTGTCACTAGTTCATTTGTAGAGGGTCAGTCTACTGTCAGACCACCACTTTTTAATGGTAGTAATTATGCATATTGCGCATGTAGGATGAAAATATATTTACAATCTATAGGATTAGACACTTGGAATATCACACAAACTATGAACCCACAATTGATTTTGCACAGTGGACTGCTGAGCAAAAGGTTGTTGCACAAAATAATTCTAAGGAAATAAATATTCTGTTTTGTTCACTAAATAGAAATGAATTCAATATAGTGTCAGTTTGTAAGTCTGCATATGAAATCTGGAAAACTTTGCAAGTTACTCACGAAGGAACAAGCAAAGTTAAACAGACCAAAATTTCCATGCTCACAAATCAGTTTCAATTATTTAAAATGAATGCTAATGAGTCTATTTCAGATATGTATAGTAGATTTCAGGATATTGTGCATTATCTAATATCTTTGGGAAAGGAATTTTCTGAAGAAGGTCAAGTCAGAATTTTTTAAATTCTCTAACTCCAGAATGGGATCAAAAGACACTTGCGATCGAAGAGGCAAATGACATCAGTATTTTGAAGATAGAAGAATTAATTGGAAATCTAATGTCGTATGAAGTTCAAATGATCGGGAGAAGAGAAAGTAAAGCATCTGAAAAGAAATCAATGACATTCAATGCATTGACCAATGGATCAGACTCAAACAACGATAATGATGAAGAGATAGCCTTTATGACCAGAAATTTTAGGAGATTCTTGAAATACAGAAAGATGAATAATCTCAAGAGAAACAACTATAAGAATTCTGAAAATCAGAATATAGTGCCAAATAATGACAAGTGTTACAACTGTGATAAACCAGGCCACTTCAAAAGAGACTCTCCGTATCCAGAAAGGCAGAATCCTCCTATGAACAATAAACCAGAAAAGAAACGGAAGCGTGCATTTACTGCTACTCTAGATGACTCAAACTCGTCCTCAAGTGATGATGATCAGAAGACGGATAATTGAATTTGTGTTTCACAGCTGTTCACGACTCCGACGAATTCAGAGAAACGGACTCAGAAAAAGGTACACGTTTACAATACAATTTGTTGAAATCGCTTGCTTAAGATTAGTTGCTTGATTGTTTGATTGATTGATTTTTGAATTGGCGTGTTGTTTGAATTTTAAAATTTATTTTCTATTTTTTATTATTTTTATTATTATTTTTATTATTTTCTGAAATATATTATAAGTATAATAATATTTGAGAAATATATAATAGACATTAATAATAATAATAATATATATACATTAGAGATCTTAGAAAAACCCAATTCATGAAAATTCAAAAGCACATGTCGACATGGTCCCTACCATGATGTCGACATGGCCACCTGAATTTGAATTTCAAAATTTGAATTCAAATGTTTGAATTTCCCTCCGCCTTTTCACTTCATTCAATTCTCTGAAAAGATACCTTTTGACCAGAGAATATGTCCTTTAAGAATCTATTTATTCCCTGTCTTTTATCATATCTTTTCACTCTCATTTTCAAATTCAAACTCTCTCTTCATAACTTCAAGCTCTCTACTCTCTGCTTTAATGGCTTCTTCAAGCAACCCCTCAACCATGAGAATTTCTAGAAAAATCAAAGAGCAATTATTTAATGATCCGGAGGCAATTAAAGCATACATCAATTATGCTAACTATGCCAAAGTCCATCCCGAAAAATTTGCTATTTTTCAAGATTTTTCTTCTTATAAAATTGATTCTCTTTTTGCAAACAATGGTGCTCTTAGTCTTATTGATGCTTCTCAAAATGATTTTGTTTGCTATCTTAATCTTGTCAAAATTTTCTATTTGAATTTAAATCGTGGATTTTATGTTGGAAATGAAGATGAAATTTGGAGTAGTGTCAAAGGCACTCAAATTGTTTTGAATTGTGATCTTTTGGGTACCATTCTCAATTGCAAGAGTTCGGGAATGGATTTTTCTAACTTTAAAATCGATGAACATGATCGTGAGACATTCATCACATTTTCGAAAGAGATGATGATTTTGATTTTAAAAATAGAAATTTTTGAACAAAAGCAAGAATTGTTAGTCTTCTTTTGCAACATACTTTAACCCCAAGATTAGGAAATTTTAACAATCCTACTTCAAAAGTTTGCAAAGATCTTTTTGCTATTTCGAAAACTATGACATAAATTGGGCGCAAGTTATTTTGGATGAACTTCGTCCTAAAAATCTTGAAATGGACGAGAATACTTTATACCATGGAATTTATCTCACTCGGATTTTTAACTATTTTGGAGTGGATTTCAGAGGCGAAGAATTTGTTTCTGGAAAAGTTTTCAATAACATTTCGCTTGTGGAAATTCCATTTATTTTTCAACCTTATGAGATACTTACCGAAAAGGAAGAGCGTTTGGCTCCTGAGGAAATGGAAGAAGAGGAAGTTGAAGAAGAAGAAGAAGGAGGGGATGAAATGGAAATTGAAGAAGAAGAAGAAGGTGAAACGTCTTTGGAAAGCATTGAGCCCTTCTCAAAAACCAAAAGATAATTGTGGAGAATCAACGGATTCTAAAACGATCCGTTAGTAAAAAGTTGGACAACATTTCTTCGAATATGAACAAGTTCTTTTCAAAACTTAGCAAGAAATTTGGACTATCTTCATCATCTTGATCCTCTAACTAGTTTTATCTTTTCGTATCTTGTTGTATTTGTATTAGTTTGCTTTATTTCGAATGTTCATGTAGTTTGTTGTGTGCTTAATCATTGTATTATCGTAGTATGCAATAAAATGAAATTTCTTTCTGTTATCTACCTTATCATATCTCTAGACTAAATGTTAGTATATTATATATACACACACACACAATTATTCACAAAATCAAATTAGTCATAACATTTCACTAACCCATGTCGACATCCCCTATGTGACCATGCCGACATGTGCTGGTGAGAAATGGCAATTGATTTTGAATTTGAAATTTGAATAACTACCACATGTCTATTCAATTCAAACGAATTTCTACACCTATATATACCTGTTTCTTCCAGAATTCTTCACTGAAATTTATTTCTTATCATCTTTATCCTCCATTTCTTTCACAAATTCAACTATCGTTAATCCTATTCAAAATTTATCCGAAAATCTTGAAGAAACTCTTAATTCGTTCAAGAATATTCTCTCATTTATTCTACGAAACCAACGTCATTTAGAATTAAGTCAAATGAAGATGACAAAGGAACAAGAAAGGCACTTCGCTGCGATACGATGGATGATCTCCTCTCTTCACAAGGATGATAACGAAGAACATCCTCCTCTCTCTCTCACCAATGACAATGATAATTGGGATGCTATTAAGGTAGACCCAATCTTTGGAGAAGAAGGATGGGTGGAAGTTCCACGTAACGTTTGATTTTTTATTTACTTTGTTTGATTTGTTTGAATGGATTTGGTTTGAGTTGATACTTTGTGTGGATTAATTTCTTATTGATTTGAAGATTGGTGTGTGATATATATATATATATATATATATATATATATATAAACATTGAATTAGTTATCATGCTTAGAAGTATAATTATTTCCTATTCTATATATTCCGTTGTATAGTTTATCAATGCACGTGCTGAAGTCCAAGAATGAGGGGGAGTAAGTTTTTGTTGATGACAAAGGGGGAGAAATATAAAATAGGATAGTTAGGTATAGATTAAAGGGGAGTAATTAGGATAGAAATAATATTTTATAAACAAAGGTTGTCATCATCAAAAAGGGGGAGATTGTTAGTCCACGAGATGATGGTTTTGATGATAACAACCTTAGAATAGATTATAAAATATAAATACTAACATTATAAGTTTAGATATATATGTATATGCAGGATTTAACCATGCAGGTACTAAGAATGAAGATTGTACAGTATAGAGATTCAAGATATCAAGATAAAATATCAAGATAGAAGACTCATGAGTATCGAGACTATCAAGAGTTCAAGATTTCAAGGATAAGTATTATTTATTATTATTATTATGATGTTTTGTTAAAACTCGTAGAAAATCACTGACATCTTAAAATCCAATTTATTCGTGGAATGGAATCCACTTCGAGCCCGTTAAAGGGATGGAACCCTAAGTAGGATGGAACGTACGAAAATCTAGTGGGACATAGTTTTGTATCCACCAATTCTAATTCAAAAGATTTTACAAAATTATCTTGTTTTCAAAATGATTTCAAAACTTTCCTTTTAAAAGATTCAAAACCCTCGATCCTGATTTTAAATAATTTTAGCTTCAAAAACATCTTTATTTTCAAAGTCAAATTACTCTTGATTCTAAACTATCTTTTTTAATAATATATTTAACTTTTAAATATTTATACTTAGATTTAAATGTAAAATTATGGTTAAATTCTATATATATTATTCTTTATATTTACTTATGAATTTCAACTATAGTCAAGTATATTTATAAAGTTTAAATTAGTTTTTATATAAGATAAAGGTTATTTTCAAAGTAATTCAAAACATCATAAAAAGCTTTGGGATGTCGACATGCCTATGGGTACCATGTTGACATGGTGACAGTTTGATTCAAAAATTCAAATTTCAGAAGAAGTGTCTATTCGCCATAACTCTTCCTGAATGGACATTGCTGTTGTTCTTCTATAAATAGGGGTCAGTTTCAACGAATTTTTAATCACTTTTTTCTGGTTTTCACTCCTCTTCTTCTTCCTCTTTTCTTAATACATATTCTTATCATTACTTTGTCGAAATCAACATTGAATCATACTCGATTACTTCTAGTTTGATTCTCTATCACCATCTCTACAAGATTCTTAGTGCTATTCAGAGTTATAGACTTCTTTGTAATCTATTAAGTGAGAAAAGGTGTGATTGTAGCCTTGGAAATCAATCAAAAGGGAAAAGGTGTGATTGTAGCCTTGGTAAATCAATTGGGTAAACTTGTGTCTCGGAAATCAAGTATCTCTACCCAGAGGATCGAAATTCTGGAGGGTGTACCTCGTAGCCTTGAAACCGAGGGTGTAATTGTACAATTGCTTTTGAAAGGAAATCCGTACTTGTGTTGCGGGACTGGATGTAGGGTAACTCCGAACCAGTATAAAATCAGGTGTGTTCTTTCCTTTACAGCTTTTATTTTAATTAAGACATGTGTGATTGATTCTGTGATCATATCTGTGTCTGTATATTGCATTCTTTTGTGTATAAATTAACATAAATCGAAAAAGATTTAGTAATTCTTTATTAACACTATTCACCCCCCTCTCATCTTTAATGGACGATATCACATGGTCTTCTCTACCCAAATTCTCCTCATCCAAGCAATATCAAGCCGTGACTTCAATGGAGAAATCGTAGAGGACAACGAGCTCTACGATGTAAACAGTGGGAATCGTCTCTAGTTCACCGAGGAGGTCCAGATTGGCTCACGTTCGTGGCCCCTTTGATGGAGAATTACGAGGCAGGGCTATGGTAGGTCGGTCAGTGGCTGTAGGTGCGTGGGAGTGGGGGCTACGATATAAAGGTCGCTGATCATAGTAACGATCATCATGGTAGGGGCGGTGATCGATTTATATATGCATGCGATGGGTTTAGCAATCAAATAAGTGAACGAAGAAGAGGGAAAGGAGAAGTGGCCAGGATTCTTGGATGCAGATCGAATGGCCCAAAAAATTTGGAAGGTCTAATAAAAAAAATTATGTAAATTTATTATATTATAAATCGTGTAATCTTCTAAATGCGATATCTCATTCATACGAGGTCCAAATCAAACGAAACAACCGTCGATGGAATTGTGGTGACGAGCGCAACATTATGGAACTAATTTTGGGACTATTGGAAATAGCTAAAATTTTAGGTCAAATCGAACGTCGTTCGATTTGATTTAAAATTGGAACGTGAGAAAATTGAAAACTCAAGGTGTGTTAAACTCACTCATTTGCAAGATAGCACAGGAGAACAATTTGAGGTCACAGACGAAGATTTAGAAAAATTAAAAGAAGCAATCCCTCATTCAGATAAAAAGGATATTTATAAACCTTTAACTTTTAAATCTCGATTTTTGAATAAACATACATATATATTCGAACGTATGCAAGGAAATGTAGAGTTAAAGGGAGAAGAAGATTTTACTTCCATAAGCCTTTTAAATAAAAATAAAATAGAAAAACTAAAAGCCAAATATCCAAAATGAAATACCTTCATATAGGTCTAATACAACTAAAAATAACAGGATTGTTTAGATCCGGAATTGATACTCCAATAATGATAGTTTGTATGGATGAAAGAATTATCAATAATCCTTTAAATAGTATTATTGGCGGAGCTAAGTCAAATTTAGCAAACAGATTATTTGGAGTAAATATACATCCCGATTTTTGTATAAGTCTTGATGATCAAAATATAGAAAAAGCTTGTACATTATCAGTAAATTTACAAAATATAGAACTTCTTTCAGGATCCAAAGTTCTTGGCATACAATGGGAACATTGTATGGCCTTAAATGATACTGCTGCGTTCAAATCAATTACACCCAAACAATTTGTTAAATTGTTCGAAGTCGGGTTAGGAAAAACAATTCAACCCAGATTGATTGACATAAGACATTTAAAATTCGATAACGAAATTCAAGTTTTTGTGAAATCACTTAAACCAAGAATTCAATTACCTACAGAATATTTTATAGCATCTGGAAATACTATTTCCACCATAACCAAGAATAATGAGGAAAATGCACATTCATCCAACACATTAAAAAGAACTCAATCATACAATAAAATGTCTGATGTGGAGTTAACTCCTGATATATTAAAAACCATCAGTCATCGTATGAGCTTTAAACAAGACAATCCAATAGAAGGAAGAACAATGAGAATACTTGAAAAACAAAAAGAACAGGAATCAAACCGAATGGTTATCAAGGTTCCTACAGAAAATATAAAACATCATGATTAGATCCATAGATCTTAAAAGAAAGGCACAGTTACATATATATCTTCCAATAACGATATGTATTCCTGAATATCAAGAATTCACGGTACATGCGTTACTGGATTCTGGCGCAGAAGCCAGTTTATTACAAGAAATATTTATTCCTCAGCAATTCTGGGTACCATTAGACAAAAAAGGAATGCTAAATGATTTTATGGGAAGACAAGTCCCTGTTACTCACAAAGCAAAACACTTACAGGTACAAATACCTGATATACATGGAAATACTAAACTATACAACTTTAACTTTGCATTACTACCAAAGGAATTTGATAGTGATTGCATCCTGGGGTTGGACAACTTAAGACATCTCCCTCCATTCAACAAATATTATTTTGAACTGGATGGCGTTCTTGTGCCTCGAGTAATGATACCCGCTACAATTGCACCGCATTATACCCCAGCAGCACAGCGTGGTGAAAAAACTGTTACATTAATTGAACATGTAAACACACCGAAAATCATACAACCAAAGATTTGTACATACAATATACCAACCACCAACGAATTTGAAATATTAATACAGAATATGTTAGAACCTCTTTATTCAGACGATCCATTAAAATGGTTTGACAAAGCACCACGGTATTGTAAAATTGAATTAATGGAACAATACAAAGACGCTAAAGTCAGAGTTAACAGTATTATGGTATCACTAACTGATAAAGAAGAATTTGCAAAACAAATAAAAGACCTCTTAAATTTGAAACTAATACAGAAAAGTTTCAGTACCCACTCATCCCCAGCTTTCTTAGTAAGAAATCATGCTGAAATTAAAAGAGGAAAAGCTCGAATGGTAATAAACTATAGAAAACTTAACAGCTATACAAAGTTTGATGGATATTTTATTCCTTCTGCTGAACATCTAACAAAACAAATCCAAGGAGCAAAATATTACAGTAAATTTGATGCAAAATCGGGTTTTTGGCAATTAAAACTTGCTGATAAATAGTCCATAGAGCTAACCGCCTTTAGTTGCCCACAAGGACATTTTGAATGGTTAGTTATGCCTTTTGGATTAAAAAACGCACCACAAATATTTCAAAAATGGATGAATTCTATGTTCGGACATTTCCCTTTTGTATCTGTCTATATAGACGACATTCTTGTTTTCTCTAATTCTGCAGAAGAACATAAACAACATCTTCTGGCAGTTGTTCAAATATTACTTCAAAACGGTGTTATATTAAGTCCTAAAAAAATTGAATTATTTAAAAAAGAAATAGATTTTCTCGGAAAACGAATTAAAAATGGACAAATTGAATTACAACAACACATTTATACTAAAATTAAAGATTTTCCCGATACATTTAAAACATTAAAAGAACTCCAAAGTTTCTTAGGATTATTAAACTACGGCAGAAAATTTATTCCTAATTTATCCGCTAAGACTCGAAATTTACAGAAAAAGCTTACTGACGAACAAGCAAAATATAAACAGCATAATGGAGAACAACCAAGAAGATGGAATACAGACAAAATTCCGATTACCTTGCAAAAGCAAGAAGAAGAAGAAATACAAAAGATTAAAGACCTAATAAAAGATCAAAAGATCCTCTATTTTCCTTCAGATGAAGAATTACTTACACTACAAACTGATGCTTCTGACAATTTCTGCGCAGGAGTATTAATTGCAAAACAAAAAGAAGTTGTAGCATATTCCTCTGGAAAGTTTAGTAAACCTCAGATTAAATACGCTACATATGACAAAGAATTACTAGCTATTAAATTAGCAATCAAAAGTTTACGAATTTATCTCTTGCATAGACAGTTTATAATAGAAACAGATAACAAATCTGTTGCTCAATTCTTAAAAAAGAAAACTGTAAAAATCCAGAAGAAAACCTTCAAAGAATTAGATTAGCTATGTATTTAGAAATTTACAACTATGATGTCAAATAAATTCCAGGCTACACTAACTTTGCAGCTGATCTTCTTACCAGGTTATGAAACATGGATGAGGACGATATAAAAAGAATCAAAGAATTATTAGAAACCATGAAAAGACAAGAAGATTTCAAACAAGCGAAATCATCTAAAAAGGCCAAGCAAACCTCCACAGAGGCTACATCTTCACAGGAATCCGAAGAAACTAATGCTCCCACAGGAGTAAATGAAGAAAAGGTCCAACAGACCAAAACCACTCCAACAAACAAAGGCAAGACAACACCTTCCAATACAACTCAGAAATTTGTTCCAATGAACAAAGGAAAAGCAATTGCTCCCACAGGAATACAAAGACCAGACATCTCAGCGGTGGTCAAAGATTGGTACAATCTAGACATGAAAGCATCGAATCCTAACCTATATGACAATTTCAATGGATGTTTTAAAGCCATCCAAGCTGCAGACCATAGAGCTGCAAATTTCTGGTTAACTCAACTAGAAAAGGCTTATCTGGGATTGAAGCATACAATATCCCAGAAAGAGAAAAAGTTACAAGAAACTCAGAAACTAGTGACTAAATTGTCACAACATTCTTTTACATCTAGATCTGAAGCTCTAGATTTGAAAGAAGCAGAGTTGTTCACTGATAACACAGCTGAACACAGTCATTTAAAAACAATATTTTCTCAAATGCAAACCTCCGATCTCGTAAATCTAAGAATTCAAGATTTTCTAGAATTACTTAGACTTTATGAGATAGATAACACAAAAACCAAAGAGATGGAGGCTGAAATGACAGTCCAGGATATGATCTCCTTATATCAGCAACATCTCATCGATGAAAGCAATCTTCTTCTATTCTTCAAAAAGATAGAAGACACATAATTAGTTAAGCTCTTAGAAAATGAAGAGTTAATTCTCAATAACAACAGAAGACCACGGCTTGTAGCCTGTTTTTCTGAAATACAAAAATATCAAAAACATATCAAAAAGGGCTTAGTACACGAAATTTATGTAAACACAAGCCATCCTGAAGAATATTCGGGTTATATTCCAGAAGTATGTACAGCAAAACTTGCTGAACATACAAGCAGATTTTTTACTATGTTCATGTTCAGAATTTGGAGCGTTTGGGAAGAAAGACAGTACATACGTCTTTATCCCTCCATCCAATTATGGGAACTACATCGGGTAACCGAAAATCCTCAACATGAATTCGTTAAATTCGACCGCAAAGAATTTAATGAAGAAAGTGAAAGAATCCTAGCAGCACAAGAATTCTTCTCAGAAGCCATTAACAAAGGCGAAATCGGATCGCACTCTGCCACTGAAGGCAAAACAGTTTTACTATTAGACTTCATATCGGCTTTCGAACCATCAACAGAAAGAATAATGAAGGTTCAGTGCTTTTTAGACAGTCTCAAAATTGGCCCAGTTGGCACAATGGCTCAAGAAGAATACTTTGAAGAACAAGTGGAAAAAGAAAGACTTGGACAAGACTCTATAATGAGAGATACTATGGGTACCGACCCTTTTGACGACGAATCTCTAGCCAATCTAGAAATTCAAAATTAAAAACAGAAGCATGGTGGACCAGCATCCAGGAAGCAGCCTTTAAACTAGGGTGACATATCACCTCCTAGCCTTTCCAACTCATCCTCTGCACATAATAAGCTGAAGGACACATCCTCAACCTAAAAGTATAAAAGTCATCCCATAGCCTTTCCACCTAATCCTCTGCAAAAGAATAAA
The DNA here is from genome assembly GCA_030765085.1 of Allium cepa. NCBI lineage: Eukaryota > Viridiplantae > Streptophyta > Magnoliopsida > Asparagales > Amaryllidaceae > Allium > Allium cepa. Next base: position 271,339,755 of record CM060932.1, read on the forward strand.
CTAAAAGGACACATCCTTCAGCCGAAGAACCTAAAAGGGACACATATTAGCCCTATACTAGACAGATGTCCAGCCTAAGCAATAAAAAATAAAGGAGAGAAGACACTATATAAGGAGGGGACTACTCTGAAGAAGATCGTCAGAAAAATTTTCTTCATTTTCGTGCTTTCTCTTCATTGTATCTGAGTTCTGTAATATTATCTACTGTAGTAATAAAATTTCTATTTCCGCAAGAAGTTTCTGTTGCTGTATATTTTCAATTCTGCATTCAAGTTTTCTGCTTTCAAGTTTGGGTTTTTCAATTTGGTATCAGAGCCTGGCTAGCACTAGGTAAGTTATTCTGTTTTAGATCATTCTGTTTTATATTATCTGAAGTCTATCTTTCTGTATATGTTCTGCTGAAGTAAAAAAAAAAAGAGTACAAATTTTTTTTAAATTTTAAATTTTGAAATGAAAGCTTAAGCTATTCTTTTGAGCATGATTCGTCATGAGTCTACAAAACTTTTGTGACAGCTAAAACTTTTTTTGAATTTTAAGTCAATTCAACGACCTATTGATTACTGATTATTACACACTGGAGTAGGAAACGAACCATTGCTGTTGTCTACTTAAGTGAAGCAACGATATAGGCTTGTGGTTGTTAATTCGAGGCCTAACCCTACTATAAAACCACGGTATGCTAGGAAAGCATTAAGGGGTATCGTGTTTAGCCGCTTAATTTAGGGTCAAAACTAATCTATAACTGTAGGTCTGCGAATCAAGACTTATTATTCGAATGAAAGCTTTTATCTATTTACAAATGTTTTGTGTAAACTCATAATTGAATTATGTTCAAAAGACCCTTTTTATGGAAAATACTAAGATTGTTATTCTGGACACACATAAGTGTCAATTTGATCTAAATACTGAACAATATGAGCATGTTGTTCATATCCCCACTCATAAAAACCCAGTAAACGGGATTCATAATTTTATGATTGATCTACTTCAAGAAATTAAATTAGAAGTTAAAGATATCAATAATAAACTTCAAAAACAAACTGCGACCTTAGGATTTGGTCGAAATACACCAACAATCCATTCGCTTAACAACATTAGAATGGTCAAATATACTTCTGAAGAAAATAACAAAATAAATGTTGAAGAAATTGATCCCACCTACTATAAAAATTATCTTATTCTTCAAGAAAAAGAACTTGCAGGAGAAATAGATAGTACTGAACTTTATTCTTATTATGAAGATCATTCAACGGCAATAAACTATTTTAAATATAAAGCAAATGAAGAAAATTCTTCATTTGAAGATTCTGAACAAGAATCTGAAAATTCCACAGAATTTGAGTATAATTCAGATACATCAGATAACCTTATTTACAACATAAACGCTAATGAGGCCGGATCTAGTAGAGGTGCTCTAATTTTACCTCCGCCACCTCCTCCGGATGCAGCTTCTGTTGTAAACGATCTTAACTCTGATATAATTATGGATGATCAAGAACAGGAAGAAAATACATATAATAGGCCTCATACTGATCCGTACCCTGAAATGCTTAGACATGGTACTAGATCAGACTGGATTAAATTTCACTCCTCCAGAAAGCAACTTAAAGATTTTTATAATGAACAACCCTCTTCTACATATACCCTAACATTTAATATAGATAAACTTCCACATAGAAAAATAAGAAAATATATTATAACATGGCTCCAACATATATGTGGAACAATCTATTTATTACCTCCAAATATGAATGTGATGGAATACATCCATTACGCTACCAGCTATTGGACAGGAGATGCTTTAGCTTGGTTATTAAACCTTGAAAGAATAAATCCAAATGAAATACAAAGAATTAGAAATATTCAATCTAAACAAGAAGCTCTTGGTGAATTATTAAAATTATTATTAGCAGACTTTACAGGAGAAACTTTCCTAGAAGATACTGATTACGAAAAACAATTATTAAAAATACAATTATGCGACATATGTATGTTAGAAGAATTCGCTGCAAAATACATAGGCCTACTTTTCCATTTAAAAAATAATGACCAGAAAGTTTTCTGGGTAAAAGGCCTTTTTACGAAAATACCTTATCCATGGAATAATATTATTCAAGAAAGATACGACATTTTAAGACAAAGTAATACGGATGACAATCATAACACAGGCTTATTAAAAAAGGCATGTATGGATACTATGGAAAGAGTTTGTGAACAAGCTAGTGCACACAAACAAATGAAAAATAAAATTAGAAACTCAAAACTGGGATTTTCTTGTTGTACCAAATACACTGAAGATATTAACACACAGTTTGATACCAAATTGAAAAACCCAAACTTGAAAGCAGAAAACTTGAATGCAGAATTGAAAATATACAGCAACAGAAACTTCTTGCGGAAATAGAAATTTTATTACTACAGTAGATAATATTACAGAACTCAGATACAATGAAGAGAAAGAACGAAAATGAAGAAAATTTTTCTGATGATCTTCTTCAGAGTAGTCCCCTCCTTATATAGTGTCTTCTCTCCTTTATTTTTTATTGCTTAGGCTGGACATCTGTCTAGTATAGGGCTAATATGTGTCCCTTTTAGGTTCTTAGGCTAAAGGATGTGTCCTTTTAGTTTATTCTTTTGCAGAGGATTAGGTGGAAAGGCTATGGGATGACTTTTAGACTTTTAGGTTGAGGATGTGTCCTTTAGCTTATTATGTGCAGAGGATGAGTTGGAAAGGCTAGGAGGTGATATGTCACCCTAGTTTAAAGGCTGCTTCCTGGATGCTGGTCCACCATGCTTCTGTTTTTAATTTTGAATTTCTAGATTGGCTAGAGATTCGTCGTCAAAAGGGTCGGTACCCATAGTATCTCTCATTGTAGAGTCTTGTCTAAGTCTTTCTTTTTCCACTTGTTCTTCAAAGTATTCTTCTTGAGCCATTGTGCCTACTGGGCCAATTTTGAGACTGTCTAAAAAGCGCTGAACCTTCATTATTCTTTCTGTTGATGGTTCGAAAGCCGATATGAAGTCTAATAGTAAAACTGTTTTGCCTTCAGTGGCAGAGTGCGATCCGATTTCGCCTTTGTTAATGGCTTCTGAGAAGAATTCTTGTGCTGCTAGGATTCTTTCACTTTCTTCATTAAATTCTTTGCGGTCGAATTTAACGAATTCATGTTGAGGATTTTCGGTTACCCGATGTAGTTCCCATAATTGGATGGAGGGATAAAGACGTATGTACTGTCTTTCTTCCCAAACGCTCCAAATTCTGAACATGAACATAGTAAAAAATCTGCTTGTATGTTCAGCAAGTTTTGCTGTACATATTTCTGGAATATAACCCGAATATTCTTCAGGATGGCTTGTGTTTACATAAATTTCGTGTACTAAGCCCTTTTTGATATGTTTTTGATATTTTTGTATTTCAGAAAAACAGGCTACAAGCCGTGGTCTTCTGTTGTTATTGAGAATTGACCCTTCATTTTCTAAGAGCTTAACTAATTCTGTGTCTTCTAGCTTTTTGAAGAATAGAAGAAGATTGCTTTCATCGATGAGATGTTGCTGATATAAGGAGATCATATCCTGGACTGTCATTTCAGCCTCCATCTCTTTGGTTTTTGTGTTATCTATCTCATAAAGTCTAAGTAATTCTAGAAAATCTTGAATTCTTAGATTTACGAGATCGGAGGTTTGCATTTGAGAAAATATTGTTTTTAAATGACTGTGTTCAGCTGTGTTATCAATGAACAACTCTGCTTCTTTCAAATCTAGAGCTTCAGATCTAGATGTAAAAGAATGTTGTGACAATTTAGTCACTAGTTTCTGAGTTTCTTGTAACTTTTTCTCTTTCTGGGATATTGTATGCTTCAATCCCAGATAAGCCTTTTCTAGTTGAGTTAACCAGAAATTTGCAGCTCTATGGTCTGCAGCTTGGATGGCTTTAAAACATCCATTGAAATTGTCATATAGGTTAGGATTCGATGCTTTCATGTCTAGATTGTACCAATCTTTGACCACCGCTGAGATGTATGGTCTTTGTATTCCTGTGGGAGCAATTGCTTTTCCTTTGTTCATTGGAACAAATTTCTGAGTTGTATTGGAAGGTGTTGCCTTGCCTTTGTTTGTTGGAGTGGTTTTGGTCTGTTGGACCTTTTCTTCATTTACTCCTGTGGGAGCATTAGTTTCTTCGGATTCCTGTGAAGATGAAGCCTCTGTGGAGGTTTGCTTGGCCTTTTTAGATGATTTCACTTGTTTGAAATCTTCTTGTCTTTTCATGGTTTCTAATAATTCTTTGATTCTTTTTATATCGTCCTCATCCATGTTTCATAACCTGGTAAGAAGATCAGCTGCAAAGTTATGTAGCCTGGAATGTATTTGACATCATAGTTGTAAATTTCTAAATACATAGCTAATCTAATTCTTCGAAGGTTTTCTTCTGGATTGTTTACAGTTTTCTTTTTTAAGAATTGAGCAACAGATTTGTTATCTATTTCTATTATAAACTGTCTATGCAAGAGATAAATTCGTAAACTTTTGATTGCTAATTTAATAGCTAGTAATTCTTTGTCATATGTAGCGTATTTAATCTGAGGTTTACTAAACTTTCCAGAGGAATATGCTACAACTTCCTTTTGTTTTGCAATTAATACTCCTGCCCAAAAATTGTCAGAAGCATTAGTTTGTAGTGTAAGTAATTCTTCATCTGAAGGAAAATAGAGGATCTTTTGATCTTTTATTAGGTCTTTAATCTTTTATATTTCTTCTTCTTCTTGCTTTTGCAAGGTAATCGGAATTTTGTCTGTGTTCCATCTTCTTGGTTGATCTCCATTATGCTGTTTATATTTTGCTTGTTCGTCAGTAAGCTTTTTCTGTAAATTTCGAGTCTTAGCGGATAAATTAGGAATAAATTTTCTGCCGTAGTTTAATAATCCTAAGAAACTTTGGAGTTCTTTTAGTGTTTTAAATGTATCGGGAAAATCTTTAATTTTAGTATAAATGTGTTATTGTAATTCAATTTGTCCATTTTTAATTCGTTTTCCGAGAAAATCTATTTCCTTTTTAAATAATTCAATTTTTTTAGGACTTAATATAACACCGTTTTGAAGTAATATTGGAACAACTGCCAGAAGATGTTGTTTATGTTCTTCTGCAGAATTAGAGAAAACAAGAATGTCGTCTATATAGACAGATACAAAAGGCAAATGTCCGAACATAGAATTCATCCATTTTTGAAATATTTGTGGTGCGTTTTTTAATCCAAAAGGCATAACTAACCATTCAAAATGTCCTTGTGGGCAACTAAAGGCGGTTAGCTCTATGGACTGTTTATCAGCAAGTTTTAATTGCCAAAAACCCGATTTTGCATCAAATTTACTGTAATATTTTGCTCCTTGGATTTGTTTTGTTAGATGTTCAGCAGAAGGAATAAAATATCCATCAAACTTTGTATAGCTGTTAAGTTTTCTATAGTTTATTACCATTCGAGCTTTTCCTCTTTTAATTTCAGCATGATTTCTTACTAAGAAAGCTGGGGATGAGTGGGTACTGAAACTTTTCTGTATTAGTTTCAAATTTAAGAGGTCTTTTATTTGTTTTGCAAATTCTTCTTTATCAGTTGGTGATACCATAATACTGTTAACTCTGACTTTAGCGTCTTTGTATTGTTCCATTAATTCAATTTTACAATACCGTGGTGCTTTGTCAAACCATTTTAATGGATCGTCTGAATAAAGAGGTTCTAACATATTCTGTATTAATATTTCAAATTCGTTGGTGGTTGGTATATTGTATGTACAAATCTTTGGTTGTATGATTTTCGGTGTGTTTACATGTTCAATTAATGTAACAGGTTTTTCACCACGCTGTGCTGCTGGGGTATAATGCGGTGCAATTGGAGCGGGTAGCGTTACTCGAGGCACAAGAACGCCATCCAGTTCAAAATAATATTTGTTGAATGGAGGGAGATGTCTTAAGTTGTCCAACCCCAGGATGCAATCACTATCAAATTCCTTTGGTAGTAATGCAAAGTCAAAGTTGTATAGTTTGGTATTTCCATGTATATCAGGTATTTGTACCTGTAAGTGTTTTGCTTTGTGAGTAATAGTGACTTGTCTTCCCATAAAATCATTTAGCATTCCTTTTTTGTCTAATGGTACCCAGAATTGCTGGGGAATAAATATTTCTTGTAATATACTGGCTTCTGCGCCAGAATCCAGTAACGCATGTACCGTGAATTCTTGATATTCAGGAATACATATCGTTATTGGAAGATATATACGTAACTGCGCCTTTCTTTTAAGATCTATGGATCTAATCATGATGTTTTATATTTTTTGTAGGAACCTTGATAACCATTCGGTTTGATTCCTTTTCTTTTTGTTTTTCAAGTATTCTCATTGTTCTTCCTTCTATTGGATTGTCTTGTTTAAAGCTCATACGATGACTGATGGTTATTAATATATCAGGAGTTAACTCCACATCAGACATTTTATTGTATGATTGAGTTCTTTTTAATGTGTTGGATGAATGTGCATTTTCCTCATTATTCTTGGTTATGGTGGAAATAGTATTTCCAGATGCTATAAAATATTCTGTAGGTAATTGAATTCTTGGTTTAAGTGATTTCACAAAAACTTGAATTTCGTTATCGAATTTTAAATGTCTTATGTCAATCAATCTGGGTTGAATTGTTTTTCCTAACCCGACTTCGAACAATTTAACAAATTGTTTGGGTGTAATTGATTTGAACGCAGCAGTATCATTTAAGGCCATACAATGTTCCCATTGTATGCCAAGAACTTTGGATCCTAGTTTAAAGGCTGCTTCCTTGATGCTGGTCCACCATGCTTCTGTTTTTAATTTTGAATTTCTAGATTGGCTAGAGATTCGTCGTCAAAAGGGTCGGTGCCCATAGTATCTATCATTATAGAGTCTTGTCTAAGTCTTTCTTTTTCCACTTGTTCTTCAAAGTATTCTTCTTGAGCCATTGTGCCAACTGGGCCAATTTTGAGACTGTCTAAAAAGCGCTGAACCTTCCTTATTCTTTCTGTTGATGGTTCGAAAGCCGATATGAAGTCTAATAGTAAAACTGTTTTGCCTTCAGTGGCAGAGTGTGATCTGATTTCGCCTTTGTTAATGGCTTCTGAGAAGAATTCTTGTGCTGCTAGGATTCTTTCACTTTCTTCATTAAATTCTTTGCGGTCGAATTTAACGAATTCATGTTGAGGATTTTCGGTTACCCGATGTAGTTCCCATAATTGGATGGAGGGATAAAGATGTATGTACTGTCTTTCTTCCCACGCTCCAAATTCTGAACATGAACATAGTAAAAAATCTGCTTGTATGTTCAGCAAGTTTTGCTGTACATATTTCTGGAATATAACCCGAATATTCTTCAGGATGGCTTGTGTTTACATAAATTTCGTGTACTAAGCCCTTTTTGATATGTTTTTGATATTTTTGTATTTCAGAAAAACAGGCTACAAGCCGTGGTCTTCTGTTGTTATTGAGAATTGACCCTTCATTTTCTAAGAGCTTAACTAATTCTGTGTCTTCTAGCTTTTTGAAGAATAGAAGAAGATTGCTTTCATCGATGAGATGTTGCTGATATAAGGAGATCATATCCTGGATTGTCATTTCAGCCTCCATCTCTTTGGTTTTTGTGTTATCTATCTCATAAAGTCTAAGTAATTCTAGAACATCTTGAATTCTTAGATTTACGAGATCGGAGGTTTGCATTTGAGAAAATATTGTTTTTAAATGACTGTGTTCAGCTGTGTTATCAATGAACAACTCTGCTGCTTTCAAATCTAGAGCTTCAGATCTAGATGTAAAAGAATGTTGTGACAATTTAGTCACTAGTTTCTGAGTTTCTTGTAACTTTTTCTCTTTCTGGGATATTGTATGCTTCAATCCCAGATAAGCCTTTTCTAGTTGAGTTAACCAGAAATTTGCAGCTCTATGGTCTGCAGCTTGGATGGCTTTAAAACATCCATTGAAATTGTCATATAGGTTAGGATTCGATGCTTTCATGTCTAGATTGTACCAATCTTTGACCACCGCTGAGATGTATGGTCTTTGTATTCCTGTGGGAGCAATTGCTTTTCCTTTTTTCATTGGAACAAATTTCTGAGTTGTATTGGAAGGTGTTGCCTTGCCTTTGTTTGTTGGAGTGGTTTTGGTCTGTTGACAAAGGAACAAGAAAGGCACTTCGCTGCGATACGATGGATGATCTCCTCTCTGCACAAGGATGACAACGAAGAACATCCTCCTCTCTCTCTCATCAATGACAATGATAATTGGGATGCTATTAAGGTAGACCCAATCTTTGGAGAAGAAGGATGGGTGGAAGTTCCATGTAACGTTTGATTTTTTATTTACTTTGTTTGATTTGTTTGAATGGATTTGGTTTGAGTTGATACTTTGTGTGGATTAATTTCTTATTGATTTGAAGATTGGTGTGTGATATATATATATATATATATATATATATAAACATTGAATTAGTTATCATGCTTAGAAGTATAATTATTTCCTATTCTATATATTCCGTTGTATAGTTTATCAATGCACGTGCTGAAGTCCAAGAATGAGGGGGAGTAAGTTTTTGTTGATGACAAAGGGGGAGAAATATAAAATAGGATAGTTAGGTATAGATTAAGGGGGAGTAATTAGGATAGAAATAATATTTTATAAACAAAGGTTGTCATCGTCAAAAAGGGGGAGATTGTTAGTCCGCGAGATGATGGTTTTGATGATAACAACCTTAGAATAGATTATAAAATATAAATACTAACATTATAAGTTTAGATATATATGTATATGCAGGATTTAACCATGCAGGTACTAAGAATGAAGATTGTACAGTATAGAGATTCAAGATATCAAGATAAAATATCAAGATAGAAGACTCATGAGTATCGAGACTATCAAGAGTTCAAGATTTCAAGGATAAGTATTATTTATTATTATTATTAGGAATTTTTGTTAAAACTCGTAGAAAAGCACTGACATCTTAAAATCCAATTTATTCGTGGAATGGAATCCACTTCGAGCCCGTTAAAGGGATGGAACCCTAAGTAGGATGGAACCTACGAAAATCTAGTGGGACATTGTTTTGTATCCACTAATTCTAATTCAAAAGATTTTACAAAATTATCTTGTTTTTAAAATGATTTCAAAACTTTCCTTTTAAAAGATTCAAAACCCTCGATCCTGATTTTAAATAATTTTAGCTTCAAAAACATCTTTATTTTCAAAGTCAAATTACTCTTGATTCTAAACTATCTTTTTTAATAATATATTCAACTTTTAAATATTTATACTTAGATTTAAATATAAAATTATGGTTAAATTCTATATATATTATTCTTTATATTTACTTATGAATTTCAACTATAGTCAAGTATATTTATAAAGTTTAAATTAGTTTTTATATAAGATAAAGGTTATTTTCAAAGTAATTCAAAACATCATAAAAAACTTTGGGATGTCGACATGCCTATGGGTACCATGTTGACATGGTGACAGTTTGATTCAAAAATTCAAATTTCAAAAGAAGTGTCTATTCGCCATAACTCTTCCTGAATGGACATTGCTGTTGTTCTTCTATAAATAGGGGTCAGTTTCAATGAATTTTTAATCACTTTTTTCTGGTTTTCACTCCTCTTCTTCTTCCTCTTTTCTTAATACATATTCTTATCATTACTTTGTCGAAATCAACATTGAATCATACTCGATTACTTCTAGTTTGATTCTCTATCACCATCTCTACAAGATTCTTAGTGCTATTCAGAGTTATAGACTTCTTTGTAATCTATTAAGTGAGAAAAGGTGTGATTGTAGCCTTGGAAATCAATCAAAAGGGAAAAGGTGTGATTGTAGCCTTGGTAAATCAATTGGGTAAACTTGTGTCCCGAAAATCAAGTATCTCTACCCAGAGGATCAAAATTCTGGAGGGTGTACCTCGTAGCCTTGAAACCGAGGGTGTAATTGTACAATTGCTTTTGAAAGGAAATCCGTACTTGTGTTGCGGGACTGGATGTAGGGTAACTCCGAACCAGTATAAAATCAGGTGTGTTCTTTCCTTTACATCTTTTATTTTATTTCTGTATCTGTGATTGATTCTGTGATCATATCTGTGTCTGTATATTGCATTCTTTTGTGTATAAATTAATATAAATCGAAAAAGATTTAGTAATTCTTTATTAACACTATTCACCCCCCCTCTCATCTTTAATGGCCGATATCACATGGTCTTCTCTCCCCAAATTCTCCTCATCCAAGCAATATCAAGCCGTGACTTCAATGGAGAAATCGTAGAGGACAACGAGCTCTACGATGTAAACAGTGGGAATCGTCTCTAGTTCACCGAGGAGGTCCACATTGGCTCACGTTCGTGGCCCCTTTGATGGAGTATTACGAGGCATGGCTATGGTAGGTCGGTCAGTGGCTGTAGGTGCGTGGGAGTGGAGGCTACGATATGAAGGTCGCTGATCATAGTAACGATCATCATGGTAGGGGCGGTGATCGATTTAGATATGCATGCGATGGGTTTAGCAATCAAATAAGTGAACGAAGAAGAGGGAAAGGAGAAGTGGCCAGGATTCTTGGATGCAGATCGAATGGCCCAAAAAATTTGGAAGGTCTAATAAAAAAATTATGTAAATTTATTATATTATAAATCGTGTAATCTTCTAAATGCGATATCTCATTCATACGAGGTCCAAATCAAACGAAACAACCGGCGATGGAATTGTGGTGATGAGCACAACATTATGGAACTAATTTTGGGACTATTGGAAATAGCTAAAATTTTAGGTCAAATCGAACGTCGTTCGATTTGATTTAAAATTGGAACGTGGGAAAATTGAAAACTCAAGGTGTGTTAAACTCACTCATTTAGTTAATCGATAATGTTTTATAGCAAATTGAATTTATTTATGTTGCTTTGGATTGTTGTGGTGATTGTTGAAATTAATTTAGATTGACGATATAACATCTTGAAATGCTATTAGGTTGGGTAAACTAGATCTAGGGTGACGATGTAGCATCTCGAATTGGTGTTAAACTGTTTATGTTTATTTTTAAGCTTAATTCCACTATTGAATCATATATGTGTGGATTTGATAAATGGATTGTGTTTGGAATTACGTTGTTAAATTGTAACATAAATTGAATGGAAATATGTTGGTGTTATCTATTTGGCCAAATAAACATCATTGGATAATAAATGAAAAGAGTTTGATTTTGAATGATAATTGGTTAGTAGAATCAATTTTTATTCTTCTACTTTTTTAAATTTGGACACTGATCAATGCAAATGGATTTATATTGGTTAATTAATGTGCTAACAATTGATTTGTTAAGTGTGGATTTGGTTTACATGTATAACAGTTATGCAAATGCTTGTAATTTAACTTTGATAGTTAAATTGAATTGAATGATATTTGATAAGTACCATTGGGATTTTCGAGCCTCGGTATAACATTGGAAAGTTACAAGTTTTTGGTTTAACTTTAGATTGTATAATTTGAAGTGAAATGTTTTGTTTGTAAATATATGAAAAGGTTTGTTTAAAATTCATCATTTACAAATGCTTTGAAAATGATTCTTATAGTAACGTTAGTTATTTCACGTAAATGTTTTTTTTCGAAATTTATTCCAAGATTTGAAGGTCAGATTATTATTTATGGTAATATAATTATTTAATAAATTTTTATTTAAAAATCAATTATTTTATTTGAAAAATATTGTTTAAAATTAATTACTTAAGTGTATGTTAAAATTTGTTTTGGAAGTTATTATAATATATTATTAAATAATTCTAGAAAAGGTTCCAAATGATATAATTACTAATATCTAATTTTTTTTAAATTCTTCCTTAATCATTTTCAAAGGCCTTTATTAATGATCTATTCTTAAAAGAGTATTTTCTTGAATTAAACCTAGGAATTTATATAGAGACTTTATAATTATTATTTTGAGATGTTTATTAAAATAAAACTTTTTGGAAGAAATGGTATATTTTCAAAGCGTAATTCGAGGGCAGAGATTGCCTACACTTGGGAATGTTTATTCGTTGAGATAGCGATGTAACCATTGTGTAAACTGCGATCTATGATTGATTGCATGGCGCATGATAACTTAGCATAACGCCATGACAATATCTCCGAGGTCCGACATTCATTGTATGCCTGCAAGAAAATAAGCCCGGTCCTTCCATGCAAACCCCATGCACCTTAGCTCCAACCCTTAGGTGTCGGAAAGGGTACCCACAAACAAATAAGTCGGATCCTTCCTGCAAACCCCATGGACCTCAACTCTAACCCTAGGTGTCAAAAAGGGTGCCTGTAGTAAAATAAGCCAGATCCTTCCGTGCAAACCCCACGGGCCCTCAACTCCAACCCCTAGGTGTCAAAAAGGGTGGCCGCAAGTAAATAAACCGGGTCCTTTCATGCAATCCCCACGGGCTTCAACTCCAACCCCTGGGTATTAGAAAGGGCGTTCGCAAGCAAATAAGCTAGGTCCTTCCATGTAAACCCCACATGCCTCAACTCCAACCCCTAGGTGTCGGAAAGGGCACTCATAGGTGTTACCCGGTTGCTTGACCATGTAACAAGTGGCTCGGCATAGAAGGGTCACTCGGCATGATGCCTCGTTCGGCATAGAAGGGTCGCTCGGCATAATGCCTCGTTCGGCATAGAATGGTCGCTCGGCATGAAGCCTCGTTTGGCATGGAAGGGTCACTCGGCATGAAGCCTCATTCGGCATAGAAGGGTCGACAGGCACAAGGCCTTGCTCGACACAGATGAGTCGTCTGACACAGGCCTCATTCGACGCACCTCCTCTCATTTGGTACAAGAGCCTAGCTCAGCCCAAGTACCTCGATCGGCACAACACCTCGTTCGACATACAAATGCAGTTCGACACGCATCCCTCCCTCGGCATACGAATGTCGTTAGGACTGGATGTGTGGCTCGGCATACGAGTGCCGTTCGGCATAGAGACCTTGCTCAACATTCTCCTATCGACCAATCTCGCTCGATAGTTTCCGTTCGACATCTCTAGCTCGGTGCGCAGAAGGTACTAACCACGGGCTGCGGTACCTTGTTCCTCGCCCATGAGGGAAGTCCAACCCATCTTCCTCTATAAATAGAAGGGCAGAGGCACAATGAATGTGACCTTTTTTCGTGAAAACTGGGAGACTCTGCCACTTTCTAGACTCATTCTTTTCAGTTAACACTTGAGTACAAGTCATTATTGTACGAATTATATCTGTATTCAATCGTTTGTGAAAGAAATAAAGATCAAACTCAAAGTGAACGTAGATAGTTATGCTAAACCACTATAAATCCGGTGTTTTTTTTGTTTTCACTTAATTTAGCATACAGTTCTCTGTTTTAATTTTCTTTCTTCATTAATCTCTCTACACATTCTTTCTCAAGGGTGTTAGTGACCAATTTTGGTGTTAACATTTTGGTGCTTTCATTGACAATCGAATTCTCAGGCCACTAGGATCTGCTTTGTAGCTACTGGATTGAATAAATCCCCCAAGGAGATTCAAGTCATTCACAGGACATCCGTTGATTCTACTCAGAGTTCCTATCAATAACTCTACTATGGAAAGACCACGTACCAGATCAGCCTCTCATAACGCAGACGTCAACGAGACTACTAGCGTACAACAAATAGGACCTAGCAATCAACAATCAAACCTAGGTGCAGGAACTACCACCCAAAATCAAATGGAAGTTGTCACCAGAACAGAGTTCAACGACTTGATGAGAGAACTCATGGAAAGCATAAGACAACTCAGCGAGCAGATTTAAGCTAACACTAACCTCATAACTCAGCTTACTCAGCAACTGCATCAGAATGCTAGAGTAGCCCCGTTCCTTACTTTTCATCTGATAGCTCAACTTCATTCGATGAACCTCTCAGGCGTAGACGCCGCAACACTGAAACTACACAAGTAGGTGCCGCTGATAGATCAACTAGGGATCACTTACATCTTGGAGACCACACCCAAGTCGGAAGAGGAAACTTAGGTGCTGGAGCACTTGTGGAAACTGGACGCCTGGATCACCAAGACCCTAATGAAGCTGGTCCCCAAGATACATGTTTGGCAGATCACCAACAGAGGAGACATCAACCTAAGCGGTCCCATAGAAAAGAGTCCAACCTTCCGTCTTCCATACAAACCCCGGACTTATCAGCTATAGTCGGACAGTTGATGAGAGAAAATAAAGGCTTGACCAATGAAGATTAGGGGATATCCAGGAGTCATACTCCATTCACAGATACTATTCTATAGGCTGAGTACCCTAGGAAGTTTAGCATGCCAACTATCCCGGCTTACGAAGGGAAGAATGATCCCAGACAGCATGTGATGAGGTATGAATGGAAGACGGATTCGGCTAGAGCGAATGATGCGACCAAGTGTTGATGATTCCCAATTACATTATCTAGAATCGCCACCATGTGGTTCACTCGACTTCCCCCACGGTCTATATCCAGCTTTGATGAATTGGCGACAAAATTTGTAGAAAAGTTCAGGATATATTCCACTTGTCCCAAGGACGTGATGTCCCTATCTAGTGTAATCCAGGCTCCGGGGGAGTCATTGAAAGAGTACTTACAGGGATTTCATGTTGCGGCTACTGAAGTTAGCAACCCTAATGACCATGCAATTCTGATGGCTGTTATGCAAGAAGTGGATCCGGATTCAGAGTTTGGAGATTGGTTGGTAGGGAAACCTCCAACTACATTGGAGCGTTTTTATTCAAAGGCTCATCAATTCATAAGAAGAGAGGAAGACAGATGGATGAGGCGAGATAAGGCACCAGGGCCTGTTTAGGATACTGTGAAAAGCAACATCGCCATAAAACAATCTGGTGATAATTCGAGAAAGGTTCAAGTCAATGTCCTGAACAAGCCTGCACAATCTAAAGGCACGGAGGAGGAAATCTTAGAAAGAAAAGGGAAGCAGGAAAATGGAAGCCAAGGATTCCAACTTACAATGAATATACTCCTCTGGATGCAGCTCTGAGAAATATTTACCTGTCAACTTGTAATACTTTTCAATACAGAAAACCATGCCTAAAGAAGTCAATAGAGGAAAAAAGAGGACGGGGAAGTACCGTCGCTTCCATGAGACTTATGGGCATAATACAAAAGAATGTAGACACCTCCACGATGCCATAGAAAAGCTGATTAGATAGAAAAAGTTGCAAGAGTTTGTCAAGAACCCAAAGGAAGGAAGGCAAGGAACGTCAAATCCCGGACGCAGGCCGACTCCACGCTAATCAGAGGAACCTGCCCGAACTGTGGGTAGATTGGTCATCAACACGATAGTCGGTGGACCTCAACCTATAGATAAGAATTGGTAGGAAATGGAGCAGTATGCTAACTCCCTAAGACATGTAGATCTTGAGTGTTGTTCAAATACCGAGGACAGGGTCCCAGCTAAGCAGCAATAACGGACGATATAGTTTTCAGAAGTAGAGATGCTGACCATGTGGAGGCTCCTACCGTTGACCCGATGGTCATCTCCGCGACAATCGGGCCAGCATTTGTGAAGAGAATTTTGATTGATTGTGGAAGTTCTGTCAATATCATCTTCAATAAAGCATATAGCCAAATGAAGATGGAAACGAAGGATTTAAAGCCATCTAAAGCCCGTATCCATGGCTTTAATGGTGCAGCGACTTATGCAGTGGGGTATGTTGAATTGCCAGTTTAACCGCGACAAGGTGAACGTAGGAGGATGCGAATCCTACCTTTCATAGTTTTGGATGTTGATTCCCCATAGTCGACCGGCCCTGGCAGTTTAGGGCAGCTCTGGCCCCGTGGTGTTTGACTTTGAAATTTTTGACAGACAAAGGAGTTGGTGTGGTGCATGGCGATCAGGCGACTGGTGGTGCATGTTATATGGCTGAGCTAAGAGTGGCCCAACGGAGAGAGAAAAAAAAGGTTGCGGACAACTCCGTCTGCATCAGGAATACTGATAATTGACAAGTAGTGCCCGAGCCATGGCATGGGAAACGTTCTCGGATCTATAAAGACATAGATCCGAGGGATGATGATGGCGAACCCAGGGAAGCAAAAGCAGCACCGGCTGAACCGACGATTGACATTCCAGTCAGCCGAGATGAACCATCGCGAGTACTTAAGATTGGATCACAACAATACCCCTCTGAGGTCGAGGGTCTCACTGATTTCCTCCGAGCGAATTTGGATGTTTTCGCTTGGACATATTTTGATATGCGTGGGATTTCTTCTGCTATTGCGAGTTTTATATTGAACATAGACCCAAAGTACGTTCCGGTAAAGCAGAAAAGGAAAGGCATGGACCTGGAGAGATCCGCTGCTCTTAGAGAGGAGGTGGACAAACTCAAAGCTAATGAGTTCGTACGCGACGCCTTCTACCCTGAGTGGGTATCTAACCCTGTTTTAGTGAGGAAAGCAAATGGAAAATGGAGAACTTGCATAGACTACTTTAATTTAAACAAAGCATGCCCGAAGGATAGTTTCCCTTTATCCAGAATCGACCAGCTGGTCGACTCAACGGTCGGACACGAGTTGCTGTCATTTATTGATGCGTACTCGGGATATAATCAGATCCCAATGCACATTCCAGACCAAGAACACACCAGTTTTGTCACAGATGTCGGGCTATATTGCTATGTGGTGATGCCTTTCAGATTGAAAAACGTGGGAGCGACTTATCAACGTTTGGTGAATCGAATGTTTAAAGACCAGATAGGTAGAAAAATGGAAGTCTATGTGGATGACATTCTCGTGAAGTCACGGCAGTCAAACAACCACATTCAAGACTTAGCGGAAATGTTTGATATGCTCAGATATTATGGAATGAAAATCAATCCTTTGAAATGTTCCTTTAGCATTGCGTCAGGAATTTTTTGGGTTTCATTGTTAATGCATGGGGAATTGAAGCTAACCCAAAAAAGATTCAAGCTATTCAGGACATACAAGTGCCCAAAACAATAAAGCAAGTACAAAGCCTGAATAAAAAATAGCCGCGCTGAGTCGATTCATATCCAGAGCCACAGATAAGTGTATTCCCTTCTTTGATATAACAAAGAAAGGAAAGAGAAATTTTGAATGGACGTCCTACTGTGAGAATGCATTCCGAGCTTTGGTGAGACATTTGAAAAGTCCCCCGGTGCTGTTGAAGCCTATAGACCATGAAGTATTGTATGTGTACTTGGCTGTATCCCAGCATGCTATCAGTACGGTTTTTGTTCGCGAGGAGGACCGAGTTCAAAAGCCGGTTTACTATTTAAGTAAACGTTTAACGGGGTTAGAAAGAAATTATCCTAAGGTTGAGAAACTGGCCTACTGCTTGGTGATTGCGTCATGCAAGCTTCGTCTGTACTTTCAGGCACACTCAATCAGTGTTTGTACCGATCAAACCCCGCGATATGATCCAACGACTGAAAACCTTTGGAAGGATGTTAAAATGGAATATCGAGTTGATTCAGCTTGATATTACCCACCTTCCATGAAGGGTCATACAAGGGCAAGCGTTAGTCGACTTCATTGCTGAATTCACCGTGTCAGACGAATCAAACAGTCACAATGGCATATCTCCCGTTCGATGGAAGATATACACCAATGGGACATCTAACGACCTTTGCTCTGGAGATGTTATAGTTCTTATGACACACGAAAACCGATCAATTTGTTATCCTTTGAAGCTCGAATTCCCAACAACAAATAACGAAGCCAAGCATGAATTGATTGTTGGCTTGAAACTTATCAGAGAACTGGGGGTGAAATCGGTTGAAGTCTTTTGTGACTCACAACTGGTGGTATATCAGGTGTGGGGGGACTATCAAGCGAAGGTACAGAGACTTGCCCCATACCTCGCATGAGTTCAAGAGCTGCTAGCAAATCTACAATATTATGATATTCCGCTTGTCCCACGTGAACAAAACAGAGAAGCCGATTCATTGGCAAAATTTGCAAGTACGGGCGATGCATGACAAATGGGATTGGTTCCCATCGAAACCTTACATGCTCCGAGTATAAATATAATGGATATAGATTTCATGTTAGAAAAAAAAATCAAGAAGGAATCATGGATGACCCCCTTCAAGCAATACTTGCTACATGGGGTCTTGCCCGAAAGAAAGAGCGAAAGACGACAAGTCATTCATAATGCTTCGCGATATGTAATGTAGAACAAACTAATGTATCGAAGGGCATTTTTGACCCACTTACTCCGGTGCATTGCCCACGATGAGATAAAACGAGTCCTGAAGGAAGTCCATGATGGAGAAAGTAGTGACCATAATGGGGGCAGACGTTAAAAACCTTCCGCTATGGATACTATTGACCGACAATAAATCGGGATGCTGCAGACTACGTAAGGAGATGTGACAAATGCCAGAAGTATGCAAAAATCCCGAGAGCTCCGCCGATGGAACTCACACAAATGGTTAGTCCCTGGCCGTTTGCAATATGGAGGATTGATATAATCGGTTCTTTACCCATATCCAAAGGTGGTGCGAAGTACGCGATAGTTGCGGTCAATTACTTTACCAAGTGGGCAAAAGCAGAGCCTTTAGCCACGATCACCGCCAAGAAGGTAATTAATTTCGTTGTACGAAACATTATATGCCGTTTTGGCCTCCTACGGACTATCATTACAGACGACGGAACTCAATTCGAAAGTAGGGAGTACAAAGAATTTTTCAAAAGTATGGCATTGAAAAAAGGTTTGCAGAGTTGCTCATCCAAAAGCCAATGGACAAGTAGAAGCTATGAACAAAATTATCAAGTCCATATTGAAAAACCGTTTGGAAAAGGCTAGAGGCAAGTGGGTGGATGAACTCCCAATAGCGCTTTGGGCTTACAGAACCACCTGCAAGTCCACGATTGGGCACACTCCATTTGCGTTGGCATATGGAACGGAATCTATTATACCCGTAGAACTTGAAGTTCCGTCACATCGGGTAACTCATTACGACCCTAAGACGAATTGGGATCTTTTACTGAATCACTAGACTTTGTTGATGAAAAACGTGATGTAACATTCCTGATATTTTTTAGCACGATTAATTTAATACTTTATTTGATCTTTGGGATTAAATTTTGAAAATAATTGGAAATTAATATAAAAAGATAATGATAGTTGTTTTCTAAAATATTAAATATATTTTTGGAAGGTGTATTCATTTTCAAAGAATTAATGTGTTAATTTTCAACATATTATTTTCAAGATAAATTCTCTTATATAAGTAAATATGACCATTGTTAGTATGAAATCAAAGTTTTAAATCATTCTTTTTTATAAAGTTGTACAATAATAAATAATATAAAAGTGTATGAATGTAAATTGTGTAAATATAAATTTTAAAAATAAATGTGTGAACTAAACTAGAGATTTAGTCTTATTTTAGTAAATATAAATATAAATTAAAAAGTTATATTTATTTATAAAATAAATATGATATAAAAATTTATAAAATAAAAAGAATCCTTTGTCATGTAAAATTGCAAATGATAAATACATACATAAGGGGATGGAGTAAACAAATGTAAACATACATAAAAACATAAAAGGAGACAAGTAACAAATCAACATGCATAGATCTCATGATCATCCCACCATACAAATGGCATTCAAATTATTTAAATTGAATAAAAAAAAAGGAAATAAAAAAAATTATGAAATCTTTTCAGTTTTCCATATGTAATTATACCATATCTCACCAAATCTCTGAAAAACAGTAAAATGCAAAGTTCAATAACATAGAGCTGTTCAAAAACCCAAAACCAAGAAACTACTGATCAGCTTTTAAACCAAAAGGGAAAAAAATAATCAAGCAACCTGGTTACAGTTCGAAACCTTTAATCAAATTTTCACAAAACCTGAAAATAAATGCATTTGGATCAGACAACAATCTGATCTAGAGCAATGCAAATGAAATGGAAAAATCAGAGGCAAGTTTTAAAGCCTGGAAATTCGAATTCTTCAACCTGAAAGGCAAAGGCAATTGATGAATCAATGATTCAACCTGAAGCAGTTGAAAAGAATCAGAGCTACAACCTGTTAGCTTCAGATTTTAAACATCAAACAAACAAAACCCTAAAACCTGGTGAAACAAAGGAAAAGCAAATGCAAGTTTCTCTGAAGAAAAAAAAAGAATGAAGGCAAGTACATTTCCTTTTTTAAAAATTTGAATTTGATGTAAAAAGCAGTAATAAAAACAAAGATTTAAACAACTTCATTGATCAGCTGCAGGAATGAAATAAAAGTCCAAGGCAGATGAATTTCTGTTTCCAAATGCAGAAAAGTTTCTTTGTTATATGTATAAGAAATCAAAACTGTAAGCGAATCTATTCTTTTGTTTGTTATTGATGAGGTAAACAAGCAAATACAACAGGAAATTAAACAAGTTTGGTATTAATAAACTTTTGCAGATCAAAGAAATTAAAGAAAAAAATTATACAGGCAAAGCTCTGTCTTTCTGAAAACCTTCTGCCTTCAGAAAAAAAAAGGTGAGCAAACTTTATATATTTGTTTAGAAACCTGATCTGCTTGATTTTGCATGTTTTTGATGATGACTTGAAATATGTTTGTCATGAATGTTTGTTTTTTTTCCTTTGAAAATAGATGGTCACCTCTGTGTAATATGAACATGCCTGTATTTAGTTCCCTGTTGATATTACAGGCTCCTATTTTCATCAAATAAAAATCATAGCTCCCTATCTAAAACATGTTTAAGCTATAATCTTTAAAAGTAAAATGATTGTAACTTCATAATATCATTTTTCTAAAATAAATTCAGGTGAATTTAATGGATACTTATTTAAAAATCAGAATTTACAGTGATAACTTGATTTAAGTCAAAAATCTATGATTTTAATTTCATGTTTTGGCTTTACAAACATATTCGTATAGCAAAATCATAAATTTAGATAACCAATCCCAGATTTTTAAACTTGTAATTGTTGGGAAATCTGGAGTTGACTGTGAAGCAAGTTTTTGTCAAAATATGGCGATCAAGGGAACTTGGATCATGGGGTTCTCTGGGATGGTAGAGAAGTGATCGGGGATTCAAGGGAAAATAATAGATAGGTTTGTAGATAGACGTGGTGGCGGCGGCGGCGATTGTTTTAAAATTCTAAACCTAGTTTTGGGGTACGTTGGGTTTGTTGTTGTTCACGAGCAAATTGTGTCATCGTCACGGCAATCTGGGCGATCGCATCAGGGGGGAATTGTTCGGGGGACCTACGGGGAAGCTACGGTCATGGTGGTAGGCCCTCTGGTGATGATGTTCGCTGACGGCAGAGATTTCTTCGATCGAATCTTCGTTTTAGGTTGAAGTGCTGAGCCTTTTTTCCTTTCGAGGGTGATTCCGTCAATCTGGGGGAACGAGATGGTCGGTGGGGTCATGGATGACTTGTGGAGCATCGCGGTGATGGTCGCCGTCGGTCAGGTACAGTGTGCACGTGCATGGTGTTCGTCCTGTGCATCTGGGATTTGGGTTTGTGGAAGATGATTGTTGGCCGAGTTTTCCTCGTGTTTGCCTCGCGTGCGACTCGAAGTCGTTGAGAAGGATGGTCGAGTGTGCGTGGATGTTGCTGTTGTAGTTTGATTAAAGGTTCAATTTAAACAAAGATAAAAAATGGGGTTTTGTCTCGGGGATATGGGGTAGTTTGATCGGGTTAGACTCAGGGAGGAAGAGCTTGGGCTCGGGGAATTTGGAAATTGGTTTGAGTAGGTTTAGTAACTACAGTTTTTTTTTCCTCTCAGTTTCAAGCTAAACCCTTTTACCGGTTTTAAAGTTCCACCAAAAAAAAAAAATATTAACTACCACACTTAAATGATCAATGTCAATTTAAGTTGTAAGTTATTAAAGGGTTGAAAATTATTTTTGAATTCAAAAGTATTTCAATAAGCCCAACCCTTAATTTAAGAGTTTATTTTAAATAAACTAAATAAAGATAATTAAGGAGTAAATTAGGAAGATTAGATGTCTTGAAGAATCAATTAACCTAAAGACTTAAAATTAATTGGTAAATGATAATAAATTCTAAGTTGTTTCAAAGAATTTAATAATGTTAAGTAATTAAGATAAGTGGGTTATTTTGATAAGGTTTTGGGCAATTTAAAATTTAAAATTAATTAATTAAGTAGTAATAAAAAGGGTAATTTATTAAATGGTTAATCAAATTTTTTGTAATTAAGTAAGGATAACAAATTACAAGGTTATAAATTTAATGATAATTAAAGGGTAATAAATTAATGTAATGGATAATTAAAGGTTCATTAAGTATTAATTTAAAAGTTAATTAAATTTTAATTGAAGAGTAATTAATTTGTATTAGTTATTGATTTATTCATTTATGCCATTAATTTAAGAATAATTAAGGGTAATTGATTTAAAGATAAATTTATTTATGAAAGTAAATAAAAGATAATTACTTTGTGTAATTGGATGAAGCTAATTACTTAGTGAAATTAATGAAGAATAATTAATCAAGGGTTAATTTATGAATAAAAATATAATTAATTAAATGGAGAATTAGATAATTAAAGGATAATTATTTAATAATTAAAGGATGATGAATTAAAATTAAAGGTTAATTAATTATTAATTGTTAATTAGTAAATGATTTAAAGAATAATTGATCAAAATGATTGTAATTTATTAATATTAATTAACCAAGATTAGTAATTCATAGGTAATTAAATCTGATTTGAGTTAACTAGATAATCGACTACTCTTACTTATGAGTGTTTGGATTCTATCGGATGATTGATTTGTTTGATATCCCTGATTGTGATGATCTGTTTTGATTTGAGCTATGTTTACTGTAATTTATTATCTGTGATACATACCTGTGATCTGTGAATGATAGATAAGCGTTACAATTGTTGGTACCGCTTATCAAATATAAGCGTTATAGTTTATACCGCTTATTAAATATATTGTTGTATTTGAATCTGTGCTGATTAATGATGTGGCACTTTTACTATGTAAAACCCCTTGACCACACTTATACACACACAAATATGGATTGCACATGGAAATGGGTTAAGTCACAGATTTTGAGGTAATTTAAAGATTGAATTTTTGAATCCAAAATAGTTTTGGAATTAGAATTGAAGCTTTTGAAAATGAATTTCAAAGATAAAGTTATTTTGAATAACTTGATTGAGTTTTGAAATTTAAATAATTGGGTTTAAATTGGAATTCAATATTTGAATTGAATTCTATGATTTAGGAACTAGGGTTTAAAAAGGGTTATCCAACTTATAAATGGGTTTTTAAACCATTTTAAAAGTGTTGTTGGGAATTTAAATTTTTAAACCAAAAGATTTTAACTTGTGTAAATATAATTGGATTTTTCAGAAACTGAAAACTTTATGTTTTCAAATAATAAGAGCTTTCACATAAGAAATGAATTTCCAATTGGTGTTAAAAGGAATTCAAGTCTAAAATAAAAATGGTTCTCCAAGTTATAGATAAAACTTTGGAAATGGGTTGAAAGCTATAAATGAAGTCTTTAATTTAAAGATTTAAATGAGTTAATCCAGTTGAAATGGAAATTGTTTTTGGAAATCTATAAATAGATCTTTGTGAAATGAATTTTTTTTGTTTAAAGATTTAAAATGGTAATTTGTTTAACCATTTAAAAGGAAGGTTTTGGGTTTTATAAGTTGTGACTTAACTGAAATCCCATATCCATATGTTTTTAAATATCGCGCTCGCTATTCGGTTTAGCCGGGAGAGGACCTTGTGTCATATAACCCATTCCGAATAGTGATAACGTTATGGATTGCAATTGAAGACCGGTGTTGAAGACCGGGTGTCTTCGAGAACGGTAGGATAACCTATCGATTGACTCTGCACTGAGTTGCTCCGGTATAGAGTTGTCCCTTAGTGACGGGAAGTCCGATCGGGATTGTGGATACCCGGATTGGCAAGGGCTTCTTCGAAAGTGCCTTCGGTTCTGTTCGAACCCGGAACAGACTTGTATGGTTGTATGTCTGACACTACGCCTTGAGATATTAAACTGATTCCTATCAAATACATTTCTGCTTGGTGGCGGAGAATTTATTCTCTTAGCTTAACACCCTTCTCTGAGACGTACGAGCTCAGAGGTTATGTAGTTGATATTTATCAGTGATATACTCCCAAATTTGGTAGTGTGGCATGCTGAGTGCTGCTGTGTGTTGATGATCATTCGTTGATCATTTGTGATCAAAGCATGGCTTTTGTATAAAGCGTAGCTTTGTGGATGAGACTGCATCAGCACCTCACACCCCGGAAATGGTCGAAACAGGAAAGATGCGGCAAGGTTATGAGGGTCGCGCCCTTTAGGGTTTGTCATTCCCTTCTGGAAAAGGGTGGTATCATGGTATGGATCCCAGATACTTACTCATGTGGTTGCTCCAATCTCATTTACTGTGTGGTTGTTGCTTAGAGGTACCTCGGATAAAGGTCCCAAAGGACCGGGGAATGGCACGCTCGTGTAGTAGTTGCCTAGTTACAGAGGTAACCCGGCCTTGTGTTGGCAGAGATCTAACCGTAACGTTAGGTTCTCGGGACGTCCCGCCAGAGGCGATCCCATAGACAGTAGGAAGTTCCTTAGCCTGACCATTTGTTGGAAATCCATTCATCCAATACGTGCCTTGTACGGTTTTAGTTGTAGAACCTGCCATTTAACATGGCAGATATAGTAGGCATAGCATCATGGTACCTATGCTGGCTAGGATTTATATTATACTTTCAAAGGTTTTTCTACACTATGCACTAGTAATAATATCAAAGAATTTTCTCGCATTAAGCATATTTGACTATCATAAGGAGAAATCTCCCCCATGTGTGCGTTTGCATTGTGTGTGTGCCGGGAGGCCTTATGGTAGTTTCATTTTCTAAAAAGCATTGCGAATTTCAAATTTAAATTCCTTTGTTTGTTTTAAAGACCAATTGCTTTTGTTTGCTCACAACAGTCTTGCTCTCTTAGTGAATGTGATAGGGGGTTCTCGCTTCGTGGTTTGGTGGCGAACGGGAGACTCTTACCCCTACATGTCCTCTCTTAGTGAATAGGGGTTGGTTAGGCGTAAGCCGAGACAGTCAAAAGGCTGGCCGTAGAAGCAAGGTCTGGGGTACCATTGTTATGCCACGGTGGGTCTGGGATGGTTGCAAAGCCTACCGGTCGCCATTGCCTCGTGCCGTCACTTTTGGTATCAGAGATGAAGGTTAAAACTTTAGCTCAGGAGTATAACACATTAAGTAGCTCATTAGAGATAGGGTGAAGTATACCCTAGAATGAGTAATCCCTAAGATATCCGTTCGAACGCCTCAGTAAATTCTCTTACTATTCACCGATAGTAAGTATGAGTGCAAGAAGAGAACTAGATAGGGGACGGGGAAATACCAGGATAAATGGTCAATACCCTGCAACTGCGGAATAACCTTTCTCTATCAACCTCCTTTGATTCGATTTCGGAATTCTTTTGATTGCTTCATGACAGCTCCAGAAAGAAGTTTCGGTGTGATGGTGGCCTTACGAATCGTTGTAGAAAATCATTGCTTCGTATCTTCATCCGTTTCTTATCAGCTTTTCGATCTAAACTCTAATGAATTTGAAATTGAAAATATTAAATAAATTGAAAATTTTAAATTACGTAAATTGGTTAACTAATATGAAGCTAAATTTGAATTGTATTAATAAAACGATATCGGTTAAAACCAAATCGTAATTTCTTGTGTATACCAAAGTCCGAAGTGGGACAAATTGGTATATACTTTGGGATATTTCGACTTGAAGTTGGAATCCATATTTAGTGTTTGAGAAATTATAGAAGATTAAATCCATCTATCAATCTATCTATTCTATGGGATCCGATATATTCTACGAACGATTAGTTATCCCTTCGAACTAATCAATGCCCTTGCATATTCGTAGACCGATGGACCCAAATATCTTGTGTAATATTGTATGAGTTTGTTCTCATATTGTCGATATTCTTATTTGGTAGGCCAAATACAGAATTAATATTCAATTTGATTTGGAAAGATATTTCCCTATCTTTCATCTTTTCTTTCTCGTCTTCCTTGCAAATTTCGAGGACGAAATTTATTTAACGGGGGGAACCTGTAACATTCCTGATTTTTTTTAGCACGATTAATTTAATACTTTATTTGAACTTTGGGATTAAATTTTGAAAATAATTGGAAATTAATATAAAAAGATAATGATAGTTGTTTT
Organism: Allium cepa; assembly: GCA_030765085.1. Lineage (NCBI taxonomy): Eukaryota > Viridiplantae > Streptophyta > Magnoliopsida > Asparagales > Amaryllidaceae > Allium > Allium cepa. The sequence continues at coordinate 271,366,002 of CM060932.1, forward strand.
CTAAAATATTAAATATATTTTTGGAAGGTGTATTCATTTTCAAAGAATTAATGTGTTAATTTTCAACATATTATTTTCAAGATAAATTCTCTTATATAAGTAAATATGACCATTGTTAGTATGAAATCAAAGTTTTAAATCATTCTTTTTTATAAAGTTGTACAATAATAAATAATATAAAAGTGTATGAATGTAAATTGTGTAAATATAAATTTTAAAAATAAATGTGTGAACTAAACTAGAGATTTAGTCTTATTTTAGTAAATATAAATATAAATTAAAAAGTTATATTTATTTATAAAATAAATATGATATAAAAATTTATAAAATAAAAAGAATCCTTTGTCTCGTAAAATTGCAAATGATAAATACATACATAAGGGGATGGAGTAAATAAATGTAAACATACATAAAAACATAAAAGGAGACAAGTAAGCAAATCAACATGCATAGATCTCATGATCATCCCACCTTACAAATGGCATTCAAATTATTTAAATTGAATAAAAAAAGGAAATAAAAAAAAAATTATGAAATCTTTTCAGTTTTCCATATGTAATTATACCATATCTCACTAAATCTCTGAAAAACAGTAAAATGCAAAGTTCAATAACATAGAGCTGTTCAAAAACCCAAAACCAAGAAACTACTGATCAGCTTTTAAACCAAAAGGGAAAATAATAATCAAGCAACCTGGTTACAGTTCGAAACCTTTAATCAAATTTTCACAAAACTTGAAAATAAATGCATTTGGATCAGACAACAATCTGATCTAGAGCAATGCAAATGAAATGGAAAAATCAGAGGCAAGTTTTAAAGCCTGGAATTCGAATTCTTCAACCTGAAAGACAAAGGCAATTGATGAATCAATGATTCAACCTGAAGCAGTTGAAAAGAATCAGAGCTACAACCTGTTAGCTTCAGATTTTAAACATCAAACAAACAAAACCCTAAAACCTGGTGAAACAAAGGAAAAGCAAATGCAAGTTTCTCTGAAGAAAAAAAAAGAATGAAGGCAAGTACATTTCCTTTTTTAAAAATTTGAATTTGATGTAAAAAGCAGTAATAAAAACAAAGATTTAAACAACTTCATTGATCAGCTGCAGGAATGAAATAAAAGTCCAAGGCAGATGAATTTCTGTTTCCAAATGCAGAAAAGTTTCTTTGTTATATGTATAAGAAATCAAAACTGTAAGCGAATCTATTCTTTTATTTGTTATTGATGAGGTAAACAAGCAAATACAACAGGAAATTAAACAAATTTGGTATTAATAAACTTTTGCAGATCAAAGAAATTAAAGAAAAAAATTATACAGGCAAAGCTCTGTCTTTCTGAAAACCTTCTGCCTTCAAAAAAAAAAAAGGTGAGCAAACTTTATATATTTGTTTAGAAACCTGATCTGCTTGATTTTGCATGCTTTTGATGATGACTTGAAATATGTTTGTCATGAATGTTTTTTTTTTTTCCTTTGAAAATAGATGTTCACCTCTGTGTAATATGAGCATGCCTGTATTTAGTTCCCCGTTGATATTACAGGCTCCTATTTTCATCAAATAAAAACCATAGCTCCCTATCTAAAACATGTTTAAGCTATAATCTTTAAAAGTAAAATGATTGTAACTTCATAATATCATTTTTCTAAAATAAATTCAGGTGGATTTAATGGATACTTATTTAAAAATCAGAATTTACAGTGATAACTTGATTTAAGTAAAAAATCTATGATTTTAATTTCATGTTTTGGCTTTACAAACATATTCGTATAGCAAAATCATAAATTTAGATAACCAATTCAAGATTTTTAAACTTGTAATTGTTGGGAAATCTGGAGTTGACTGTGAAGCAAGTTTTTGTCAAAATATGGCGATCAAGGGAATTTTGGATCATGGGGTTCTCTGGGATGGTAGAGAAGTGATCGGGGATTCAAGGGAAAATAATAGATAGGTTTGTAGATAGACGTGGCGGCGGCGGCGATTGTTTTAAAATTCTAAACCTAGTTTTGGGGTACGTTGGGTTTGATGTTGTTCACGAGCAAATTGTGTCATCGTCACGGCAATCTGGGCGATCGCATCAGGGGGGAATTGTTCGGGGGGCCTACGGGGAAGCTACGGTCATGGTGGCAGGCCCTCTGGTGATGATGTTCGCTGACGGCAGAGATTTCTTCGATCGAGTCTTCGTTTTAGGTTGAAGTGCTGAGCCTTTTTTCCATTCGAGGGTGATTCCATCAATCTGGGGGAACGAGATGGTCGGTGGGGTCATGGATGACTTGTGGAGCATCGCGGTGATGGTCGCCGTCGGTCAGGTACAGTGTGCACGTGCATGGTGTTCGTCCTGTGCATCTGGGATTTGGGTTTGTGGAAGATGATTGTTGGCCGAGTTTTCCTCGTGTTTGCCTCGCGTGCGACTCGAAGTCGTTGAGGAGGATGGTCGAGTGTGCGTGGATGTTGCTGTTGTAGTTTGCTTAAAGGTTCAATTTAAACAAAGATAAAAAATGGGGTTTTGTCTCGGGGATATGGGGTAGTTTGATCGGGTTAGACTCAGGGAGGAAGAGCTTGGGCTCGGGGAATTTGGAAATTGGTTTGAGTAGGTTTAGTAACTACAGTTTTTTTTTCCTCTCAGTTTCAAGCTAAACCCTTTTACAGGTTTTAAAGTTCCACCAAAAAAAAAAAAAAAAAATTAACTACCACTCTTAAATGATCAATGTCAATTTAAGTTGTAAGTTATTAAAGGGTTGAAAATTATTTTTGAATTCAAAAGTATTTCAATAAGCCCAACCCTTAATTTAAGAGTTTATTTTAAATAAACTAAATAAAGATAATTAAGGAGTAAATTAGGAAGATTAGATGTCTTGAAGAATTAATTAACCTAAAGACTTAAAATTAATTGGTAAATGATAATAAATTCTAAGTTGTTTCAAAGAATTTAATAATGTTAAGTGATTAAGATAAGTGGGTTATTTTGATAAGGTTTTGGGAAATTTAAAATTTAAAATTAATTAATTAAGTAGTAATAAAAAGGGTAATTTATTAAATGGTTAATCAAATTTTTTGTAATTAAGTAAGGATAACAAATTACAAGGTTATAAATTTAATGATAATTAAAGGGTAATAAATTAATGTAATGGATAATTAAAGGTTCATTAAGTATTAATTTAAAAGTTAATTAAATTTTAATTGAAGAGTATTAATTTGTATTAGTTATTAATTTATTCATTTATGCCATTAATTGAAGAATAATTAAGGGTAATTGATTTAAAGATAAATTTATTTATGAAAGTAAATAAAAGATAATTACTTTGTGTAATTGGATGAAGCTAATTACTTAGTGAAATTAATGAAGAATAATTAATCAAGGGTTAATTTATGAATAAAAAATAATTAATTAAATGGAGAATTAGATAATTAAAGGATAATTATTTAATAATTAAAGGATGATGAATTAAAATTAAAGGTTGATTAATTATTAATTGTTAATTAGTAAATGATTTAAAGAATAATTGATCAAAATGATTGTAATTTATTAATATTAATTAACCAAGATTAGTAATTCATAGGTAATTAAATCTGATTTGAGTTAACTAGATAATCGACTACTCTTACTTATGAGTGTTTGGATTCTATCGGATGATTGATTTGTTTGATATCCCTGATTGTGATGATCTGTTTTGATTTGAGCTATGTTTACTGTAATTTATTATCTGTGATACATACCTGTGATCTGTGAATGATAGATAAGCGTTACAATTGTTGGTACCGCTTATCAAATATAAGCGTTATAGTTTATACCGCTTATTAAATATATTGTTGTATTTGAATCTGTGCTGATTAATGATGTGGCACTTTTACTATGTAAAACCCCTTGACCACACTTATACACACACAAATATGGATTGCACATGGAAATGGGTTAAGTCACAGATTTTGAGGTAATTTAAAGATTGAATTTTTGAATCCAAAATAGTTTTGGAATTAGAATTGAAGCTTTTGAAAATGAATTTCAAAGATAAAGTTATTTTGAATAACTTGATTGAGTTTTGAAATTTAAATAATTGGGTTTAAATTGGAATTCAATATTTGAATTGAATTCTATGATTTAGGAACTAGGGTTTAAAAAGGGTTATCCAACTTATAAATGGGTTTTTAAACCATTTTAAAAGTGTTGTTGGGAATTTAAATTTTTAAACCAAAAGATTTTAACTTGTGTAAATATAATTGGATTTTTCAGAAACTGAAAACTTTATGTTTTCAAATAATAAGAGCTTTCACATAAGAAATGAATTTCCAATTGGTGTTAAAAGGAATTCAAGTCTAAAATAAAAATGGTTCTCCAAGTTATAGATAAAACTTTGGAAATGGGTTGAAAGCTATAAATGAAGTCTTTAATTTAAAGATTTAAATGAGTTAATCCGGTTGAAATGGAAATTGTTTTTGGAAATCTATAAATAGATCTTTGTGAAATGAATTTTTTTTTGTTTAAAGATTTAAAATGGTAATTTGTTTAACCATTTAAAAGGAAGGTTTTGGGTTTTATAAGTTGTGACTTAACTGAAATCCCATATCCATATGTTTTTAAATATCGCGCTCGCTATTCGGTTTAGCCGGGAGAGGACCTTGTGTCATATAACCCATTCCGAATAGTGATACGACGTTATGGATTGCAATTGAAGACCGGTGTTGAAGACCGGGTGTCTTCGAGAACGGTAGGATAACCTATCGATTGACTCTGCACTGAGTTGCTCCGGTATAGAGTTCTCCCTTAGTGACGGGAAGTCCGATCGGGATTTTGGATACCCGGATTGGCAAGGGCTTCTTCGGAAGTGCCTTCGGTTCTGTTCGAACCCGGAACAGACTTATATGGTTGTATGTCTGACACTACGCCTTGAGATATTAAACTGATTCCTATCAAATACATTTCTGCTTGGTGGCGGAGAATTTATTCTCTTAGCTTAACACCCTTCTCTGAGACGTACGAGCTCAGAGGTTATGTAGTTGATATTTATCAGTGATATACTCCCAAATTTGGAAGTGTGGCATGCTGAGTGCTGCTGTGTGTTGATGATCATTCGTTGATCATTCGTGATCAAAGCATGGCTTTTGTATAAAGCGTAGCTTTGTGGACGAGACTGCATCAGGACCTCACACCCCGGAAATGGTCGAAACAGGAAAGATGCGGCAAGGTTATGAGGGTCGCGCCCTTTAGGGTTTGTCATTCCCTTCTGGAAAAGGGTGGTATCATGGTATGGAGCCCAGATACTTACTCATGTGGTTGCTCCAATCTCATTTACTGTGTGGTTGTTGCTTAGAGGTACCTCGGATAAAGGTCCCAAAGGACCGGGGAATGGCACGCTCGTGTAGTAGTTACCTAGTTACAGAGGTAACCCAGCCTTGTGTTGGCAGAGATCTAACCGTAACGTTAGGTTCTCGGGACGTCCCGCCAGAGGCGATCCCATAGACAGTAGGAAGTTCCTTAGCCTGACCATTTGTTGGAAATCCATTCATCCAATACGTGCCTTGTACGGTTTTAGTTGTAGAACCTGCCATTTAACATGGCAGCTATAGTAGGCATAGCATCATGGTACCTATGCTGGCTAGGATTTATATTATACTTTCAAAGGTTTTTCTACACTATGCACTAGTAATAATATCAAAGAATTTTCTCGTATTAAGCATATTTGACTATCATAAGGAGAAATCTCCCGCATGTGTGCGTTTACATTGTGTGTGTGCCGAGAGGCCTTATGGTAGTTTCATTTTCTAAAAAGCATTGCGAATTTCAAATTTAAATTCCTTTGTTTGTTTTAAAGACCAATTGCTTTTGTTTGCTCATACCAGTCCCATGACTGACCTGGAGTTTATTGTTCCTTTCCTAAACTCTGGGTGCCCACTATTTCCCCACACGGGCAGTCTAGAGTTGGGGTTTCAGATAATCAATAGTAGGTGTGGATTCAATAGCTTTCAGCCTAGGATTTGGCAATCCTTTGCGGACGAGACTTGCTTATCTTTGTGCATTGTGATTGGGAGTTCGAGCTATTGCTGGATTGGTGTGTTTTGAAGATGGAGTTCTTTCTTGAAGACTATATTGGAGATTTTTGTTCCGCTGTTAGTGTTGTCTTTTTCTTTCTGCTGTTTTTGTCTTGTATCATATCTCTGATGTATATTCATTATATCAGATATTGTATCATGTTGTATATCAAATATATATTATGTTTCTTCTGCTGTGTTGTACTTAGTGTGTTATAAGCTCCAGCACGACTCGAATTTCAATGTTTGAATCTGCGGCATTCAAGTACAGTGGAGTACAGATGTCGATTCTCGAACGCTGAAATTTGGATCGTGACACGTGAAGAAGCCGATTTAAGGGCGGCTGCATATAAGCACCGAGTCGCTCGATATTATAATGAAAAAGTCCGTCCGAGAATCTTTGATGTGGGCGATCTCGTTTTGAAACGAGTTTTCCCGGTCCCGTCGCACGTGAATCTCACATGGGAAGGTCCATACATCATTGAACGGAAGCTTGGAGAGGGAACTTTCAAGCTAGCAACCATTGATGGCACGACACTCTCCCGAGCATGGAATAGTGAGCATCTACGACATTATTATACTTAGTCTATTTCTTTCATATTTTAGTTGCAATTATTTCCAGTTTATTTTTATTTCGTTGATTCTTAGTTTTCGGCATGTAATAAGACAATTTAGCTTGTTTTCATTAATAAATGCTTGAAGCCATCTTTTCCATGAATTGTTGATGTTTCCGTATATGATAATTCTATGGAAAAACTAGAGTTACATTATTCTATCTGACGTACGAACACGCACAAACACTCAAAATCTCCAAGTCTCCAAAGTGCGGACTGGAGTACTCTAAGTCCCCAGAGTGCGGACTGGAGTATAAACAACTCAAAATCTCCAAGTCCCCAGAGTGTGGACTGAAGTATACGTCCTTAGAGTATGGACTAGAGTATAAATGACTCAAAATCTCCAAGTCCCTAGAGTGCGGACTGGAGTACTCCAAATCCCCAGAGTGCGGACTGGAGTACTCTAAGTCCCCAGAGTGCAGACTAGAGTATAAACGACTCTAAATCTTCAAGTCCCCAAAATGCAGACTAGGGGTACTATATGTCCCTAGAGTGCGAACTAGAAAAACAAACTAAAAATCTCTAAATCCCCAGAGTGTGGACTAGAGTACTCTAAGTCCCCAGAGAGCGGACTAGAGTATAAACGACTCTTCCCAGAGTGCGGACTGGAGTACCCTAAGTCCCTCGAGAGCGGACTGGAGAATAAACGACTCAAAATCTCCAAGTCTCCGGAGTGCAGATTGGAGTACTCTAAGTCCCCAGAGTGCGGACTAGAGTACAAGCGACTTAAAATCTCCAAGTCCTTAGAGTGTGGACTGGAGTACTCTAAGTCCTCAGAGCGTGGACTAGAGTATAAACGAATCAAATTCTCCGAGTCCCCAGAGTGCGGACCAGAGTACTCTGAGTCTCCAAAGTGCAGACTAGAGTATAAACGACTTGAAATCTCCAAGTCCCCAGAGTGCGGACTGGAGTACTATAAATCCCTAGAGTGCGGACTAGAGTATAAACGAATTGAAATCTTCAAGCCCCCAGAGTGCGGACCAAAAATATTCCAAGTACCCATAGCATGAAACAGAGTACTTATGATTTCCAAAAAAATCTCTAAGCCATATGGACGTGAACTGGAATTTATGTAACTCACAAGATTTTGGGTCTCGACCACAGTTATACAGTAAGCTGAACAATAAAAGTCGTTTGAAAGACAAAAGAACTAAATTTTATCTAGAAGTCCAAAATGAGGTTCTACTACAACTCCTCTAAAATTCGGAGCCAAAAGTCTATCTACATTGACTATGAAAATAAATAGAAATAATTACATAATCTAGGCTAACTCTTGTTGAACGAGTGTAACAGCTTCTTCTTCGATTTCTTCGGTTTCTTTTCCTCCCTCGTTTTCTCAGGCGACTCCTCCCCCACACGTTTTCATTTGGACGCTTTGATTGAAGGGGAAGTAACACCAGAGGGAGGACGAGGGACTTCTCGTAGCCTAGACCCACTAGGGAGAATGACTTTCAAAGACCTGTTCAAAGGATCATCTAGATCCACAACTTGAGGCTCGTCTTTGATTTCAGCTTTCTTTTTCTTCCCCTCCACGAGTTGCTTCTTCTTGCTCATTTTTGAAGTGTCTTTAAAGGCTTCTGTAATCTCAATTTTATAATTTTCTTTAGCAGGCGACGAAGTTCCAGACTTGTCCTCGTCAAGCACCTCAATCACTTGAGCATCAGGACTAGGAGTCTCCCCCGCTTGAATAGCCTCGCTCGCCTTCTACTTTTCCTCCTTGGCTTCATCTCTCCTTGGAGTGGGCTCGGGGTCAGAGTGGTCTATGCAAAATCACAAGAGACAAACGTTAGAATATAATGAAATCTCATCGAAAACGACGGCTCTTTGAACTTTAAGAAGAACAGTTATTTACCGGTTTCTTGTTGACTCTCAACCGTCTGAGAAGTTTCACCCTCTGGAATGGGAGATAGAACATGAATGTCAAGGCTAGGGTCTTCCGGGTCATAACCAACATGTTGCTTGAACGGATCAAGTACTGGCCAACCAACTGATTGAGTAGGGGGAGGAAGTGGAGACTCGGTTCCATACGGACCAGCAATGTCATGCTTTCCTTTTGACGAGGAAGAACCTTTGCGGTAGAGAGCCTTCGCTGCAGACAGGTCTGAAGGCTCATTCTTCCTGAAGAATTCCTTTACCAAAGCCTCCTTGTCAACCTCCTCGGTGCCCAGCTCGACCTTTCTGATCTTTATCAAAGTTTCCCATGCCTCGGCTAGAGATTCGAGGTAGCCCTCACCAAGAAAAGTTAAGTCCCGATGCATGAGGACACGTGCATTGTATTCTACTATAAGCAGGTCAAACAATCACTTGATCTCCCCACCCCCCAGCCTCTGTAGCCGCCTCAAGGCGAGACTCAAACTCCATGGATGCAATTCTTTTGCTCTCCTCACGGGCTTCATCCTTCAGCATCTCGACTTTAAAGAGTTCGTTATCGAGCTTTGTCTCCACGAGTCATGTGGCAACAATATCTTATCACAATATCATTGCGATTCTTCTTAAGCAGCAGTTGTTTCCTCTTTCTCTTTGAGGAGAAGCTCTTCCAACACTTTAACTCGTCGGGCAAATGGATCCCTCTCCTTTTGAACAGAATCCTTCTCTAAAGCTAAGGCCCCACACCATTAGACCGCTTCATCAATTTCTTTCTTATGTGATGTCTCCAAACGATTAATGGCCTCTACTGTGTCTTCAGCACTTTTTTGGGCAGCTTCGAGCTGAGACTTGTATGAAGAGAGCTCTTCATCCTGAGCTTTAATAAATTCTTTGTCATGAATAGATTCAAGCTTCAGGTGATCGACTTTGTGTTGGCGCTTAACAGAGACTTCCGAGACATTTTCAACTAAGTGGACAAACCTGTCATGTTGAACGTAAATGTCGTTGTTGCAAGCAATGGCGCTTTGTTTAACGTGTCTTGGAATGTGATGGATCGCCGGAAGAAACTTCAGACCATCGAAGCATATTTGAGGAACTTAGCCTTAAGCTCGGCTAATCTCTCCGATATCGACGGATCTGCTACGGGAATAGAGGGAGATGATCTTGAGACTTCATATTTCTTGTAGAGTTCCCGAGATTGCCTTGTGCTGGATGAACCTGAGTGTTGATCGTGGGGAGCATTTGGGACCCCTTATGGCCGGATTTCTCCCTGCCTTGCTCCGAGTGAGAAGGAGGATTGTAATGATATGAAGCCTGATGATAAGTTTTCTTTCGAGATGATGAATCTTGGGAGTGATTATCCCTGTCGCCATCATCATCTCTATCCCGACGTCTTTCGGAGCCGAATCCCATCCAGAGTGGTGAAAGATAGATGACCCACGAAGACGATCGAGTCCATGAGTACGCCCAATATTACCTGCATGGAATTTGAATAATGACAAGTTAGCAAAAAATAGTGTGATGACTAAATTTTAAGTGCAAAGTGAAGTGCACGTGTCCGTAAGTGTCCTAATGTTTCCCCCCAATGGACCAGTTTCTTTATCTTTACTTATAGGAGTTTTTTCTCCTTGGTTATGGGTTTGAGCGCCAGCGTCGCCTCTTGCGCGAGAATGAAGCTTGAGGGCCTATGGATCGTTGAAGCCATAGTTAAGAAAATCGTCAGGAATAGTAAGGTCCGACAAGCCTTTCGATGAACTCTCTAAGCGTTAAGGAGAAGGCTCTCTCTCCACCGGAGTGATTGCGACCTTAGAGGTTCCATCCGCTGTCTTCTTCCTCAATTTGTAAGTCAATTTTTCCTTTCCCTTTGCGGGGGGAGGCGTTACTTCGATATTGTGAACCTCGACTACCGGCTCCCAAGCGGGATTGACATTCTCACCAAGTACTTCAGGCCTTTTAGCTTCTCTAATCTCGCCCTCCTCAGATATGTCAGGGGCGTCCCGTGTTGAAGGCCCTGCTGGCCTTTTGCCTTTGTCCAAGGCAGATCCGGTAATGGTGACTCCAGGAGGAAGACTTAATCGGCGACCTTCCACCAACAGCCCGAATCTAGAGAGCGATTTGTTAGAAATAATAGATCTAATGTCCTGGTCTTTCATGGGGATAGCTCGGATAGCTTCAATGGCTTCGGAATACTCGGAGCCTTCAGGATATGGGCTGATGCTTGTGAAAGTAAAAAAAGAGTTATAAAAGGAGCAATTTCGGCCGAATGCAAGTATTGATCCAGAAAAAGACTTGCTCCCTTCCATCCATCTCCTTGCGAAGCCAGGGGGACAACGCCCGTAGAACCACTCCTGCTTATGCTGGGCGAATTTGCTCTATGCCCCAGTTAGAATCTGACACTTTTTGTGTGGCTCAAGAAATACAAAAGATAGGCTATCCGATCGTCTCTTAAAACGATAAACGTAGCGGATATCGCCAGGAGTCAGGAGCCTGGAAAGGACGCTCATGAAGAGAATGCACGTGCCATATACAAACGCATGACTGTTTGGATGTAACTGTGATGGGCGATTTCGATATACTGCAACAGGTCGTGGAGGAAGGAGTTAAATGGTGGCATGCTACCAACCCATCACATGAATTTGTTACAGGCTGTATATCCGATTAGGGGCAACTGAGGATGATCTTGTCCCGATGGAACTGGCATATCGTCAAACAGAATCCCGTGTATTGAGCATATGCAACGAAGAGTGCTTTCATTAATTTTTGAAGCTTGGGAATTGATCGGGTTGTCTTGGAAGATCGTTGCATCCAAGGCATCGGGAGCCATGTCGACGGATGCGATCGTGGGGCTCGGAACATCTTGTATAGGAATAGTCAATGGATTTGAAGTTCCAATTACTTCTTGTTGAGAAGTTTTCTCGAGTCTATCTGAGACTGTGGTAGACCTGGATTTTCTAGACATCTCTAATGAATGTTGGATCTGGTGAAACACCTGTTTAAACTATACTTGAAGAACAATCAACATTAGACATAACAAAAAAAATACTCCCCCCATGTAGTGTGTGATTTAATGTTGTCGTTCGAGTATAAGTGCCAAAGAATTAAAGGTCGTAAAGTTGATGAAAAAAAGTTAAGCTCTGGACTCTCGTCTTCGAAGACCGTCATCGCCGACCGTCTCCGAGAGCTTGTCGTATGATAGTTTCTGTTTTGAGCTCGGCATCGACACTTTATGTGGAAGGTTATTATCTGTTTAAATCGAGTTAAACCCAAGATTATAGTTGTTGAAACAGAGAGATTATTAGTCCGGATTAGTTCGATATGCTTGTTCGCCTAATTCCTTGTCCTTATTTTTTTCATATGTCCGGCATATAAAGTAAGTTCAGTCAGCGTGCATTATGTTCAAGTTGAGATGGTTCTGACTGTTGTAGCCTACAACCAGACTTAATGTCGAGTGACACTGCAGGGACTCGAGTATTATTTCCTACTTCACTCTCCTACACTCCCTATCCATCGTCAGACATTCGGGGAGTCATGACAACCCGTGGTTGCACACTAAACCCATCTCCTACTTTTCTTCTACACTCCCTATTACTTCGTTCGGCATAAGGGAGTTATGCCGAGCCGTTGCCATACCGAGCTACATTGCTCGACACGCTAAACCTAACTTCAACTTCACTCCTACACTCCCTCACCATCGTTCAGCATGCAGAATTCATGTCGAGCCATAGCCATACGTCTTCCTCCAACACATTTCTTTGAATAAACTAGATACCCTCACAGGTGGCCAGTCGATCACCACTTCAACTCGCACGCCATCTTCGACCGACCATCTCAACCCTCACCAATTCCTATCGGACCGACACCCTCTTCCATCCTCCTCTCCATCTAATCCTAAGGCCGTGAATCCTAATCTTGTCCAAAATCCCTAATTGGAGAAAGTGGAGCAAGTGAAAGGTTCGTACCTAGAAGAAGGGATCGAAGTTTACTGAGGTGCTCGATTTATAAGTGGAATCCACTCAGGTTTGTTGTTGATGGAAGTCGAGAGGTAACGTGTAGGACTCGGGAGTCTAAAGGGAGGTTGAGATGTTAGCAAAAGTTTGCAAGAAGACAAGTTCATAAGGGTGTTAAAGCGGAGGTAAAAGTAAAAGGGAGAAAGTTGAGAAGTGTTGGGTTATATAGGAAAGAAGGAAGACGAATAGATAGTGACCGGTAGAATCGGTCAAGGCAGCTCAGTCGTTCGGCAACAATGCCCCGTTCGGCATTAATGCCTCGTTCGGAATTCAGGGGTTCGTTCGGCATCCAATGCCTCGTTCGGTATCCAATGCCTCGTTCGGCATCTAAGGCCTCGTTCGGTATCCATGCCTCATTCGACATTCAAGCCTCCCTCTGCATTCAGGAGTTCGTAAGAGTCCACTATTGAGAAGGTAGAACAAGGGCTTAAAGAGAAACATGGAGTGCCCATGGTTCAAAGCGCATCATGTTCATCCACATGATACACTTTGGGGGGGGCAAGTGTTACCCGGTTGCTTGACCATGTAACAAGAGGTTCGGCATAGAAGGGTCGCTCAGCATGATGCCTCGTTCGGCATAGAAGGGTTGCTCGGCATGAAGCCTCGTTCGGCATGGAAGGGTCGCTCGGTATGAAGCCACGTTCGGCATGGAAGAGTCGATCGACACTAAGGCCTCGCTCGGCCCAAGTAGCTCGATCAGCACAACACCTCGTTCGGCATACGAGTGCAGTTCGACACGCATCCCTTGCCCGACTTGGATGTTTGTCTCGGAAAACGAGTGTCGTTCGGCATGGAGACCTCGCTCGGCATTCTCCTATTCGACCAATCTCGCTCGGCAATTGCCGTTTGGCATTTCTGGCTCAGTGCGCAAAAGCTACTTACCACGGACGAGGTACCTTGTTTCAAGGCCCATGAGGGAAGTCCAACCCGTTTTCCTCTATAAATAGAAGGGCAGGGGCATAGTGAAAGGGACCTTTTTTCGAGAACACTGAGGAGACTCTACCGCTTTCAAGACTCTTTCTTTTCAATTAGCACTTGTATTCAAGTCATTATTGTATGGATTATATCTGTATTAAATCGTTTGTGAAAGCAATAAAGATCAAAAATCAAAATGGACGTAGGCAGTTACGCTGAACCACTACAAATCCACTGTTCTTGTTTTTGCATTTAATTTAGCATACAGTTCTCTGTTTTAGTTTACTTTCTTCATTAGTCTCTCTACACAATCTTTCTCAAGGGTGTTAGTGACCAATTTTGGTGCTAATAGTAGGCAAATAATTTAGGTCCTTCCATGCAAACCCCACAGGTCTCGCTATGGCCTTAATCCCCCAAGGCGAAACATACTTGCCACAACATACTTGTGCTTTTCTTTTATTTACTGGTATAATAACAGAAATTAGAATCTCAAACACCACATGATGCAAAAAGTCATAACAAACAGGAGGCAAGACACATAGACCGCCATGCTGGGCGCAATCAATCCTTGGCAAGCAAAAAAAGGAAGGAAAAAGAAACAAAAAAGACAACCATGATACAACCAACAACACACGATAACCTCCTTACTCATTTGGTTAAGTCAATGAGTCAATGTGCTCAACCGTCAAGATGGCCGACATGGGCTTATCTCTCCTAATCAATTTGGCAGCTACCTCCTCCTGGTACCTTTAGGTTAAAGCAAGTGTCACCCTCGGGATCACAATAGGAAGGTGTAAGTTGTTCGTGAAACTGCCCATCGCTATATTAGTCAAATGAGTCGACCGGTGAGCATTCCTTTCTTGATGGACTCTTTCAACCCCTTAACATCGTCCGGGAGTAAGCAAGTCTGTTTGGCATCTAACAGCCCTCGGAGATGGAAAACTTCCTGCTCAAATCTCTCCTCCACCCCCTTTAGCCGTGCAACCTCTTCCTCAACCAATCCCTGGTCCAAAACAGTCTAGCTTCTAACAGCCTCAGCATCGGCCCAGTGTTGGTTGGCTTTTTCCACTTCTTTCTCAACCAACTCCCTGGCCCAAACTGCATCTGCTCGAACTGCGATCTCTGACTTATGGTCCTTCTCGGCACACCTTTGGACGCTATAGCCACCTCACGCTCATCAACAGCGAGCTTAGCTTCCATCCAGGCTGCTTTAATCTCCTCGTTCATAGCTCTCAACTCTTCCTTTAACTAAAAACTATGTCATCTCCACCCAACAAACTGGCTCTGAATACTTACAACTTTGCCATTTCATCCACTACGCAGACGGTATTCCCCTCTAACTCTTCCCTTAGGGAGTCAACGTGTCATGACCTCCCCTTAGTTCGTCTGCGGTCCTCACTATCCATTGAAGACCATCACAAGAAGACTCCTTCGCTTCTACTATGGCCTGTCGCCTGATAGGTCTCGCCTGCAAATTAACAAGCTCATCACGGAAACGCATTGCGCATGCATATAACTAAAAATAAGGCAATCCGAATTATTGACAAAAGGAGATGGAAAAAAATGAGAAGTTAAACAGGTTATACCATATCCAAATCCTTGCACAAGCTATCAATGAAACGACCCGCAAATCCGTACCCCTTGAGTCAACACTATTCTACATCAATCAACTCAAGTTGTACAGAAAAACGAACCATTTGGAGTAAAGAAGAAGAGGTAGAAGAAGAGAATAGAAAACAACAACAGATCTAACCATTGCAGCGGAATAAAATATAATAGATATTAACATATCTTTACACAAAATCAAATATCTCTATTATACGTTACATTATCAGAGTACATCAATCGCAGCTCAACAATATCATACAACTGGTTACACAAATACTCAGTACAGTGAAATATATATATATATATATATATATATAAACAAGTACGAGAGTACGTATCGTCATCCGCTCGTCTCCAGAGCTCTACAGCATCAAAACTTGTATCCTATAATACTCGGTCTAACCCGAGCATTATAGTTAAATAACACCCAAGTCAGTCTGGAATACCAGCGTGAGAAAATCACACCCAATTGATTATTAAAGTTTTAAAAATCCTTTGAAAATAAAAGCATCTCGTAAGATCACGCCACAAATAAACATGTCGGGTTTTTACCTTACGATAGCTAAAACATTTTTTATAGAAATCCTCTGATATTATAATAGTATCTATATACAAATACTTACAAAATAGCCGAAATTGTTACATGATTAAATTCCAACTACTAGCCACAGAGTGGGTAATACAAAAAAAACTCGTACAAGGCACGTAGGAGAATGGATTTTAAACTAATGACTAGGCACTGGTGTACCACCTGCCACAGTACGGGGCCTAGATCACCGTACCGAGGAGTACGCCCGCTCCCCTGCAACACAAGACCGGGACTACCCCTAACTGGATAATCCCGAGTGAGATCACCCCGCGGTTAGGATCAACAACCGTCCACTAAGCTGAAATAAAAAGGGACATATAAACTGGAATGACCTCACCCTGCTTAGGTGCTACCCACCTAGCCTTGCTGCATAACCCCATTTTCAGTCATTCCCATTTGATGAGGCTTGAGGCTAAGCGTTACCTTTATAGAACATATCCCTTAGAATGCCCATCATCCACCTGACGATGTTTCGCAAGCATTCATCCATACAAGTTCGTCCCGGGTTCAAACGGAACCGAAGGCACTATTCCTACTACATCCGTTTTGGAAATATCCTCAGGATTAGTAGCGATTAGCCCTTGCACTTCACTGCTCCATCTTCGAATCCAAAATCATTTTCACGAAAATGCACAAACCGGATCGAAGTGGTTTTCGAGAATTTAATCTCGATCACGGTCTCTTCGAAACGATCGACGCATTTGTCCAATATTGATAGTCGGTTATTTAACTATCAATTAATATTCACAAACAACCATCCAACAATAAATAATTTCCCAAGTTATTTATTTATCTCAAAATATCTTCACAAGACATAATTTTACTTTTCAAATCCTTTTGAAAACAGTTCCAAACTATTTCCCTTTCCTCAGAATAAATTCCGAGTATTTCCATTTCCACTGGGATCACCAAGCACAAACTTTAGATTTTTAAAATAATTTAAAAACACTTTACTGTAAAAATATATTTAACATTCATTTTAGAAAAATTTACTTAAATACTTAATTTATAATAATACTTTAAACAAAATACCAAATCATTCTTTAAATAATTATTACGATAATAGATTAAAAAAAAATACTTATTTTGTAATTTACTTTTAAAAACTTAAGTTAAACTACTTTAATAATTGGCTAAAAATATATATATACTATATGAATATTTAAAAATAAGGTTATTTTATAGAATATAAAACTAGGTTTTCGCTTCTAAAAACAACATACTAAGTTACTTCTTAAATATTTACTGCTAATATAGGTTAAAAGAAAGTACTTACTTTAGACTTTAAATAAATTTTACAAAATTACTTTTTTTTATAAAAACTTTAAAACATTTAATTTATATTTAAAAATTACTTTTTTTAAAAAAAACATGTACTTATCTATCCCGAGGAAATTTCCAATTTCAATCAATTAAATCAATTTCCCCAAATTGATTTCCAATTTATTTTATTTGAAATAAGTTTCATAAATTTCTCAATTCATTAGTTATGGATTTATTATTAATGTTCTTATTTTTCGTTTGATTTAAACTTTTAACTGAAATATACAAATTTCAGGCTTTTCCCAATTTCTTCTTTATTCCGTTCAATAATTTTAAGTCTTAATAAATGTTTTGTTCTTTTAATTAATATCACTGAAGATTTAAAATACATTGAACTTTCTGTTTATTCAAATTTCCCTTCCATACCCAAGATTTATTTATTAGAATTTTAAAATCACTTATTTTCTTTCAAATTCATTCTTTGAATTTATTCTATAATTATTTTACTTACAATTCACTTCTTTTATTTTCTTTCCAAAATTCAATTTATATATATTTTTATGGTAATTCATTATACCGAATTATATCCAATCAATCTATAGCGTTCAATATTTCAACATAATTCATCATTGAATATCAAATCATCACAACAGGAGCATTTAAATAATTTAAATAAATGTTGAGGGATCCAGTTGGATCCCTCCAACCTGTTTTCCCTGCATCCACAGACGTTAGCACAATATAATATGCCAATTCCAAAATATATCATACTATAGCACATCAATCAATTCAACCATTCAAACAATTATTTAAATTTAATCGTTCAAATTTAAATTTAAATTTTAAATTGAACTGAGTGAGATTAACTCACCTTTGCTTTTTGTTTTGCCAATTTGATACGATACTGACTTAATTTTCCCTTGTGGTATTAAATCTTGAATAAACATCTACAATTTGTTAACATTGGAACCAATCGATCAGCCTATACTCATCTATTAATTTAATTTTAACTAATTACTTACTAACGATTTTTTTTTTATGTTTAAACATGATTGATGTTGGTAAATATGCTTTTAAAAATTAAATTACCTTCCTCCTCAACAGACCTAAACACCAAGCTCTCTAACTAAACCTTGCTCTCAAACACTGCCGCACCTTCCTCAAGCGACCAGAACTCGACAAACATCACTACCCGTCAGCTCTCAAATACAAACTCGACAACTGTAGCTCGAGCACTACACCGGCGCTTCAATCACCACCGACTTCACTAACGTCTCCATCTTCGCGAGCTTCACCTCTCAATCCCAAAATCGTTCGGCCTACTCCCTTATCCAAATTCGACTTGAGAACATCACCTCGGCAGGATGATGTCGCACCCCTCCACACGTTGTCGCACCCCCGCAAACTTGGCCACGGCGCACTAACTTCAACCACAACCACAAATCCAAAACCCATTTCCTAAGTTAGATTCTAAATCGAACCCAAAATGAAACCCTAGTTTTAAAGTAGGCTCGACCATTCCAAGACTCGAAGGCGCACAACCATAGGCATACGAATTGAAGCCTTCTTTGAATCGAGATTGTTAAAGTTGTTATACATTTTTTTCTCTCGGTCTTTAATTTGATTTCCATATTTTTATACACGATGCGGCCATTCGATTACTTGATTTTGAAAATGGGGCTTCGGCGATAATAATTCCTCAAGCAAATGATTTTTGTAAGTGAGGAGGGGTCTTGAGAGTTCAGAAGACCTGACATTGATAGGGAGAAAGGAGACACGATTTGAAGTGGACGACGACGTGTTTGAATGAAAGGGTAGCCACGATTTGAAAGAATGTGGGCTGATGTTTAGCCTGATTAGATTTTGATTTTACATATATGTATAGAATATAAACCAAAATATCTTGAATTCAATATAGACTTCAACGCATTTATATGTCGTACACTCACACCACAACTCCGATCAATACGAAATTTGAAATCCGATAATAATACAATACTACGGACCCAATGGAGCTGGTTTCATCGAATTCCGAAACTGTGCCTCGGAAGGCTATTTTTAAATTCAATTTAAACTGTAAAATTTTAAAACTGAACAAACCACTGTTAATTTCAATTTTACAACTTCTATTATTTTCAGTGTTATCAATATAAATTTTACAAGCCTTCAAATCATTTTTAACAGGCATAAAATCCCAGATTTCAAATTTTTTTTCCCGATTTTATTATTTAATTCAATAATTCAATTAACAGTTAATTAGTGATATTTGAATTCAAGTTAAAATTATTCCATTGAATTTTTAAGTCAATTAAATATTCTGATTTTAAAAGCTTAAAAATTCCGGGTCGTCACATTCCTCCCCCCTTAAAAGAATTTCGTCCCCGAAATTACTAGCTAGAACGAATGGTCCAATTTCCATTTATTTATCCCCAAAACCAAACAATTCCTCATCTTACCAACTATCTTTCATAAAGACCTATTACCATTCTTACTAACTTTCCTAATTTTCCTATAGTTTCAAACAATATTACCTATTCAATCATTCAAATTTAAATTTTAAATCAAATGTAAAATCATCAGAATTTTCTCAAATTTTTTCTAACTCTCTAAATTTCCAAAAATTTTTGTCAGCGTCTCCTTTGCGCGGCTAGCTCGGTACAACTACAAAATGGCTATACGGCCTCCCAAATCCAAAAAGAAAACAAAAGGCCAAGTGGCTATGTCCAAAAACCCAATCAAATCTCATATAGAATTTTAAACACGTACCTTTTGGTCGGGCAATTCTAATATATTATCTGAAATCAAAACCAATTCTCTTTTCCCTTTTTCATACCTACATAATCTTGTTTAGCAATAATATCCAATCACAACATTCAAAACATTTTATTGACTTCTTTTACACATTTCCAATATTTGTTGTAATTAAGCCCGTACGATGTACCTATATCATCTGTACGCAATACCGAATCCGATCGCTTACTCGATCACACAATTTCACTTCCGAACTAGTATCGTTCACCCGACTTCCTAGTGCGGACTCATATCTGGTTTCTTGATCAGAAACCATCATTCTTCTTGCATAGCTGTAAACTATGATAGAGAATTTACAGAATAAATCAAAATTCCATATCCAGTGTAACGACCCAGAATTTTTATTAATTAAAAATTGAATATTTAATTAATTTTAAATATTTATAAGTGAATTTTTAAGTCAAATAAATTTTATTTTGATTTATTGGATTTAATTGGATAATTAAATCGATAATTTAATATGTTAAATTATGGAAATAATTAAAAATTGAGTTAAATATGATTGAAAATAATTTGGAAAATTTTATTTTATCATATGGGAGTTAGAATGATATTTTAGAACTTTTAAAATCGAATTAAAAGTTAATTTGTGAAAATTGAATATTTTAATATTAAATAATCGACTGTAAAATAGCCAATTTTTGAACAGTCTCAGAATTGAACGAAACCAGTTTCATTGGATCCGTAATAGTTAGTTATTACCGGATTTCAAATTTCGTGTCAATCGGAGCTATCGTTTGATCGTGGCAGCCCGAAACGCATCGATTTATTTTTAATTTAAATTTGGCGAGTCAAAATAGCCATTTTTCAAAAAGTCTCGGAATTCGACGAAACCAGTTTCATCGGATCCGTAATGTGATATTATTGTAAGGTTTCAAATTTCAAGTCGTTTGGATTTACCGTTTGTCCGGTACAAATTAAAACGCCTAGAAATCGATTTAAATCGGTTTAATTCAAATTGAACGTTTTCAGCCATAACTCGCACATACTTCCGAATTAGCTTCCGAAACCTGTTCCATTGTGTCCGGAACGCGGGATAAACCCTAGGTACGCTGGTTACGGCGTCTAAATCGGAGTTCGGAATTCCCGGGATGAATAGTGTTTACGCTTGCTCGTTCTTATAAATAGCACCATTCACAAATAAAAAAAAAAATAACAACCAAAACCCTAATTTCATTTGCCTAGCCGCCAGTTACATTTTGAAGGGCCAGAAATTCACAAGCTTCCTCCCTCAAAATCTCTCAATCCGTTCATCGATTCACGAAGCCATCAACTACAAAGTTATAGAGCTTCGCAAGATCTTGAAATCCATACGGATTTGATGAAGTTTGGAGCATCGTAGTGTGAGATAGGTGTGGCCGTTCCCTACAGGCCGTGCACGACTTTCTAGGTGCAAGACATAGCCGAGCTCAAGGCTATCTTGGCCGAGCATGGTGGAGAGGAGGAGCTTCGCAACGGCGCGTCCTGATCGAGCTCTCGTCGAGTGTGGAGATCGTATAATTTAACCCTAGCTAGCTAATTGGGTTCGGCCTCATTTCTGGGTTCCTGGAGATGATAACGTGAAGGGGAAGATGTCCAGGGGCTGTTGGATCTAGATCTAAGGGCTGTGAATGGTGGGGGTTAAAATATATAAGTATATGTGTGATTTAAGTAATATAAATACGTGCAAACTTGTAAAATTCGTATCTTTTTCATACGAGGTCGAAAAAATGCAAACTCAGTTGCGTTGGAATCGTATGGACGAGCACTACGTGATGGAGTTGGTTTGGAGTCGTTTGGAGTTAGTGAGAATTTCGGGTAAAATTAAACGCGCGTTTAATTTTATTCGAAATAAAAGCTTAAACGGAAATTAAAACCAAGGTGAGAACTTCTCACTCAATCGAATAGGTTTCGATTTTATTTTAAATAGTTAGATTTAAAATATTTAAATGCATGTTTGAATGATGACTGTAAATTATTGATTGTTAAAATAGACATTATGCGCCGTTAGTAAGCGGATGTTATTTAATAAAAACATATACCGCGAATATTTCATAAACAGTGAAATTGGTATTATATATAATATCAATATATATATATTGGCATATGTATATATTGCAGTTGTTGATTTCCCGCATTTTTTGTTTAGCGGATGAGACCCTATTACGCCGTTATTAAGCGGATAATATTTATTAAGAACATATACCGCGATAATTTCGTACTGGAGCGAAATTGGTATTGTGCTAATGTTTGTGGATGCAGGAAAACAGGTTGGAGGGATCCAACTGGATTTCTCAACAGTATTATTTGATTTTCAGATATTTTGATATTTGATTGATTATCATATCGATATATGATATCGTTGTTGTCGTGATTGACTATTTGGTGTGTAGCATCATTGGACCCAAATTTTGGGATTTTAAAATGGTTTTAAAGTGATTTTTGAAATTATACTATATTTTTGGAATTGGTCCATTATAAATAAATAAACGTTATAATTTTTAAAGTTATAAAAAATTATGGTTTTTGTGAAATATAGTTAAAAAGCTGATTTTTAGAAATACGATTAAAAGTCGATTTTTTTTTGAGAAATATGAACCAATGATTTTATAAAATAGTTTAAACTGGATTTTTGAGTTTATTATTAAAAGTTTGAATATAAGATTTATAAAATTTGATTATTTTATAAATCAGAATGGTGAAATTATAAAGGAATTTAAAGATGTTTTTAAAGAATAATATAATTTGATTTATATTAAGAGATTTATAAATGGATATTTATAAATTGAAATATTGACTTATAAAACGAGTTTTTATAAGTGTTTGAATGATGTAAAAATGAATTTCATAAATGAATGAAATTTATAGAATTATAAATGGTAAAGTGATAAATAAAATTTATAAATAGTAAGATTTATAAATTTATAAAGTTATTTGAAGAATAGATTTGGTTAAGAAAATGAATCTTATAAGTTATAAGATTTATAATTATGAAGTTCAAAAGAACGATTTTGTAAAATAATCATTTTATAAGTAATTAACTTATAATATGAACGTTTAGTTTATAATTTAGTTACAAACTGGAATAGGTTAACAAAGGAATTTATAAAAAGGAAGTTTTTTTTTTATAAATAATTAGAAATGGAATTTATAAACGTTGTTTATAAATTTGCAAATGATTTATTTTGACGAGAAAATTTGTTGAAACCTATAAATGGAGTTATATTCACATTTTTGAATAGTGAATAATCCTTTGAATTAAAATGAATAAAAGGATGAAATTTGTTAACGAAATTTATTCACGTTTTTGAATAGTGAATAACACGTTAAAGAAATTGTTTTAGATTTGGTGTTTTAAACAGAATTAAAACGATCTAACGATGTTTAAAAGATGTTGAGATTCGAAACCATAGATTTCAACATTTATTGTTGAAATAGACGTTTTCGAGAAATAAAAGGAAATGGTGGACTATAACACTGTTGTTATAGTAAATGATTTCCGAAAGGGAATGTTTTGAATAGTATTGGGATTTATATATCTATTTTAATTTCGAATCCCTATACTAGTGATTTTGGGTTGTCGTAACGATGTTTTACGCAACATTCGTTTTGGCCCAAATAAAAATGTTTAAGAGAATGATTTCCCTTAAAGAATGAATAATATACTTAATTCGATTTAAGTATATTGAATATTTTCAAAGGTTGAAAATAAAAAGATTTGTCGATTACTTATTTTTGATAAGTATGGAAATGTTTTCCAATAAGAAGTGAATATTAGAATTTATCTTTTTGAAGATAAATTGAAATGAATTATTGAAATCGAATATGCATGGATATTTTGAAATATAAATTCATTATGGAATTTATATGTGAAAGTGGAATTTGTTAAAAATAAATATTGATTTATTTTTGAAGTGTTGAAATTATATATCTTGTAAAGATATTTTGGAAAATAAATAATTTGGAAAATTATTTGGAATCTGGTGATGTATGCATATCCATTTATAGTTCAATAATCGACTATCAATATTTCCCTTTGAATGGGTAATTGATGTGATTTGTTTGAATGTGAATGCCACACTTATTTTTAAATAAGCGCTCACTATTCGGGTTAACCGGGAAAGGACCATGGGGTCGTATAACCCATTCCGAATATGTGATACGTCGTTATGAATTGCATTTGAAGATCGGTGTTGAAGACCGAGTATTTGTGAAAGCGATAGGATGACCTATCGATTGTCTCTGCACTGGGTAGCTCCTGGTATAGAGATCTCCTAAGTGATGGGAAATTCGATCGGGATTGTGAATACCCGTATTGCAAGGACTTCTTTGTAAGTGCCTTCGGTTCTGTTCGATCCCAGAACAGACTTGTATGGATTGTATGCCTGACATTACAAGTTGAGATATAAAGCCGATTTCTTTCAAATATATTTCTGTTGGTGGCGGAGAGTTTATTCTTTGCTTAACACCCTTCTTTGAGACGTACGAGCTCAAAGGTTATATAGTTGAAGTTATCAGCGATATATCCCATTTTGGTAATGTGACATGCTGAGTGATGCTGAAATGATCATTGTGTTGATTATTGTGATAGGATCATTTATTTGATCGTCTATCTTAGTGATCATTGTGTTGATCATTTGTTGACCCAAAGCACGGCTTTTTGTACAAAGTGTGTTTTTGTGGACGTGAATTCATCGAGCCTCACATCCCGTTAATGGTCAAAACAGGAAAGATGCGGCAAGGTTATGAGGGGTAGCTCCCTTTAGGGTATGTGCATTTCCTTCTGGAAAGGGTGGTATCATGGTATGGAGCCCAGATACTTACTCATGTTGATACACTATATCTATTTCTGTGTGGTGTTGTTGGTGACGAGCGCTCGGTTAAAGGTCCGATGGGACCGGGGGATGCCATATTCGTGTAGTAGTTACCTAGTGATAAAGGTAACCCGGCCTTGTGTTGGCAGAGAGCTGGTTAAGTTCTCGGGACGTCCAGCCAGAGGCGATTCCATGTGGCAGTAGGAAGTTCCTTAGCCTGACCATTTGTTGGAAATCCAATTCCCAATACGAAACTTGTACGGTTTTAGTTGTAGAACCTGCCATCTAATATGGTAGCTATTAGTAGGCATAATATAATGGTACCTATGCTGGCTATGATTTATATCTTTACTTTCGAAAGGATTTGTTCTACACTATGCACTAGTAATAATATCAAATGTTATTTTAATGCGTATCAAGCATCTTTGACTAACATAAGAAGAAATCTCCTCCAAGTCTGCGTTTGCATTGTGTGTGTGGTGGGAGGTCTTATGGTAGTTACATTTTTAAAAGCATTGCGAATTGATTTAAAAATATTCCTCTTTGGATTTTAAAAAAAATAAATAAACTGTTTTGAGTTCTCACACCAGTCACATGACTGACTCGGAGTTTATTGTTTTCCTTCCTAAACTCTGGGTGCCCACCAATTTTCCACACGGGCAGTTAAGAGTTAGGTTTATCAGGATATTCTGGATATTCTGGAGTTGCTGGAGGCAAGCTG
The DNA here is from genome assembly GCA_030765085.1 of Allium cepa. Classification (NCBI taxonomy): domain Eukaryota; kingdom Viridiplantae; phylum Streptophyta; class Magnoliopsida; order Asparagales; family Amaryllidaceae; genus Allium; species Allium cepa. The sequence goes on from CM060932.1 coordinate 271,391,210, forward strand.
GATGGCATGGCATATTACTTATATAGTATTTCTTTTTCCGCTGCACTGTTTGTTGTTGTATGATGTTGTACACTCTGATGATATGATATGATGTAATGAAATGAAATGTAATAACTGTAGTTCTTTGTTTAAAGATTATTCATTTATTATTATATGTTGTTCCGCTGCGAATTGTGAGATTCTGTTGTTGTTCTGTTGTTTCCTTTCTGTCCGTTCTATTATTAAAATGCTTCTATCTTCTATTTTCAAATTCTCTATTTTCTTTTCTGTCTTTTGTTTTCTATGTTCTGTTTTCAAATTTTCTTTTCTCTATTTCTTATCTCTTCTTCTCTTCTCTCTTTTTCTTAAAATTCTCTTTTTAAAAGCCATAACATCTCGGTTTTCGGCCTTTGATTTCTCGGCAGTCGATAAAGTGAGTGTCGATGTCGTATTTTCGAGAGTCGAAAATTCCTGTTTGTTACATTTGGTATCGGAGCACTTATGGTTAAGCGACAACCATGGTTCTGTTGGGTATAATTCATTAGAGATAGAGTCAGTAGTACTCTAGAATGAGTTTGAGTGTAATAATAGATATGAGTGCGTATTTGTTAGTGAATATAAAAATTGTTTTATATTGTGATGATTGGTTTATTGAGTGGTATATGAACCTTCGTCAGCACGGTCAGTCAAACTATGCCGAAGGGGTTTCTAAACATTTGAATAGAACAATTCGACACGATATTGTTTTAAATTGGGTAAATGAATAATTTTGCCTTGATTATATTTTATATATAAAGGAATAATTTTTCAAAATTATTAAAGTGTATATAAGTTGATTGTTAGGTTGTTTGAATAATCTAAATAAAAGAATAATTGTATAAGAAGAAGGATTATAAGAATAAAATTATAATTAAAGTGTTTACAATTGTGAAATAAACTTATATATATATAAAAGTGAAATTATATGAATATGAGTTGTAAATAATCAAGTGGATTAAAAGAATATGAACTTAAGTTATGTGAATAGAATTCAACTTTAGTAATTGAATTGAATTAATGAATTGAATATTAATAAATTAAATGTGAATAATTGATATGAAATAATGAATAAAAGTGTTAATTCATTAAAATCTAATGTTATTAGAAGTTGAATAAATTGAATGAAATCAATTTAATAAAACCAATTGGAAAGTAAAGATGTTAAACCAAAATGAATGTAAGTGAAGCAAGGAATTTGGTTATAATTAATATACTTTGGTTGTTATATGATTGTTGATTGATTGTATATAATTCATTAAGTAGTTAATGAAATGGAAAGCTATGTAATTGAATTCAAATTAGAAGTAAATAAATTTGAATAGAATTGAAAGTGAATTAGATTTAATTAGTAAATGTAAACTAATTGAATTGAGAATGAATGTTAGAAAATCCCATGTAAACGAATCAAATGTGATTTAGAGTGAAAACCAATTCATTAAATATGAATGAATATTTATTGGTTATGGATTATAGTTGGTTGATGGTTGATGTTTGCATTTGTTGTTTAGTTGCATTTGCTATGTGACATGTATAGTTATGTTGCTATATGTTGTATATTGAGATTATTTGCATATGTGCATGTTCTCATGTTGTTTGTTGAGTATTTAGTAGGTGCGGATCGCGTTGCTTCGCATTTGGAGTTCGCTTTAGCGCTATATTAGCCGTATATGCTTGCTAATAAAATATAAGGTACATATCTCGGATTAAATACAGTACTTTTACACTTTTTTCCCTTCGGGATGCCTCATTACTTGATGAGATGTATATTTGTGATATATATACTGTCATTTTTTTTTTCGGATCGAGCCGCGCAAAGGAGACTATGGCGAATTTTTCCGAAAATTTAAGGCGTTAGAAAAATTTGAGAAAAATTGGGAAAATTGTGAAAACTTTAACTTTGATTTTGGAATAGAAAGTAAAACAATAGTAGTTGTTTTTGAAAAGATAACTAAGTATGATTTGAAAACTTAGTAAAGAGTTGTAAGAAGTTTAATTATGAATTTTGGAAAGTTAATAAATTCTGTAACTTTTCTTACTTGTAATTTCGAGGACGAAATTCTTTTAAGGGGGAAAGATTGTAACGACCCAGAATTTTTATTAATTAAAAATTGAATATTTAATTAATTTTAAATATTTATAAGTGAATTTTTAAGTCAAATAAATTTTATTTTGATTTATTGGATTTAATTGGATAATTAAATCGATAATTTAATATGTTAAATTATGGAAATAATTAAAAATTGAGTTAAATATGATTGAAAATAATTTGGAAAATTTTATTTTATCATATGGGAGTTAGAATGATATTTTAGAACTTTTAAAATCGAATTAAAAGTTAATTTGTGAAAATTGAATATTTTAATATTAAATAATCGACTGTAAAATAGCCAATTTTTGAACAGTCTCAGAATTGAACGAAACCAGTTTCATTGGATCCGTAATAGTTAGTTATTACCGGATTTCAAATTTCGTGTCAATCGGAGCTATCGTTTGATCGTGGCAGCCCGAAACGCATCGATTTATTTTTAATTTAAATTTGGCGAGTCAAAATAGCCATTTTTCAAAAAGTCTCGGAATTCGACGAAACCAGTTTCATCGGATCCGTAATGTGATATTATTGTAAGGTTTCAAATTTCAAGTCGTTTGGATTTACCGTTTGTCCGGTACAAATTAAAACGCCTAGAAATCGATTTAAATCGGTTTAATTCAAATTGAACGTTTTCAGCCATAACTCGCACATACTTCCGAATTAGCTTCCGAAACCTGTTCCATTGTGTCCGGAACGCGGGATAAACCCTAGGTACGCTGGTTACGGCGTCTAAATCGGAGTTCGGAATTCCCGGGATGAATAGTGTTTACGCTTGCTCGTTCTTATAAATAGCACCATTCACAAATAAAAAAAAAAATAACAACCAAAACCCTAATTTCATTTGCCTAGCCGCCAGTTACATTTTGAAGGGCCAGAAATTCACAAGCTTCCTCCCTCAAAATCTCTCAATCCGTTCATCGATTCACGAAGCCATCAACTACAAAGTTATAGAGCTTCGCAAGATCTTGAAATCCATACGGATTTGATGAAGTTTGGAGCATCGTAGTGTGAGATAGGTGTGGCCGTTCCCTACAGGCCGTGCACGACTTTCTAGGTGCAAGACATAGCCGAGCTCAAGGCTATCTTGGCCGAGCATGGTGGAGAGGAGGAGCTTCGCAACGGCGCGTCCTGATCGAGCTCTCGTCGAGTGTGGAGATCGTATAATTTAACCCTAGCTAGCTAATTGGGTTCGGCCTCATTTCTGGGTTCCTGGAGATGATAACGTGAAGGGGAAGATGTCCAGGGGCTGTTGGATCTAGATCTAAGGGCTGTGAATGGTGGGGGTTAAAATATATAAGTATATGTGTGATTTAAGTAATATAAATACGTGCAAACTTGTAAAATTCGTATCTTTTTCATACGAGGTCGAAAAAATGCAAACTCAGTTGCGTTGGAATCGTATGGACGAGCACTACGCGATGGAGTTGGTTTGGAGTCGTTTGGAGTTAGTGAGAATTTCGGGTAAAATTAAACGCGCGTTTAATTTTATTCGAAATAAAAGCTTAAACGGAAATTAAAACCAAGGTGAGAACTTCTCACTCAATCGAATAGGTTTCGATTTTATTTTAAATAGTTAGATTTAAAATATTTAAATGCATGTTTGAATGATGACTGTAAATTATTGATTGTTAAAATAGACATTATGCGCCGTTAGTAAGCGGATGTTATTTAATAAAAACATATACCGCGAATATTTCATAAACAGTGAAATTGGTATTATATATAATATCAATATATATATATATTGGCATATGTATATATTGCAGTTGTTGATTTCCCGCATTTTTTGTTTAGCGGATGAGACCCTATTACGCCGTTATTAAGCGGATAATATTTATTAAGAACATATACCGCGATAATTTCGTACTGGAGCGAAATTGGTATTGTGCTAATGTTTGTGGATGCAGGAAAACAGGTTGGAGGGATCCAACTGGATTTCTCAACAGTATTATTTGATTTTCAGATATTTTGATATTTGATTGATTATCATATCGATATATGATATCGTTGTTGTCGTGATTGACTATTTGGTGTGTAGCATCATTGGACCCAAATTTTGGGATTTTAAAATGGTTTTAAAGTGATTTTTGAAATTATACTATATTTTTGGAATTGATCCATTATAAATAAATAAACGTTATAATTTTTAAAGTTATAAAAAATTATGGTTTTTGTGAAATATAGTTAAAAAGCTGATTTTTAGAAATACGATTAAAAGTCGATTTTTTTTTGAGAAATATGAACCAATGATTTTATAAAATAGTTTAAACTGGATTTTTGAGTTTATTATTAAAAGTTTGAATATAAGATTTATAAAATTTGATTATTTTATAAATCAGAATGGTGAAATTATAAAGGAATTTAAAGATGTTTTTAAAGAATAATATAATTTGATTTATATTAAGAGATTTATAAATGGATATTTATAAATTGAAATATTGACTTATAAAACGAGTTTTTATAAGTGTTTGAATGATGTAAAAATGAATTTCATAAATGAATGAAATTTATAGAATTATAAATGGTAAAGTGATAAATAAAATTTATAAATAGTAAGATTTATAAATTTATAAAGTTATTTGAAGAATAGATTTGGTTAAGAAAATGAATCTTATAAGTTATAAGATTTATAATTATGAAGTTCAAAAGAACGATTTTGTAAAATAATCATTTTATAAGTAATTAACTTATAATATGAACGTTTAGTTTATAATTTAGTTACAAACTGGAATAGGTTAACAAAGGAATTTATAAAAAGGAAGTTTTTTTTTTATAAATAATTAGAAATGGAATTTATAAACGTTGTTTATAAATTTGCAAATGATTTATTTTGACGAGAAAATTTGTTGAAACCTATAAATGGAGTTATATTCACATTTTTGAATAGTGAATAATCCTTTGAATTAAAATGAATAAAAGGATGAAATTTGTTAACGAAATTTATTCACGTTTTTGAATAGTGAATAACACGTTAAAGAAATTGTTTTAGATTTGGTGTTTTAAACAGAATTAAAACGATCTAACGATGTTTAAAAGATGTTGAGATTCGAAACCATAGATTTCAACATTTATTGTTGAAATAGACGTTTTCGAGAAATAAAAGGAAATGGTGGACTATAACACTGTTGTTATAGTAAATGATTTCCGAAAGGGAATGTTTTGAATAGTATTGGGATTTATATATCTATTTTAATTTCGAATCCCTATACTAGTGATTTTGGGTTGTCGTAACGATGTTTTACGCAACATTCGTTTTGGCCCAAATAAAAATGTTTAAGAGAATGATTTCCCTTAAAGAATGAATAATATACTTAATTCGATTTAAGTATATTGAATATTTTCAAAGGTTGAAAATAAAAAGATTTGTCGATTACTTATTTTTGATAAGTATGGAAATGTTTTCCAATAAGAAGTGAATATTAGAATTTATCTTTTTGAAGATAAATTGAAATGAATTATTGAAATCGAATATGCATGGATATTTTGAAATATAAATTCATTATGGAATTTATATGTGAAAGTGGAATTTGTTAAAAATAAATATTGATTTATTTTTGAAGTGTTGAAATTATATATCTTGTAAAGATATTTTGGAAAATAAATAATTTGGAAAATTATTTGGAATCTGGTGATGTATGCATATCCATTTATAGTTCAATAATCGACTATCAATATTTCCCTTTGAATGGGTAATTGATGTGATTTGTTTGAATGTGAATGCCACACTTATTTTTAAATAAGCGCTCACTATTCGGGTTAACCGGGAAAGGACCATGGGGTCGTATAACCCATTCCGAATATGTGATACGTCGTTATGAATTGCATTTGAAGATCGGTGTTGAAGACCGAGTATTTGTGAAAGCGATAGGATGACCTATCGATTGTCTCTGCACTGGGTAGCTACTGGTATAGAGATCTCCTAAGTGATGGGAAATTCGATCGGGATTGTGAATACCCGTATTGCAAGGACTTCTTTGTAAGTGCCTTCGGTTCTGTTCGATCCCAGAACAGACTTGTATGGATTGTATGCCTGACATTACAAGTTGAGATATAAAGCCGATTTCTTTCAAATATATTTCTGTTGGTGGCGGAGAGTTTATTCTTTGCTTAACACCCTTCTTTGAGACGTACGAGCTCAAAGGTTATATAGTTGAAGTTATCAGCGATATATCCCATTTTGGTAATGTGACATGCTGAGTGATGCTGAAATGATCATTGTGTTGATTATTGTGATAGGATCATTTATTTGATCGTCTATCTTAGTGATCATTGTGTTGATCATTTGTTGACCCAAAGCACGGCTTTTTGTACAAAGTGTGTTTTTGTGGACGTGAATTCATCGAGCCTCACATCCCGTTAATGGTCAAAACAGGAAAGATGCGGCAAGGTTATGAGGGGTAGCTCCCTTTAGGGTATGTGCATTTCCTTCTGGAAAGGGTGGTATCATGGTATGGAGCCCAGATACTTACTCATGTTGATACACTATATCTATTTCTGTGTGGTGTTGTTGGTGACGAGCGCTCGGTTAAAGGTCCGATGGGACCGGGGGATGCCATATTCGTGTAGTAGTTACCTAGTGATAAAGGTAACCCGGCCTTGTGTTGGCAGAGAGCTGGTTAAGTTCTCGGGACGTCCAGCCAGAGGCGATTCCATGTGGCAGTAGGAAGTTCCTTAGCCTGACCATTTGTTGGAAATCCAATTCCCAATACGAAACTTGTACGGTTTTAGTTGTAGAACCTGCCATCTAATATGGTAGCTATTAGTAGGCATAATATAATGGTACCTATGCTGGCTATGATTTATATCTTTACTTTCGAAAGGATTTGTTCTACACTATGCACTAGTAATAATATCAAATGTTATTTTAATGCGTATCAAGCATCTTTGACTAACATAAGAAGAAATCTCCTCCAAGTCTGCGTTTGCATTGTGTGTGTGGTGGGAGGTCTTATGGTAGTTACATTTTTAAAAGCATTGCGAATTGATTTAAAAATATTCCTCTTTGGATTTTAAAAAAAATAAATAAACTGTTTTGAGTTCTCACACCAGTCACATGACTGACTCGGAGTTTATTGTTTTCCTTCCTAAACTCTGGGTGCCCACCAATTTTCCACACGGGCAGTTAAGAGTTAGGTTTATCAGGATATTCTGGATATTCTGGAGTTGCTGGAGGCAAGCTGGATGGCATGGCATATTACTTATATAGTATTTCTTTTTCCGCTGCACTGTTTGTTGTTGTATGATGTTGTACACTCTGATGATATGATATGATGTAATGAAATGAAATGTAATAACTGTAGTTCTTTGTTTAAAGATTATTCATTTATTATTATATGTTGTTCCGCTGCGAATTGTGAGATTCTGTTGTTGTTCTGTTGTTTCCTTTCTGTCCGTTCTATTATTAAAATGCTTCTATCTTCTATTTTCAAATTCTCTATTTTCTTTTCTGTCTTTTGTTTTCTATGTTCTGTTTTCAAATTTTCTTTTCTCTATTTCTTATCTCTTCTTCTCTTCTCTCTTTTTCTTAAAATTCTCTTTTTAAAAGCCATAACATCTCGGTTTTCGGCCTTTGATTTCTCGGCAGTCGATAAAGTGAGTGTCGATGTCGTATTTTCGAGAGTCGAAAATTCCTGTTTGTTACATCCAGGGTTCGCCGTCGAAAATCGAGGGAAAAATCCTAACTCGAATCGATAAAATTATCTCGAAGTTCTATACTCGAATCTGAATCAAATAGCTATGCGAATAAATAATATACGTACATCCTACGTATAAATTCCAATTATATCAATTTCCTTTTTATTCACATTTATTTTGATTGTTATTCACTTATTCACAATTCCCACAGTCACAAATATCAGTTTCAACCTTAATTCAATAATTCACTTAGCATACTTTCAATATCAAATTTACTTAAGAATTCATTATTCCCTTCTTTAAGTTCAATATAAATATTTTACATACTTCTTACATTTATTTTCACTTTACCATTGAAGTTTATATTTATTACCATTCACTTTGCCCTTACAATTCCATTTAAATTCAATTTGACTTCCACTTTGAATATCGAATTAGTTTCAGTTACTAATTACTTTAAATCTCACACTAAATGTTTATTTGCAAACTTTACTTTCTTTAGTTCCTTCGATTTCACTTACTTTATATTCACATTCAAAATATATTTCAATTATTTAGTTCCAATTCCATTTGCTTAGCAAATTTAGATCATTTGCCGTTAATGAAAATTTTCAAAAAATTTCTAACTCCCAAAATTTTCGAATTTTTTTGGCAGAGTCTCCTTTGTATGGAGGAGCTTTTGCAATTTGACAAGAGATATAAATATATATACATCGACCCACAGGGTTGGAAAACAGAAAAACAGTTCATATTTCCTATTTGTATTGTGTAGGCGTACCTTATTTAGCATTTTTAAGCAAACAGCTATTTATTTAAGCAATTAACGCAGTCAAAACCAGTCAAACAGCTTCCAAAAACCTGTACTTGCTCAATTTAAACATGTCAGTGTCAAATATACAAGTTTATTAACATTTCACTTTATTATAAATAACTAAAACATGGATTTTATAAACAGTGCATATTATATATTTCCATAAACACACATGGAATATTTTGACACACATGGAATATTTTGACACTTATTTTGTATATTTCCAAACAATACTCAAACCATCCTACTCAATTCAAATAATTTCACAACTCTTACTTAACTTAAATTCATTTTAAAGTGAATTGATTTCCAAAAGCAATCTAACTCCCATTTTTATTCGAAGTCAAATTCTCATTAATATAACTTATGTTAATTAACTCAATTACTAATTCCATTTCATTTACCAAACAAGTTTTATTTAAAGTCATTTCATAAAACTCGACACCATATATCTCAAATTTACTTAAGTCAAGCATTTTATCTAAATATTACTTCAGTTATTTGTTTCCTTTAAGAAGTTTCAACTTCGAAACTTATAAGCACTCTCTAATATAAATTCTTAATTTGGTTTCCAATTATCAAACTAATCTCATTTACTAATTTAGTTCAATTAGTTTATTCAGTCATTTCTTTAAACTTCGAAATTTCGTACCTAATTCATTCTGAATTTATTTCTATCAATAACAAGGAAGATTTTAAATTTATGACTACTTGGATTTTATTCACCAATTCAATCCACCATTGTTATAATCCAAGCTAAATTCATTTATTTTCGAGTTCATTTTCAATTTATTTTCCATCCAAACAAGCCCATTTTAATTACAATTGAATCAAAAACCAACTTCATTGGCTTCTGTTAACCCATAGAATTTTCATAATCTCGTTTACGTCAAACGACAATTATTTTTATACAAATTCAATGATTTTTACTTAAAAGAATATTCATTCCAGTTTATAACTATTTTATTTTTATTCACTTGAATTTTATTTACCACTCAAACTATCACTATTTCAACTCTGTTTTGTTTTAACTTGTGTTCATTGCCAGCTCCATTCATTTAAATTAAATCAGTATATTTCATTGAATCCATATGAATTCTAATTCACATTCAATAATTTATTTCTGAATTCCTCTCTTTTTATAACGAGGCCATTTCCAATTTATCTCTACTTAGATTTTTATTTGAAATATAAATCATTTTTATGTTAATTCAATTCCATTCAACTTCAACTCAAATTTGATTCACTTACAATTTTAAGTTGAATTTCTATTAATAACTCAAGCTTCACTTTCAAATTCTATCATTTATTCACAGCTTAAATTTTTATTGACCAATTTGAGTTCCATTTCCATATTCCATTTATTAATCAAGAGTTTATTCAAAATTTTACCCAATATTGTTTTTTATTCCAAAAATCACTCTAACCGTTTTTACTTGAGTTCAATCTATTTTATATTTAAATTTTGGATTATATTCATTATCATTACAAACAATTTTATTTGGCCTATTTATTTTACTTCCAAACTTTATAAGTCTCAACTTATTTATATCCATATTTCATCTATTTACAATCAATCTCATTTACCTTTTACACTTTACTTTGGAATTATACATTTATTTAGTCAAGTATATATATTTTTACTATTCCATAAACATTTTAAACAAGATTCCAGAGTTTAAACAATTCTCCCAAAATCTCAAAATCACCTTTGAAATCAACTACATCCAAATTCTTTGGCAAATTCAATTATTCCTTTGAATTTCAAAACCAAACCCAGTTCACTAACAATTCCAATTTAAAATATTCAGATAGCAATCCCTCTCTTGGAAACCCGAAAATGAACATCGATGATGTCGCGATCATCATCGGAATTATTTTCCAGCGACCGAAAGAGTTTAGTGCTTTTATCTTTTAAAAACATTACAAATATTTTAAATTTTCAAATCTCTCCATATTCAATTCTAATTCAAAAATATTCCCGAAATACTACCACTATTATTTCTCCAAAATCTTTGAAAACCACTTTCAAATCCAAAGGAATTTAAATTTTCCCAAAAATTCCAAATTGCAATTCCTTTAAGTCCATATCCAAACATACCCTGGAATTTTATCTCATTTTTATCTTAAATGTTTCTCTGGAATTCTATTCCAAAATTATAATCACCTTTACAGTTTATATTTACAAATCTCATTTGTATATGAAGTTTATTTCAATTTATAAATTACATTTATAATCTACATTTCAAATTTTATATAAATTTATTCTTCAACTTTGATTATAAGTTTCAATTACTTATTCAATTTTCTACACAATAGTGTTAATAATTTAACGTTATCACTCCTTAACAACCAAGCATCCAAATTCTATAATAATTTCTGAAAATTATTTCTTTCATATACAAAAATAATTTGGGTAAAATTATTTCATTTACCCTACTTTAAAACGATACTGTGCCGAATTGTTCCATTCAAGTGTTTAGAGACCCCTATCAATAACGTTAATTACTCGTATTGACCAGAATCCATAAACTACTCAATAAACCAATCGACACAGTATAAAATCAATTTATATTTACTAACAAATACGCGCTCATATATACTAATACGCTCAAACTCAGTCTAGAGTACTATTGACTCTATTTTATGAGTAATTCCCACCAGAGCCAAGGTTATCACCAACCTAAGCTATGATACCAAGTGAAACGACCCGCAAATCCGTACCCTTTGAGTCAACACTATTCTACATCAATCAACTCAAGTTGTATAGAAAAACGAACCATTTGGGGTAAAGAGGAAGAGGTAGAAGAAGAGAATAGAAAACAACAACAGAATCTAACCATCGCAGCGGAATAAAATATAATAGATATTAACATATCTTTACACAAAATCAAATATCTCTGTTATACATTACATTATCAAAGTACATCAATCGCAGCTCAACAATATCATACAACTAGTTACACAAATACTCAGTACAGTGAAATATATATATATATATATAAACAAGTACGAGAGTACGTATCGTCATCCGGCTCGTCTCCTGAGCTCCACAACATCAAAACCTGTATCCTATAATACTCGGTCTGACCCGAGCATTATAGTTAAATAACTCCCGAGTCAGTCTGGAATACCAGCGTGAGAAAATCACACCCAATTGATTAATAAAGTTTTAAAAATCCTTTGAAAATAAAAGCATCTCGTAAGACCACGCTACAAATAAACATGTCGGGTTTTTACCTTACGATAGCTAAAACAATTTTTATAGAAATCCTCTGATATTATAATAGTGTCTATATACAAATACTTATTAAAATAGCCGAAATTGTTACATGATTAAATTCCAGCTACTAGCCACATAGTGGGTAATACAAAAAAAACTCGTACAAGGCACGTAGGGAGAATGGATTTCCAACTAATGACTAGGCACTGGTGTACCACCTGCCACAGTACGGGGCCTAGATCACCGTACCGAGGAGTACGCCCGCTTCCCTGCAACACAAGACCGGGACTACCCCTTACTGGATAATCCCGAGTGAGATCACCCCGCGGTTGAGATCAGCAACCGCCCACTAAGCCGAAATAAAAAGGGACATCTAGACTGGAATGACCTCACCCTGCTTGGGTGCTACCCACCTAGCCTTGCTGCATAACCCTTGATTTTCAGTCATTCCCATTTGATGAGGCTTGAGGCTAAGCGTTACCTTTATAGAACATATCCCTTAGAATGCCCATCGTCCACCTGACGATGTTTCGCAAGCATTCATCCATACAAGTCTGTCCCGGGTTCGAACGGAACCGAAGGCACTATTCCTACTACATCCATTTTTGAAATGTCCTCGGGATTAGTAGCGATTAGCCCTTGCACTTCACTACTCCGTCTTCGAATCCAAAATCGTTTTCACGAAAACGCACAAACCGGATCGAAGTGGTTTTCGAGAATTTAATCTCGATCTCGGTCTCTTCGAAACGATCAACGCATTTGTCCAATATTGATAGTCGGTTATTTAACTATCAATTAATATTCACAAACAACCATCCAACAATAAATAATTTCCTAAATTATTTATTTATCTCAAAATATCTTCACAAGACATAATTTCACTTTTCAAATCCTTTTGAAAACAGTTCCAAACTATTTCCCTTTCCTCAGAATAAATTCCGAGTACTTCCATTTCCACTGGGATCACCAAGCACAAACTTTAGATTTTTAAAATAATTTAAAAGCACTTTACTGTAAAAATATATTTAACATTCATTTTAGAAAAATTTACTTAAATACTTAATTTATAATAATACTTTAAACAAAATACCAAATCATTCTTTAAATAATTATTACGATAATAGATAAACAAAAATACTTACTTTGTAATTTACTTTTAAACACTTAAGTTAAACTACTTTAATAATTGGCTAAAAATATATATACTATATGAATATTTAAAAATAAGGTTATTTTATAGAATATAAAACTAGGTTTTCGCTTTTAAAAACAACATACTAAGTTACTTCTTAAATATTTACTGCTAATATAGGTTAAAAGAAAGTACTTACTTTAGACTTTAAATAAATTTTACAAACTTACTTTCTTTTAAAACAACTTTAAAACATTTAATTTATATTTAAAAATTACTTCTTTTTTTTTAAAAAACATGTACTTAGCTATCCCGAGGAAATTTCCAATTTCAGTCAATTAAATCAATTTCCCCAAATTGATTTCCAATTTATTTTATTTGAAATAAGTTTCATAAATTTCTCAATTCATTTCAGAACTCATTAGTTATGGATTTATTATTAATGTTCTTATTTTTCGTTTGATTTAAACTTTTAACTGAAATATACAAATTTCAGGCTTTTCCCAATTTCTTCTTTATTCCTTTCAATAATTTTAAATCTTAATAAATGTTTTGTTCTTTTAATTAATATCACTAAAGATTTAAAATTCATTAAACTTTCTGTTTATTCAAATTTCCCTTCCATACCCAAGATTTATTTATTAGAATTTTAAAATCACTTATTTTCTTTCAAATTCATTCTTTGAATTTATTCTATAATTATTTTACTTATAATTCACTGCTTTTATTTTCTTTCCAAAATTCAATTTATATATATTTTTGTGGTAATTCATTATACCCAATTATATCCAATCAATCTATAGCGTTCAATATTTCAACATAATTCATCATAGAATATCAAATCATCACAACAGGAGCATTTAAATAATTTAAATAAATGTTGAGGGATCCAGTTGGATCCCTCCAACCTGTTTTCTCTGCATCCACAGACGTTAGCACAATATAATATGCCAATTCCAAAATATATCATACTATAGCACATCAATCAATTCAACCATTCAAACAATTATTTAAATTTAATCGTTCAAATTTAAATTTAAATTTTAAATTGAACAGAGTGAGATTAGCTCACCTTTGCTTTTTGTTTTTCCAATTTGATACGATCCTGACTTGTTTTCCCTTGTGGTATTAAATCTTGAATAAACATCTACAATTTGTTAACATTGGAACCAATCGATCAGCCTATACTCATCTATTAATTTAATTTTAACTAATTACTTACTAACGATTTTTTTTTTATGTTTAAACATGATTGATGTTGGTAAATATGCTTTTAAAAATTAAATTACCTTCCTCCTCAACAGACCTAAACACCAAGCTCTCTAACTAAACCTTGCTCTCAAACACTGCCGCACCTTCCTCAAGCGACCAGAACTCGACAAACATCACTACCCGTCAGCTCTCAAATACAAACTCGACAACTGTAGCTCGAGCACTACACCGGCGCTTCAATCACCACCGACTTCACTAACGTCTCCATCTTCGCGAGCTTCACCTCTCAATCCCAAAATCGTTCGGCCCACTCCCTTATCCAAATTCGACTTGAGAACATCACCTCGGCAGGATGATGTCGCACCCCTCCACACGTTGTCGCACCCCCGCAAACTTGGCCACGGCGCACTAACTTCAACCACAACCACAAATCCAAAACCCATTTCCTAAGTTAGATTCTAAATCGAACCCAAAATGAAACCCTAGTTTTAAAGTAGGCTCGACCATTCCAAGACTCGAAGGCGCACAACCATAGGCATACGAATTGAAGCCTTCTTTGAATCGAGATTGTTAAAGTTGTTATACATTTTTTTCTCTCGGTCTTTAATTTGATTTCCATATTTTTATACACGATGCGGCCATTCGATTACTTGATTTTGAAAATGGGGCTTCGGCGATAATAATTCCTCAAGCAAATGATTTTTGTAAGTGAGGAGGGGTCTTGAGAGTTCAGAAGACCTGACATTGATAGGGAGAAAGGAGACACGATTTGAAGTGGACGACGACGTGTTTGAATGAAAGGGTAGCCACGATTTGAAAGAATGTGGGCTGATGTTTAGCCTGATTAGATTTTGATTTTACATATATGTATAGAATATAAACCAAAATATCTTGAATTCAATATAGACTTCAACGCATTTATATGTCGTACACTCACACCACAACTCCGATCAATACGAAATTTGAAATCCGATAATAATACAATACTACGGACCCAATGGAGCTGGTTTCATCGAATTCCGAAACTGTGCCTCGGAAGGCTATTTTTAAATTCAATTTAAACTGTAAAATTTTAAAACTGAACAAACCACTGTTAATTTCAATTTTACAACTTCTATTATTTTCAGTGTTATCAATATAAATTTTACAAGCCTTCAAATCATTTTTAACAGGCATAAAATCCCAGATTTCAAAAAAAATTCCCGATTTTAAATTATTCAATTCAATAATTTAATTAACAGTTAATTAGTGATATTTGAATTCAAGTTAAAATTGTTCCATTGAATATTTAAGTCAATTAAATATTCTGATTTTAAAAGCTTAAAAATTCCGAGTCGTCACAATCAACAACACTCTGTAATCCATGACCAAGCCAACCGGAGCATGGCCGATGGGAAATCCATAGAGAATGAGTAGTAGCCACTTGGAAGGTTCGTAGGAGTCTGTCCAAGCCCTCTTTGTCATATCCCGAACTGATCCGCATGGAAATCATCCCAACCTTCTCTTCATTCTCTGCATTTGGCCCACAATACACGAATACATCAACATTGTCTTCATAAGCTTTGCCACGAGTCATTCCCTTTTTATCCACCACAGGCTCCTTTACTCCTACATCCCTCACTGGTCTCTTCTCCTTTGCAACTCTAGTCCTTGCTCGTTTGTTACTTGGGAACTCCTCAACACTGGACTATCCATCAATGTGAATGACAGAGCAAGAAGCATCGGCTGCCACTTCGAGGGGCGGTAAAGGAGAGACCATCATGGCTTTCCCCCTGACATCTTGACTTGGAAGATCCACAGAGGGACTATTCGCGTCATCTAGCTCCTCAAAATTGATCTGGCCCACTGAAACAAAGAAATGTAACAAATTAGAAAGCAAGGAACCAACTATGGTAAAGATAAATATAATTAACTACCGGGTGGAGCATCCTGGTTCCGGTTCCTAATCAGAGGTGCATAAGGTTTAGAATCATCCTCTACAAAGTCCGTAGGTCCTGCTCTTCCTACGCCCGATGGTCCAGCATCACGACCCCTATTTTCAGTATGACCATAAATAAAGGAAGGCCAAGTCACACTTTCTCCAAGGGTCACGGGAAGAGGCTGGACAGAAGTTCCATTGTAATTCACCGGATCATACTTCTGCCATTCCAATGGCACATCAGAAAAGGCATCCAGATCAACTATTGGCTAAACCTTAACATCCCTTGGGCCAGCATAATCGTCCAAACCGATGCACCCCTGGTCAGCCCTAGGCAAAAGTGTGGATTTTTGTAAAGGAGATAAAATAAGGCGACTACCTGCGGATCTCTTTAAACCCATCTCCTTCTTCTTTCTCTTCCAGGTGGTTTCTACGCCTTTCTCCATTCCTATGGGGGCATGAACGGACCGAAGCTCGAATAGTTGCCCCACTTTTTAGAGCCTCTCGTCAGTCGCTAAGTTTACATCTGGAAGGGTATCATCGGCCCCCCAAAGGCCCAGCACTTGTCTCACCACCAACGTCGCCTCGGGTTGGCTCAGTGTTAGGGACCCTGCAATGGGCAAATTGTAAGGACGTCAAAAAGGAAAAGGAGAAGGGAGGATAAAACTCCCAAAGATAAACTCACCAAAAGGTCGAAACGACCAAAAATGTAGCCCCACATTCATATCCAATGAGACAAAGAAATACTAATATTTCCAATTGGAGACACCTTTCTCTGATACCGCAGTAAAGACCACTTCTCTCTTCTTCTTCATCTAGATGTGGTAGTAGGTACCAGGGCAATGACCAAGCTCTTTGTTAATATTAAAGAGGAGGCCGACATGGCCCACAGAAGGTGTCCCTAACTCCAATCAATGGCACGCTACATAAAGGCCCACAAGGCAACGATAGATATTCGGAGTAAGTTAACCTTAAGCGAGGCCGAGATTGTTCAAAAGGGTCATGATGGTTGGATGCAGGCGCAAGGCCACTCCAACTTTCAAGTAACTCAAGGAAAACTGTAGTACTTTGGTGGGGCAGTGTCAACTCGTTCATAGGCTTTCAAAAATTGGTTCAAGCTAGGGGAACAACCAAATAGGTTCAGTTCTCTGACCATATTGTCCTGTCCACCCATGAAGTCGAAAGGGACCATGAGAGTGAAACTCGAAGCACTATCGGAAGTAGCCATCCTATGACACGACCACAATAAACATTAAAAAGCAAGCACAGCGGATACCTCCCCCTCAGAGACTAACTAGCCTCAAAGCATAGTCGAATGAAAAGAGGCATAATCAGAAGAAGAAGGAAACCATGGAAGGGACACTGCTAAAGGGTACTCCATAGCAAAGAAATGAGTTATCAATGACCGGACGAAAATGATACACGAAAATAGAGAGAGGGACATATCTATTAATGGAGAATTTCAAAAATGATTTACAACAATGGAAGAAGAAATAGGGAAATGGTAAGAAGAGAATAAGAGGAAGTTGCGTCTATTTATAGACACTCGTTAGCCAAATCATGACTCTTCATCCAAATAAAGACAATCAAATCCTGACCGTGTAAAGAGATGTGATGTTGGGGTCGATTCAGATCCTTTAGCTCAGAAGTTGTAGGAAAGAACGGACCGCAAAAGACACCCATGGAAAGATGCGTGATAGCAGCATTAATTACACTACAGGCATCCATCAAATCATGTCATTTCGTATCTACATGCCCGCCCCCGCCCGTGAGGGTAGGATTGGAGGGCAAAATGTTGCTTAAAATTTTCGTAAAAGTTTAATGACCGCCCATAGAGAAACAAGCGCATCAGCCAAGCTGATCTGAGCTTCCTTAAGAACCATCCGATGCAAGGGCCAGCCGATTTATACGCCCGGATTCCTCTCACATAAGGAATGAAAACTGGCCAAAGTGCCTTTAAGGAGATTGAACATTCAGAACGGCTAAAAAAAGCATACCTACTAGAGTCCTACCACCCCGGAAAAGTGCTAGTACAACCACCCTTCCACAAACTGCTCCCATCCGATGTGGAAAGCAACAAAAACTCTAAGTTAGGCCACCTGACATTCTGCAAAGAAAGCAACCAGAGTACGGGAAGAATTTTTTTTCCCTATATCTACATGTATCCCCACTAACCCTCCAGTTGATAACCATCCCACAATCCGAACAATCTCATGGTCCGATCCATACAGACCGTGAATATCCTCAGACAATCTCAACCACAAATCAAAGGAGGCTTATAAATACCCCAAGCACATCACCAAGCAATGGATTAGATTCATAAAACCGTGAAGGATAACACTTCCCACCATACTCTTATCATCTTCAAGCATTCTCCATCATCTCCATGTATCCATTGTAATAATACATACATATAGAGAGGATATAATATACAGCGGACGTAGGCGTATAATTTGGCCGAACCACTCTAAAATTTGTGTCTCCTTCACAAGCATTCCATCGTTAATTCATGATCATGCATTGCAAAGCAAACAACACCACTAAACTGCCACTCTCTAAATTCCGAGGTTGATTCGTCATTCTGCCTCGCTGATAGAATTTTTAGTAATAGTGACTAAGCCATGCTTTTGAAAAATAATATTTTATTCATATAATCATGAACAATATTGCACCGATGAATTGTATCTCAAACGATTAACGGTTTCACATACTTTGTTAAATTCGCTGATGAATTATCGCAAACATGAACATGTGTATTTGATACACATGTAGTATATCTATGATAAGTTTATAGAACGTAAAATGGAAACAAATAAAATAACGCGCAAAAGAAAATAAAATGATTTGATTTGATCTAATAGATAAGTATACTGGAGAGAGTTCCCAATGTATCAAAAATGAATAAAGATTCAATCTCAAAAGTCACTCTTCCTTGTAATACGTAATGATGTATCGATAAGGAGTACTTGGACTTCGTTGAAGAAAATATGATTGACAATGAGTGAAATTGTTAATTATTTCTGTAAGGTCATGTATTTAAGGGTTGTACATAAGGTTAAAATTAATTTCATATAATGCATAGTTTATGATATCATACAAGATAAGAGCGCCGACATATCCTAGATCGAGGAGTTGATAGGTTGTGTGAGTCGAGAGACTACACATGATAATTATTCATGAGAGATCTTATGAGGACCTTGCTAAAAGGAGTTTGGGATCGATCAATAAAGATTGACCAATTTATGTTTTGAACATAAGTTTCATAAATTAAAACCAAATCAGTTATATATATAACATAATTCATATAATGTTTATATGCCTATTCCGTTGCACCGTGAAACTATTATTGTTTCCAAAAACATCGACCTAACGGTGAAGGAATTTCTTCTAGAAATTATAGGTAGTAAAATGGTTTTGGATAAGATCCAAAGATAAAACTGATATTCCTCAATTGTCAATAAAACCATTAAGAGTAGTAACCCTACCATATGGTATGATGCACAAATCCTGAATAAATTCCAAGTACAATATCAAAAATATGATTTTGATAGTTATACCCGAAAAGATATGATCCATTGGTTGCAAATGTGTTTCCAAGAAGAAGACTAATGCAGTTCGAATATAGTAGGTAACGTTAATAAGAATAACCTCGTAAATTACAATTGCTAAAATCAACGTGACAAATTTATTATTCAATGTGCTTAAATTAGTTCGGATTTTACTCATGAAATTATTGCCTGGTATGGATTTGAATTTTAGTACATGTGTATTGAAATAGAAACTTCTAAATAATGATTTAGAATAGACTGTTAGCGCATACCAACCAAAGTGTATCGAAGTCAATGGGAGCGATATTGAGTTTGTGGGTTTTTGAATATGGTCAAAGAATTGGTATGAAAGTATCATTCAACAAGCATCAGAGTTGAATAAATATTTTGATAGAAATATCAAATAGTTTGATTTTCAGTCAAAATGCAAAGGAAGCGTATGGCTATAAGAAAGAACATTAAAATGGTACTTAGATATTTATAAACTATAAGTAAACAACGTACCGTTGATTGTTAGCGATGTAGCTATGTTAAAATCAGTTCTACCTTGGCTGTTAAATTCTAGATATAGGATTTGAAAAACATCTTTTATAATTAGCATAATAGATGGATTCTTTATACATTGGCAACATGAGTTATCATACATGCCGTATCATCTACAAAATCATATTTCTTTTATGTATTTAAAATATAAAATAAATATCAAATCTAAATTAAGATCGCTAAAGGTTAATTAAGAGTATTCTCAAGTATTTGCAAAATACTAGAGAATTGTTTATAGAAAACAACAAGCTTCTTATGAAGATGTATTCGAACTCGAACTTTAATGATATCAAATATAATATGTCAATATTAAATACACGTTCAAATCTTAGTCAAGGAGCTTGAAGTTGGAAATGTTCCAAATGAAAGGTTATGGATGATTCAACCAAAAAGCTAAGAACATCGCCTTGAATAGCGCTATAACAAAGACAATGTATACATTTATATGCCTAATCTATAACTAAGCCAGAGGTAATACCAAGTACTGAAAATATTGTTCATTTTATATGACAAAAATGTCACGATAAGAGCTCACTAGAAGTCCAAAAAACATATAATACATCAAAATGGCCTTTTGTAGCGTTGAAACAAATGCTACGAAACTAATAATTAGAACTGTAAATTTTGTACAATTGTCCGACGTCCAGCTCAGTCCGAGACTGTAAGGCGTCCAGTCTGTATCCATACGATGCTTATTTAGGACACTAATTAGGACAAAAGAATGTATGGAAATATGTTCGTTTGAAAATGCCGATGTTTTTTTAATTGTCCAAACATTGTCCGTATGTTCTTCGGCTCGTACGAACAATGTCCGAGCTTAATGCTTGTCTAATCGATGTTTATCTGAATCTCTTATAGGATAGAACTATGACACACCTTCGTCCGGTCCGACCAGTTTACACCCTACTAATTATAGTACCTTTCGATAAACGTTGTGACACGACAGGCTACTAAAAGTTTGAAACTTTTTGTAACATTGCAGAAAACCCTACCAAAACATAACATACCATAGTGTTTTAGAGATGCTCCAAAAGTTTACTTTTCTGACCTTTTTCAACTGCTATGACAGTTAACAACTTTTAGTAGCCTTCTTCTTTGGTTTTCTATAGCAGTTTTTTTCTGTTAGTATACATTTTTCATAGCATTTTATAACATTTTACATTTATTTTCGTAGCATCAAAGCTCTTAAAATTGACTGTTTTGAAACATACTTTGCACACTACCATTTCGTGTTAATGGCTTATATCTTTCTAGCAATCACTAACATATTATATTCATATTAAAACCAGCAGTCACTCACATAATCATCATATCCAAACCAGCAATCAATCAATCACATAATAATTATATTCAAACGATTGACAAAAATAATAATAATCACATAATCAAATATAATACCCATAACAATTTCGATAGTAGTTTTTCAATAAAATGAGAAAATTCACATAATCAAATATAATCGTCAGGGATTGACGTAGTCTAATGCCTCAATTCTTCTTCATGTCCAGACTCACATGCTGACCAAATGTAACCAACTCTAGTAATGCACTTTCTGCAAAAAACAAAAATACTCATTGCAATACATCTCAATCAATGAAATCATACTCGTCATTATGTAACACAGTTCCTGTAAGTTCCATGCTTGGTAACTTTATGATCGGTGTTGGAAAATTTTAATATGTAGGCAACATATGTAAAATAAATGTATCATGAAATTTTGGTGTAAAGCCTAATTAAAGTGATCAAATTATGAATTAAAGTTAAAAGGCTTACATATATAATTGTTATGGTATTAATGTGTAGATATTGGGGCATTCTATTTTATTGAAGGACCAAATTAGAAAATACCAACATTACAAATAAGGGGTTATGGCCCCAAATTACATAAGCTCCAGTTATTCTCCTAACCTTTTCTATGAAAATAATTCAGATCTAGGGTTTATGTCAACTTGGAAGATCAGTTCCAACTCTTATCTTTTAGATTCATCTCTTTCTCTTGATCAATTTATTAAAGCAGCAACTACGAATTCAGATCTAATATAATGTCTAGGGTTTGTGTTAATATGGAAAACCAAATCAAATTTACTTTTCTAACAACAACTATGAATTCAGGTATGACTTCTGCTAATCCGTTTACTTTCCTCTATTTCTTTCCAATTAAATCAATATAAGTCACCTACTCAGATATAGAGTTTCATGATTAATTGGTCTTAAAGTATATTAAAATCCTAACAAGTGGTATCGGAGCTACCTATCGTTGATTTCATTAGAATTTTTTTAATATGAGTAAGTTTGAATTCGACTTTTTTAGAAGACCTGTAATAATCTTGCTTAAGTTTCAGATCTGCTTGATCTACGCATCAAGGACTTTTTGATGATGATTTTGGATTTGGTTTATATCAACTTTTTGTTGTAAATTGAAAGGCTAATTTATGAAATTGTTTTGGTATAGAAAGATAGATAGATCTAAATGATCTGTATGTTATTTATGAAATAGGGTAGAATTTTGAAATCATTAAATTATGGGAAATAATCTAACTTCCTCTATATTTTGAAAAATAATTTGTATTTGTCAAAGCATTCAAATGTTTATTATTGTATATTTTACAAATAAGTTGTGAATTTTAAGGTGAGAAATGTTTTGGATTTGATATGTACAGTCATTTTTTTAATATTTATAAATGGTATAAACAGATATATATAATTTGGAATCATATATGCAAGAAATGTAAACCTAGTTCTATGGTTATTTTACCTTACTTAAATTTTGATTAAGTAATTTGGATATTTATATAAGCTATTTAGGTTATTTCAAAATTCTGGCTAAGTAGAAATAAAGTATGCTCACTTAATGTGTTTATATTTATTTTATGATTCAAATAAATTTTAACATGACACTAATTTACATTTTGGACCACATAACGGGTTAATTACATTTATTTTTACCATAATTGCATTAAATGTGGTTATATGGTAATAAATTAATTAACTAATTATCATAAATGCAATAAATGTAGTAAATGCGTCAGTTGCAATAAATTTAATAATGCAGCATGTTTGTATTTGAAATAAGAAAAGACGTATGGTTATTATTTGATGCATTTATGTTTAATAGTTACATATTATATTTTATATGTTTGAACTATGCTTATTGAAAACATGTTCGTGCTTTGGTTAGCATAAAATAAAAGGAGCATCAGTTTCCATATTTTGCCAAAATACATGGTTACTGACCTTAACTAAGTATTCAAATAATAAACTAAAGATAAAGTGACACAGTAGCATACTATAAAGCTATATTATAGTTTAGATGTACATTATAGCTACTGCATGTTATTTAGTATGACAGTTACTATGTCATTTATGCATAATTTTATATGGCATTTAATTCTGGTGTTTATTTGTGGCATTTTTATGTGATTCATTTGTGATATCTTGTATCATACTTATTTAGAAAATGTCATGAATGTAACCACATAATTAAAGCAAAAGACTATAACAGCTATGATTAAAACAGGTTGTGCCACAGTTATAATTTTAAGATTTTCAAGCGTCATATGAACTTAAAATGCTTTTGGGAGTATTTTATAGCACTTGAGATATTGTACATACGCTAAGAAATAAATTCAAATATATTTTTGGTGTCTCTTTGCAAACTAAGTATAAATATCCTTGCTAGTTGAAATAACATGTCACCAAAGTGACATCTCTTATTTTAGTTGTTCATGAAAATGTTTGATATTTGTGTGTATTTATTCATGCGGATGTTAGCCAGCCCAAAGGAAGACTAATATTTGGCTGAATAACTTATACATATATGGTGATAAATACATGATAATTATAAGGTTTTACAAGTGAATAACTAATCGGCCCAAAGGAAGATTGTTATGAGTTGAATTTATTATCAGTGTTTGATCATTACAACAAAAGTACCACTTACAGTTAATATTACTGTTCAAAGATTTATATTAATATTTTGCGAGATATCTTGAGAAGAGACTTACCAATTATTTGAATTTACTATGGATGATATTTGGATATGGGCATATACGGTCAATCCTTAATTTTTATTCAATTTTCAACTAATTTGACTAAAGCGTCTGCCAATTTTAATGTTATCAACCTGTTTGGTACCAACTCAAAGGATTATTAAGAAAACATGTTGTTTGTTCTTAACTTTATGTGTCTAGCTCCTGCAATTAGGAGGGTCACACTCACTCATATTATGTTTGAATACTCTTATAATGTCATGAAGAACATTCAAAGGCGAGACAATTCAGAAGGAAAGAAGCAAAAGATCATAAAGTAAAATATTTTAGAAGGTTTCAAGGATGTGGTGCTCGTAGGAATAACCAATTTTAAGGAGTTCTTTATTGAGAATGAAAAGCATTCTGTTAAAATGGTAAGGAGAAACAAGCACGTTTTATATTGCTTGATACCATAAAGTCAAAATAAAGGAAACATAAATAAGCACTATATGGAAAATATTGCTTCAAAAATTAAAGGCACTCAAGTTATTGTTATTTTTTTCATGTACTCTCTTTATTCACAGTATCTCTATTTTAAGATTATTATTAATTCACTAAGAATAAAATGACCGTTATAGGCCTGTCAAACGGGTTGGGTTGGGTCAAAATGGGTTAGGTCGAGTTTGACCCAACCCATTTATGACCCATTCTCTTTTACCCATTTATGACCCAAACCATTTATGACCCAACCCATTTATGACCCAACCCACTTAATAAGCGGGTTACCCATTTAACCCATTTAAAGATTTATATTTAATTTGACTAATAAAAAATAAATAAATATAAAATAATACTAATTTTTATGTTTTGAGATCCGACAAAAATTTAAAATTGTAATTCTAATTTTCATCAAAATTCAAATATAGGGATGCGGTAACTTATTATTTTCTAAGTACAACTTTCAGTCCCCTTGGAGAACTACAGTATGCATTCACAAGATGAAGTATCCGAGTGTTCCATACTATCCATAATTTAGGTGGTAGTTAATCGGTCGAAGTCCCGCCTGATTCCGAGTTAGAACGAAGGAGTTATTGCAGTCTGAAGAAAAAAATAACGACCTCTTCACTAGGCGGAGTTCAATATGTAGATGTGGTAGCCTATTATTTTCTAAGTACAACTGTCAGTCCCCTTGGAAAACTACAATATGCGTTCACACGATGGAGTATCCGAGTGTTTCATACTGTCTGTAATTTAGGTGGAAGTTAATCAGTCGAAGTCTCGCTTGATTTCGAGTTAAAACGAAGGAGTTATTGCAGTCCGAACAAAAAAAATAGCGGCTTCTGCACTAGGCGAAGTTCAAATATGGAGATATGGTAGCCTGTTATTTTCCAAGTACAACTGTCATTTTCCTTGGAGAACTACAGTGTGCGTTCACATGAGAAATATACGAGTGTTCCATACTGTCCGTAATTTAGGTGGAAGTTAATCGGTCGAAGTCTCGCTTGATTCCGAGTTAGAACGAAGGAGTTATTGCAGTTCGA
The DNA here is from genome assembly GCA_030765085.1 of Allium cepa. Taxonomy (NCBI): domain Eukaryota; kingdom Viridiplantae; phylum Streptophyta; class Magnoliopsida; order Asparagales; family Amaryllidaceae; genus Allium; species Allium cepa. The sequence goes on from CM060932.1 coordinate 271,416,847, forward strand.
ACAAAAAAATAGCGGCTTCTGCACTAGACGAAGTTCAAATATGGGGATGTGGTAGCCTTTTATTTTTTAAGTACAACTGTCAGTTCCCTTGGAGAACTACAGTGTGCGTTCACATGATGAAGTATCCGAGTGTTCCATACTGTCCGTAATTTTGGTGGAAGTTAATCGGTCGATGTTTCGCTTGATTCCGAGTTAGAACGAAGGAGTTATTGCAGTTCGAACAAAAAAATAGCGGCTTCTGCACTAGACGGAGTTCAAATATGGGGAAGTGGTAGCCTGTTATTTTCTAAGTACAACTGTCAGTCCCCTTGGAGAACTATAGTATGCGTTCACGCGATAAACTGTTCGAATGTTCCATATTGTCCGTAATTTAGGTGGAAGTTAATCGGTCAAAGCCTCGCTTGGTTCCGAGTTAGAAATAAGGAGTTATTGCAGTCCGAACAAAAAAAATAGCAGCTTCTGCACTAGGCGGAGTTCCAATATGGGGATGTGATAGCCTGTTATTTTTCAAGTACAACTGTCAGTTTCCTTGGAGAACTACAGTGTGCGTTCACATGAGAAGTATACGGGTGTTCCATACTGTCCGTAATTTAGGTGGAAGTTAATCGGTCGAAGTCTCGCTTGATTCCGTGTTAGAACGAAGGAGTTATTATAGTTCGAACAAAAAAAATAGCGGCTTCTGCACTAGACGGAGTTCAAATATGGGGACGTGGTAGCCTGTTATTTTCTAAGTACAACTGTCAGTCCCCTTGGAGAACTATAGTGTGCGTTCACGCGATAAACTATCTGAATGTTCCATATTGTCCATAATTTAGGTGGAAGTTAATCCGTCAAAGTCTCGCTTGGTTCCGAGTTAGAAAGAAGGAGTTATTGCAGTCCGAACAAAAAAAATAGCGGCTTCTGCACTAGGCGGGGTTCCAATATGGGGATGTGATAGTCTGTTATTTTCTAAGTACAACTGTCAGTCCACTTGGAGAACTACAGTGTGCGTTCACATGATGAATATCTGAGTGTTCCATACTGTTCGTAATTTAGGTTGGAGTTGATCAGTCGAAGTCTCGCTTGATTCTTAGTTAGAACGAAGAAGTTATTGCATTCTAAACAAAAAATAGAGGCTTCTGTACTAGGTGGAATTCAAATATAGGGATGCGGTGGTCTGTTATTATCTAAGTACAACTGTCGGTCTCCTTGAAAAATTATAACGTAGGTTCAAAATTCTTATTTTTCAAATTTATATTAAAATTAATGTTTTTAATAAATGGGTAAATGGGTTACCTATTTATAACCCTTTTAAAAATGGGTCAACCCAACCCATAACCCATTTAATAATATCCATAAATGGTTTGACCCAACCCATTTATAAGTAGGGTTAATGGGTTGAGTCAAATTTTGACAGGTCTAGACCGTTATTGAGCTCATTTCACATTGTGGTAAGAAGAAGAGAGATTGAAGTATGGTACGATAGAAAATACTTATTTATCATACAACGTACATAAATGTATAAATAAAGATAAAGAAGTCGCTAAGGATTTAGAAGAAAAGGAAATAACATATAAACATATTTGTAGTTGTTTCTTTAATAAGATATACATATATATAAAGTAGAGTTTACTAGATATTTTTAAGATATTATTGAGATTTCAGTAATATTTTTTGGATTTATTTGATATTTTTGTTATGTTGTCATTTAAATAGATTTCGGTTTTCCATTTCTAATATGAATAAATTGGGTTATTATTGTTCATTTAGAAATAATAAGATTAATTTATGAATAAATTCAAACATTGTTGGAATTAAAGCTTTTAAAGACTACTAGGCATTCTAATTTTTATGTTTTGAGATCCGACAAAAATTTAAAATTGTAATTCTAATTTTCATCAAAATTCAAATATAGGGATGCAGTAACTTATAATTTTCTAAGTACAACTGTCAGTCCCCTTGGAGAACTACAGTATGCGTTCACACGATGAAGTATCCGAGTATTTCATACTGTCTGTAATTTAGGTGGAAGTTAATCGGTCGAAGTCTCGCTTGATTTCGAGTTAGAACGAAGGAGTTATTGCAGTCCGAACAAAAAAAATAGCGGCTTCTGCACTAGGCGAAGTTCAAATATGGAGATATGATAGCCTGTTATTTTCCAAGTACAACTGTCAGTTTCCTTGGAGAACTACAGTGTGCGTTCACATGAGAAGTATACGGGTGTTCCATACTGTCCGTAATTTAGGTGGAAGTTAATCGGTCGAAGTCTCGCTTGATTCCGTGTTAGAACGAAGGAGTTATTATAGTTCGAACAAAAAAAATAGCGGCTTCTGCACTAGACGGAGTTCAAATATGGGGACGTGGTAGCCTGTTATTTTCTAAGTACAACTGTCAGTCCCCTTGGAGAACTATAGTGTGCGTTCACGCGATAAACTATCTGAATGTTCCATATTGTCCGTAATTTAGGTGGAAGTTAATCCGTCAAAGTCTCGCTTGGTTCCGAGTTAGAAAGAAGGAGTTATTGCAGTCCGAACAAAAAAAATAGCGGCTTCTGGACTAGGCGGGGTTCCAATATGGGGATGTGATAGTCTGTTATTTTATAAGTACAACTGTCAGTCCACTTGGAGAACTACAGTGTGCGTTCACATGATGAATATCTAAGTGTTCCATACTGTTCGTAATTTAGGTTGGAGTTGATCAGTCGAAGTCTCGCTTGATTCTTAGTTAGAACGAAGAAGTTATTGCATTCTAAACAAAAAATAGAGGCTTCTGTACTAGGTGGAATTCAAATATAGGGATGCGGTAGTCTGTTATTATCTAAGTACAACTGTCGGTCTCCATGAAAAATTATAACGTAGGTTCAAAATTCTTATTTTTCAAATTTATATTAAAATTAATGTTTTTAATAAATGGGTAAATGGGTTACCTATTTATAACCCTTTTAAAAATGGGTCAACCCAAACCATAACCCATTTAATAATATGCATAAATGGTTTGACCCAACCCATTTATAAGTAGGGTTAATGGGTTGAGTCAAATTTTGACAGGTCTAGACCGTTATTGAGCTCATTTCACATTGTGGTAAGAAGAAGAGAGATTGAAGTATGGTAAGATAGAAAATACTTATTTATCATACAACGTACATAAATGTATAAATAAAGATAAAGAAGTCTCTAAGGATTTAGAAGAAAAGGAAATAACATATAAACATATTTGTAGTTGTTTCTTTAATAAGATATACAGATATATAAAGTAGAGTTTACTAGATATTTTTAAGATATTATTGAGATTTCAGTAATATTTTTTGGATTTATTTGATATTTTTGTTATGTTGTCATTTAAATAGATTTCGGTTTTCCATTTCTAATATGAACAAATTGGGTTATTATTGTTAATTTAGAAATAATAAGATTAATTTATGAATAAATTCAAACATTTTTGGAATTAAAGCTTTTAATGTTTAAAATATAGCTTATATACATCTACTTATGCTAAATACCTTTTATAACGAAGTCTCAAATTTTAGTTAGGTGATTAATATCATTATTTGTTTCAACTTACTAAATAATTGTAGATTGAGGCACTAAAGATAGCAAATACTTTATTAATATTCTAAGCGACTTAAAAGCTACAAGTTTTATAAACATTCACTAAGAAAAAATTATAAGATGGAAAATGCTACAATTTTTGAGAATGTCGAGTTTGGAAGGAGAAATAAATACGGATCATTATCTTTAAGGAGAATCATTATCTTCGATTCAACTACAATTACTTCTTCGAATAATGCATATGATTTGTTTTCTTTCATTAACAAGAAGTAAATTAAGAAGCATAATAAGACAATGTTAAACAAAATTTCAAGGTATATATCATTGTTTTTAAGGAGAATCATTATCTTTGATTCAACTACAGTAGCTTCTTCTGATAATATATAGGATTTGTTTCCTTTCATTAATAATAAGTAGATAAAGAACCATAATAAGACAATGTCAAACTAAATTTTCTTCAAATTACGGTTATTGTTTCAAGAAAATAAACTCAGCAACCTCAAAGTGCAATGTCACCAGGGAAATCCACTTGAAAAGAAGAAATACTATTTCGATGACTATATAGTATTTTTTTCATAAAGATAAATATTGGATTGGTGAAGATGATTCTTTGGACTTGCATCAATCCATATAAGGTACTAATTTGATATATGGATTTAATGTATTAATATATAGTCTAAATCTACAAGGATAATAAAGTTTGAGATCTTTCACACCATCTTAAGGTAACAAGATTATTGGTTATGAATAATTATTCAAAAAAAGAGAGGATTAAGTGAGTAATATGGAAAGGCATAAGGCTCATTACAATAAAGGCTACACTCAATAAGGAAAACAATGTTTTATTTTTAAAGAAACTTTCTCTTTGGTTTTACTAAAAGACTCTTTAGAATTATTTTGAAACTTGTTATAGATTATGATTTTAAGCAATATCGGAGGGATATTAAAGTCGTGTTACTCAATGGAGACATTGATGAAACAACTAAGAAAACCGCTTATGGATTACCCTTTTGTATTAGGCATTCAAATACACCATTATTATTCATGGGGTGCTATTTGGATTATCACAAAAGGGCTGGGCGGATAAGGCTTTTAAAAAAAGGGTTTGGTATGCAACTGCAAATCAATTCTCTTTTACCAAAATAGACAAATGTTGTCTTATATAGTAATGTACAAACAACCTTGAAGCTAAAGAAATGCAAAAGATTCCTCATGCATTTGCGGTATGGAGTCAAATGCATGCTAAAGCATATACACAAATAGATATTGCGTGTATTCTTCGGCAGATATCTTACTGACATTAAGAGCGAATCAATTGTTAGTAACCAAAATGGTTATGAGATATCTTTAAGAAACAAAGGATTATATGCTCAAGACGGGTTGGTTGGAGATCATAAGGGATTACAGTCCGAATATTTTGGATGCCAACAGTACAAAAGATCCACTTTAGATAACAATAATATTATTGTTGTTATTTTTTTGATGAAGCTATATAAGGAAAGCTGTCATACAAATACTTATAGCCTTCTTTGCCATTTTCCGTTATCGGGCATCCAACGATGGAAAATAACCGTATAATTTTATCACAAAGTAATAGACTATTGAACAAAGAAATTGAAAGATCATTAAAGTAATATTGTAACAATAAACATATTATTTTCCAGTAAGGGGAGAGTGCAAAATAGTTTGTAATTCATAGAGCATACTGTGACTAGCTCCACTATGGCGGATCCGCTTACAAAAGCATTATCACCCAAGGTCTTGCATGAGCATCTTGCTCAATTGGTGTAACTTTTATGTTAGAATGTTTTATTCTAGGAGGAGTTTGTATTTGGTACTGTCATATGACACATTGGTCAATACTTTGGTTATAGATATATATATCAAGTTTTTTTTTCTGATCAAAAATAATTTAATAAAGTTTTATTTGCACTCTAGATTTTATTAAACATTTTGATCACATTAAAGTAGGACCAGTTGAAAATAGACATATATTGACATCTCACGTAATTTCCATGCTACGCATCCATGATTGATCTATGTCATTTGATTGTGTTGGTATATGTGACCATTGATTGATTTAGTTGCACTGAAGGTAACGAAAGCCATTTTGATCCTTGTCAGCATAGTTAGTGGATGAGATTGTTTCAGAAACGCCAGATGTTATAAACAGCAAATTTTGGAAAGGTTATTACATATATGGCCCAAGGGAAGATTGTTGGAAAATTTCAGTGAGCTACATATGTAAAATAAATGTGTCGTGCTATTTTGATGTAAAGCCTTATTAAAGTGATCAAATGATGAATTAAATTTAAAAGGCTTACAAGTATAATTATCATGATATTAATGTTTAAATGCTGGGGCAATTCTATTTTGTTGAAGGGTCAAACTAGAAAATGTCAACATTATAAATAAAGGGTTATGATCCCAAATTGCTTCAGTTATTCTTCTGATCTCTTCTATGGAAATAATTCAGATCTAGGGTTTATGTCAATTTAGAAGATCAGATCCAATTCTTATCTTTTAGATCTATCATTTTCTCTTAATCAGTTTATGAAAGCATCAACGATGAATTCAGATCTAATATAAGGTTTAGGGTTTGTGTCAATATGGAAAAGCAAACCAAAATTACTTTTCCAGAAATAACTATGAATTCAGCTATGGCTTCCGCTAATCGTTTAATTTCCTCTATTTCTTTCCAATTAAATCAATATGAGTCGCATATTCAGATATAGAGTTTCATGATTAATCGGTCTTAAAGTATATTGAAATCCTAACAGAACATACAAGTTATCATAATTTACATGTATATTATATGTGTATATCGAGGTTGCAACTTGGCTTGTTCCAGCACCACAACAACAATACACCACCTTAAAAATGCATATGAAATGAAAATGTCCATTTGCATTTTATTTATACTATACAAATAAGATGTAAACAAAATGTAATACAATCTTTAGATTGTTTGAAGGTAACACTGGCCAACTTATGAAAATTTTAACGCCCGTAATTATACAATACGCACATAATATTCATATAGTAAGATATATTTTAGCTCAAATAGTCTGTAACCATATTATCATAGTTACAAAATTCGACTTGCCAAAACATTCAAGGCTTCTAGCGTATCCATTCCTTCCCTTGTCCACTGTAGTATTACCCACAGTGAATGGCCAATTGTGTAACTTAATGGTTCTGCATCTTTGTTATGCTAATTACAATTAATTGTAAATACGTGTTCGTGCACTTTAATATGTGTGTATATAGTAAAATTAACGATAATAACTGGATATGAAAGCAGATGCAATGTGAGGCACTACAATCCCATATTTTGTTCACCAAGTCTTGGTTTCATGTAAGGTTCATCCTGTTCACATACATGCAATTTGCTTGAATTAAAATTGGTAAATAGGAAGCTAAATTTACTCTTTAGCATCATTATATGTAGGTTCTTTTTATTCATCTCTCCTATTCAGATCAATTTACCTCACATACATCTAGCCCAACATGGAACATAGGGTTCACTTTCAGATACTCTACCAAATTTTGCTTCATCAATAATTGGTCCTCGACTTGCATTTACAAGAATTGCTTTCTATGAGTAAGCAAAAACATGATTTTTCGGGCTTCGAGGAAGGAATACAAAAATAGACAAAAGGCTCACCTTCTTTATAATGGCTAACCTCTCCTTGTCAATCAAATGATTTGTTGTTTTATCCAATACTGTGTGCAGACTTTTTTTTTTGGCAAGGCCAGCGGGGTTAAAAATGGACCCCTGCCATTTATTGATATACCGAGAAGAAATACAAAGATAGAAGAACATGCTGCCCACAATCAGGCAAGCAGGAGAAGCAAAGAAACATGACAAACAGAAGACAAGGCATATCAATGCAAAAGGAAAAAAAAGAAAAACTAAAAAACAAACTACCAAAACACATCAACACGAGAGGACAAGCACACTAACAACTGATGGCATCAAGGAATCCCGAATCAAAGGAATGCTTTGAGGCCAGAATACCGGACCTCAGACCTTCAGTAATAGCATGTTTCATTTGCAAAACAGATTTCCTTTTATTGTTAAAAATTATTGCATTTCGTTCATCCCAAATCATCGTAGTAAATACCTTCAGAGTGAAAAGATGCTTATATGTTGCCTCGCATTTCCATCTAGTTGCCTTGTGAATTAAATCCCATTCCACCTCGCTAACCATATCCGCTCTTCTGTTCATGGACATACTAACAGTAAAGAACCATAACTTGTAAACATATGGGCATGAAAAAAACAAATGGAGGGTATTCTCCTCGGCAGTATGACAGAAACTGCATTTGGTGTCAATAGGAACTCCTCTCTGCCGCAACATGACTTTAGTTTTTAAAGTGTTACTGAAAATTTTCCATAGAAAAAGGTTTTGTCTTGCAGAGTTGTGATTTAGCCACATACGTTTATGCCAACTGAATATTTCAGCATTACTTCGAGTAACAAGGTATTTGTACATGCCACCAATTTTGTACTTGTCCATACAACATTTCCATGTAATGCCATCATTATGAGATTGAACTAGATTATAACTGCATATTTGATCCCAGAGAAGTCTGACAATTTGATTACTCGAGAATGGGAGCTCAGCACGACCATATTGGATAAAGTTACTCGCATAAGCATTCAACCCAATTCCAGTTTGAACCTGATGGAAATCAAGCATTTTACTAAGAATCATTCCCTCTTTAACCCACGGGTCATTCCAGAAAGAGATACGACTATTGACACCGATAGTACTCTGCGCACAAGGAAGAATTTCATGCCTAAGATTAAGAATACTTCTCTAAGTCCAACTACACGAGGGAGGAGTACTCATTGTCCAAAAAATTTTGTTGCCAATAATGAATTTGTAAGACCACCTAACCCACAAATTATCCTTATTGTTCAGTAGGTTGTCAATATGTTGCACAATGGCAGCATGATTCCAAAGAAGCAAGTTTTTTATCCCAAGACCTCCTCTTGATTTAGGTTGCTCCAATTTAGAAAATGCACAGGGAGAAAGTTTATTTGAAATAACAGTTCCATGCCAGAAAAAGTTAGTCATAGCTCTTCTTATCATATTGATCATCTTAATAGGGAGTATGAAGGCCCGAGACTAATACACAGACATAGAGAATAAAACAGCGTTAGTGAGAGTGAGTCTACCAGCTTGACTAAGCATCCTGTTAGTCCACACAGCAAGCCTAGCAGTGATTTTTTCAAACAGAGGCGTGCATTGTGCAAATGTGATTCTGGAAGTAGCCAGGGGAATACCAAGGTACATGGTGGAGTCAGCACAAAGAGAAATGGAGGTACGAGAGATGATTTGGTTTATCATTTCATTGTTCACAATCATCATTTCAGACTTGCTTAAATTGATCGAAAGGCCAGTAATCTTGTAGAATTTATCAAGGCCCTCCATAATAGAGTTAACTGTTGTCATGGTGGGTTTGAAGAAAACCACTAGGTCATCCGCAAACATAAGAGAAATGACGAGAGGCTCTTTGCATTTAGGATGTACAGAGAAGCTGCCAGAATCGACTTGCTGAACAAAAATTTGAGTTAGAACTTCCATTACTACTATGAATAAATAAGCTGACATTGGGTCTCCCTGTCTGATGCCTTGCATACTTCGAAAGTAACCAACATTATTGTTATTAACCACTAAAGAGAAACGTGCAGTAGAGATACATGCTTCAATCCATGCGACGAAGTGCTTGGGGAAATTCATAAGGCCCAAAATTCTCACAATAGCATCCCATTGTAAGGAGTCAAAAGCTTTCGAAATGTCAAGCTTGATCATTGCTCTAGGGGAAACCATGGATGTTTTATACCCTTTTAACAGTTCATGGGACAATAAGACGTTGTCAAGAATACTGCGGCCACTAATAAAGACTGCTAGGTTGGGAGATATAATGTTTGGCAGCACCAGCTTGATTCTGTTCGCCATTATCTTTGATATGCATTTATAGATGGTATTACAACATGAAATAGGTCTAAACTCATTAACATGGCAAGCATTTTTAACCTTAGGGATAAGGGCAATGTTAGTAGCATTTACCGAGCCAATTAACTTGCATTTATTAAAAAAGTTATGAATTGCCCGAAGGAAGGTAGGGCCAACCGTGCTCCAACAAGCCATGAAGAAATTCGCATTGAAACCATCAGGCCCTCCAGTAGAGTTAGCATTGAGAGAAAAGAGCAGTTTTTATCTCATCATCAGTAATAATCGTAGAGAGGAAGGCATTATCATTGTGAGAAATTCTGGGTAAGCTGATCGAGTCAAGAAGATCAAGCGAAGGGGAGAAGTTATTACTATTAGCAAATAGCTTACTGAAATGCTCAAGGAACATAGTGTCAATAATAGTAGGGTCAGATATAAGCACGCCATTTTTATCTTTAAGAACTCTGATTGTTTCTCTGGAATGCTTGGCTTTAAGCGTAGAATGATAGAAAGAAGTATTTCTGTCACCATCCTTAAACCACTCCATTCTGGTCTTCTGCTTCACCATCAAATTCTCATGCTGAAGCGCTTTGAAAAGTTGCGAAGATAAAGAGGCCTCAAGCGCAGCCCACTCAATATTATTGGGATCAGCATGCATAGACTCTTGAACATGTTGGAGTTTGAGAGTGAGGTTGGACGAAGCCAAGTTTCCCGTGCCAAATTTACTTAATGACCATGTTTTGAGATCAGCTTTCACCGCGCGATGTTTACACTGCAAAACAAACATAGGGTTACCATAAAAAATTTTAGACCAAGCCTTGTTAACAATAGCGAAAAAATCAGGTTGAAGAACCCAAGCATTATAAAATTTAAATGAAGACTTTCTTCTATTCATGGCAGCACCAAAGGAAAGAATTTGGGGGGAGTGGTCAGAGAGACCAGGCATTGGGAGGAAGTTACTTAAGTTTGGCCACTTGTTAAGAGCACAAAGATTAGGGAAAGCGTGATCAATTATGGTGAAAGTTCGAGGCATGGATCTTCTGGAGTTGTTCCAGGAATAGGAAGCACCAACAGAAGGAATCTCAATAAGATCAGAAAGATTAATTGCTAAGTTAAGAGGTTTTATTTCCCTCAGGGATAATGGATTCCCACCAAGTCTGTGAGTTAGCTGAAACGAGCAATTAAAGTCTCCCATAACAAACCATGGGTGTGTTTCTTGCCTAAACGCAGGGATGAGATCCAGATAGGCTTGTCTGGCATTCATCGAGTTATACCCATAAATAATAGTGAAATAAAAGGATGTGGAGGAGGGGACATGAAAGCCATGCAAATGAATTAGCTGGGGATTAGATAGTATCGGGGTTAGGGTAAAAACAGAGGGGTTGAAAATGATAAGAATTCTGCCGAAAGGCGCTTCCGCAAGATTATGAAGCATCTTCCAGGCTGTGTTTATGAAGTTAGCAGCACGTATGGAGAGAGTTGAGTTTTGTTTTGTTTCCAGGATTGCAAGGAGACTGAGAGAATGAGTGTGGATAATGCTTTTACATTGGTTCAATTTAACATCTGAATGGGCACCTCTTATATTCCATACACCTATGTTGTTCAACATTGATCAACAAATTGGTTGTTAAGGAGCTTCTTTTTGTTACCCCTAGTTAGCGGAGTGTTTTGAGAATTCATTCCTGGAATGATAGACGTGGTTGTGAATCCTTCACCTGGAGTGGGATCCAAATCTGCTTGGTTCTTTGATTTCTTTGATGACTTGAGTTTACGGACTGGGGATAGACCATATTGATCATGAGAAACTCTTCGATCAGCAGACACAGTGAAGCTGCATGTGGCAATTGGAGCTGAAGTAAGAGGAGGTGGTTTCCATGCAAAAGGCGCAATAATATGTTCATAAGGTTGTTCAAGTAGCGACTTGGATGAGGTAGGATCAGATTGCGTGTTACTTGAATTTTCAGATGTTACTTTACAAACAACACCGTTGGGATTAGGATTATTAATGGGTAGGCTACTGTTTATGTTGTGCACGTGCACAACAGATATATGAACTGTTTCTTGTTGGGTTTCCACAAGTGTTGCGACGTGTGGTGAATGTTTATCATAGATAGAAAGAGTTGAATTTGATGAGCCAATCTGGTCAGCGAGAGGTGATTGATCGGGAAAAGAAAATGGAATGATTTGTGAAGGAGGGGCATTTAGTTGGCATTGGATGTCTGAGTTAGTTGTTTGATTGAGAGTAGTGATTTGGTTGATGTGTGAAGGAAAAGCATTTTGTCGTTTGGCAGAGTTATCATTTTTCCCACAGCAGTTACTCGCGTCACTACCGAGAACGTTATCAGTGATACTCTCCAGAACTTGACTATTAGTGGTACAAGGAACAACATTCACAACAGGCTTGTCAATGTTGGAAATCACATTAGATTCCAAGTCACCTATGTCAGCAAGAACGTGAAAGCCATTATCTTTCAAGATATCAGAAATTTTAGCAGAACAATTAGTAACTTCTTCATTAACAGTCTTATCAGGAATAACATTATCAATTTCCCCTTCTTCTACTTCCTCACTTCTTATTTCTTTTCCTTTATCTGATTTGGTTTCTTCATCATTTTCCACCACCTTGTTCCTTTTAAAATTTGATCTCATCCACCGTCTTTTATCTTTTTTCACTACTTTCCATTTCTGGTATCTCTGATTTATTATTTTTCCTGAGACTTCCAAGTTTTGTATGGGGTTATTGCTTGGTGCAACAGTACAATCAATACCCGTAGATATTTTATTCAAATCCGAACTTGCTATCACTCCAGACTTTTCACAATTCGCAGCAGTATGTCCAAAAACACTACAGTGAGTGCATATATCAGGTTTCCACAGATAGTTAATATGAATTGTTTGAGATCCACCATCAAGCAGCTGAACTGGGAAGGAATCAAGAAGTTCACAGTCAGGCTTAATTTCCACCAAATATTTAGCAAAGGTTAGACGCTCCAACTTCTCCGTAGATTCATCTAGACATACAAGCCTACCCAACCTGCTCGCAAGCCAATTGATTCCAGTATGAGACCAAGCGAACATTGGGATATTGGAGAATTTAACCCAAACAGGAACTGATGATATACTCTCACATGCATTTCCCACATACGAATCCCACTGTTTGACAATGAAGAGCTTGTTACGCATAATGATTGGATCACCTTGCAGAATTCTATTTCTATCATCATCACACGACAGGAGAAAAAGAAAAAGGAAACCATTCAACCGAACTTTAATAGATCCCTTGAGTTTCCAGAATTTCTTTAGGAAGTTTATGACTGTTAAATAGGACAAGGTTTGTCAAGGAAGAATCCAACAAGATAACTACTCCATTCAAGTGCGCCAGCATTAATAACTGAGACAGGTGGGATCAACACCTCATTCTTGACATCAGGGGTCATATCAACGGGTATGTACTTCCCTGCGTTGCTAGGTTTACGCTTGAAAAGGGCAGCCCATACAGGTTGAGAGGACAGGGGAAGGAGGGGAGGGAGAGTATCAACGAAAGGCAGAGAATCAGCAAGAGGTACTGGTGGGAGCGAAGAGGAAAGGATGCCAATAGAAGGTACAGATGGGAGCGGCGGAGGCGGTGGGTCAGGGGCAGGGGCAGGACGAAAAAGACAGGATGGAGAAGACGTGAGGGGAGTGGGAATGGAAGCGTGAAAACTGGGAGAGGATGGGGTAAGTACGGGAGGGATGGGGAACGCTGCCATGAACAAAAAAATTTAAAAAACTTTTGAAAACGAAAAATTCATGACAAAAAATTTAATTTATACTTAATACATTTTTGCTGAAGAAATTCATGACAAAAAATTTAAGATTGTTTACTAACCACATCACCCTCTCTTGGCACTTCCTCCACGGACATAGCTCTTTTCCATCTCACAGCTAGATGCTTCACCATTAGCATTTCAAAACTCTCCATATGCCACAAATTACAAAAATAGAAACACATCATTTCTCTATAAGAGACAGAAGTCAACAGATTAATGTTGAAGGTTACCTAGTGAATGTACATGTTTACAATCAGCAATAAGATGGCATTTATTCACTTGAAATAGGTGTTTCAGGGAAATAACATATAATAATACAATTTCAAATAATATTAATCATAGATAACCTACATGATAACAAGGCTAGTAAACAGGCGTGCTTTTAATACTATAGCAGTAAAAGTACAAAGAAGAACAAATCCTTATTTGGGTTAAACTTCACCATCGGTGCCTCGCAAAATAATAATTTCAATAACTTAAAAACATAAGAACAACATCATAGTTTAAACTTTAGCTCAATATACAGCTACGAAATCGTAAATCTTTGGTTACTTGTATGCTATGAGGCTCCTTGATTTTAGACCAATAATTATTTTACTTCTTAATAATGTTGTGCTTAACTTGGTTGATCAGTTTACACCTAACTTGCTAGAAACTAAATAAGTATAGTAAACAAACACTAAAGGATACATAAAATAAGATCAAGTTTTAAGTGCCAATCCACTTCTTGAATAGTTAGCACAAAACAAAGCCCTAAATTATGCAACATAACAAAGGTAACCAAGTTAATAAAATTAAAATATAGAATACATGTAGAGCAGTTAATCAGGTATCAAAAATGTGAAGTTACTGGTAGGTGACAGTATTCAAAGTTTTCATTGTAAAGTGGCACCAACACCACTAAGTAGCAAATCAGTAAACACAATGCAAGTATCATGTTGTATTGTGAATTGAACACTTCTCGATCTTGAACATAACATTAACAAAACTGTCATTATGTTCTAGTAACATACAAAAAATTGATTTGTTATTTAACATTAAAATAATAGTAGAAATATATTTTAAAGAATGAAGTAAGACAAAATAATCAATTAGATTGATGATTGCTCAGCAATCTTGGGTTATTTCTCCATGAATCAACTTTTGTTAGAAGAAATAACCTTTTTTTAATGCTTCAACAAACTGCTTCAGAGTATATGAGTAATTTGGACCTAAAAAATTAGAAGCATAAAAAAAGTTCTTATAGTGTAATATAGCACGAAAAATTACAATTTTTTTTAATTTTATTAATATCTACTCTTAGTCTTTTCATACATAACCTAAACATTCCTGTATAAGAAAACACATAAGAATAGTTTAAGTAACTACTAAACCTATGGTTTTGATGTAGATTGATGGAAACATGGTCTGTGGTTAGAGAAATGAAGCTTGTTCATATGGAAGCTCGTAATTGACAAAGTAATTCAACTTTAATATAGAGAAACTTGACATTAGGATAAAAGTTCGTGAAGGGTTTGATAGAGAATGAAGCGGCCAAAAAATAGCTTTGGAATGGTAATTTTTGTTTAATATATCGATATGGTTTGTTCAAGTAGTTCCAGCATAGGTTTCGAAGAAAATAAAGTATCAAATTAGAAAGAAAAAAAGCAAACAAAATAAAATGAGTTAACACTTTTGTAGGATTGGGAACACTAGAAAACCGGTTCAAAGATAGAAATAGTAAAAACGTGTTTCAAACTAAAAATATTACGTGTTTCCATTTTGCTCATTTGGTGTAGTGATACATACATACATACATATATCACAAACATCGTGTGTTTTAAAATTAATTGTTATTATCTGATGTTAATAACCTTTTCACGTCCACACTTCTGGCAATTTTGCAAACCCAAGATCCCCTATTATCCTTCAAAAATCCCAATTTCAATCATATGAATCCTTTAAAAATCCCATATGTTGCCAACAATATCAAGGAGAGACTATATTAGCAGAAATTTATGCATTTGTAAAAGTAGATGAACAAATTTAAGTTATGCAATGCTAAATCAAAACATCAAATTGTAATGATAATTCAGATTTCTTAGCACAAGATGAACACTGTGGAACTGGTCATTATATTGTGTGAAAAATATTTATAAATATAAGATACCTAAACCATATCTAGTGGTTATTGAAAGATTTCACCACTTGACTACTAGTTTTATATACATTCCTACATTTGTATGTGTGTGCCCCTTTCTTGAACAACACAAAAGAAAAAATGGAAGAAAAAAAAGTTTTGCATGTTGAAAAGATTGACATTGTTCGAAATTTACATGGCCTAGAAAAATCAGAGCTCAACACTGTGTTTGCTACATGTTGTGGCAATACATCATCTCCTCCGTAAGTGTAATATTGATTATCCTATTATAGGTTGTGTGAAAGATTACCACCGTTAGTTTGTAAACTTTTTAATATTAAAATTTAACTCAGAGGTTTGTGTTCAGGTAAAGGTCTATACAGCCAAAGGTGTATCAGTTGAATTAGAAAATTAAAAACTGGAGTACCTACAAGCTACGATTGTGGTGACTTCAGCAAAAGGAATATTGATTTCGAAGCTTTTGTCATCAAATATAAATGAATTTTCTAATAATCTATGGTGCTAGTGTCACCAATAGTTTAATATCTTAATGATGTAGATTACATGTACATTTTAACTGAAGTAATTTTATTAAACTATATTAGTTGTTAAAAAGTTATAAATTTTGTATACAAAGGTTCTTAATTTTAGATTTATCTCTATTTTATTTTTCAGTTAGAAGAGCAAGTGATTCATTTTATACCTTTTCAGAGCATATAGGACTAAAATCAATGTACCATTATTCAAATCTAACTGAACTCGGTGATAGCTTAAATGCATATTATGATTCCAAATAATCAGAGAAATGGTACTTGCATTTTAATATAAAAACGATGTAGTCAAGATAGACAAAACCAACACAGAGGATTATTTGAGCTGTAAAACTTACTGATGCATGTTCTGGGTCCATAGGGGTTGATCAATAACAAAAGGCATGGATGGGATCAAATTAAATTATTTGTTGAAGTGTATTCTAGCTGACTTGTACTTGAACATTACCTGCACGTTGCCTGCACATGGGTCATTCCTTTTGCCTGCACACCGCCAACACTTTTCTGATATACATGTTTCCCTGCACATTGGTCATTCTCTTTTCTTCAACCTACCAAACAACCAAAGCTTCGACCTGCTCAATATAACATCATGCTTAAGTGTGAGCATATACAATTTTTATATACATACACAAATTTGGTTCTACATAAGTTTTTTTCATAGAATTTCTTTTGTGCACCTTCTCAAGAAAAAGGTCCCAACATATTTCATTTCTAATATATAGAAATATATACATATTATTTTCTACCACAAGTCAATACTTAATTGTTAGTGTTAACTTTGCTGAGTGATATCTCTATCAGTAAACATAACTTGAATACTTTGCTAGCTAACTGCATCAGACAGTTGCAGATTGTAGGGTTTGCTAAGTAATATTTGAAAATTATGATTTTTTGGAATATTTTAATTCTAAAAAATAATAATTACCAAAAAAAATTGATGAAAATAAATATTATTATTTTTTAATGAAAATAATTATCAAAAATTGATCCTTTTTTCTTTGAATTTGAAGTGTAAAGTTTTTTGATGTCGAAAAGACTGAATTTTAGAATTATTTGATTTGTAAAATCTGATTTAGAAAATTTAGGATTTTGAAAATCTAAACTTGGAAAAGGGTGTTGCTACTGACAATATCAATTTATGTAAGAGGCATTATTTACTATAGGCACAACCTGGTTAAAATAATTTTAGAAATAAATAAAAAGTTCGATAATCTATAATTCTACATTATTGGATAATTTAATTACTTGAGCTTCTGATCAATGATGTTGATAAACTGACATAAAAACAACATCAAACCCTAATATAACAATTTCTTTTGTTTTAGTAGCCATCATCTCATGTTTTGTATTGATGATGTAAGTTTCAACTAGGAGATTTAGGTTCAAAGTTTAACAGCACCGTCTTTCAGATATATCCTTTTGTTACTTCCATATTCTAACATGTGGTTTAAGACATTGTAATAAATGGTCAGGTATAAGGAAATTTCAAAACGATCCTTGATCAAGTTGCATAATTAATGTTATGTTAATAATAGTATATTTTGAGTTGTTTGAGTACATGTATATATGTATGATTCTTGCTAATTTGATTGTATCGAAAGTGCAATCAAATTAATTAGTTTTCAAATAGTTAAAAATATTTATTTATTTATTTGGTTTTACCCAAAAATTGTTCTAATTTTGATTGAGCTAATAGAAAAATATTATCATTAGCCAAATTGACATTGTCAATAGCAACATCCTTTGGAAAATTCAGCTTTGAAATGAAAAATGTGATGAAAATTTGACTTTTGACAACTATGTATATCAGGAAGAATATTGGATTTTTAAAAACTTCAAACATTGTTATTTTATTTTATTTTTTATGTTGACATAAATAGTGTCAAGAAAAATCGCAAAGTAAAGGCATTTTAATCGATTTAAAAAATAGCACCATCCAAACCTATATGTTCCACTCATCTATTTTTTAGTAAATGATAACCAGTTAGACAACTTAGTTTAAGTAACTAAAGTCTTGGGTTCATGGATCATTAAGTATTGAAATATTATGATTGTGAGAAAACTTGAGTATCGAAACATTGATTTCACTGATTTCATATGTTGAAAAAAAATTAATTACAAAACTCTTTGATTTCGAAACACTATGACATAAGGCACGTCCGTTGGACATGTGCAAAGAAAATTGAAAGCAGGTTTATTTATGTGAAATAATGGTCTTATGCATGCATAATATTTAACACCAATGAATATATGAGCCAACTTTTTTATTTCAAAATAGTATGAACAAATAATAATCTCTCTCTTAGAAAGTGCAATTAGTTAAATTGGTTAAGTAATGTTTTTTGTGCTCGATAGCCCCATTTTTCCGATGAACAACAACAAATAAAGAACATGCAATCCATTTGAAAGCTAAGAAATTATCGAAATACCCTTGATATGAGTGCTCTATTTTTAAATTATAAAGGTCTTGGGTTAGAATCCCAAAAACACCAAAATTTTGTTGCTATCAATTTCACTAATTTTTTAAAATCAATTTTTTTAATAATATGATTCTTTTTCTACGTACACGCGCACGTGCATGAGCATCAGTTTCTATTAGTAGTAAAACTTGATCCATAATTCATTGAAGAACAACCATAATATTTGGTCAAGAAACTATATTGTTTTTTGTTCCAAAGTTGAATTTTGAAATATAATCAAATTTATCGAAATTGAGTTATTGAATTTTTTTGAATATATAAACTTTGAAATCTATGAGATTGGAGTGCTTTAAAATTTTAGTTCAAACATGAGTTTGAAACCGATATAAATTGAAATGATTTTGTGGGAATTTGAATTGGAGGAAAAATTTAGTTTGTTGAAATCTGGATATGGTCTAGATTTGTCGAAATAAAAGAAATTGTTTAATTGATATTAATATCAAATTTATTATTTTAATATAAACTGTATAAAAATATATTATTTTAAAATCTTAATTTTAAAATTTTCAGACTATTAAACTAATTTAATCTATTTTAAAACTATTCTAAAAGCTATTTTAATCAACTTAAAACTATTTTAATTTATTTTAATCTATTTTAAATCTACTTAATCTATTTTAATTTATTTTAATCCATTTTAAATCAATTTAATCTATTTTAACTCTATTTAATCTATTTTAAATCTATCTTAAATCTATTTAAACTATTTTTAATTTATTTTTAAACTATTTAGAGTATTTTAACTATTTAAAATTTATTTTTAAACAATTCTAAACCATTAAAACTATTTATAACTATCTAAACTATTTTCTAAATTTCAGACTGTGTAAAGTGAAAGTATTTAAAGTGAATATGGTTAACTAATGTTATAACCTAAGTTGAGATTTGAAAATGATATTTCCTAGTGAAATGACATATTTGAGTGAATATGATTTCGAAAGTGATATGGTTTGAATTGAATATGATATTTTGATATCAGTTATGAATCGGTTTTGGAAGTGTAAAAGAACCATCTGGTGTGAAATAAGCATTTGGTTGTTAAAGAGACCAGGATCAGATATTGTCATACTCTCTGTTAATACCGAAACCACTTTAACAACTATGTACGTGGTGGAGATTCCAGAATGAAGTAGGATGGTTTGGCGAACGATTCTGTTTGAGGTATTAACGTAACCCTTACTCTCGCGAGTCAGCTTGAGGTGGCTAAAACAGAAGCTATACCTGGACTAAGAGAGGTCGCACCTCCGATCAGACATGCTTCTTCGATACCATATTATGACTTTGTGATTGATTTGGTGGCCACCCCTCGATTTGATCTTGAGAGTGTGTTCTGAGGTAGGCGGTAGTAGCTGTTATGCATTACCACCAGCCCGTTTCTACAAAATATAGATCCTACATGGCATTGTTTCACGTGCCTTGTCACATGTCTTATCGTGCTTTCTACGAGTTTGGTTTGTGTCTTGCTCCCTAATAGCCCACCAGTTTACGGTGGAGTTTATAGTACTGTATGGACTACGACATTAAAATGTGTTAAGGGGATATGGCTAATGCCTTAACGTTATTTTACTACTTTACTGTAGACACTATTATAATAACATATTGTACTATGTATGTAGATAATTTAACGGATCCTTAGGAGATGGAAATCCTGAACATCTCTTAAGTTATTGCACTCACATTAGACACTTGATAGGAGATATCAAACCCCATAAACATCTCTGACACTGTTATACCCATATTTACTTACTGATGATTTAACTTACATATGATCATTTAGTTTCGACTTGAATATTTTGTCTTTTCAATTCGTTCGGGTCAGTCTGAGCTTTTCAGTGGAACAAAGACTGCTTTTCTAAAGGACGAAGATGGAGATTTGTATACTATTATTTTTTTATTATATTTATTCCACTACATCATGTTGTTCTGCTGCATTTATTTATTTATTTATTCATGTTGTATGTAATCTGATTCTGTATTGTTAAAGTGTAATCAAATGGTATTTGTAAACAACTTCATGATCTGTAATTTGATCATTATATTTTGTTATTCCGTTGTGAGATTTTGTGTTTTTTCTTTCTTTTCTCTTCTTTTTTTATTTACCCCATAACGATCCTCCCTTTTGAATGGTTTGAGCCTGACACGTTTGGTTTATCTTCGATTTAAACCGTCGAAAAAGGTGGGTCGTTACAATATCTTAAATATTGTTAATGCTTTTAATGAAAAATGGTTCAAGAGTTCAAATTAAGACATATCATTAATGTATTTACTCTCTAAGTCAGCTGTGCTCTTCCTACTCGGACTAATAAACAGTTCTTGGACCTATCAATTTTAGACTTATCAAGCCATTTTGGATTTTTGGATCAGGATAATTTGATTAGGATTTAATTCTTTTTGATGTGCAATACCGATCGAATGTCGAAGATTTTACATGGAAAGTTATTCATTGTATGCCATATACCGTTAACCCCCCTTTTTACAAGGCCACGAACAGGTGGATTTAACTAAATTGATTTCTCGTTTATCGAGGCTGGAATATGATGGATTCGGTTTAAAAGGATGGAGGTCACTTAGATATGTCATTTGGTTGAGAAGTGCAGAAGTTACGCGGCTCGGTCTGGAAGTTGTAGGTCTTTCGGCATGGACGGCTCGGTCTGGATGCTCTGGGTCGCTCGGCGTTTGGGGGATGCTTCAGCATTAGAGGTGTCTTGGTATGGTTTGGGTTGGCAAGGTGATGTGGACCAGCATCGATCCTCGCTCGGCACCGTACCTCGCTCGGCGCCGTACCTCGCTCGGCGCCGTACCTCGCTCGGCGCCGTACCTCGCTCGGCGCCGTACCTCGCTCGGCGCCGTACCTCGCTCGGCGCCGTATGTCGCTCGACATCGTACCTCGCTGGCATCGTACGTCGCTAGGCATCGTACGTCGTTCAGCATCGTACCTCTCTCGGCATTGAACGTCGCTCGGCATTGAACGTTGATGGCATTGGACATCGCTCGGCATTGAACGTCACTCGGCACCGCGGTGAGATGAGGATGGTTCGGCATTGTGGCTATATGACTTGGGTCGGCATCGATACATGGTTCGGCGCTAGCTTTGCTCCAAGTTCTGGACTAGTTTGCTTCAAGATTTTGATAGGCTCGCTTTGGATCAATACCCAGGTTACTTTCGTTCGGCATGTCAACTGCTCAGGATCGGTCGACATGATGAAGTGAGGTTCAGCTATGGCCTCGGTGGGTCCAAATTACTCAGGAGGCCCAACAACCTGGATTTGCCTATAAATACATCATATGAGTCTCCAAATGGAGGATCTTCTTCTTTCTGCTATCATGCTTTCTATTTCCTAAGGCTAAGGTTACTCAACCATTTTGTAACTGTAATCGATTCTAACATCAATAAAAAGGAAACTTTTGGAGTGGACGTAGGCTGGAGTTAGCCGAACCACTATAAAATCTGTTATTCTTTACTGCTTTCATTTTAGTTTTGACTGTTCTTCATATTTTTACTCTCTACATACATTCTTTCTGTTATCTGTGACTGTTAGGTTGTGATTTTATTTACATTTGGGTGTTAGTGACCAATTTTGACATTAACATTTTTGTGCTTTCACTGAGAGCAATCAGGAATTTTGAAGCAAGGAACTCGGATTCTAGGAGGCAATGGCTAGGCCATCAGCAAGGAAGCAAGTGATAGAAAGGAGCCGATGAAAAGACAAGAGGAGATGATGCAGGCTTAGGACAAGCATCCATCTACATCACCAAAGATGTGATGGAAGCGATGCTGAAAAGACAAGAAGAGATGATGCAGGCTCTTCTCAGACAATTTGCACAAGCAGGAAATGCAGGAGCTCGGACCGTGGAGCTGGGTCAGAAGCGCTCAACCAGCAAGTAGAGAGAATGACTCAGCAGGGGGCATCCCCCAATCAGCAGACGGCCATCAATCTGGATGGATCCAGGCTAGGGGCATACCACCTGGCAATGGTAGACTGATCCCTGAAGGAACTCTAGGCGATATCACACAACAAGATGCTAGTAGGAATACGAGAGTGCATGATGAAGAGTACATACCGTAATTCCCTCGGGAACTCGAGGGGCAACCCTTGGTAGACAACGCTGGATTGGCTGAGATTATCAGGCGAACCATGCGTGGAGGTTTGACCAACAGAGATCTGGAAGGAGTAAACAAGAGCCCATTTACCCATGAAATCAGAATGGCCTGGAACCCACC
Organism: Allium cepa; assembly: GCA_030765085.1. NCBI lineage: Eukaryota > Viridiplantae > Streptophyta > Magnoliopsida > Asparagales > Amaryllidaceae > Allium > Allium cepa. Next base: position 271,439,524 of record CM060932.1, read on the forward strand.
GGAGTTCAAGCTACCTACTTTGGAAGTGTACAATGGCAAGGTTGATCCTACTGATCACTTGATGAGAAACATAAGACATACGGAAGTGCTAAGGGCATCGGAGGAAGTGATGGCCCGATGTTTCCCACTGTACTTGATGGATATAGTTGCTATGTGGTTCAGGCAGTTGGAAGAGGGATCTATCAGGACATGGACAGAATTAGTAGATAGGTTTCTGAAGCAGTTTCAGGTTCATATCATAAGACCAAAAAACATAATGACACTAACATCGGCAAAATAAAGGACAGAGGAATCGCTCAGAGCTTTCTTAACTCGGTTCAACGCTGCAGTTACTTTGGTAGATCGGCCGGATCCATCGATGGTTTTGATGGCAATAGTGTCAGGAGTCAGAGAGAATTCAGATTTTAAAGTGTCATTAATACGGGATCCACCAATGGATCTCGGGGAATTCTTTCACGAAGCTGAGAGATTCCTTCAATAGGAAGATGCATGTTCATATATGAGGTTAAAGGAGGTGAATGCGGTTGATAATGGAGGGCCATCCAACGAAAACTCAGATAAAAATAACGTAAAAGGGAAAAAAGGAAAATGGATGGCAACGGTAGCACTCTGAAGAGGCTGCGGAGGGATTCGAAGTTTTCTTCTTACACAGATCTAACTGAGACTCTAGAAAGGATTTACTTGGATACGCGAGGGCACCTTCAGTATCGAAGACCGGCAAGGAGGGAACCTTATGAGTACGAACGGGCATTTGGAAAGCATTGCCTATTTCATGAGCTAGATGGGCACAACACAAATTATTCTAGGCATTTGAAAGATATTGTAACAACCCGCATATTTTATGATTGTGTATTTATATATTTTATTTAAATATAGCATCGTTAGACGGATTGTAGTCCGAAAAGCTACTTTTTGCAAACGATCGAATTAGAACTCGAGACCACTTCCATTGAGTTCAAAATGCCATTTGCAACCTTTTTGAGTATAAATTTCAATATGTTTGGAGTTAGTAGAATTTTGCTACATTTTCGCTTTGGGTTTGAGTTTGGGTTTCAGCCCAATGTTCTATCTTAAGACCCTAGTTCCACCCCCTCTCCTCTTCATTACTTCACTTTCATTTCCTAACACTCAAGCTTCATCAAAAATGGAGGAAGAGAATGGAAATTAAAATCCTAAGCCCTATGTTCTTTGCAAATTCAAGTTCTAGCTCCATAATTCAAGAGAAGCTATTGGTAAGCATCATCTTCTTCTTCCCCAACTCATTCCCTCTCTAATTTCAGAAATTCCTAAACCTAACTTAGGAAATGTTTCTCTTTTAAGCTAAGATTCAAGCTCCTTGGGTTAGAATTGAAGAGTGATTGTTCTTGCATTGCTCTATAGCTTCTTTTGCATTGTTTTTGGGTTTAAAGGTGAGATTTTTATCTCACATCTATGTCTATAACTATCTTTGATTGTTTGGTATAAATTCCTAACACTTATTCATGTGCATTTGCTTTTGGTTTGGATTGAATTGATGAAGATTTCAATTTTTGGTGTTTTGAAGTCAAATTTATAAAAAAAATCCTAACTTTGATGTTTGGACATGTTTTTAGTGATGCATCGAAGAGCCTATAGGGCTGGGTTGCCGATTTGCGTAAACCCTAGCGCCATTGCTCATCCGGTTGCAAATTGGAAGAGTTTTCTCTTCAATTGATAGGTTGGAAAACTGCTCCAATGCCAGTCAGGCGACTGACATTTGCAGTCAGTGGACTGGCTGTAGCATATGAGCATTCCAGTGGCTGTTTACAGAGGCTGGAAGTCTTTGTTTCCTGCAATCAGTCGACTGGCCTCTGCAATCAGTCGACTGACTGCAGGAAATGAAATTTCCAAGTTTCTGGTTCAGTCGACTAGCCATTTGCAGTCAGTCGACTTACCTGCTTCTATTTGCCTATTTAGCCTATTTTGTGTTGATTTTCAATTTTTATCGATTTGTGGTTTTCCGATTTGTTGTTGTCATTTATTATCGACCTTGATGGCTTCTGTTCTGGAATTTTTGGGAATATCCATTTTGATGGATTCGGTATCGATTTCTATGGATTTGATTCACGACTTCGAATGTGAATTTTGGTGATTGATTGTTTTTATAATCATTTCTGTGATTTGTCAGTTTTAAAATATAAAGGTTTTCTATACTAGTAGTAAATATCAAAACTCTTTCATCAAAATGATTTCAATACTATTTTATTACAAAGCTCGTTTCTTAAACCGTTTTCCAATCTACTAGCATATACAAACCTTTACGTCACTCGTATGAGAAATCTAATTAAACGACTTAGTAAAACAAGTGGCATGAAACGCTTGCGTTTACTTCGTCGGTTAATTCTTGGACTTGTTCGATTGAATCTCTTGTGACAGTTTTCGAGTGGAAACCTACAATTTGTTCGTAAATATTTAAGTTAAGCTAGTGATTATGGGACATGAAGCTAAACTCATATATTTACTAGCTTAGTATAATTTACACTTAACCTCAAGTGGAAGTCTACAATTTGTTCGTAAATAATTAAGTTAAGCTAGTGGTTATGGGACATGAAGCTAAACTCATTTATTTACTAGCTTAGTGTAATTTACACTTAACGATCAATGATGATCATTTTGTGATTTAGACTAGCAATGTGCGATGTTCTTTGTCTGCGAGGGAGACTAAATCCCGTTTTTAGTGGAGCTTCGGCTTGGTGGGGTAGCGACCTATGGTCTTCGGGCCGTTTTAGTGGAGCTTCGGCTCATGGTCTTGGGGCCGTTTTAGTGGAGCCTCGGCTCCAAAATTAATGGTTAGCAACCATGGAATAGCTTTCCGTTTTGTCATACACGTGATGGTGAGTTTTCATGCTCCCGTTCTAGTGATAGGCCTCTTTCCCCTTTTTGTGATTTCTGGATTTCTATTGATTGATTTCTAGAATTTGCGTTTCACCAATTTTCGTGATTTACATTGATAAGCTTTATCATTATTTGTGCATTGGTGAATTTGTGTTTCAACAATTTTTACGATTGGCATTGCGACGTTTGCCAATGTTTGTGGTTTAGTGAATGAAACAAAGTATATGACATTCTTTTTAGTGCTTCGAGATTTCTTAATATATTGTATGATTTTTGTTGTTATTTATTGTATACTTGTCGTAGTATGACATTTTTGTTATCATACGTTTTTATCATATCTCTTCTTATATCTCATTTCGCCTGATAATTATAGCTAGACTGATCCGTTTATTATTTTCTTCTTAAATAATACTCGGGTCAGACCGAGATGTAACAGGTGCTTCCTCTTGACTTCTTATTTGGGACTATCGCCTGACTTTTGGCTAACTACTTTAGATTAGTAGTTTTTTTTGTTTTGTATACATTCGAGATAGAGACTCCTTGATGTATACTTATTCTTTTGCCTAGCACTTGTATCTATTCTTTTGTGATATTGTGGATCTTGTTGACCACTACTCTGATGTACACTTTCATGTGTTATATTCATATCTGTTTCCGCCTTTGTGATATGGATATCTGTGACTGATTTGTGTTATGTTTATTTCTATATTTGTTTCCGAAGATAACATAGCCACTGTGTAGTAGCCTTGAGTTTGTCTCAGCATGTCGGATCTCCTCTTGAAATGAAATGCATGTTATACTATCTGACATATCGGTGCTCGCACAAAGCAATTACACGGATGGTCACTCCTCAACAGCCTTATTCTCCGTGCTAGTTGACGGCATTACACCATAGTTTCCTTGGCTAGCGTGGGTATAGAGGTGGGGCGTCACAGATATCATGGAGGAGCATGTAAGGAATGGTCACCTGCAGCAGTACATAAGGAATCGAGCTATAGCAGCGGAACGGGAGCGGCCACCGCCTATCTCGAACGAAGGTGGCGCTGGATCTGGTGTCCACCGGCTTGTTATCAACTGAATGGTTTGATGGTTCTGAATAAGTAATAGAACTCAAAGTAGTATGGCTAGGTTACCTACACACGTACGGGATCGAGGACTGTCCCTAGACGTGCTTTGAGATGATGGAAAACCGTACTGCTTGGGTCTATGATATCCTATTTTCTTTACGTTTTCTGCAAACTCTAGTTTCTTCTTTGGTACTTCAAACATTTAATTCCCTTTGTTGTACAAACTTTTTATTTGATAACTGAATTTTGTAATGATCGAATTTGGATTAATGTAATAGATAGTACAGGTCTTGCGATCACGATCCCGGCCGGTGAGACGGGGATGTGATCGCAAGTTACGAGTCCTCTCACCGGAGAGCGATGGATGGGACTCAAACAAAATACCAAAGTCCTCGATCGGAGAGCCGATGCTAGTGAATATCAAAGACCTCGGCCGGAGAGCCGAGGTCGGAGAACATAAAGTCCTTGGCTGGAGAGCCAAAGCCGGTGAATATCAAAGTCCTTGGCCGGAGAGCCATGGTTAGTGAATATCAAAGTCCTCAGCCGAAGAGCCGAGACCGGGGAACATAAAATCCTCAGTCGGAGAGCCAAGACCTGTGAATATCAAAGTCCTCGCCGGAGAGCCGAGGCCGGTGAATGTCAAAGTCCTCGGCTGGAGAGCCGAGGCCAGAGAATATAAGGTCCTTGGCCGAAGAGCCAAGGCCGGTGAATATCAAAGTCCTTGGCCGAAGAGCCAAGGCCGGTGAATATCAAAGTGCTCGGTCGGAGAGCCGAGGACGGTGAATATCAAAGTCCTCGGCCGGACAGCTGAGGCCGAAGAATATAAGAAACCTTTGTTGGAGATCCGAGGCCGGAGAAGGTAAGAAGTCCTTGGTCGGAGGGCCGAGGTCGGAGAATATAAGAAGTCCTTGGCCTGAGAACCGAGGCTGGAGAACTTATAAACGCTTGACTGAAGAGATGAGGCTAGAAAAGGATAACCCGACCCAGCGGGGCCTACGGATTCAAGAATAGAGCCGGAGAGGTCATGGATGTGGTTATTGGTTATTGGATATGGATGGATTAGAGCTCGGCTGTCGAGTTCAGATGGATATGGATTTGGCTAGGGACTTGGTTACTGGATTCGGAATTGGATATCGACTCAGAGCAGTCGTAGATACGGACTTCAGATATCGGACTTGGGGCTATTCAAAACATACCTTCCAACAGCAAGGCATGTTTTGAGGGACAAATGTTGACCTGTCTTTTTACAAGGCCACGGATTGGCAGATTTAACAGAATCGACTTCTCGTTTATCGAGGTTGGAATATGATAGATTCAGTTTAAAAGGATGGATGTCACTTGGATATGTCGTTCGGCCAAGAAGTGGAGAAGTTACGCGACTTGGTTTGGAAGTTGTAGGTCGCTCGGCATGGACTGCTTGGTTTGGATACTCTGGGTCGCTCGGCATTGAGGGGATGGTTCGGCATTAGAGGTTGCTCGATATGGTTTGAATTGGCAAGGTGATGTGGGTCGGCATCGATCCTCGCTCGGCATCGTACCTCGCTCGGCATCGTACGTCGCTAGGCATCGTACGTCGCTTGGCATCATACCTTGCTCGTCATCGTACCTCGCTTGGCACTGTACCCCGCTCGGCATTGGATGTTGTTTAGCATTGGACATCGCTCGACACTGAACATCGCTCGACATCATGGTGAGGTGAGGATGGCTCGGCATTGGGGCTATATGGTGATATGGGTCGACATCAATACATCATTGGGCACTAGCTTTGCTCCATTCTGGACTAGTCTGCTTCGAGTTTTGGATAGGCTCGCTTCGGGTCAATACCCAGATTATTTTCGTTCGGTATGTCAACTGCTCAAGGTCGATCAGCATGATGAAGTGAGGTTCAGCTATGGCCTTGGTGGGTCCAAATTAACCAGGAGGCCCAACAACCTGGATTTTCCTATAAATACAGTATGTGGGTCTCCATATGGGGATCTTCTTCTTTCTGCTCTCTTACTTTCTATTTCCTAAGGCTAAGGTTACTCCGCCATTTTGTAACTGTAATCGATTTTAACATCAATAAAAAGAAAACTTCTGGAATGGACGTAGGTCGGAGTTAGCCGAACCACTATAAAATCTATTGTTCCTTACTACTTTCATTTTAGTTTTGACTGTTCTTCATATTATTACTCTCTACGTACATTCTGTCTGTTATTTGTGACTGTTAGTTGGTGCTTTCATTTACATTTGGGTGTTAGTGACCAATTTTGGCATTTACATATACAATCCAAACTAAATATCACTCTACAAAAATCTAAACCATGAAGTTTGGAAAAAGCATTTTTAACTAAGTTGTGTTTTGCAATTGTATTAGTGTTTGAAAATCATATGATGTTAAAATGTCATATTAGGCAATACACAGCGCAACAAGTTGTATTTTAGTTTGACGTCAAATGTATCTTCTGATGTCCTATTGCTCCTTTACACATGTCATATATGAAAGTTTGGTACTTTCCAACACTGTGTCTAGGGATTTTCTATGTTTCTAAGAGTGCAGAAAATCGATTTGTTTTTTTTTTTTTAATATTTTGCTCACAGTGTTAAAAAACGTGCGACTTGAATGGTTTTTACCATGATATGTTTTATATGCAACTTTCTTCTCATAGCAATTACATGTATTATATTTTGAAAGAACATGGTCACTAATATATTACATATCAATTACATATTCCGCATGTTGAACTACCTCTTCCATCAATGTTGGCATGTCACGATAGCAAACAATGAATTAAGTACACACAATGAATGAAGAGGGTTATACTGAAAATGGGAAAAATGCAACTTTGGCATGTTCATTATTGTATATAGCTAAAAAAATTAGTAATAAAGAACTTGTCATTACCTCTCCAACTTGACCTCCCAGTTTGAATCTATACTGAAAAGTCAATCTTCTCTATTTGTACTGAAAAGTCAATCTTCTCCAGACTCGCACTCAAAAAATTGCATCACAAATTTTTCATCAATCCAAAGTCAATGACTATTCACCAAATCAAAATAGTATAGGATTCTACCCGGGAAATAAAAGAGTTGATGCTAAAAAAATAGACCTGAATCACGAATTGAAATTGTGAATCAGAAGTGCCGTGAATTATTGAAATCAATGAGAGAAATGAATGAATGCAACGATAGATTCACAAATCCAGATTGAAAAACCTGGTATTTAGATTGTGAATCAATGAAATCAAATATGGTAGCAAGATGAGTAATTTGATACGTTGAATAGAAAGAAAAAAGTGTGGAGTGGTATTTCGTGGGAACCATTACTGACATAAAGGACAAAAATATCCTTAGATTTAAATCTATTTTTAAAGGGCGGTTTGGACAATTCAAAAGTTTCAAACGGATGTATTTCTATTATATATAGATGAGTACTTTGGCACTAACAATGCATGTGCTCAAGAGATCAGTATTAAAAAAACGTTGGTTCAAGTTTTTTAAATTTTACTAAATGACTTTAAAGTGTATGTAATGTTGCAATTTTCATGCTTGTACCTGGACAAATCAATTGTGTTATATATATTTAGTATACCCGTGTGACTGAAATAATCAAATTGTTGTAATCGGATTGTATATAAGATGTTAACATACGTATACGTGTATGTGTGTGCAACCATACAAAGTACAGTTGATCCTTGGAAAGATATACTCAGTTGATTCTTTTAGAGGTTGAGCACATAAATGGCCGAGAATGAAACTTAGTAGCCTATTGTTAAAAGTATGTGAAAATCTTAGGTGCACAGTTTTTGTTTGGTTGTCAGATGTATGGTATCGTTATATAGAGAAATTAATGCACAGTTAGAGCAATGTTCAACTAATAGTATAAAAGTATAGAAGTGGTACATTATGCAAATACTCAATAGAAGGGAGAAAATGGCATCCAAATATTATAAAACACCATTTCACATGGACTTGTTATCATAGTTCATAATCATTGCCGAATTCATATGACGTCTTAGTATAAACATAAATCATCGGTTGATTAGGTTTTTTTCCATTCTTTTTCTTTCTTTTCGGCAGACGGCAACCCACCTCGGAATCTCAACCATGTGCACCATCAGATTGAAAGGTCAAAAGCTACAACATCACCGAGTCATGCATCACCAAAGCTATCCCCTCACTTCTGCTCACCTGATTGATCATGCTCCATTCAACTTCCTTGCAGCACCACTTATAATTATGCGCAGTCACGATCGCTCAGGCCTGCATGCAATTCATTGCTGGAGCACTAACAATTGAGCACTGAAAATCCCCACCAGAGTTGTCCCCTCATCTACACTTGGACAGGTGCACAACAATTAAGCACAGTCAAGCCATCTCTCATCTTCTTTCTTTGCCTTACACTCTTTTGATCGCTGCCCACATTGTTGATGTGGTTATCTCTCTTTCAACATCATTGTATTTCCTTTGTTGTGAAATATATGCCCCGCAACACCTCATCTCATGTCTACAGGCCCTTGGCATCCCATTTATCACACTATAATCACTCACCACATGCCAAGCATCATCGGCGGCTCTCAAGAACCTCCCATCGCCTCAGCCCATGATCGCTCCCCACTTAATCCATAGTTTTATATTTTTTTGCCGTTAATGCATTGTAATTGCTTATTCAAGTAGCTGCATTTGGTTATTATATTTAATGTAAACATTATATTTACTGTAAACATTTGGCAATGTTCTTTCTCCTCTCTCAGTTGTAATAGCTAGCTACTAACAAACTTATATACTCACACACAAACTTATGCAATTGTTTTTCAATTCCTTAGCAATTCATATGTACATCCCAACTTTACTTTTCAAATTTATATTGGGATGTGTGTGTCTATGTTTATCCATATCTAGGTCTTTATATGTTTGCTTACTTTAGAGCTGCAAATTTATTGACATCCCATGTCTTAAGCTCAAGAGTCAATCAATTGTATTTATTATTTTCGTTTGCTTTATGAGAAACAAAAATACCTCCTTTTCTTTCTCTTATCATTTGGTTTATTATTTCTTTGAATATATTTTTACTACTTCCTATTGTCAACATTATAATGGATCATTGTCCTTTATTGTATCAAAATTAGAATGAGATGATACCAGGTTAAACAAACACATATAGCAATCCAACTCAGCTATCATGACTCATCCTCACCACTCAATTTATGAACGGCTGTGATCTCTTCTTCTTATTTGTTTGGATTATGGGCCTGAACATTTTAGCCCAATTACTCTGTATAAATACTTTTGTATCTCAGTATTGCAATGTATTGAAGAAAATCATTTACTTCTCAACAAAATCAAACTGCATTTGTATCAAAAGTGTAATATGGTATCAGAGCTATCTTATGCCTAATGGCAGGAAGTTTTATTTTATTTTTATCTCCTCAAAAATTCTCATCATCGGAGATAATCCCCTCTCTTGATCTAGCATCTGATCTTATCTCTCTGCCTCGCCTAAAAACTCAAACGAGCTAGGCTGCAGAAACTTTCAGTTCTTCCGAACATCATCAAGTCAAGTGCCACTGCAGTGTGAAATTTATCAAGAATCCGGTTCTTGATAAACAACACAGCTGTCGATTGTTTCTTGAATTCAAATATCGATTCTTGGACACTATCTGTATTCAATCATCTTGTCAGTTACTGAAATCATGGCTGGAAATGAAGAAAATTCAGCAACCACCTCTCCAACCACCAGAAATATCAACAACAATCAAAATCTGCAAATTATCAAACCAAAAGGACATTTAGCAGTGCAACTAGATGAAGATAACTACCTACTGTGGAAATACCAAATTGAAACAGCTATCAGAGGTTACGGTCTGGATGAATACATCAATGGTATGATAACTATTCCTCTTATCATGATCAAGGATGATAAAGATAATATGGTACCAAACACAGAATACTCAAACTATCTGAAACAAGACAGTCTTCTCGCTTCTTGGATTATGTCATCAGTAAATGTAAGCATTTTATCTCGAATAGTTGGATGTAAATCATCAAGTGAAATATGGGAAGCCATAGAATGAATTTTTAACTCTCAAACTGCTGCAAGAATCATGCACTATAGAAAGCAGTTTCAAAATTTAAAGAAAGAAAACATGACAATGCAAGAATACCTCACCAAAGCAAAGAACTACTGTGATGTCCCGGAATTTTGGGCAATACTTATTTAATAATTTCCATTTATAATTCATTTTAAAATATGTTATATTGATCTGAAATCTAAATTAACCCAATATTATATATTCAAAACTAATAATTAATCTAATGTAATAAATGTTATCTCTTCAAAATTTAATGATAATTTAATTTGAATGTTTATTCTTTTCAAATTTATAATAATAATGATATATGTGAGTAATTAATAATTAATCTTTTTAAGGTAATAAAAATATTTTATTTGAAATATATATATGTATACATTGTAATTAGGAAATTGGTTTAGTTAAAATTTAATAAAAAAATATTTTCAAATTGTAATACATATATGTATATATATTGTGATTTGAAGTTCTATTTCAAAATTTAAATAATTAATGAAGTTAATATTTAAGATGATCTATTTATAATGAATATTTATATTTGAATATTTATTGTAAATAGGAAATGATGAATTAAACTTAAATAGAAAATATGTTTTCAAAATTTTAATGAACATAAGTTTTTATAGTAATTTGGAAAGTTTTGATTTGGTTTAATAAAAATGTTTTTCAAAAGAAAAATAAAATTTGATTTTATTTATAAAACACTTAAAGGAAAATTTATTTTTATTCAATAAATAATAACTTGAAATATAGTACATAATTATAAAGATTTACTTTGTTTTCCTTTAAATTGATTGTTGAAAACAAATTTAGATTCTTAAGGTAATATTGATGTTAGTTATAGAAACTTAAGTTTAAACTTTTAAAATAAGAATTTGAATAAATGTTTACTTCCTTTTTTTTAAACTTGTCTTTATAAATTGGATTTGTAAATAATTATAAATCAAAAACAAAATCATAAATACATTCCATAGTATATATATTAAACATAGGATACAAATGCATTACATAGTTATACATATATGACATGTGTATTAAGTAAATATTTGTGATTAAGGTTTAATTTATTTATAAACAAGTAATTAATGTAATCTAAAACACTTGGCAATATAGGAATTTATGAAAGCACACTTGTAAGCTTATGGATCAACTCATGAAACAAGTGGCATTTGTGTCATAAAAAGAAAGTTTGTGTTAAATAAAAAAAAAATCAAAAGAAAAAAAGATCTGTTTGTATATTTTCTTCAGATAGGAATTTTTCAATCTTCTTCAAACTAAAATAAAACCATAGATCGTTCAGTAAAGAAAAAAAAAATCAAATGCAAGATTCTGTTGAAATCTAGAAAACGGAATACTGAATCAAATGCAAGAAGATTCAAACTAAAAAAAAAAAAAGAGAGACAGAATTCAAAGCTGAAACCAGAAAGCAGGAAAAGGAAACAATTCAAAAATTCAACTGTAATAAAATCTGAAGCTTTTCAAGTGTTCAACCTGGATTATGGCTTCAATGTTCAACTGGAAATGCACATGCAAAAGGAAATGCAATAAACAGCAATCTGAGAACATGCAATTCAATTTGACAATCAACAGCAACTCTGACAAACAAGGTTTCAACTGCAACAATTCAAACAGTTAAATGCAAAAGAAAAATTCAAAGTCCAGTGATAAAATACAGCAAGATTAAACATGCAAAAGCAAATTTAAAGTTCAGGAATGGGAAAATGCAGTAAAGCAAGCTCCAGAACAAAATGCAGTGGTTAAAGTGTCCTCTGCTTCAAACTAGGTGAGTAAATTTATTTTAAAAACAGTTTTAATCCTTTATAGATTGTTCTGTGGAATGATTGATTTCAGTGTATATGTAATCAATGCTTGCATGTTGGATTTAAGGATTGAAATGCATATTTATTTAGCAGTTTTGACTGCCTGTACATGAGAGAAAAAAATTAAAACTCTGTTCTCATTCATATACCAGCTTCATTAAAAAAAAAAAAATTCCTATCTTCTAAGTGGATCATTAATAAACATTGAACACTGAAAGAAATTTGATTATAGCAAAGTAATCTTGTGTTTAAAAATAAATATAATAATTTATATTGAACAAATTTACTGTAAACTTTAAATTTACAGTAAGAAATCAAAGTTGAGTAAAAATCAATTTTAATGATTTAGATTTCTGATTCCATGGCCTGAATTGGAATACAAAAGTAGGAATTTTAACATGAATTTGGGATTTTATAATATAGTATTCAAAGAGAAATTGGGAGTTTTATGAAATTGGGTTTTTGGTCGATTACCATTGATTGGAGTCGAGTTGGAGGCCGAGCTTTGGCATGGAGGAGGTCACGGTGATGGGGGATGCACGAAAAATAATGGAAGATTTTTATGGTGGTCGTGGTGGTCGTGATAGGGAAGAGTAGGGTTTGGTGAGGCTTTCTGTTTATGGTTGGAATCAGTTTAGGTTCGTCGTCGTCATTAGTTTTTGGTGGATCGCGAGTGAGGGAAAAGCTTGAGGGGTTGTTGGCGCGTGTATGGGCGAGGTGGCAGGCACTCAGGCGTTGTGGTTCGCCGTTGACGGTGAGTTTTAGGTTCGAGTAATTTTCTGATTAAGGATGCTGATGTCTCTTTTCGAATCTGTAGCATTTTTCTTCGATTTCGAGGGACGTGGTGATCGTAGGGGACAGTAGAGATTTGTGGAGCATCGCGACGGGGTTCGCCGTTGATCATGGCCGGCGTGCATGTGCACGGCGATGGAGCGTGCAACTGGTAATTTGTTTTGTGGGAGAAGAGATTGGCCTTGGGTTTTTGTAGTTTTGCTCGAAGTTTTTCTCGAGTGGGTCTCGCGTGTTACTCGAAGATGTAGAAGGGATGTTGCGTGGGTTTGGGGTCTCGAGTTGTTTGGTTTCCAGGATTTATGTCCTGTTCTTTTTTTTTTTTAACTGCATACTGGAACTTCCAGAAATTAAAAAAAAAAAAAAAAACAATTTAGGTTCTTTAATTAAGTGTTTAAATAGTTTACCTGTGTTGAAATGTTTTAATTTAAACTTTATGTTTAAACAAGTTAAGTCAATTTGTTTTTAAAATAGTTTGTTTTAAGGGTTTAGAATTTTCTGGGTTTGTACCTTAAAATGAAGCTTCAAATTTGAAAGCAAATCGATTTTTAAACAAAGTGTTTAATTAGTTTATAAAGGATGAATGTTTGACTTTAAAAGAACTTTAGTTTTAAAGTTTGAGATTTTAAAACTTAAACTTTTGTTTAAAATAGTTTGTTCCAATTTTTGCTTTGTTAAATAATATAATAATGTTTTCAAATAAAATGTATTTGAAGTAATTTAAATGTGATTAAGGTAAGCTATTTAATAATGATAAAGTAAAAGATGGTGTTCTTGTGTAATCCAAATATAAGTTTTAGATATTTAATTTCAAAATGATTTATAAAGTTAATGAAAGTATGATTTATATTGATCAAGTTTTGATTGAAAAAGTAATTAAAGTAAATTACTTAATTAACTTAAATTGATTTAATGTAAGTGATTAAATTAAAGTAAATTAGTTGTGTAATTAATTAAGTATAATTAATTACTTAATTAGAAATTAATTTAATCAAGTTTAATTAATTAAGAAATAATCAATTAATAAGTAATTAAGAAGTTAATTACTTAAGCATACATTCTTAATGAGGTAATTAAAGTTAATTACTCAGTGTTATTAATTAAGTTAAGTATAGTTAATTTTAGTTAATTAATTAAGTTTAATTAATTAAAAAAAAAGAATTACTTAATGATAGGATTAAATATAATTACTTAATGTAATTAAAGATGTGTAATTACTTAGTGAAGTAATTAATGAATAATTACTAAGTGTAATTAGTTAAGAAATTACTTAATGAATAGTAATTAAAGGATAATTACTTAAGGAAAGTAATTAAGGGTAATTACTCAGTGTAATTAAAAAAAACTGATTAATGTAATTAATCAAGATGTTGGTTTAATTAGTAAAGTAATTAAGGAAGTTAATTACTGATTGTGATTAATCAAGTTTGATTAATAATTGAAATTAATTTCATAATTAATTAATAAATGTAATAATTGATTAATAAAGTAATTAAAGGGTAATTATTTAATATAATTAATGAATAATTAATTGTTTAATTAATTAATAAATGTGATTAACTCTAAGATAATTAATCAATGAAGTAAGGAAGAAGTAATTATTAATTAATGTAACTAATTAAGGATTTATATAATTAATAATTGTTAATTAATTAGAATTAATTAAGATTACTTAATGATTAAAGATAAATTAATCTGTTTAATTAATTTAAAGATTAATTACATAGTGTAATTAAAGGATAATTAATCTAGGTGATTAATTAAAAATATGATTAAAGATAATTAATCTGTAATTGAAAATTAATTAATTGAATTATAAGGGTGATTAAAAAGTGATTAATTAATTAATTGTAATTAATTAATGATTGATTAAGTAGGATTTAGTTGTTTAATTCTCAAGTAATTAATTTGATTTAAAATGATTAAATTAATTATAAAGGAATTAATAATGGCTATTTGTATATGATTGTTTTGGAAATATCTAAATTGGTTGGATGATTGATATTGGGTGATTGGTTGATAATGGATGATTTGGATATCTATGTTGTGAATGTTGCTTTGTGAGATGAATGTTGATATAAATTATCTGTTGAGATATATGATTCATCTATCTGTTTATATATCATCCTGATTTTAAGTTAATTGTTTAAAATCCCCTTAAGTACAACTTGGACATTAAAATGGCGTTTGGTTTCGGTGAGACCGGGATCGGGTTTCCATATTTGGAATTCCGAAAACCACATCGATTCCAATTAAACGTTAGGTCGTTAATCCAAGTGGAGCAAGTGAAGACTCGAGGTGTAAGAGCTATACGTCAGTATAACTCTGTGGGTGATTCCGTAATGAGTTTGACGGAATAGTGCTTATAGGTTCGAGATGGTGAATCAGAGTGCAAGGGCTATGGTCGTTGACTCTGAGGGTGATTCCAATAATGAGTGCAACGAGATAGTGCCTTCGGTTTCGTTCGAACCCGGAACGAACTTGTATGGATTGAATGCTTTCAGCACATCGTCAGGCGGACGATGAGCATTCTAAGTGATGTGTCCTATAAAGGTAATCGCAGCCTCAAGCCTCATCAACCGGGAATGGCTAAAACAGGGGAGGTGCGCCAAGGCTTCGTGGGTAGCCCCCACTGGAGAGCAAGATTGACTCCTGTCTAGAAGTCCCTTTATATTTCGGCTGTGTGGGGCGGTTGATCATGACAACCGCCGGAGTTGTCTTGTTCGGGACTATTCAGTAAGGAATGGTCCCGGCCTTGTGTTGCAGGGGATGAAGGGAGTAATCCTCGGTACGGTGATCTAGGCCACGTACTGTGACGGGCGGTACCCCAGTAGCCCTGCCATTGATGGAAACCAATTTTCCCTACGAGACCCTACGGTTTTGTTTGTATTACCCACTTTTGTGGCTAGTAGCTGGAATTTAATGAATGTAACAATTTCGGCTATTTCATATTTACTTGAAAACCCTAGACACTATAATAATATCACTGGATTTCCTATCAAATGTTTTGGTTAGCGTAAGGTAAAAACTTTTCCATGTTTATGTGTGGGAAGTCTTACGTGATACCTTTTCTTTCAAAAGGTTTTTCTAAAAGTTAAGCAATCTTAAATCGTTTACTCACACCAGACCCCTGTCTGACCCGAGTGTTTATTTTCTGTTTTATTAAACTCTTGGGTACTCATATTATGTATGAGTAGTCAAGTGATTCAGGTTATTCTTGACGAGTTCTGGAGGAGATATGGAGCAGGTGGCTTCGACGTGTAGATATATATATATAGTGATTCCGCTGTGTTTGAGTTGTATCTGTATCTGTGTTGTACTTGAATTGTAATAACTAGACAGATGTTTATAACTGTCTAGTCTGTGTTGTATTAGCTGTATAACTCTGATGTATATGATACTATGTAATGGTTTTATGTGATATAATATAATTTATTCGTTCCGCTGTGAGATTTTGATGTTGTTTGGTTCTTTCTTTTCTTTCTTTTCTCTTTTCTATCCCTTTCTTTCTTCTTAATGATGCGACTTTCTGGAGATAGGAAGTCGGGTCGTTACAATGTGGTATCAGAGCGCTAGGTTGAGCGAGTACCTAGGCTCTGGAGTGGTGTTTTCCTTGAGAGAGCGTATTTGTATTTTTAATATGTATATATATTTATATGTATTCTACCTATCTATTGGGTTACCCGTACAGGTATTCCAATATAAGTTATAAAGGTAGATAAGGTAGTGGTGTGTGAACACGACTACTACCAATGATTGGAGTTTTAATGTTTGAGGTTGGAAGTGTATTTATCGAGACTGTAGACCTAATACCGTCTCAAGTGAGCTTTGTAGCTTGGTGTATGGATTTCACCGATCACTGAAGGAAATCTTTTAAAGATTCGGAGTTTATCTTTGGAGTATAAGTTTGAATTGCGCTCGTGCGAGCGGATTCTCTAGAGTTTGAGATCGGTTGGAAGAGCTGAAGCAAGTAATGGAATTTAGCAACCATAGGAAGGAGTCTTAACTGTATCGAAGTGAGAGACTCAGTTCAGCTAGGTGTTTGTGCTAGGTCTGAAGCCCAAGTTTCTTGAGAGGTTTCTGTCTATCTTGAAGACTCTTTTTGTAGTTGGCTGATGTAGATTTGGAATTCAAGGAGTTTTTGGATAAAAATGTCTTTGGCAGCAGTAGCAGCTTGGAGATGTTGAGTGTGCTGTCAGGAAGATCTCTTGGCTTAGCAGTATCCTAGAGGTGAAGTTTGAAGCAGTTGTGTGGTCTGTTTCTTTGTTGGTTCAGAAGTCTTTGAGATTCTTCTGCCAGTAGATTGGGCAAATGGTGAACGCTTGTTCCTTTTTCTTTGGAAGCTCAGCAGGGTGATGTGTTTATGGTTAAGGAGGACCATTAGTTTCTTCTTCTGAAGTGCTTAAGCTGTCCTGTTATGTAAGAGAGCATAGTTTCTTTGGAATCCGAGCTGGGTAATGTTATCGCGAAAGTGACTCGCGATGGTTCGGAAGTTCTTTAGTAATCTTTGCTTTAGTTTGAGACATCTCTAAAGATGTTGGAGCTATCGAAGTGGTATGAGACTTTCTAAATATCTTCAAGGAAGTCAAGGAGTTTGTCTGCATCGGGAGATGGAGTTCTGTTTTGATCTGGTTCTTGGATCTTCTGGTGGTTTGGCATAAGCTTTTATGAGATTCGATGGACAATGATTCTTGATGAGTTGATCAAGTTTGTGCTTATGTTCATCAAAAGCATTCTCGTCTTCTTTGAACCAGAGTAGCAGCGGAAGCATGGTGGTAGCGATTCCAGAATAGAAGCAATTTCGGATTCATCGAAGGATTTGTGTTTTCTTGGATTTAAGGATTTTCTTTAGGAAGTTCTTTCGAGATTTGAAGGCTTGGATGTGAGGAGCATCAGTTCTGTTTTCCGAATAGGAGAGGCTAGATTGAAATTCTTGTTGCTTGTATAGTAGATTGGTGTTTGGATTTTGATGGATTTTTGGGAGAATCATCTTGTTGAATAGAATCAAGAGGTCATCTTATTCTTGATTCAGCTTTGATTTGAGAAGCATCTGTGAAGTTTGGTTGATCGGGATGGTTGAGGGCGGTCCAGGATCAATAGAGGTTGTGGTCAAGAGACGAAGAGATTCGGAATTCGCAGACGGAGATTTAATAAGTTTTCTCCGATCATAAGAGCGATGAAATTGGATAAGATGGGAAGCTAGCTCAAGAGTGTATGAGAATCTTTCTGTATTCTCTTTAGGATAAGTGTTTGAGCTATCACTGGTTTAGAACCAGCAGATCATGGAGATTTGGAAGTTAATCGGATTGTTAGTGATCCGGTATCCTGTTTAGATTATAGATCTAGATATATAGGAGTTCTAGATCTGAGTAGAGCAGTTAGTTTAGATTCTGTAGGGCGAGTAACTCGGCGTTTGTACCTGGGAAACTCAAGAAAATTCTGTCCGGAATTTTGTCTGGATAGTTAGAATTGATTGTTTGAATTGGATGTTATGGTTTCTAGTATATGGTTAATAGCATTTGTTGCTATTTTAAAATTAAAACCTGTATGAGATTATTAAATTATCTTTGCTTTTAATTTCGGGGACGAAATTCTTTTAAGGGGGGAGGAATGTGATGTCCCGGAATTTTGGGCAATACTTATTTAATAATTTCCATTTATAATTCATTTTAAAATATGTTATATTGATCTGAAATCTAAATTAACCCAATATTATATATTCAAAACTAATAATTAATCTAATGTAATAAATGTTATCTCTTCAAAATTTAATGATAATTTAATTTGAATGTTTATTCTTTTCAAATTTATAATAATAATGATATATGTGAGTAATTAATAATTAATCTTTTTAAGGTAATAAAAATATTTTATTTGAAATATATATATGTATACATTGTAATTAGGAAATTGGTTTAGTTAAAATTTAATAAAAAAATATTTTCAAATTGTAATACATATATGTATATATATTGTGATTTGAAGTTCTATTTCAAAATTTAAATAATTAATGAAGTTAATATTTAAGATGATCTATTTATAATGAATATTTATATTTGAATATTTATTGTAAATAGGAAATGATGAATTAAACTTAAATAGAAAATATGTTTTCAAAATTTTAATGAACATAAGTTTTTATAGTAATTTGGAAAGTTTTGATTTGGTTTAATAAAAATGTTTTTCAAAAGAAAAATAAAATTTGATTTTATTTATAAAACACTTAAAGGAAAATTTATTTTTATTCAATAAATAATAACTTGAAATATAGTACATAATTATAAAGATTTACTTTGTTTTCCTTTAAATTGATTGTTGAAAACAAATTTAGATTCTTAAGGTAATATTGATGTTAGTTATAGAAACTTAAGTTTAAACTTTTAAAATAAGAATTTGAATAAATGTTTACTTCCTTTTTTTTAAACTTGTCTTTATAAATTGGATTTGTAAATAATTATAAATCAAAAACAAAATCATAAATACATTCCATAGTATATATATTAAACATAGGATACAAATGCATTACATAGTTATACATATATGACATGTGTATTAAGTAAATATTTGTGATTAAGGTTTAATTTATTTATAAACAAGTAATTAATGTAATCTAAAACACTTGGCAATATAGGAATTTATGAAAGCACACTTGTAAGCTTATGGATCAACTCATGAAACAAGTGGCATTTGTGTCATAAAAAGAAAGTTTGTGTTAATAAAAAAAAAAATCAAAAGAAAAAAAGATCTGTTTGTATATTTTCTTCAGATAGGAATTTTTCAATCTTCTTCAAACTAAAATAAAACCATAGATCGTTCAGTAAAGAAAAAAAAAATCAAATGCAAGATTCTGTTGAAATCTAGAAAACGGAATACTGAATCAAATGCAAGAAGATTCAAACTAAAAAAAAAAAAGAGAGACAGAATTCAAAGCTGAAACCAGAAAGCAGGAAAAGGAAACAATTCAAAAATTCAACTGTAATAAAATCTGAAGCTTTTCAAGTGTTCAACCTGGATTATGGCTTCAATGTTCAACTGGAAATGCACATGCAAAAGGAAATGCAATAAACAGCAATCTGAGAACATGCAATTCAATTTGACAATCAACAGCAACTCTGACAAACAAGGTTTCAACTGCAACAATTCAAACAGTTAAATGCAAAAGAAAAATTCAAAGTCCAGTGATAAAATACAGCAAGATTAAACATGCAAAAGCAAATTTAAAGTTCAGGAATGGGAAAATGCAGTAAAGCAAGCTCCAGAACAAAATGCAGTGGTTAAAGTGTCCTCTGCTTCAAACTAGGTGAGTAAATTTATTTTAAAAACAGTTTTAATCCTTTATAGATTGTTCTGTGGAATGATTGATTTCAGTGTATATGTAATCAATGCTTGCATGTTGGATTTAAGGATTGAAATGCATATTTATTTAGCAGTTTTGACTGCCTGTACATGAGAGAAAAAAATTAAAACTCTGTTCTCATTCATATACCAGCTTCATTAAAAAAAAAAAAATTCCTATCTTCTAAGTGGATCATTAATAAACATTGAACACTGAAAGAAATTTGATTATAGCAAAGTAATCTTGTGTTTAAAAATAAATATAATAATTTATATTGAACAAATTTACTGTAAACTTTAAATTTACAGTAAGAAATCAAAGTTGAGTAAAAATCAATTTTAATGATTTAGATTTCTGATTCCATGGCCTGAATTGGAATACAAAAGTAGGAATTTTAACATGAATTTGGGATTTTATAATATAGTATTCAAAGAGAAATTGGGAGTTTTATGAAATTGGGTTTTTGGTCGATTACCATTGATTGGAGTCGAGTTGGAGGCCGAGCTTTGGCATGGAGGAGGTCACGGTGATGGGGGATGCACGAAAAATAATGGAAGATTTTTATGGTGGTCGTGGTGGTCGTGATAGGGAAGAGTAGGGTTTGGTGAGGCTTTCTGTTTATGGTTGGAATCAGTTTAGGTTCGTCGTCGTCATTAGTTTTTGGTGGATCGCGAGTGAGGGAAAAGCTTGAGGGGTTGTTGGCGCGTGTATGGGCGAGGTGGCAGGCACTCAGGCGTTGTGGTTCGCCGTTGACGGTGAGTTTTAGGTTCGAGTAATTTTCTGATTAAGGATGCTGATGTCTCTTTTCGAATCTGTAGCATTTTTCTTCGATTTCGAGGGACGTGGTGATCGTAGGGGACAGTAGAGATTTGTGGAGCATCGCGACGGGGTTCGCCGTTGATCATGGCCGGCGTGCATGTGCACGGCGATGGAGCGTGCAACTGGTAATTTGTTTTGTGGGAGAAGAGATTGGCCTTGGGTTTTTGTAGTTTTGCTCGAAGTTTTTCTCGAGTGGGTCTCGCGTGTTACTCGAAGATGTAGAAGGGATGTTGCGTGGGTTTGGGGTCTCGAGTTGTTTGGTTTCCAGGATTTATGTCCTGTTCTTTTTTTTTTTTAACTGCATACTGGAACTTCCAGAAATTAAAAAAAAAAAAAAAAAACAATTTAGGTTCTTTAATTAAGTGTTTAAATAGTTTACCTGTGTTGAAATGTTTTAATTTAAACTTTATGTTTAAACAAGTTAAGTCAATTTGTTTTTAAAATAGTTTGTTTTAAGGGTTTAGAATTTTCTGGGTTTGTACCTTAAAATGAAGCTTCAAATTTGAAAGCAAATCGATTTTTAAACAAAGTGTTTAATTAGTTTATAAAGGATGAATGTTTGACTTTAAAAGAACTTTAGTTTTAAAGTTTGAGATTTTAAAACTTAAACTTTTGTTTAAAATAGTTTGTTCCAATTTTTGCTTTGTTAAATAATATAATAATGTTTTCAAATAAAATGTATTTGAAGTAATTTAAATGTGATTAAGGTAAGCTATTTAATAATGATAAAGTAAAAGATGGTGTTCTTGTGTAATCCAAATATAAGTTTTAGATATTTAATTTCAAAATGATTTATAAAGTTAATGAAAGTATGATTTATATTGATCAAGTTTTGATTGAAAAAGTAATTAAAGTAAATTACTTAATTAACTTAAATTGATTTAATGTAAGTGATTAAATTAAAGTAAATTAGTTGTGTAATTAATTAAGTATAATTAATTACTTAATTAGAAATTAATTTAATCAAGTTTAATTAATTAAGAAATAATCAATTAATAAGTAATTAAGAAGTTAATTACTTAAGCATACATTCTTAATGAGGTAATTAAAGTTAATTACTCAGTGTTATTAATTAAGTTAAGTATAGTTAATTTTAGTTAATTAATTAAGTTTAATTAATTAAAAAAAAAGAATTACTTAATGATAGGATTAAATATAATTACTTAATGTAATTAAAGATGTGTAATTACTTAGTGAAGTAATTAATGAATAATTACTAAGTGTAATTAGTTAAGAAATTACTTAATGAATAGTAATTAAAGGATAATTACTTAAGGAAAGTAATTAAGGGTAATTACTCAGTGTAATTAAAAAAAACTGATTAATGTAATTAATCAAGATGTTGGTTTAATTAGTAAAGTAATTAAGGAAGTTAATTACTGATTGTGATTAATCAAGTTTGATTAATAATTGAAATTAATTTCATAATTAATTAATAAATGTAATAATTGATTAATAAAGTAATTAAAGGGTAATTATTTAATATAATTAATGAATAATTAATTGTTTAATTAATTAATAAATGTGATTAACTCTAAGATAATTAATCAATGAAGTAAGGAAGAAGTAATTATTAATTAATGTAACTAATTAAGGATTTATATAATTAATAATTGTTAATTAATTAGAATTAATTAAGATTACTTAATGATTAAAGATAAATTAATCTGTTTAATTAATTTAAAGATTAATTACATAGTGTAATTAAAGGATAATTAATCTAGGTGATTAATTAAAAATATGATTAAAGATAATTAATCTGTAATTGAAAATTAATTAATTGAATTATAAGGGTGATTAAAAAGTGATTAATTAATTAATTGTAATTAATTAATGATTGATTAAGTAGGATTTAGTTGTTTAATTCTCAAGTAATTAATTTGATTTAAAATGATTAAATTAATTATAAAGGAATTAATAATGGCTATTTGTATATGATTGTTTTGGAAATATCTAAATTGGTTGGATGATTGATATTGGGTGATTGGTTGATAATGGATGATTTGGATATCTATGTTGTGAATGTTGCTTTGTGAGATGAATGTTGATATAAATTATCTGTTGAGATATATGATTCATCTATCTGTTTATATATCATCCTGATTTTAAGTTAATTGTTTAAAATCCCCTTAAGTACAACTTGGACATTAAAATGGCGTTTGGTTTCGGTGAGACCGGGATCGGGTTTCCATATTTGGAATTCCGAAAACCACATCGATTCCAATTAAACGTTAGGTCGTTAATCCAAGTGGAGCAAGTGAAGACTCGAGGTGTAAGAGCTATACGTCAGTATAACTCTGTGGGTGATTCCGTAATGAGTTTGACGGAATAGTGCTTATAGGTTCGAGATGGTGAATCAGAGTGCAAGGGCTATGGTCGTTGACTCTGAGGGTGATTCCAATAATGAGTGCAACGAGATAGTGCCTTCGGTTTCGTTCGAACCCGGAACGAACTTGTATGGATTGAATGCTTTCAGCACATCGTCAGGCGGACGATGAGCATTCTAAGTGATGTGTCCTATAAAGGTAATCGCAGCCTCAAGCCTCATCAACCGGGAATGGCTAAAACAGGGGAGGTGCGCCAAGGCTTCGTGGGTAGCCCCCACTGGAGAGCAAGATTGACTCCTGTCTAGAAGTCCCTTTATATTTCGGCTGTGTGGGGCGGTTGATCATGACAACCGCCGGAGTTGTCTTGTTCGGGACTATTCAGTAAGGAATGGTCCCGGCCTTGTGTTGCAGGGGATGAAGGGAGTAATCCTCGGTACGGTGATCTAGGCCACGTACTGTGACGGGCGGTACCCCAGTAGCCCTGCCATTGATGGAAACCAATTTTCCCTACGAGACCCTACGGTTTTGTTTGTATTACCCACTTTTGTGGCTAGTAGCTGGAATTTAATGAATGTAACAATTTCGGCTATTTCATATTTACTTGAAAACCCTAGACACTATAATAATATCACTGGATTTCCTATCAAATGTTTTGGTTAGCGTAAGGTAAAAACTTTTCCATGTTTATGTGTGGGAAGTCTTACGTGATACCTTTTCTTTCAAAAGGTTTTTCTAAAAGTTAAGCAATCTTAAATCGTTTACTCACACCAGACCCCTGTCTGACCCGAGTGTTTATTTTCTGTTTTATTAAACTCTTGGGTACTCATATTATGTATGAGTAGTCAAGTGATTCAGGTTATTCTTGACGAGTTCTGGAGGAGATATGGAGCAGGTGGCTTCGACGTGTAGATATATATATATAGTGATTCCGCTGTGTTTGAGTTGTATCTGTATCTGTGTTGTACTTGAATTGTAATAACTAGACAGATGTTTATAACTGTCTAGTCTGTGTTGTATTAGCTGTATAACTCTGATGTATATGATACTATGTAATGGTTTTATGTGATATAATATAATTTATTCGTTCCGCTGTGAGATTTTGATGTTGTTTGGTTCTTTCTTTTCTTTCTTTTCTCTTTTCTATCCCTTTCTTTCTTCTTAATGATGCGACTTTCTGGAGATAGGAAGTCGGGTCGTTACAACTACTGTGACAAGCTTGCCTCAGCTGGTCACAGAATTTCAGAATCTGAGCAAGTGTTGACTATCTTAAGTGGTCTAGATGAAAATTATAAATCTTTAGTTACAGTTCTGTCATCACAGCGAACTCTACCAGACATACAATATGTTCATTCTACTCTGCTATCTCAAGAAGGAAGAATTGAACAAAGGAAAACAAACAACACAGACTACTCTGTAAACTTCACTACCAATGTCAGAGGAAGGGGACAAGATAGAACTCAAACAAATCAAAGAAATGGTCAGAACATCAGAGGCAGAGGTAGAGGAAGATGGTCAAACAACAACAGAATCAAATGTCAAATATGCGAAAAACCAAGACACATAGCCTCAAAGTGCTACTTCAGATTTGATCAAAACTTTGTCATACCACAGCAAACAAGCAATACTCAAAGAAATCACGATCCAAATATCAATCTCACTCAGTCAGAAACAAGAAATCAAACCACTCATTCAAAGAATCAAAATGAACCAGACAAACAAATCAAAACGGATGATACACTGTATGAAGACTGGTATCCAGATTCTGGTGCAACTAATCATGTGACAAGCAACCTGGAAAATCTCAATCTCGGGAACAAGGAATACAAAGGTACGCAATCCATTTATATTGGTAATGGTAGCTCACTGAAAATCACACACACTGGCAAAGCCAAACTTAACACCAAAAGGGAGTTATACTTAAACCATCTTCTCAGGGTTCCTCAAATAAAGAAAAATTTAATAAGTGTTTCACAGTTTGCTAATGACAATCAAGTATATTTTGAATTCTATCCAAAATTCTGTCTAATCAAAGACTTGCTAAATAAAAATATTCTTCTGCAGGGTAAAATGCAAAATGGGTCGTATAAATTCTGTCTAATTCAAGAAAACAAACCAAAGCAGAAGGAAAAATGGTGTAATAATTCAGAGATTGATGATACAATCAGTTTTAATAAAAATTTTGATACTTGGCACTGTAAACTGGGTCACCCCAGTACAGCTATTGTTAAAGATATTTTGAAATATAACAATGTCAAATGTGAAAACATATCTTTACCATATATATGTCATGCATGTCAACTAGGAAAAAGTCATAAAATGCCATTCAGTAAATCACTAACAAAATATAGCAAACCTTTAGAAATGGTTGCAGTTGATTTATGGGGACCTGCACCTATTAACTCTGACTATGGAATGAATTACTACATCTCTTTTGTGGACTCTTTCTCCAGATATACCTGGATTCTATTACTTAAATCAAAGTCTGATGCAAAGAGTGCAGTAATTCATTTCATAAGGCAAGCTGAAAATCTCACAAATCAGAAACTTAAAACCATACAAACAGATGGTGGGTCGTAATTTAAAACTCTAAAAGAATTCTTTTCTGAAAAAGGTACAAATCACAGAATTACCTGCCCACACACATCTGAACAAAATGGCATTGTTGAAAGGAAACACAGACACATTGTTGACACTGGTCTAACACTGCTTGCACATGCATCAATGCCTCTAAAATTTTGGCCAGATGCATTTACAACTGCTGTGTTTCTTATAAACAGAATGCCTACAAAAGTTTTGGGGAACAAAACACCATTAGAAATACTATACAATACAAAACCAGATTATTCATTCCTCAAAACTTTTGGATGCTTATGTTATCCATACACCAGACCATTCAATAAACATAAGTTAAGTTTTAGATCACTACCCTACACTTTTCTTGGATATGCTACTAGCCAAAAGGGATATAAATGTCTTACAAGTGAAGGGAAAATAATTATCTCAAGACATGTTGCATTTAATGAATACGTGTTCCCTTTCACTGGTAAAGACATAAAAATTACCCAGAAAATTTATAGTGCCAAGAATTTTTTACCTCCTATACCCATATGGAAAAAGGAAGAATCCAAAAACACTGAAGATACATCATCAAACCTTCAACACACATTGCCCTTCGAAGAGCCAGGTCAAGGAGATGATGCAAACTCATTTAACAATGAGTCACAAAGCTGTGAATCTGAAGATCAGATTAATGATCAAAACACCAGCTCACTTCCAGAAAGTAACACAACACCTACACAAGAAGGACATCCTATGATTACAAGATCAAAGCATGAGATATTCAAACCCAAGATCTACACTGCCAGCATAAACAACAAAGAACCAATCAACTATAATGAAGCTGCTAAAAGCAACAAGTGGAGAGAAGCTATGAATGAAGAATACAGTGCATTAATCAGAAACAAAACATGGACTTTAGTCCCAGCACCAACAAACAAGAATATAATAGGCGGCAAATGGACATACAGACCAAAGGCATCACCAGATGGTAAAAGTGTCAAGTACAAAGCCAGACTTGTAGCCAAAGGATATTCTCAACAATATGGATTTGACTTTTAAGAAACTTTCTCTCCAGTAGTCAAACTAGCTACTATTAGGATCATTCTAACCATAGCTCTACATTATAATTGGGATGTAAGGCAACTTGATGTAAATAATGCCTTTCTAAATGGGGAGCTACAAGAGGATGTCTAATGCAACAACCTCAGGGCTATATTCAAAATGACAAAAAGAATTTTGTTTGCAAACTGCATAAAGCAATATACGGCCTCAAGCAAGCACCCAGAGTATGGTATGAAAAACTAAAAGCTACTTTAATTTCCATGGGATATCAGGTATGCAAGTCTGACAATTCTATTTACACAAAAATAAATAAAAGGTATACAACTTACATACTTGTTTATGTTGATGATTTCATAGTTACATGTAATGACAAAGAAGAAATAAAGTATGTTGTTGATATGTTAGACAAAACTTTTTCCATCAAGGATTTAGGCAAACTACATTACTTTTTAGGCATAGAAGTCATTACTACCCCTGATAAGGATATTATCTTAAGTCAGCAAAAATACATTCATGAAATATTAAGCAGAACAAACATGCATGAAGCAAAACCGATGCCTACACCAATGACAAGTAACTTACACTTGTCTAAATATAAAGGAGAACAAATTGACAACATAAAATTATATAGAAGTGTGGTAGGTGCTTTGCAATATGTAACTGTTACTAGACCCGACATATCATTCGCTATAAATAAAGTTTGCCAATTTATGCAGAAACCGCTAGACACACACTGGACGACAGTAAAGCGAATACTCAGATATCTCAAAGGAACATCAAATCAAGGAATCAAGTTAATTAAGAGCAGAAGCTTATCTATTCAAGGATTTGCTGATGCCGACTGGGCCTCAGATTGTGATGACAGAAGATCCACAACCGGGCACTGTATTTTCTTAGGTGGAAATCTCATCTCATGGTGTGCCAAAAAGCAACCAACCATCTCGCGTTCCAGTACAGAATCAGAATACAGAAGCGTCGCTTCAGCTACTGCCGAAGTTATGTGGACAGAAGCCCTAATTAAAGAGCTAGGGATCAACCTCTCACACAAAACCATTATCTGGTGTGACAATTCAAGCACCGTAGCTCTCTCGGCAAATCCGGTATTACATGCTCGAACGAAGCACATCGAGATAGATTTGTACTTCGTCAGAGATCAAATTGCAAAAGAGAGACTTGAAGTCAATCACCTTCCAGCCTCAAGCCAGATAGCTGATGTATTTACGAAAGCATTGTCTCGTAAACACTTTGAAGATCTAAAGAACAAACTTTGCATTAGAAATATTCCAGAAGAATGCATGCAAGAGGAAGAGAAGAAACCCTAACCGCAATTAAGAGGGAGAATTAGAATGAGATGATACCGGGTTAAACAAACACATATAGCAATCCAACTCAGCTATCAAGACTCATCCTCACCACTCAATTTATGAACGGCTGTGATCTCTTCTTCTTATTTATGTGGATTATGGGCCTGAACATTTTAGCCCAATTACTCTGTATAAATACTTCTGTATCTCAGTATTGCAATGTATTGAAGAAAATCATTTACTTCTCAACAAAATCAAACTGCATTTGTATCAAAAGTGTAATAATCAAATATGGAAATGAGCTTTAAATTAGACCAACCTTACTTAGCCAAAAAGAGAAGTAATAAACCATGGAATTATGAATTATTCTTGCATGTTTATGCATAACAGTACAACAACTTTGATTCCTAAAAAAGAAGATTTTCTTCATTAGATATAGCAGTTAATCTTTGGAATACAAATGTGAGTATAGCATTTTTGTGCACTATTTTGGCTTTCGTTTGTTCTTCCATCTGTAAAGATTTCCATGCATTGCTGAAAATTTGGAACATAGTTAAATTCATTGCTGAGATATTTCCATGCATAAAGAAAATGTATATATAGTAAGAAAAATTATCAACTATTTTCTCAGTTGACTGTAACATAAAGTATATATTTTTATATATACATATAGAATATTCATTATGCATATTTTGGTACCTAGGATATTACTGTTTGAGAAATGAAACATTTTAGTATATTGTGAATTAAATTCAGGCAATATTGGTTATAATATGTAACATTTATGGTCATTCAACTGTAAATCAAAATCCAATTGTAACAAAATATAACTGGTACAATACGTATAACTATAAATCTAGTTTACATTAATATAATATGCCTATTATAACTGGATAGTATAATATGAATAGCTAAAACTGTTACAAAATATTACTGGTCATGCAATATGTATGCTATTCTCTTAGCATACTTTAAAATTGTATAGCTATAAATCAGATTACAATTGTAACAAAATATAACTGGATAATAAAATTAAAAAATAAGAACGTAACTATATGTACAAACAGTTCGTCAGTTAACTTCTATCTCTTTTGGTAATAAGCTTTAGATCAACTTTATTAATGTTATCTTTATATATAATATGATGTACAAAAGTAAGTTTAAAGTGGCACTATAAAGGCATGAAATGAAACTTGAAGAAGAAGTTGCAACACTTCACTTGCTCTACATCATCTAGTCTCTTGTTTCTATGTTTCTGATTTACAACACATAATATCAATGTATGTCCTGGATACAAAATTTAAGCAACATCCCAATATATATATAAGACCAAGTCCCCTCAGGTTCACCATGCTCCTACATACATTATTCATAATTTGTACCTTTTAGTGTGTATGGTCGCAATGATGTCTAATACATGCACCTCTTATACAAATAAAATACTGCTTATATTAACATTACGGAAGGCACAAATAGTTCACAGTTAAAAGTGGAAAATTAAATATCAGGTAAATACCATGTGCAATTACTTTACTTCTGGGTTGATGCCATGTGCAGCTACCCAATTCCAGTATCCATCGCATTAGTAAATAAAAGTTATAAAATCTTACATGAATAGAAACTCATATTTTACAATGTATAATCAAATCATGAAGATTCCAGTAAAATATTGAACATGATAACTAACCTTACTTCTTAGTTGATACAAATGTTGCAAACAATTTTCAATGCACAAATACCAATTGCAGTACTAATAACACCAAACAGAGGATAAACCTTTTTTCACATTAGAAATTGAATTATATTCGATAATATTATATCATTTACGTAATAGGAAATGATTAGATATGAATATGGTAAACAAAATTTCCTTCGATCTTAGCCATCTAAAAGTAGCGCTAGAAGCCATGTATCCCTGATTTTCTTTTTTTTATCTTTTGCAATAATAACTTGTTGTGTAACGACAGTCGGAACAAACTCCTCATCTCCAGCACGTGGCGTACACATATGGGTTGGCATACATTTTTTTGTAACAAAAGGAATCCCCAATGCTACATGCCTAACAACCCATATTTATACCCCACTTTTCCATATTATTTAGCGATGTGGGACTTTTTCCAATCCGAACCGTCGTTCCTCCATTAAACATGCGAGACAACCCTAACAGTTTGCCCCTTGACTCACATCCCCTTGCGGTAACCTTTGAGAGTACTGCCGTGTCTGCATGGCCCAGTCCGTAACCATCGGCTCTGATACCACTGTTGTGTAACGACGGTCGGAACAAGCTCCCCATCTCCAGCACGTGGCGTACGCATATGGGTTGACACACATTTTGTTGTAACAAAAGGAATCCCCAATGCTACATGCCTACCAACCCATATTTATACCCCACTTTTCCATATTATTTAGCGATGTGGGACATTTTCCAATCCGAACCGTCGTTCCTCCATTAAACATGCGAGACAACCCTAACATAACTGAGGAAAAACTACTTCTCATTTTTTAAAGTTATATCGTAAAACTCATATGAATATGCTCCAAATTCCATAATTTTCAAATATTGCACCCAAACTTTGCGTTTTATGTCTATGTAAAATTTCATACTTTTCGTTATACAATCAAAGCAATGATAGTGATCTCATAGCAATTTGATTCATAATCCACTTGATAGTGCTTCAGTATTCATCTCATTAACTTCCCATCATGACGCTTGATTCAGCGAACTTCAAGTTAAATTATTTGGGATCGCGACTTAATTTCAAATTTGACCCTAAAGCTTGATGATCCTGAGATTTGAAGGAGAAAGAATAGCATAAGAATCTCGCAGTTGGAAGATTAAACGATGAACAATTTTGCATATAATTAACGAAAAGTGAGAAACTGCTTGGCAAATTGTGGGATAATGCTTGTAGTGGTTAAGTGGCGAGACAAAAGGGTCCCTACATTATATATTTGAGATTTCTAAGAAGAGCGATTTGAGTATTACGAAAAAGGCTTCACTTTGACTTGCATTGCACGTCCGCAAAGAAAGTGGTGTGCAGATTGTTCTAATGCAAAATAAATATTGAAACGCTCCACTATGATGGTATAACTCAAATAAGTAATACATAATGACATCTATAGGATGCAATTAAGCGGTTGTAACAAAAAATAGTAAACCATGACATAACAGAATGCAACATTTCTACACCTTTCAATAGGGAAATACATGATCTATTTTCACATTTTTTGAGAATTCGGTCATCAACCATATAACTTGTTCTTTAGCATCATCCATCAATCTGAAAGGAAAATTTTAATCCTCAGTTAGCAACTATATAAATGAATTTATTTAGACATCATAGCTTAAATGTTTCTACCTACAATCAATAAACCTAAGCAACTCGATTTAATCACCCAGTCGACAATATAGCACATATGCAGTTACAAATAAAAAAACCCTATTGTAGACAGATACAGGAAAGAGGATATTAGTCATAATTAACTCAATTGTCCTATTATTAAAATCTTTCACAAAATTCATATATGGAAATGAAGTAATTGGTTGGAATTATTTTTATAATGACTAAGCACTATACCAAAACGTATAATTACGCACAGTTCAATGAAGTTTAGGAGTTATGATATTTAAATCCAGCATAGTTTCCATTTTTGATGTCAAATTTTAAATCAAATGAGCCTGCAAAGTAACTACTAAGGTGAAACCAACCTCACAAAGTAAACATTTAATATGTGAAGAAAATGAAAATAATTGATTAGGAAATATGTCAAACATCATTGAAGCATCCATCAAAAGTGCTCTGAACCATTTGGAAATTTAGAAAAATTAGTGAATATTGCATGTAAGTCATAGTTGACATAAAATCATACGAATTTTTCAATCAAAAACACTCTAGAACCTGCTACTATGATATAGGAAGAATCTAATGTTCTAACAAATAAGCCTAAAGATGAAAAAAATATCATGAGTAAATTCTCTAATATTAGAAGAATAGTGAAAAAACATGGGCGTCATTAAAAGTGATTTTGATTTGGCATCAGCTAATCATATCCATATACTTAATTTGTAAATTAGTCACTACTTTCCTTACTTTTCAACATGTTGTACAAAAAATGAGAAAATATATGGTAGATAAAATACATTTTCAAGATAATACGGGTTTAATGTCATACACAAATCAATAAGTACAAACATATCGAGTATAATAGCAACACAGTCGAAACAAAGCAAACTTGGAAATAACACCCATGTCGATCATCAACCGACCACCTCAATTGAAATCCCCGTAGGGCTGCATGCCTTTGGTATGCAAAGTACTTGTAATTGGAATATCATCTTATTTAATTGGAATATTTTGACGTTGGTTCCAACGTAATATGGAGTGGTAATCGACAGGCTAAAAACTGAAAATAAGTGAGTCAATTATTTTAAAAGAAGCTTTATGGTAGAAAATGTGGTGGATGATTGCGGTTACTGTACCATTTTGTCTACGTATAAACATTGGCTAGTGCATACTGTTATGGTCATTTTAGGAAAGTTGAAAAAGGCTTCACTTTCACTTATTGATCCAAGTATTTGCATTATATATAAGTTATATGTTTCAGAACAATTTTGAAATTTTCAACTAGGAAAAAAGTAGCGAAATTCTGGCTAAAAAATGGATATAAACATTAAAAAAACTTAAGGTTTTTTCCCTTTGGTATTCAAAATAAAGTAAAAAATATAGAAGTGATGTTTGGAATAAAATGCAAATACGTTTTACTCAATGAAAAATATAAAAACACTCTCTGACCAAAATCAAATCATATTTTTTTTCCTTTTATTTGAAGTTTTATTTTCCAGTTTTTAATTCCTTTATCCAAATATATATAAAAAAGCACTCCCTATCCAAAACTAACTTCTAATCTACTTTTGCTACTTATAACTTATCTGTTTGACCACTTTCCTTCTTTTCTAGATTTCATGTAATCATTGGTGAGAGACATAGACATGAAAATACCGGACTAAGACAAACGATCAAAAACAAACCTCGTAATCGTATTGCACAGTCTAACATCATTGGTGTTCCTAATGAAGTGGTTCAAGTAGACAATTGACCAGTTTGAAAGACTAAACAACTTCGAGATTTGCAAGTGCAGAGTAATGCAGCCAGGCCCAAGTGGTGGGCACAACCTAGCGATCCACCAGTAAAGAAGAAATGAAGTGGTGGGGCCTGTCACCAGAGTGTGAGAAATGCGGATTACGAATCTTAAGGCTAGGATTAACACTAGAGGGGGGTGAATAGTGTTAATAAAGAATTACGAAATCTTTTTATGTTTATGTTAATTTAGACACCGATGTATGCAATATGCGGGCATAGATATGATCACAAAAACAAACACAGATGCAGAAATAAAATA
The DNA here is from genome assembly GCA_030765085.1 of Allium cepa. Lineage (NCBI taxonomy): Eukaryota > Viridiplantae > Streptophyta > Magnoliopsida > Asparagales > Amaryllidaceae > Allium > Allium cepa. The sequence continues at coordinate 271,472,931 of CM060932.1, forward strand.
AAAGCAGTAAAGGAAAGAACACACCGGGTTTTATACTGGTTAAGAGTTATCCTACATCCGGTCCCGCAACACAAGTACGGATTTCCGTTCAAAAGCAATTGTACAATTACACCCACGGTTTCAAGGCTACGAGGTACACCCTCTAGAATTTCTATCCTCTGGGTAGAGATACTTGATTTCCGGGCCACAAGTTTACCCAATTGATTTACCAAGGCTACAACCGTGCCTTTTCTCTTTTGATTGATTTCCAAGGCACCTTTTCTCACTTAATAGATTACAAAAAAGTCTATAACTCTGAATAACACTGAGAACCTTGTAGAGATAGTGATAGAGAATCAAACTAGAAGTAATCGAGTTCGATTCAGTGTTGATTTCGACAGAGTAATGGTAAGAATATGTATTAAGAAATGTGGAAGAAGAAGAAGAAGAGGATTGAAAAACCAGAAAATTTGATGTAAATTCGTTGAAATTAACCCCTATTTATAGAAGAACAACAGTCATGTCCATTCATGAAGAGTTATGGCGAATAGACACTTCTTTTGAAATTTAAATTTTGAATTCAACTGACACCATGTCGACATGGTTACCCTAGGCATGTCGACATCCCAAAGCAATTTTTGGTGATTTGATTTTCTTTGAAAATAACATTTATCTTATATTAAAACTATTGTAACTTTACAAATATCCTTGACTATGGTAAAAATTCATAAGTAAATATAGAGAATAATATATACAGATTTTAACTATAATTTTATATTTAAATCTAAGTATAAAAGTTAAATATATAATTCAAAAGGATAGTTTAAAATCAGGAGTAATTTTGACTTTTGAAATTAAAGATAATTTTGAGGCTAAAATTATTTAAAATCAGGATAGAGGGTTTTGATGTTTTTAAAAGGAAAGTTTTGAAATCATTTTGAAAACAAGATAATTTTGAAAAATCATTTTGAATAAAAGGTTAGCGGATACAAAACAATGTTCCACTATATTTTTCATACGTTCCATCCTACTTAGGGTTCCATCCCTTTAACAGTCTCGAAGTGGATTTCATTCCACGAATAAATTAGATTTTAAGATGCCAGTGCTTTTCTACGAGTTTTAACAAAAATTCCTAATAAAAATACTTATGCTTGAAATCTTGAACTCTTGATAATCTTGATACACATGAGTCTTCTATCTCGACATCTGGAATCTCTATATTGTACAGTCTTCATTCTTGGTACCTGCATGGTTAAATCCTGCATATACATATATATCTAAACTTATAATGTCGGTATTTATATTTTATAATCTATTCTAAGGTTGTTGTCATCAAAACCATCATCTCACGGACTAACGATCTCCCCCTTTTTGATGATGACAGCCTTTGTTTATAAAATATTATTTCTATCCTAATAACTCCCCCTAAAACTATTAACTCCCCTTTTATTTATGCCTAACTACCCTATTTTATATTTCTCCCCCTTTGTCATCAACAAAAATTCACTCCCCCTCATTCTTGGATTTCAGTACCTGCATTGATAAACTATACAACGAATATATAATATATATAGATTAAGAAATAATTATACTTATGATCATGATAACTAATCAAAGACTATATACATTTCAATGTATATATATATATATACACATATGTTTTATACAACAAACTTCAAACCAATATCAAGAAATCAATCCACACAGAGTATCAGTCCAGACCAAATCAATCAAAGCAAACAGATAAAAATCAAACGTTACGTGGAACTTCCATCCATCCTTCTTCTCCAAAGATTGGGTCTGTCTTAATAGCATCCCAATTATCATTGTCAATGGTGAGAGAGACAGGAGGATGTGCTTCGTCATCATCCTTGTACAGAGAGGAGATCATCCATCGTATCGCATCGAAGTGCCTTTCCTGTTCCTTGATCATCTGCATTTGACTCAATTCTAAGTGATGCTGGTTACGTAGAATAAACGAGAGAATATTCTTGAACGAATTAAGGGTTTCTTCAAGATTTTCGGATAGATTGTAAATAGGATTAGCCATAGTTGAATTTGTGAAAGAAATAAAGGATATATATGATAAGAAATAAATTTCGGTGAAGAATTCTGGAATTATAGGTGTAGAAATTCGTTTGAAATGAATAGATATTTGAAAGTTATTCAAATTTCAAATTCAAAATCAATTGTCATTTCTGACTAGTACATGTCGACATGGTCATATAGGGGATGTCGACATGAGTTAGTGTAAAATTATGACTAATTTGATTTTGTGAATAACTGTGTATATATTTATATAATATACTAACATTTATTCTGGACATAAGATAAGGTAGATAACAGAAAGGAAATTTCATTTCATTGCATACTACGATAATACAACGATTAAGCACACAACAAACAACATGAACATTCGAAATAAAGCAAACTAAAACAAATACAACAAGATACGAAAAGATAAAACTAGTTAGAGGATGATGATGATGAAGATAGTCCAAGTTTCTTGCTGACTTTGGAAATGAACTTGTTCATCATGGACGAAATTTTGTCCAACTTCTTACTAACGGATCTTTTAAGAATCTGTTGGTTCTCAACAATTGTCTTTTGGTTTTTGAGAAGGGATTTGGTGGATGGATTAGGAGGATAGTCAATGCTTTCCAAAGAGGTTTCACCTTCTTCTTCTTCTTCAATTTCCATTTCATCCCTTTCTTCTTCTTCTTCTTCTTCTTCTTCCTCTTCCTCTTCTTCCATTTCATCATGAGCCAATCGCTCTTCTTTTTCGGCAAGGGTCTCATAAGGTTGAAAAAAAAAGGAATTTTCATAAGCGAAATGTTGGAATGATTGAAAACTTTTCTAGAAACAAATTCTTCGCCTTTGAAATCCACTCCAAAATAGTTAAAAATCCGAGTGAGATAAATTCCATGGTATAAAGTATTCTCACCCATTTCAAGATTTTTAGGACGAAATTCATCCAAAATATCTTGCGCCCAATTTATTTCATAATTTCCAAAAATAGCAAAAAGAGCTTTGCAAACCTTTGAAGTAGGATTGTTAAAATTCCCCGATCTTGGGGTCAAAGTATGTTGCAAAAGAAGATTGAAAATTCTTGCCTTTGGACGAAAATTTTAATTTTTGAATTCAAAATTATCAATTCCTTCGAAAATGTGATGAAATGTCTCACGATAATTTTCATCGATTTTAAAATTAGAAAGATCTATTTCCGTACGCTTGCAACTGAGAATGGTACCCAAAAGATCATAATTTAAAACAATTCTAATGCCTTTGACACTACTTCAAATTTCATCCTCATTTCCATGATAAATTCCACGATTTAAATTAGCATAGAAAATTTTGACAAGATTTGGATAGCAAACAAAATCATTTTGAGAAGCATCAATAAGACTAAGAACTCCATTGTTTGCAAAAAGAGAATCAAGTTCATAAGAAGAAAAATCCTAAAAAATAGCAAATTTTTCGGGATGGACTTTGGCATAGTTAGCATAATTGACGTATGCTTTTATTGCCTCTGGATCGTTGAATAATTGCTCTTTGATTTTTCTGGAAATTCTCATGGTGAGGGGTTGCTTGAAGAAGCCATTAAAGTAGAGAGTAGAGAGCTTGAAGTTATGAAGAGAGAGTTTGAATTTGAAAATGAGAGTGAAAAGATATGATAAAAGATAGTGAATAAATAGATTCTTAAAGGACATATTCTCTGGGCAAAAGGTAGCTTTTCAGAGAATTGAATGAAGTGAAAAGGTGGAGGGAAATTCAAACGTTTGAATTCAAATTTTGAAATTCAAATTCAGGTACCCATGTCGACATCATGGAAGGGACCATGTCGACATGTACCTTTGAATTTTCATGAATTGATTTTTTCCTAAGTTCTCTAATATATAAATATTATTATTATTTTTAATGCCTATACATATCTGAAATATTATTAAACTTCAAGTATATTTGAGAAAATATTATTATACTATTAAAAAATAATAAAAATAATATTAAAATAATGAAATAATAATAAAAAATAGAAAACAAATTTTATAATTCAAACAACAAACCAATTCAAAATCAATCAAACAAACAATCAAGCAGCTAATTCTAAGCAAGCAATTTCAACCAATTGTATTGTAAACGTGTACCTTATTCTGAGTCCGTTTCTTTGAATTCGTCGGAGTCATGAACGGTTGTGAAACACAAATTCGAATTATCTGTCTTCTGATCATCATCACTTGAGGACGAGTATGAGTCATCTAGAGTAGCAGTAAATGCACGCTTCCGTTTCTTTGCTGGATCATTGTTCATAGGAGAGTTTGGCCTATTTGGATACGGACAGTCTATTTTGAAATGGCCTAGTTTATCACAGTTGTAACATTTGTCATTATTTGGCACTACATTCTGATTTCCAGAATTCTTATAGTTGTTTCTCTTGAGATTATTCATCTTTCTGTATTTCAGGAATTTCCTAAAATTTCTGGTCATAAAGGTTATCTCTTCATCATTATCGTTGTTTGAGTCTGATCCATCGGTCAATGCATTGAATGCCATTGATTTCTTTTCATATGCTTTACTTTCTCTTCTCCCTATCATTTGAACTTCATACGACATTAGATTTTCAATTAATTCTTCTATTTTTAAAGTACTGATGTCATTTGTCTCTTCGATCGCAAGTGTCTTTTGATCTCATTCTGGAGTTAGAGAATTTAAAATCTTTCTGACTTGATCTTCTTCAAAAAATTCCTTTCCCAAAGATATAAGTGAATGCACAATATCCTGAAATCTACTATACATATCCAAAATAGACTCATTAGGATTCATTTTAAATAACTGAAACTGAGTTGTGGGCATGGAAATTTCGGTATATTTAACTTTGCTTGTTCCTTCGTGAGTAACTTGCAAAGTTTTCCAGATTTCATATGCAGACTTACAAACTGACACTCTATTGAATTCATTTCTATCTAGTGAACAAAACAGAATATTCATAGCCTTAGGATTATTTTGTGCAACAGACTTTTGCTCAGCAGTCCACTGTGCAAAATTAGTTATGGGTTCAGAATATTCAGTTTGTGTGATATTCCAAGTGTCTAATCCTATAGATTGTAAATATATTTTCATCCTACATGCCCAATATGCATAGTTACTGCCATTAAAAAGTGGTGGTCTGACAGTAGACCGACCCTCTACAAATGAACTAGTGACAGGGATACAAGTGTTAGTAACAGTGTTGGTAGCCATTTTTAAATTTTTCAAAAAATCAGATTATGAAACTTTGAAAATCTTGCTCTGATACCAATTGTGAGAAATGCGGGTTACGGATCTTAAGGCTAGGATTAACATTAGAGGGGGGTGAATAGTGTTAATAAAGAATTACTAAATCTTTTTCTGTTTATGTTAATTTAGACACCGATGTATGCAATATACAGACACAGATATGATCACAGAAACAAACACAGATGCAGTAATAAAATAAAAGCAGTAAAGAAAAGAACACACTGGATTTTATACTGGTTCGGAGTTACCCTACATCCAGTCCCGCAACACAAGTACGAATTTCCTTTCAAAAGCAATTGCACAATTACACCCTCAGTTTCAAGGCTACGAGGTACACCCTCCAGAATTTCTATCCTCTGGGTAGAGATACTTGATTTCCGGGCCACAAGTTTACCCAATTGATTTACCAAGGCTACAATCACACCTTTTCTCTTTTGATTGATTTCCAAGGATACAATCACACCTTTTCTCGCTTAATAGATTACAAAAAAGTCTATAACTCTGAATAGCACTGAGAACCTTGCAGAGATAGTGATAGAGAATCAAACTAGAAGTAATCGAGTTCGATTCAATATTGATTTCGACAGAGTAATGGTAAGAATATGTACTGGAAGAAGAAGAGGAGTGAAAAACCAGAAAATCTGATGTAAATTCGTTGAAATTAACCCCTATTTACAGAAGAACAACAGCCATGTCCATTCATGAAGAGTTATGGTGAATAGACACTTTTTTTTAAATTTAAATTTTGAATTCAACTGACACCATGTTGACATGGTTACCCTAGGCATGTTGACATCCCAAAGCAATTTTTGGTGATTTGATTTTCTTTGAAAATAGCTTTTATCTTATATTAAAACTATTTTAACTTTATAAATATCCTTGACTATGGTTAAAATTCATAAGTAAATATAGAGAATAATATATATATATTTTAACTATAATTTTATATTTAAATCTAAGTATAAAAGTTAAATATATAATTCAAAAAGATAGTTCAAAATTAGGAGTAATTTTGACTTTTGAAATTAAAGATAATTTTGAGGCTAGAATTATTTAAAATCGGGATAGAGGGTTTTGGTGTTTTTAAAAGGAAAGTTTTGAAATCATTTTGAAAACAAGATAATTTTGAAAAATCATTTTGAATAAAAGGTTAGCGGATACAAAACAATGTTCCACTAGATTTTTCGTAGGTTCCATCCTACTTAGGGTTCCATCTCATTAACAGACTCGAAGTGGATTCCATTTCAGGAATAAATTTGATTTTAAGATGCCAGTGCTTTTCTATGAGTTTTAACAAAAATTCCTAATAAAAATACTTATGCTTGAAATCTTAAACTCTTGATAATCTTGAGTCTTCTATCTCGACATCTTGAATCTCTATACTGTACAGTCTTCATTCTTGGTACCTGCATGGTTAAATCCTGCATATACATATATGTCTAAACTTATAATGTCAGTATTTATATTTTATAATCTATTCTAAGGTTATTGTCATCAAAACCATCATCTCACGGACTAATACAGCGATGATAGTTGGTCAGCAGTGGCGGACTAACTGGGGCAACCATGGTATTTATTCAAGTTATTTGGGTTCCGACGGCAAGGAGGATGGTGAAGAAGAAGATGGAAAACCATGTGATAGTCAGAATTGATTATTTTTTATTTTTTTACTGCAATTTTTATTCTTTTGTTGTTACCAACTTATATTTCTTTTGGGTTTTTTGGGTGCTATAGCAGTATGCTTTAACGTGTAGGGTAGGGTGTTTAAATGGATCTGCTCTTTTCACCTTTTTAGTTTTTATTGGTGTTCTTTTTCATGTAAATGTATGCTTTTATGAACATTTGAATTTATCAAGGCAGAAGGCTTATTTTTGTTCAATAAGTTTAAAGAAAAGAAAATTATATCGCATTTGGTCTTAAAGAGTTAAAAAAATTCGTTTTATTGTGCATAATATTGGTATCTTTGTAGCATTATATAGAATGCAACCCCTACACTATGAATAATGTAGTAGGTTACATTATATGTGGAAGATTATAGAATTATAAGCTTGATTATATTGTCTATTCGCAAGATTGTTATTGCTGCCTCATTAGCAAACTAAAAGGAAAAAAAGAACATAAGATGAAATCAAGCACATGCACCAATATAGGGGTACATCCATGTAAAAATATATAATTACCTGAAGTATCTTCACTTTACTCATCGCAGGCTCAATAAATCTTGCTTCTAGATTATTGTCAATAATGCCTTTTGCATGACCTAACCCCATACTGTAGAGTTACGAAGTTAATACAAAGTTGGCATTTAATAGTTTCAACTCTCAAGTCAAGGCATATAATGTACTATGAATTGTTTGAAATGAAAATTTATCAAGAAAATACTAGCTTTATCATAATTCCTGCAAACTACAATCGTTATAGAACTTTAAATAAGAAATATACCTCGAAAGATGTTGCTCATCTGCTTTTGTTTGAGTAGCATGGTGATAAGCTCTGAGTTTTGCAACAAGCTCAGTTGCATCCTAAGCCGCAGTTACATCGAGTACCTAAAGAGAATGCTATCCAAGATTGTCGCATATATGAAAAAACATGTGACATAATCAAGTACTCAACACAAGAAAATACTTTAGGAATAACTAGAAGAGCCTTAGCAAACTCAATTTCTAGTTGCTCACTTGAACCTAATGTTGTTGCAAGGTAGTCTAGGTACATGGACAATGCAGACTTTACTGCACCACCAACAACAACTACCTATATCATTAATTCACAAAAATGTCATACATTAGAAGCAATGGAGTGCCATAGTAAGAAAATTGCTCCGTTTCAAAATCTATATAGAGCTTGGTGCATGTGCATTTTTATTATGGTATGGAACCTATCCCCCTAACATCGACATCATAAGCCCCTTTTCTAGAAGTCATAACACCTTGTTTATTTCATGATTCATGCAAACTGATTTGATCTACAAACGTAGCATGCATGTTTTAAAAATTAAAAGATTACATATCCATAACATGTAGGAGTATATTCAAACTTGTGTTAGGAAACATTTGGACGAACAAGGAATAAATTTTGTACATAGATAGGGCTTGTATGAGTTTGGACAAAACTTTTGACTGTCATATAGAATTATTTTAAGATCTAAAGAGAGTCATGTGGATAAGATATACGGATGCAGTCATGCAAGAGAAAGAATCAAATATCTAATTATTTTTCCCGACTTACATTAGAATTTTAGTTATTATAAGAAAATTGATAGTCATATTAGGCTAATATATTATACAAGGTATCATATGTCAAATAATAGGATATAAAAATGTGCTTGGTATAAGGACCGGGCTAGCATGTGAAACAATGCTAGTTGTAGATGCTACAATTTGTTTAAATTTACTGAACTTATTGCTGAAGGTTTATCACATTCGTTCCTTGGTATATCATATTTCAAGATGTTTAGTTCCATATTACAAAAAATACTTTAGTCACTTTGCATAGTAATTTCTTGGAACAAGGTAAATTAATCAGCTAGTTATAAAACACCAGAGGTGTAATTCCATCGTGCATTTGTGCTCATAACCTTTTTAAACAAGAATTGTCTAAATCCCCCTTAGGAACTTAGAAACATCGGCAATATCATAGAAGTTTTAATTCAAGACCAACAAGTTTGCACCGAGGCAACAATATAAGTATGATTGCTAATGTGCTAATGTGATGTTTATTCCTTCTAGGTCAATTAGTTTCTTTTTAAATGATGCACAAACTAGGTGCATACGTGAAGTCATCATTGTTGGAAAATTTCAATATGTGGGCCACAAATGTAAAATAAATATGTAGTGCTATTTTGGTGTAAAGCCTAATTAAAGTGATCAAATTATAAATTAAAGTTAAAAGGCTTACAGGTATAATTATCATGGTATTAATGTGTAGATAATGGGACAATCCTATTTTGTTGAAGGTCCAAATTAGAAAATGCCAACATTATAAATAAGGGGTTATGGTCCCCAAATTACACAAGCTCCGGTTATTCTCCTTATCTCTTCGATGGAAATAATTCAAATCTAGGGTTTATGTCAATTTGAAAGATTAGATCCAACTCTTATCTTTTAGATCTATTTGTTTCTCTTAATCAGTTTATGAAAGTAGCAACTATGAATTCAGATCTAATATAAGGTCTAGGGTTTGTATCAATATGGAAAACAAACCAAATTTACTTTTCAAATGACAACTATGAATTCAGGTATGGCTTCCGCTAAACCGTTTACTTTCCTCTATTTCTTTTCCATAAATCAATATGGATCATCTGTTCAGATCTAGGGTTTCATGATTAATTGGTCTTAAAGTATATAGAAATCCTAAAAAATGGTATCAGAGCCACCCATCATTGGTTTCATTGGATTTTTTAATTATGAGTAGGTTTGAATTGAACTTTTTTAGAAGTCCTGTAATAATCTTACTTAAGTTTCATATCTGCTTGATCTATGCATTAAGGACTTTTCGATGATGTTTTTGGATTTGGTTTATATCAAATTTTTGTTGTAAATTGAAAGGCTAATTTATGAAATTATTTTTGTGTAGAAAGATAGATAGGTCTAAATGATCATTGTGTTATTTATGAAATAGGATAAAATTTTGAAATCATTAAATTATGGGAAATAATCTAACTTCCTCTATATTTTGAGAAAAAAAATTATATTGGTTAAAGCATTCACATGTTTGTTATTGTATATTTTATAAATAAGTTGTGAATTCAAGGGGGAAAATGTTTTGGATCTGATATGAATAGTCATTTTCTTTAATGTTTATAAATGGTATAAACAGATATGTATAATTTAAAACCATTTATGCAAGAAATATAGCTACGACTCTATGATTATTTTACTTTACTTAACCTTTGATTATGTAATTTGGATATTTATATACGGTATGGGTTATTTCAAAAAATTAATTAATTAAAAATAAAGTATGCTCCTTTAATGTGTTTGTGTTTATTTTATTATTGAAATAAATTTTAATATGGCACTAATTTATATTTTGGACCACATAACAGTCAATGTCATTTATTTTTATCATAATTGCATTAAATATCATTGTTGTGGTAATAAATTAACTAATTTATTATCATAAATCCAGTAAATGCGTCAGTTGCAATAAATTTAACAACGCAACATATTTGTACGAGTGTCATGGCATGCGCTTCGCGCGTGAAGTATTTTCCTTGTACGTTGTATATGTTTAAATCGGTAAAAATGATTTTTTTTATTTTCAAGTGATTTTAAGATTTGTGTATTTGTAAAGAAGTATTCTAAATTTGCAAAGGAAGTTTAACTTTATATCTTATGTTTAGAAGTGTTTTAAATTTATGAAGCATTTTTAATCGATAGATCCTACTTTTAGGGGGGTTTGAATTTATAAGAGAAGTTTAATATTAGATCATATTTTTAAGTGGTTAAGATTTGATAATATATAGAGGGGCATTTTTGGCAGTTCACGTTGATACCAAAAAAGTGTGACACTAAAGCTATTACAACTATTATTAAAGATTTGGAACAAAAAATACAAATGGTTTATTATTTTATGCATTTATGCTTAATACTTACATATATTTTACATGTTTGACCAATACTTGCTGAAAACATGTTTCACCTTCATGCTTGGGTTTTTATGAAATAAAAGAAGCAACAGTTTTCATATTATTCCAAAATGCATGGTCACTATCCTTAATTTAGTATTCAAATAAAAAACTAATGATAAAGTGATACAGTAACATTCTGTATAACTATATTGTGGTTCATATATATATCATAGCTACTGCATTCATTCATGTTATATATTACAACATTTGATATGTCATTTATATATATATATATATATATATATATATATATATATATATGACATTTAATTATGGCGTTCATCCATGCATTTGTTATATGATTTATTTATGATATCTTCTATTGTACTTGTTTAGGAAATGTCATGAATGTAACCACATACTAAAAGTAAAAGATTATAACAACTATGATTAAAACAAGTTGTGCACAGTTGTAATTTTGAGATTTTCAAGTGTCGTATGGACTTAAAATGCTTTTGGGAGTATTTTATAGCACTTGAAATAATGTATATACACTAAGAAATAAATTCAAATATATTTTTAGTGTGTCTTTGTAAACTAATTGTAAATATCCTACATTCCAGGTGAGCTAATTGAAATAACATGTCACCAAAGTGACCTCTCTTATTTTAGTTGTTCGTGAAAATGTTTGATATTTGTGTGTATTTATTCATGAGGATGTTAGCCAGCCCAAAGGAAGACTAATATTTGGCTGAATAACTTACATATGTGTGGCGATAAATATGTGATAGTTATATGGTTTTACAAGTGAATAACTAATCGGCCCAAAGAAAGATTGTTATTTGAATTGAATTTATTATTGGTGTTTGATCATTACAACAAAAGTACCACTTACAATTAATATTACTTTCCAAAGACTTGATATTAATTTTGTGCTAGGTATCTTGTGAAGAGACATATCAATTATTTGAATTTACTATGGATGATATTTGGATATGGGCATCTACGGTCAACCCTTAATTTTTTTTGTTCAATTTTCAACAAATTTGACTAAAGTGTCTGCCATTTTTAATGTGTAGGATTGATTTTACCTTGGAGGCGGGGTGAATAGGGTGATACTATCAATTATAAGAATTTAATGCGGAAGTATATAAAATAATTGCTACATAGAAATCGCAGAATAATAGCAGCACAGATAATAGCAGAATATAAAAGATAGAAACAGAACAACACGAATTTACCCAGCTTCGGCAAAACTTTGCCTACGTGCTACCCCCAAGGTTTCTACTATAAATTGAGTAGTCAGATGCTTACACACGTAAACTTGCAACACCTGCTATCAACTAACCTAACTCTACGCTCAAAACCCTGCCACAACTCAACCACTGAGTTGTGAATTCTCGAACTACACCACCTTAGTTCGTCCTATAGTAAAACGACTAGACTTTACAATAGTCTAAAAACAAAATAAAAATTAAAAAACAATTTAAAAACAAAACCCTAATTTTTAAATAAAGTAAGCCCAAAGACAATTAAAGTCACCGGCCCATAAAAATAAAACCCCCTTTTTCTTGTCTATTATTCGGCCAGTACCTTTCTTCGTGAAATGTGGCAGCGTTCGTTCCTCTTTTCCTTTTCTCGAAAATTAGGGCATTTGATAAATTGAAGAAGCCAACTTTGTTGATTGATCGAGTGGATGTTCTCATGATTGCTTAGACGATCGATTGTTTCTTCACTTTGCACATGGCTGCTCCAATTTGATCGAGTTCGACTAAAATGGTATGTGATTTATTCTTTTTGCTTTACTGGTTAGCTTGCTTGAACTCGATTGATGATTTGAGTTATTGGTATGAACTTCTTCTTTGTGATATTGTTTAAATCGAATGATTTCTGTATGTCGATGATCTTACTGTTTAAATAGGATTAGAAATCCTAAAATTTCGTTCATATAGATTTATTTTAATTCATTAATTCATATGCTTGGTTGTTCGATTTAACTTAAGCGTTGATGATTGTTCCTGACCAGTTCAATTCGTATATCTTCGTTACTTGATTGTCACGGCTTGTTTGATCCCAACTTTCATTTTCTTGGCCACCACGGCTCTGACTTGACGATTTTGATTTATCTTGACTTGTTCATTTTATTCTTCTGTTAGTTACCTTCTTCGACTGGTTCCTGACCAACGGTTTGATTCTTTGGCATTCCATGACTATTGAATTTCCTACAACATTTGAACTGCTGCATATATGTATTTCTATGTGTTCATGCCTGTAGCATTTCAACCTAATGCTCGAATGCATTGTTTACTGTATTGAGATTTGTCCACTTGCCTCTGGTGCACTTGCTCGTTCGAACTTGCATGTGATAGATGTTGTGCGCTGCATATATATGCATACATGCGTGTTTATATATGTATGTGTAATCGAGTTGTTCATGTTGCCAGGTCTGGTTGTTTTGTTTGTTCATTAGCTTGTTCTGGTTCTATATGAAGTCACATCTGTAGCATGGTTTCTTTATGAGCATTGCATCCCTTTGTATATGTTAAAGTCTGGTGTAGACATAGTTCTGGCCACTTCATTTATGTGCATAGCATATATATATAAGTTTATTGTATCGAACTGTTGAGTTGTATGCTTACATATAAATATGGTCATTATTGAGTTCCTGTGTACATTGTCTTGTGATCTGGTATCACTGGCTTCATCATGATTTTGGAATTTGTCTGCACTTTGATATGGATGTGCTAGTTTTGGTTGAAATTGTTGGTTCATGTGTGTCATATAGTCTTATTCAAATGAGTTCACCATTGATGTATATGCATTCATCTTGAATTCCTTTTCTTCGAGTCTGTGCTGTTGAGGTCTGATTGCATATGAACATGTATACATGTCTGGGGCATTTTGAATGATTGCTGCTTGGTTGTTGCATTCATGATGAATTTGTGGTCTTTGTGTCACAACTGTTGACATGTGCATTTTAGTTTCACTTGAACTTCATCTTGATTCTGGTTGGAGTTCTGGTTCAATTGTGAGGTCTTTACTTGTGATGTGTATGCTCATTGATCTAGTTGAAATTTGTGGCCTTGGTTTCACTCGAGAATTATTTGAATTTTGAATTGCACCCGTGTTGAATCCAACTTTTGATTGGGTTTGACCTTGTGCTCACCTGTCCCAATAGTTTTATCAATTGTATATTGGTATGCACGGCCTTGTAGAATGTACAGTGATACACAGTGTATGTCACAAGCTATTCATGTACGATGATTCAAAATAAATGATGACGAACGACCCAAATAACTGAGGCAAATAATATTTTCAAAAATACACATTTTATTTTATACTGCAAAATATTTTCTTTTCAATTTTACTACGTTAGTGTTCATTTTGCAAATTTCTCAGATGATGGATTCAATCTGGAATAAAGTCGAAGATAAAATACGAGTGAATGAGTGAAATGTAGTGAGGTGCAAATGTATGTATAGTGAAAAATGTGATGCGACTGAAATTGTAATGTAATTGAATTTGTGTATATATAGTGAGAGCTCAAATTTGTACTATTCAAAATTGTAATAAAATATTTGTTTGAATTAAATATCTGTCTGAATTTAAATTCTGAGTTATTTATTTTATTCAGCAAATATTTATTTAAATATATGAAAAATAAAATAGTACACTAACAAATACATTTAAATGAATATATATATATATATATATATGTTTATTATCATCAAAAAAATATCATATACTAGCATATTCAACAATCTCCCCCTTTTGATGATAACAAACATATGTTTAAGATTTTGAATTTATTAAATGTATTTGATCATTCAATTTTGCTCCCCCTATTTGAATGCTCCCTTTCTACACAAAACCCCCATTCATATATGCAAGTGAATAAATAAAAATATGAAAATGGACCTAGATGCAAATAGAAAATACAAAATAAATTATTTGACCTTTATTTGCCTTTATCTGACAAAATGTTAACTTTTGTCTCCCCTTTTGTTATCAGCAAAAGAGTAATAGTGTTAGAAAAATAGAGATAAAGTGATAAACATAAACACAATATTAATACTCAATCGAATATAAATATTAAATTTCAATAAAAATCAAACAAAAATCATAAATATTCTGTTAGGTGCATATGCCACTTTAGAATGATAAGGATGAAGCAAAACCATATGGCTGTGTCTATATGTGGTATATTTATCAGAAATTTGAATATCTACTAACCATGCATAACCGTTATGACTTTTAAATGAGATTAGTAGTATTCCAAATTTAAAAAAAAATGAATTCAAGAATCTTCTAACTACGCATAACCGTGAGGACTTTTAAATGAGATTAGAATCAACTTATCTATTTAATTAATCAATTTTGATATGCGTTCCATACATGCGTAACCGTGAGGTCTTTTAAATGGGCATGGAAGCACATAATCAAAAATTTCAAGTAATTCATCTATGCATAACCGTGAGGACTTTTAAATGAAAGCGAATACTTTGGACGCTTTTATTTGCTTAAAATATAATAAAATGAAAAAACGAATGATTTCCCATTTAAACTACCACATATTGACATACTATATTGGATTTTGATGAGTGATGATCGTTAGAAATATGATAGAAATAGAAATGGTCATGGAATTTTTACCAACAAAAAGTTTTTAAAACTCTTGTTTAGATTTCTAAAGAAATTTACTAATTGTACCATCTCAAGTTATAATATATGATTAATTTCAACACTCATCGCTTTTTCAATCACTATTTATCTTTTTGATAATCAGTAGGGGGTTAGATTAGTTAATTTAGGCATTTAAGGTCATAATCAAAAATACAGAATCAAATTTCTAAAATGCATAAATTGAGAAGCGGTCGAGGAAAACTATTTTCTGAAAGGGGTATTGTAAAAATGTCTGCCAATTGAGATTCAGTTGTAATAAAATTTATGCGGATATTTTCTTTAGAAATACGATCTCTAATAAAATGATGTCTAACATCGATACGTTCTTTCCACGAGTGATGTACAGGATTATTTGTGAGATCAATTGCACTTTTGCTATCACACATTAGTGGCACACGTTTAAAATTTAGACCATAGTCTTGCAAAGTTTGTATCATCCATAAAATTTGAGCAGAGCAACCACTTAGAGCAATATACTCTGCCTCTGTGGCGGGTAATGCAATACAATTCTATTTTCTGCTTGAACTTGCAACTAACAAATGTCCTAACATAAAACGCATGCCACTAGTACTTTTTCTATCGACTAAACTTCCAGCATAATTTGCATACGAATATCCTTTTAATTCAAAGTTATCATTAGTTGGATACCAAAGACCAAAATGTGGGGTGTGCAACAAATATCTTATAATTCTTTTAATAGCTTTTAAATGAGATTCTTTTGGATCAGATTGAAATCATGCACATAAGCAGACATAAAACATGATATCAGGGTAATATAAAGAAGTGATCCAATCATACCTCGATATAGCTTTTGATCAACTGCCTTACCTTTTTCATCCTTGTCAAGTTTAATTGTTGTGCTCATGGGTTTTTTTGCAGGTTTAGCATCTTTCAATCCAAATTTGTTTACTAGTTCCCTAATATATTTTGTTTGAGAGATGAATGTACCTTTATCACTTTGTTTGATTTGAAATCCTAAAAGGAATTTTAACTCTCCAACCAAGCTTATTTCAAATTTTTCCTACATGACTTTTTCAAATTTCTCATACAACTAATTGTTAGTGGCACCATAAATAATGCCATCAACATATATTTAAACAATCAAAAGATCATCATTTTCATGCAATAAAAATAGTGTGGTGTCTACATAGCCCTTTTTGAACCCATTTTCAAGGAGATAAGTGCTAAGACATTCATATCAAGCTCTAGGGGATTGTTTTAATCCATATAATGCTTTTTTAAGTTTATATACATGAGTATGGTATTCACGGCTTTCAAAACCGTCTGGTTGCTCAATAAATACATCTTCTTTCAAAATTCCGTTAAGAAAAGCACTTTTAATATCCATTTGTCTTAGTTTTAATCCTTTTTTGAGAGAAATGTGTGATCCTCTAATAAAAGAGGAGAGCACACATGGAATACTATATATATAACAAGAATAAGGAGCTGCCAACATGCCTGACAGGTAGCCGAACTAAAAAAATAGAAAAAGAAAAAGAAAAAGATGCCCCACAAATGAGCTCCGGCAAAGCCACCGCCCATTACACCCTAATACCAAGCTCCGGCAAAGCCACCGCCCAATACTAGAGTGTTAGAGGTATCTAAAAAACAATCTCACAAGAGATAAAATCCAAAAAGAGGAACTCCAACAGACAGACCAAAATGATGAGCTCCACAAAGAAGACCAAGAGAAACCGAAGAGAAAAGCCAAATGCAATCCAAGTCCCAGAGAAGAGCTATCCTGAAAACCTGAATAAAGCTGAATGCTCTCCTGCAAACCAGATAAAAGAAAAACCAGCAACCAATCTGAACCATACCTGGAACAAAACTAGGGAGACTAGTTAGAATGAATCACATATATGTATATAAATAAAATTTATATACATATATGTGAGAGTGAGACAAAATATGGAAACTAAGGACCTATAATAGAAAGAGAATTTTGATTCATCCAATAATCATGATTAAAATCAGAAAAAGGAATAATGTAAGAATAATTAGAAACAGAATTATTGATGCTAAGAGAGAATATGAAAATATTATTTCTAACCTTGTTAAGATAATCTTTAAAACACTTATTTTTGGATAATTTATATTTGGGATTAGATATCCAATTTAAGCAAAAGTTTGAGATTAAAATAATCAAATTATTATTATGATGATATTTATTATTAAAGATTCTTTGATTTCTTTCAAACCAAATGAACCAACAAGAAATAGTGAATAAAGAATCAAGCAAGTATCTAAAATCCTTATTGAACATAAATCTAAAAGAGTTCCAATAGAAGAAACAATCAGAAACTCTAGAACTAATGAAAAACTCAAAAATATTAAGGGTCTTAATAAAAATAAAATGAGTATCCATGCATTCGAAATAAATATGATTAATACCTTCAGAGAATAAGTTGCAATATAAACATTTATTATCAATATTAATATTTTTCTTTTTTAAAAATTCAATAGTGTTTGACTTACCATGAATAATGAGCCACATATGGATCTTAGATTTAGGTGGGGCATTTGACTTCCAAATAAATTTAAAACAATTGACAGAAATCCCAGAGAAGTTAATAAATTTATAAAAGGAATTAGAAGAGTATTTCTTGCTCTTATCCCAGTCCCAATAAATAATGTCGTTATCATTGTCAATGTTATATAGATTAAGTTTAGCATAAAGCAAGAAAAGTTGTCTAAGGGTAGGGCCAACTAAAATACAATTAAAATTGAAAATCCAAGGAGGGGCGCTCTCAGAGTTGAAAACATCAGAAATAAATGCAAATTTAAAGTTACAAATATCATATAAATCTTTGAACTCATACTTGAGAGGAGTAGAAGAAATCGAGCAATCATGCCAAAAAGATGTATTATTACCAGAATGAACAATAATATTAATACCTAATTTGAAAATATCACTACATTTTAAAATAGATTTCCAAAAATGAGAAAGATAATTAAAATAGAAGGACTAATATGATAGAGATTATAACTACCATTGTAATAACATTTAGATACAATCTCCTTCCAAATAGCATTATCATTAGTATCTCTAAATTTCCATAACCATTTACCAAGAAGAGACAGATTCATATTATGTAAATTAATGACTCCTAGACCACCCTCTTTTTTAGATTTACAAATAGTATACCAATTAACTAAACATTTAATGCTACTGTTAGGATTAACTCCACTCCAAAGGAAATCCCTTCTAATTTTATCTATCATATCTATCACCCAATCAGGAAAAAGATGCATAGACATCCAATAGATAGGGAGCGCTGATAAGACAGAATTAATCAATACCAGCCTACCAGCTCTAGATAAGAATCTCACATTCCAATTATTAAACCTATTTTTAATTTTATCAATAATAATAAACCAATCATCATGATTAAGTTTCGAAGGTCTGATTACAAAACTAAGATAGTCAAAAGGAAAACTCATAGTATTACAATTCAAAGTTTTAGCAACTAATTTCAACATTATCAAAATCATTTAAAATTAAAACAGAACTTTTGTCAAAATTAATTTTTAAACTAGATAAAAGTTCAAAACTATAAAGAATAAACTTAAGAGCAATAATATGCCTAGGAAGATGAGAGGAAAAAAGCAAAGTATCATCAGCAAACTGAAGGACAGAAAGACTAAGACTAGAAATATCATTACCAATAACACCCAAAAGGTTATTGTTAACTGCATTCTTAATAATCTTAGAAAAGACATCAGCCGCTAAATTGAACAGAAGGGGCGATAAAGGATCCCCTTGCCTTAATCCTCTCTTAGATTGAATTTTGTTACCTAGGACACCATTGACCATAATACTCGAATTGCCCGTTTTAAGCAAGATATTAATCCAATTAATCCACCTATTACTAAAGCCTCTGGCATGGAAAATATCAATAAGAAAATTCCAATCAACCGAGTCAAAGGCTTTAGCAAAATCTAACTTTAAAATAGCACAAGTTATATTATTCTTACAACAATAATTAATGTATTCTTGAACAACAGCTACACCATCAGTAATATTCCTACCTTTAATGAAGGCTGATTGAGAGCAGTCAATAAGATCATTCATTTTTAAACTAAGTTTATTGGCTAAAACTTTAGAAATAATTTTAACTGAGAAATTAATCAAAGAAACGGGTCTAAAATCTTTTAAAGTATTAGCACCAACTTTTTTATGTAATAAAATAACATTAGCAAAATTGGAGCTTACCATTATAAAAATCATTAAACATACAAATAAGGTCTAATTTTAAAACCTCCCAAAAAGATTGATAAAAGGAAATAGGAAAACCATCTGGGCCCGGAGATTTATCCCTAGGAAGATCAAAAATGGCTTTACGGATTTCCTCTTCAAAAAAAGGAATATCTAAATCAGAAAGATTGATGTTAGAGGCTGATGGATAAAGATCATTCCATCTAACGCTAACTCTATGCTTGATTTCGATACCAAAAATATCTTTGTAATATTCAGTAAAAGCGTTGTTAAGATCACGCTGATCAACTAGTTCCACATTATTAACTAAAATGGAATTAATAGTATTGCTACGCTTTCTACTATTAGCTAAAGTGTGAAAAAATTTGGTGTTATTGTCACCTTCATTGATCCATTGAAAATTAGATCTCTGTTTCCACATAACTTCCTCTTTTTCAAGAATAGAATAGAGTTCGTCTTTTAATTTATTAAGAACATTTCTCTCACCTAAATTTAATTGTCTAGTTTCTTTAATCTAATTAAGTTTGAGCAATTCTTTAAGAATATTATCTTTTTTGATTTTAATATTACCAAAAACATTTTTATTCCAGTTTTTAAGAAAAATCCTAAGCTTTCTTAGCTTAAGCACGAAAGCTTTGGCAGAGTTGCCACAATACTTAAGACTATAAAAACTCAAAGCAGACCATTTATTAATGATTAAATTTGAAAAACCTGGTTCAAGAAACCACATTTTTTCAAATTTAAAAGCTTTAATCAAAAATCTATGACAATTACAAGAAAGGATAATAGGACAATGATCTGAGAGGGTGTAAGGTAAACCCGACACACTACAGATAGGAAATTTGTCCTCGATTTCATCACTAATAAAAAACCTATCTAAAAGAGCAAAAGAGGGAGACTCTCTATTATTGCTCCAGGTAAAAGCTCTATTGGATAGAGGAATTTCGATCAAATTACAATGAATAATAAATTGATCGAATTCCTCCATGGCCGAATAATCACCTTCTCGGGGAGAGCGCTCCCCAATAAAGCGAGTAACATTAAAATCACCTCCCAAAATCCAAGGACCAGGGGAAAAAGACCTAAACTCAAGGCATTCATTCCAGAGAATCCGCCTATCAATTTTAGAGTTAGGCCCATAAACATTAGAAATATTTAAAAAAGAATTGTCAGAAAGATTAATTAAAATGATATGTAAAGAGTGTTGCTTCTGAATACACTGAAGTAAGTTAAAGAGATTATCTCTCCAACCAATCATTAAGCCTCCAGAAGAACCCACAGAAGGAAGAAAAACCCAATTACTAAAACAAAAACCTCCTAATCTTCTAAAAAAACAAAAATCAGGACACTCTATTTTAGTTTCTTGAAGAAGAGCAATGTCAATAGAAAAGTCTTTAAAAAATATTCTAACTTTATCACATTTGTTAAGGTCGTTCAAACCTCTAATGTTCCAACTAATGACTCTCATAAACCCAAAGATCTAGCCCTCTCAAGTTCCTTACTCCTAATAAACTCACGATCTAGCTCCAAGTCAGAAAAAATAAAAGCAGATCTACTGGCTAACTGACTGAAATCTGAAGCAGATAAGTCACCCAAAGCATAAGACGAATAAAAGCTACCCGAATCTAAATGCATACCTGAGCCTGATTCCGAACCACCGCTCAGGTGTTCGAACCAGGAAACTCACCCGATGACCGAGAGCAACTATCTCGAATCCTGACGCTTCGACGAACCAACCCACTAGAAGCTGTAACCTTTCTTCGTCTACCTCTCCTCGAAGACGAAGAAGAAGTAAAAGCATGAGTACCACCAGTCACACTAGATTGACCAAACAAAGAACTTCCAGCAACATTAACCAAATCACCAGAATCATTTATAATAGTGGGACCCTTAAAATCCACTGCCATGTTCAAAATTTCATCCAAAAGAACCACAGGGGTAGAAACTGTGATATCACCAGCATCACAAGACAAATGATCCAAATTGCCACTGAGAAACCATTCCACTAAGTTACTGTCTTTAACAGAAGGAGAAATCACACCAGACAAAACCACATTAACCAAATCACGATCAACCTGAACAGGTGTATCAAGTGCTCCATACACAACGTGAACATCAAACCTTCCTGCCAAAAGCTCATCAAAATCCAAGTGAATCTCGAAAACCAATGCCATCTCATCATCTATAAGCGTAACATCATTAAGGCACCAATCAAACACAAATTGCTTCATCGAATCAACAACATTAATATCAGATAACTCTGTTGACAGAGGTGATATAATCTCCTTAAAAGCATCTTCTGACCGGTAACATAAAACAGAGGAATCCAAGTTAAAACCAAAACCCTTAGGTAAATTGAAGACCAAATCAACCTGTCTACTATCAGTTACATCAAAATGAAGGCTACTATAAACAACCATGGGAGAATTTAAGTCATTCTCAGGAAAGAAGGTTTGAAAATTATCAAAGCTAATTGTAGAAACACCTTCATCTTGAAAAGAGGAACGAACAGGAGACTGAACTAAAACCAGGCTATCAAAAGTACAGGAAGGGGGATCTCTAACCTCATTCAAATACGAGTACTCAGAAACTAAATCAGTGTCGAGACAATCGAATCTGTTTGAGATAGGAATCTGAAAAGAATCCAAGTTACAAAGGCAATGCGAACCAATCTTATGCTTTGGACTGATAAAGTCAATAACAGATAAAAATTGGCACTCCCCAGTATCAAACGAGGTCTTACAATGAACAACATCTGGATCTAACAGCAATGGATCAACAAAAATGGATTCTTCACTTCTGAAAGTATCAAGAAGAGCATATTGATCATCAGACAAAAAAATAGGAGGAGCTGGATTATCAACATTATGCAGTGAGACACCAGAAAATTGCTGAAAACCCGAATTATCAACATTATGCAGTGAGACACCAGAAAATTGCTGAAAACCCTTATCTGTGTTTGGCAAATTCACATTGTTAAAATGAAATAAAAGACCATCAAGGAGCTTTAAACCTTCTGAGCGCTTGAGCTTGAGATTGTTTATTATAATTCCCCTCAAGTAAATAAAATTCAGAACGAACTTGAACCCATGCTCTGCTAAAAAGACAGGAGAACAGGAAGATACCCAGGAAGAAACGATCTTTCCAAAGTACAATTCAGGGTCACCAAATCTAGCCCTATAACCTTTGCCAATATTCGGGCATTAATAGCATTGAAATGCAGGAGCAGCTCTTCCAAGAAGTTAAACCATCAACACGAAAATGCCATAAATGATCTAACATAATCGCTTTCAATTGCATAATCTTTAACACAAAATTAAAACCATTCTCGACCAAGAACTCAGATGAAATTGAAGAAGAAGGACCAGAAGAACAGTTAAAACTCTTGTGCCCAAAGAAGCCACACTGGAAACATCTGATGGGATCTCGGCATTGAGACGCGAAGTGGTTACCATCACCGCATCTAAAGCAAAAAGATTTGGAAGAACGAGAATCAATCCATCTTTTGTTCAAAGGTTGAGATTTCCACTCACGAAAAGGAGAAGAGGGCGGACGGTCTTTGACTACTTGAGCGAAGGAACGATGCTTAAGAGAATCAGATTCTAACGCTAAAGCATTAGCTTGCAACTGAGGGCGATCAAAAGAAGAAAGAAAGAAGGATTGAGGAAGAGAACAAGAAACAGCGGCCATTAACGATACCGATTCATCGACTAGTTCAAATTAAAAGTGCTAGTTAATTCATCTTAGTTTTAATCCTTTATAACAAGCAAAAGCTAATAATATTCTAATGGATTCGAGTCTAGCTACTATGCAAAAGTTTCATCAAAATTAATTCCTTCAATTTGATTATATACTTTAGCAACTGACCTAGCTTTATTTCTAATTACATTTCCTGATTCATCATATTTATTTTTACAAATTCATTTTGTTCCTAGGAATGGATAATCATTAGGTCTAGGTGCTAGACTCCAAACTTCATTTCGCTCAAATTGATTTAGCTCTTCTTATATAGCCATAGACCAATTTTCGTCACTAAGAGCTATATCTATGTCTTTGCTTTCGGTTTCTAAAATAAATCCACTATATAGGCACAAATCACACAAATTTCTAGAGGAGGAACGAGTTTGAATACCTACGATAGGATTTCCGATTACCAACTCTAGAGGATGATCTGCTTTGAATTTCAATTTCTCTAGATCCAGATTTCTTTGGACTTCTTTTGTGGTTGCAGTTTCTTTTAATTTTCATCTTCATCTCTTTTGTTCTCCTCTTCAACATTGCTTTTGATTGTTTCCATGTGTTGATCATCAATATATTCATTAAATTTCACATTGATTGACTCCATGATTGTTTTCGTCCTTTTGTTGTATACTCTATAGGCTTTGCTTTTGGATGAGTATCCCATGAACATGCTTCATCAGCTTTTGCCTCAAATTTTCCCAGTTGATGTCCTGTATTAAGAATGAAATACAGACACCTAAAAACCTTGAAATATGCAATGTTTGGCTTTTTGCTGAACCATAGTTCATATGGTGTGTTCTTAAGAATTGGCCTAATCATGACTCTATTCATTACGTAACAGGCTACGTTTACTGCCTCTGCCCAAAACATCAAGGGTAGTTCATACTTGTTTATCATAGATCTAGCCAACTCTTATAAGGTTCGATTTCTTCTCTCGATTACTTCATTTTGTTCTGGAGTACATGGGGCAGAAAATTCATGTCTAAATCCATTTTCATCATAATAATTTTCAAATTCATAATTTTCAAATCCTCCTCCATGATCACTTTTGGTGGAATAATAGAAACTCTTTTTTCATTTTGAACTAATTTTGTGAATTTGGTGAAGTAATAATTTTTTTTTGATTTTTTAGCTAAGAAGTATACCCATGTGAAACTAGAGTAATTGTCAACCAATACGAAACAATATTCCTTACCACCTAGACTTGCAATATCATTAGGTCCAAACAAATCCAGATGAACTAGTTCAAGGACTCTATAAGTGCTTATATTGTTCTTGGCAAACGATGATTTTTTAAGTTTTCCCATAGTAAATGCTTTAATTAAAATTTCTGTTTCAAAATCATGTGATGTCAAACCTCTTACAAAATCTTTTCTTTTCAATTGGTGTAACAGATTCATGCTAGCATGCCCTAATCGTCTATGCCATAAATTTACTTCTACATCCTTAGCTACCAAACATTTTGAAAGAGTGAGATCATCAAAAGATAGAGAGTATATATTACCTTTCCTCTCACCTGAAAATAAGATTTCTTTTGATGATTGGTCAACAATTTTGCATAAGTCAGAATAAAAAACAACATTCATTCCTTTATCTTATAACTGACTAATTGAGATCAGATTATGGTGTAGGTTGTCAACATATAATACGTCATTTATGGTAAACTTACCATTACCTATTTTACCTTTACCAATAATCTTGCATTTCTCATTGTTGCCTATAGTGACTCTTCCATCTTTGTGTTTTTCTAGACTAAGAAACTTTGACTTGTCGTTTGTCATGTGCTTGGAGCAACCGGAATCTAGATACCATTCTTATTGTTTCTTAGCCTGCCAACACACCTCATTTGGTTCTTCACTTTCACTGTCATTTGTTTCTCCTGAGAAACACTGATTATATTCATACTAAATCCTTCAAGACGAGATTGGGAGGTTCCTTCGTGAACTGCTTCAAATGTGTAACAGTTTCCTACGCAGTTAAACAATATAAAACACAATTAAATTCAATTTGGTCTAAAGAATAAATAATACCATTCATAGCCTTGATATTAGCCATCAGCAGTTTAATCTCAAAATTTGTCCATTGATTCATAGGTTTTTCTATTTCTTGATTATCTATCATAATTGTTGGTGTCCTATAACCCGTTTCAACAATATTCCAAGCATCAATGGTTTTTAGAAAAGTTTTAATTCTATTTTTCCAGTAAGCATATTCACCATTGATCATTGGTGGTCTAACTATAAACCGACCCTCAGCAAAAGAATTATTAAAAGAAGCCATTTTTAAAATTTTAAACCAAAATTGATTTATGAAAAAATAAAATCAAAAATTGACTTTTGTTCCTTATCTGATACCACTTGTAGGATCGATTTTACCTTGGGGGTGAATATGATGATACTATTAATTATAAAAATGTAATGCGGAAGTACATAAAATAATTTCTACATAGAAATCAAAGAATAATAGCAGTACAGATAATAGCAGAATATAAAAGACAGAAATAGAACAACACAGATTTACTAGCTTTGGCAAAACCCTGCCTACGTGCTGCCCTCAAGGTTTCTACTATGAATTAAGTAGTCAGACGCTTACATACGTAAACTCGCGACGTCCACTATCGACTAACCGAACTCTATGCTCAAAATCCTGCCACAAATCACCGGTGAGTTGCGAATTCTTGAACTACACTACAGTAGTTCATCCACTAGTCACACGACTAGACTTTACAATACTTTGAAAACAAAATACAAATTAAAAAACAATTTAAAAACAAAACCCTAATTTTTAAATAAAGTAAGTCCAAAGACAATTAAAGTAGCCTACCCATAAAAATAAAAAACCCCCTTTTCTTTTCTATTATTCGGCCGGTATCTTTCTTCGTGAAATATAGCAGCGTTCGTTCCTCTTGTCTTTTGCTCGAAAATTAAGGCTTTTGATAAATTGAAGAAGCCGACTTTGTTGATCGACCGAGTGGATGTTCTCTTGATTTCTTAGACAATGATTGATTCTTCACTTTGCACACGGCTGCTCCAATTTGATCGAGTTCGACTAAAATGGCATGTGATTTATTCTTTTTGCTTTACTAATTAGCTTGCTTGAACTCGGTTGATGATTCTGTATGCCGATGATGTTACGGTTTCAATAAGATTCAAAATCCTAAAATTTCATTCATAGAGATTTATTTGAATTCGTCAATTTATATGCTTGGCCATTCGATTTAACTTGAGTATTGATGATTGTTCCTGACGGTTTAATCTGTATATCTTTGTTACTTGATTATCATGGCTTGTTTGATTCTAACTTTCATTCTCTTAGCCACCACGACTTTGACTTGACGATTTTGATTTATCTTGACTTGTTCATTTTACTCTTCTGCTAGTTACCTTTTGCGACTGGTTCCTGACCCACGATTTGATTCTTTGGCATTCCATGATTATTGAATTTCTACGATATATGAACTACTGCATATATGTATTTCTGTGTGTTCATGCTTGTAGCATTTCAACCTGATGCTTGAATGCATTGTTTACTGTATTGAGATCTGTCCATTTATTTGTTGTTGCCTCTGTTGCACTTGCTCATTCGAGCTTGCACTGAATAGATGTTGTGCACTTTATATATATGCATGCATGTGTGCTTATGTATGTAAGTGTGTTTGAGTAGTTCATGTTGCCAGGTCTAGTTGTTTTGTTTGTTCATTAGCTTGTTCTGGTTTTATATGAAGTCACATCTATAGCATGGTTTCTTCATGAGCATTACATCCCTTTGTATATGTTGAAGTCTAGTGTAGATGTAGTTCTGACCACTTCATTTATGTGCATAGCATACATATAAGTGTGTTGTATTGAACTGTTGAGTTGTATGCATGCATATAAGTATGGTCATTATTGAGTTCATGTGTACATTGTCTTGTGATCGGGTATCACCGGCTTCATCATGATTTTGGAATTTGTCTACACTTTGATATGCATTTGCTAGTTGTGGTTGAAATTGTTGATTCACGTGTGGCATACAAGTCTTGTTCAAATGAGTTCACCATTGATGTATATGCATTCATCTTGAATTCCTTTTATTCGAGTTTGTGCTATTGAGGTCTGATTGCATATGAATATGTATACATGTCTGAGGCTTTTTGCATTTGCTGTGGAATGATTGTTGCTTGGTTGTTGCATTCATGATGAATTTGTGGTCTTTGTGTCACAATTATTGACATGTGCATTTTAGTTTTACTTGAACTTCATCTTGATTATGGTTGGAGTTCTAATTCAACTGTGAGGTCATTACTTATGATGTGCATGCTCATTGATCTAGTTGAAATTTATGGCCTTAGTTTCAATCGAGAATTATTTGCATTTTGAATTGCTCTTGTGTTGAATCCAGCATATGATTGGGTTTGACCTTGTGCTTACCTGTCCCTGTAGTTTTATCAAGTGTATATCGGTGTGCACGGCCTTGTGGCATGTACAGTGATACACTGTGCATGGCACAAGCTGTTCATGTATGATGAATTCCAAATAAATGACGACAAACAACCTAAATAGCCGGGGCAAATAATATTTTCAAAAATACACATTTTATTTTATACCGAAAAATATTTTCTTTTCAATTTTACCGCGTTAATATTTATTTTACACATTGCTCAGATGTTGGATTCAAACTGGAATAAAGTCGAAGATAAAATACGAGTGAATGAGTGAAACGTAATGAGGTGCAAATATATGTATAGTGAAAAATGTGATGTGATTGAAATTGTAATGTAATTGAATTTGTATATATATCGTGAGGGCTCAAATTTGTACTATTCAAAATTGTAATAAAATTTTTGTTTGAATAAAATATCTGTAATTCAAATTTTAAGTTACTTATTTTATTCAGCAAATATTTATTTAAATATGTGAAAAATAAAATAGTACATTAATAGATACATTAAAATGAATATATATATATATATGTGTGTGTGTGTTTATATCATCAAACAAAAATCATATATTAGCATATATTCAACATAATGTTTTCATCTTGTTTGGGACTAACTCTAAGGATTATTAAGAGAACAACTTGTTTGTTCTTAACTTCATTAATCTAGCTCTTGCAATTAGGAGGGTTACACCCACACATATAATGGTTGAATACTCTTATAATATTATGAAGAACATTCAGCGGTAAGATAATTCAAAAAAAAGCAAGAGTCAAAAGATCATAAAGTAAAATATTTCATAAGGTTTCAAGGATGTGGTACCCGTAGAGATAACCAATTTTGAGGAGTTCTTTATTGAGAATGAAAAGCGTTTTGTTAAAATGGTAAGAAGTAACATGCACACTTTATATTGCTTGATTCCATAAAGTCAAGATAAAGGAAACATAAATAAGTACTATGTGGAATATATTACTTCTAAGTTAAAAGCAGTCAAGTTATTTTCTTTCTTGTACTCTCTTTATTCACAATATAACCATTTTGAGATTTTTATTAATTTTCTAAGAATAAAATGACCTTTATTAAGCTCATTTCATATTGTGGTAAGAAGAAGAGAGATTGAAGCGTGGTAAGATAGAAAGTACCTACTTATTGTACACTGTACATAAATGTATAAATAAGGATAAAGTAGTCGTTAAGGATCTATAAGAAAAGAAATAACATATAAATATATTTATAGTTGTTTCTTTAATAAGATATACAGATATATAAAGTAAATTTTACTAGATATTTTTAAGATATTATTGAGATTTCAGTAATATTGTTTGGATTTGTTTGATATTTTTGTTATGCTATCATTTAGATAGATTTTAGTTTTCTATTTCTAATATGAAAAATTGGGTTATTACTGTTCATTCAGAAATAATAAGATTGATTTATGAATAAATTCAAACATTGTTGGAATTAAAGCTCTTCATGTTTGAAATATAGCTTATATATATCTACTTATGCTAAATACCTTTTATAATGAAGTATCAAATTTTGATTCGGTGATTGGTATGATTATTTGTTTCAGCTTACTAATGATTGTAGGTTGAGGCACAAAGATAGCAAATAATTTATTAGTATTCTAAGTGACTTAAAAGCTACAAGTTTTATAACGTAATCTAAGAAAAAATTATAAGATGAGAAATGCTACAATTTTTGAGGATGTTGAGTTCAGAGGGAGAAATAAAGTATGGATCATTGTCTTTAAGGAGAATCATTATCTTCGATTCAAGTACAGTTACTTATTCGGATAATGTATAAGATTTGTTTTCTTCCATTAACAAGAAATAAATAAGAACATAATAAGACAATGCTAAACAAAATTTTACGGTACATATCATTGTCTTTAAGTAGAATCATTATCTTTGATTCAACTACATTTACTTCTTCAGATAATGTATAGGACTTATTTCCTTTCATTAAAAAGAAGTAAATTAAGAACCATAATAAGACAGCGTCAAATAAAATTTTCTTCAAATTAAGGTTATTTTTTTAAGAAAACAGATCAACAACCTCAAAGTGCAAGTTCACTAAGGAAATCCACTTGAAAAGGAAGAAATACTATTCTAGATGACTATGTAGTATTTTTTCATAAAGATAAATATTGGATTAGTGAAGATGATTCTTTGGACTTACAGCAATCCTTACAAGGTACTAATTTGAAATATGGATTTAAGGTATTAATATATAATGTAAATCTATAAGGACAACAAAGTTTGAGATCTTTCCCATCACCTTAGGATAATAAGAACATTGTTATGAATAACTATTCAAAACAAAAAGGGAACAAGTGGGTAATGTGAAAATGCACAAGGCTTATTGTAGAAAAGACTATACTCAAAAGGAAAACAATGTTTTATTTTTAAAGAGACTTTCACTTTGGTTTTACTGAAAGACTCTTTAGAATTATTTCGAAACTTGATATAGATTAGGATTTTAAGCAATATCAGAAGGATATTAAAGTCGTGTTTCTCAATGGAGACACTGACGAAGCAACTTAAGAAAACCACTTATAGATTACCCTTTTGTATTAGGGATTAAAATACACCATTATTATTCATGGGGTGCTATTTGGATTATCACAAAAGGGCTGGGTGGATAAGTCTTTTAAAAAAATGGGTTTGATATGCAAACTGCAAATCAATTCTTTTTTGCCAAAATAGACAAATGTTGTCTTATATTGTAATATAAGAACATCCTTGAAGCTAAAGAAATGCAAAAGATTCCTCATGCATTTGCGGTGTGGAGTCTAATGCATGCTAAAGCATATACACATGGATATTGAGTATATTATTTGGAAGATAACTTACTGACATAAAAAGTGGATCAATTGTTAGTAACCAAAAAGTTTACGAGGTATCTTTAAGAAACAAAGGATTATATGCTCAAGACGGATTGGTTTGAGATCAGAAGGTATTACAGTCCGACTATTTTGGATGCTATGAGTACAAAAGATCCACTTTAGATAACAATAATATTGTTGCTGTTGTTATTTTTTGGTTGAAGCTATATAAGGAAAGCTGTCATACTGATACTAATAGTCTTCTTTGCTATTTTCCGTATAGGGCATCCAATGATGGAAAATAATTGTATAATTTTGTCATAAAAGTAATGAACTATTGAATAAATAAATTGAAAGATCATTAAAGTAATATTGTAACAATAAACAACATATTATTTTCCAGTAAGGGGAGTGCAAAATAGATTGTAGTTCATAGAGCATACTGTGACAAACTCCAATATGGCGGATCTGCTTACAAAAGAATTATCACCTAAGGTCTTTCATGAGCATCTTGCTCAATTGGTGTAACTTTTATGTAAGAATATTTTTGTTCAAGGGGAGTTTATATTTGGTACTATCATATGACACATTGCTATATACATTGGTTATAGCTACATAGCAAGTTTTTTTCCTGATCAGAAATAAAGTAATAAAGTTTTGTTTTCACTCTAGGTTGTTCAAATATCGAACGTTTTGATCTCATTAAAGTAGGACCAATTGGAAATCGACATGTATAGATCACATCTCATGCAATTTTCATGCTACACATCCATGATCGATCTATGTCGTTTGATTGTGTGGGTATATGTGACCATTGATTGGTTTAGTTACACCGAAGGCAACGAAAGTCACTTTATCCTTTGTCAGCATAGTTAATGGATGAGATCGTTTCAGAAACACCTTATATTATAAATAGAAAATTTTGGAGCTCATAAAGTTAAACACATTTATAAGTTTATAACATATATGTCCCAAGGGGAGATTGTTGGAAAATTTCAATATGTGGGCCACCTATGTAAAATAAATGTATCGTGCTATTTTGATGTAAAGCCTAATTAAAGTGATCAAATTATGAATTAAAGTTAAAATGCTTATATGCATAATTGTCATCGTATTAATATGTAGATACTAGGGCGATTCTACTTATTGAAGAGATAAATTAAAAAATGCCAACATTATAAATAACGGGTTATGGTCTCCAAATTACATAAGCTACAATTATTCTCCTAATCTCTTCTATGGAAATAATTCAGATCTAGGGTATATGTCAATTTGGAATATCAGATCCAACTTTTATCTTTTAGATCTATCTCTTTCTCTTAATCAGTTTATGAAAGCAACAACTATAAATTCAGATCTAATATAAGGTCTGGGGTTTGTGTCAATATGGAAAACCAAACTAAATTTACTTTTCCAACAGCAACTATGAATTCAGGTATGGCTTCCGCTAACTCGTTTACTTTCCTCTATTTCTTTTCAACTAAATCAATATGAGGCACCTATTTAGATCTAGGGTTTCATGGTTAATCTGTATATATATGTATGTTTGTATGGATGACGATAACATTTGTAGGAATATTTTGGCTGGATATAATGTATATTTTGATACAGTATGAATCTATGTGTTTACTGGTACAGTTTGAATTGTTTTTGATCAGTTCTAATTTGTGCAGATAGTTTTACCAACTTAGCTATGGAATTTCGAGGACGAAATTCTTTTAAGGGGGGAGGAATGTAATGACCAGGGATTTCGGACATCCCAAGTTATGAATATTAATATATAATATTCAATCATATTGAATTTTAATATACAATATTCCCATTTACCAATAATTAATAATTACATACAATTTTTTTTAAAACCAGTGTAACTTGAATTTCCAAATATATATTAAGTTACAGATTTGATTTAATGGAATTTCGTATATGTGTATTTTGTTGTAAAAAGGTAAAATATGTATATATTGTATTAGATTAAATATATGTATTTTGCTTTAAACGTAAATATGTATATTTTATTCTAAAGGTGAAATATAATGGAAAATTTAATTTATTGAAAAGTTCATATACATATACTTTACATATAAGGAGAATAAAATTGGTATATAAAATTGGATAGGAATTCATAATAAAGTAAAAGTTGGGTAAATAACAATGTTGTTTGTATTAAATTAAAATGAGTTTTAAGTTTCTAAAATAATGATATATGTACATTGAGTTAGAAAAGTTGTATATATGTAATGATAGGTTAAAAAGGAAAATTTATCATATTTAAATTGGTAAAAATGTTATAAAAAAATGGATGTGTATGAGAATCACTTAAGTATGGATAAGAGAAACTATATATGTATATAGATAACAAATGACTTGATTTATTTGGAACTAATATATTTTTTATATTATCAACAAAAAATTGTATATATGGTTACATATATACACAAAGGCTTAAAAAAATAGTTTAATATCACTTTGTAATCCTTGTTTTAAAAATAACATATGTATATTGGGAATGTTATTTTAGATAAATAACAAGTTTCATTTGGTTTTGAATTGTATGGAAGTATAGGATATTATTCTATTTCATTTTGTAAAAGTAATACATATGTATTTATATAAAATCAATTAACCAAGAGTGTTACTTTAAATTGATTAGTTTCCTTTATTTTAAATATACAAGAGTACATACCTTAAGTATTATTATAGTTTCTCAGCTGTATTTTTTTAATGTGTAAATGCAACACTAGCTTTGACAAAGATGGCTGCCAAACTTCTCAAATATAATTGCATATACTTTTAATATTGTATGGTTTATATTATAAATATAATAATAGAAAGAGACCTCAAAATCATTTGTTGTAAATAGAAACTGGTTAACGGAAGACTAGTTGCAAAACAGGATAACCAAAAACAGTTTTAACAAAATATAAAACAATGGTAGTGTAATAAAATTTTGAATCAGTAAACATGATTAACATTTGGCATCAATTACTTAACAAAATCTAAC
The DNA here is from genome assembly GCA_030765085.1 of Allium cepa. NCBI lineage: Eukaryota > Viridiplantae > Streptophyta > Magnoliopsida > Asparagales > Amaryllidaceae > Allium > Allium cepa. The sequence continues at coordinate 271,506,641 of CM060932.1, forward strand.
ATAATCATTTTTAACTTTCTTTTCAAAAAAATTCTCAGCATAGATAATATTTTTCAACCACCAGTAAGTCACCTTTGTCCCTCGGCTATAATGCAAGTTGTATATATTTATTGTCTTAGATCTGATTGTTGTTTGAGAATTAAAACAAGTAACTTGATAAAAAAAACCTCTGTTCAATTGTATAAAATTAGAAAACAAATTTAAAGGAAAAGAAGAAAACAAGTACCCTGTAACTTGTTGAAAGCTCAAAGGAAACACTCTCTGTTTAAAAGAATCAAGCTACCCGGAAGCAAATTTGGATTTCAGTTTTAAAGATTTCAACTTTTCAAATCTAAGACTTCAAGTTTTAAAAGCATCTGGAAGCAAATGTTTAAGGTGAGAAACCGAATTTTAAAATATGGAAATTCTGTTAACTGTAATTGCATTGTTCATTCTAGTACTCAAAAATATTTATCTCTTCACCTAGATCGTTTTGCATGTTGATGTAAACTAGGAATATGTTCATTTTCTAGTATAGTATTTGTTAAAAATAGTTTGGGAGAAAATTATGTTGTGTAGCTCATCAGGGTTCCATTTTACAGTAAACGATCCAATTTTAGTGAAAAATAAATGTTTTTAATTTAGGATTTAAACATGCAGCCTTGGCTGTTGTATGAAAATATGAATTTTAGTGGAAAAGTCATAATTTTTAGTAATGCATTCTGTGAGATATTGTCAGATGAACGTTTTACGTTCAAAAAAATTATTTCTGGCGATCTCGTCGCCGTGAAGTGGCGCAACCGAGTCTAGAAGGAGCTGGTGATCAATGTGGAGGCATCGACTATGGTGAATTTGGGTTTTTGGGCTTGATTTGGGGTAGTCGATCGATTTTAGGGTTTAGGGATGGTTTCGGCTAGGTGGAAACGCGATGATCTGGGTGATGATGGGAGCAACCGAAGTGCGCGAGTTTTGGCCCGGAGGTAGCAACTGGAGTGGGCTATCGTCTGAGATGGGTGGCGCGCGAGATAGTGACCGGAGGTGAGAGCAGTTCGTCGTGGTCGAGTTTTGAGTTCGTTCGATGGTTCATTTGAGGATCGATTCTTCGATCAGAGGGTTGCGGAGCATTGGCGCCATGGTATTTTGGATTAGGAGAAGTCGAGAGACTGGGCGGTGGTGGCGTTTCGGCGAGATGGTCGGTAAGGTGGGTGTGCATGTGCATGTTCATCACCTTGCACAGGTGATCCGTGTAGAGCAGTTTCGCATGGTTGGATGTGTGTGATCGGCGTGGTCTCCAGCGTATCAAAGTGATGTTCAATTTAAGATCGAAGTTGTGATTGTTCTCTGGAATCGACCGAGGGTGATCGTTTCGTGTGGATTGGGAAGATTCCTCGTAGCAGAGAGGTGATGAGGAGGAAGGTTGCATGGTTCTGTGTTTCGTTGTTTGGGTCTTCAGGTTCATCCCGATGTGTTTTCGTATTAGGCTTCGGTCCAATTGGATTTCGTTTGGGCTATGCAAATTTATGGGATCAGGTTGTTTCTTTATCTATGGGTTATGGGTTTCGGGCCAATGGATTTGGTTTTTGTTTTAGGCAAGGTTTATTAATAAAGGATTTGTTATAAGAAAATCCATAATCCATTATCTTTTCAAAGTTATAACAAACATGTTGTTTTAATATAAATCGTTTAAACAAATCCTCTTTTATATTCAAATATTTATTTAAAGTTTATACAGACTAAAGAAATTTGGAAAATAAGTTCGATTTGCTTTAAGGTTTTTAGGACATTGAAATAAGTTATTTTATTATAATTTATACAAGCTTTAAAAAAAATTATTATTATTTACACTTGAGTTTAATTGAATAAATTTAAGTATAATTAAGATAATTAAGGGAAATTAAATATTAAATCATTGAATTAATTCAAGTTCTTAAGTGATATTTTATTTATAATAATTATTTAATTTCTTATATAATAATGTGTTATTAAGAAGATGGTTCGTATCGACTGATGGTACGCCGTCGTACGATCCGTTGTGAAGTTAAATAAGAAACTTTTTATAAGATTGTATAGATAGGATTTAATTACCAATTGGAAATGAATGCCGTTATATAATTTTGTGGCCTATCTATTAAGACGCTCCCAAACTGAATAGTTGTGTTTATTTTAGATTGTTCAAACTGGTTGACATTTTGGTCAGCAGAAACAAACACCATTCCGCTGAATAGTTAATTTAATTTCTGTGGATAGTATAAGCCATCTCTTTGATATTATCGGTGTAATTGTTACTAGCAATGATAATTTCTGATCTGTTATTCATGCATATATCTGTTATTTGCCTATTAATTATATCTAAGAATATAATGTGAATCAATATATGGAAGCTGATTGATTTGAATATCCGTGTGACTGTGAATTATGAATTGTAAATTGATAAGTACCATTAAGACCGATAAGCCTTATTCTGTTTGGATTGATTTTGAAACTAGTTTTGTTTTAAAAATAAATATTATTTTTAGAAACGTTTTAAAAGAATTGATAAATATTTTGTAAATATCAAATGTAGTTATTTATTATTATTTTTGGGAATCTTATAAAGGTGAAATTTTTATAAGCAGATATTATTTAAACTATTCTGTGTATTAAACTATTTTTTAATAATCCTTAAAAGATTAATTTTAACTAACTTAGTATTTAAGTATATTTTCATTAATATAAATCTATTTAATATAAATGATGTTTTAAATAATATTTTATAGTAACTTTATAAAGAGTATTTTATTTAATAAACTTGAAAATAATATTTGGAAATTTCATATGTATGATTTAGAAAGAAGTGGTTATATATATATATATATATATATATATATATATATATCAAATGAAATAAGCTTTCTTAGTAAATTTTAATCTGTTTGGATTGTAATGTAAACAAGGCTTAATGGTTGCAACGGGAAATAACTTGGTTGAATTGATTGATTGTTTTTATAGTTAAATAACCGACTATCAAATTTGGACAAAAACTTAACTTTGGAAATATCTAGAGGAGACTCGAGAATTATATGGTACGGTTACCGTTCGAGGTGTTATACCGTACGTATAAACTCATTTGTTAAGGAGAACGTCCAATAACGGCTAGAAGGTGAACTCCGATCTTGTATTTTGTCTTTGTATTTCCTAAAGAACCGGGGTTGAGTATACTGGAAAATAGCGAACGGTGTTTCGAAGAGACCGGAATCAGATTTGAAATCTGAAAACCACTTCGATCCAACGAGTATGTTTTTGTAATGAAGACAAGTGCTTGGAGTCAAAGATGGAGCAGTGAAGTGCAAGGGCTACTCGCTACTAATCCTAAGGGTGATTTCAAAATGGATGTAGTAGGAATAGTGCCTTCGGTTCCGTTCGAACCCGGAACGAACTTGTACGGATGAATGCTTTCAGAACATCGTCAGGTGGACGGTGAGCATTCTAAGTGATATGTTCTAAAAAGGTAACGCTTAGCCTCGAGCCTCATCAAGCGAGAATGACTGAAAATCAGGGGATACGCAGCAAGGCTAAGTGCGTAGCACCCAAGTAGGGTAAGGTCATCCCTGCCTAGAAGTCCCTTTATATTTCGGCTATGTGGTCGGTTGCTGATCCCAACCGTGGGGTGATCTTGCTCGGGCTATCCAGTAAGGGGTAGTCCGGTCTTGTGCTGCAACGGAACAGAGGGGTCCTCGATACCCGATCTAGACCAGGTACTGTGATAGGTGGTACCTCAGTGCCTAATCATTCGTTGAAAATTCATTCTCCCTACGTGCCTTTTACGGTTTTGATTGTAGAACCCACATTGTGGCTAGTATGCTGGAATTTAATAATGTAACAGTTTTAGCTATTTGAATAAGTATTTGTATATAGACACTATTATAATATCAGAGGATTTTATAAGAAATGTTTTGGTTATCGTAGGGTAAAAACCCGACATGTTTATTTGTGGCGTGGTCTTACGAGATACCTTTGATTTCAAAAGGATTTTTTGAACTTTAATAATCAAATTGAGTGTGTTTCTTACGCTGGTTTACCAGACTAACCTGAGCTTGGTATTTTCCCTATATGCTGGGGTCAAACCGAGCATATTTCCAGGTTTAGCTGGAAGAGTGGAAGCTTCAGTAGAGGAGCTGGAATCAGGAGACATATTCTCGTAGATGCTTATATTCAGTTTGTATTTTTTGTGTGGTCAACTAGTTGTAAGGACAAGATTGATATAAACTGTCCGAGTTGTGCTGTAACTCTGATTTAAAGTCTATATATGTTATTAAAGAAACGGTTTTGGTTTCATGTAAAGATTTGTTATATTATAGTTTATTCGTTCCGCTGTGAGATTCTGATTGTTCTTTTTTCTTCTACCTTCTTTCTATTTCTACCTTCTTTCTTTCTTTCACTATCTATCTTCCCATGCGATTTGGCTGACAAGTGTTGTTTAAAGTCGGTTTAAATCGGTATGGAAAAATGGGTTGTGACAGGTTAGGTAACGGACCATTGAGATTAGCGATCTCATTAAAAACGAATCTTTTTTGGTCTAGTGAATGTGGGTACAAACTGGGAAGGTCCGGATGCCATTGAACATAAGCTTGGAGATGGAACATTCAAGCTGGTAATTATGGCTAAATCTCACTTCCAAGTGTGTGGAATAGTGAACACCTATGATGTTATTTCTCTTAATTGTAAATACTTGACTAGGCTTTGATTTAACAAGGCAGAGTCTGCCATTCTTGTGAATATGAAAAGAATTGTCTTTGGGGATCGATGGAACGTGTTCTCATTAGCCTAACCTTGTGTTGTAGATAACAAATTATTTGAATGCTCTATATTTTGAAAATGCAGGTATATAAGTACCCAAAGATAGTGCCAATGGGCTTTCCTACTCTATGAATAGGGCATGAGAGTATAATCATTTTAGGTATCCAAAGATAGATGCCAACTAACTTTTTTAATAGCCAATCAAAATGAAGGATTATAAGCAGGCTAGAGCCAATCGTTATAATGCACCCTATGGTTATATCCTTCAAACTTTGCCAGGAGATAGGTATGGTTTAAGATCATAGTCGGAGACTACTTAGGTATACTTGTGATGCCTCAAAGATAGGCATCCCATCCACCGGGTCCTAGAAATAGGACCCAATAGAAGGTTAGGCATCTTAGCTAAGGAATGATCAACACCTAAAGTTAGGTAGGATCGAGCTTGAACATCCAAAGATAAGCATCCAAACCACCACTCAAGGTGAACCATTGCAATCAATGCCCAGAGATTAGCGGGATCGAATGTAGGTGTCCAGTGATAAATTTCCAAATATTAACTCTGGAGATACGGAGTGTATAAATATACAAGCTTATCCTTAGTCAAACAGGACCTGACAAAGAGATAAGCTAAATGAGCTAGGTAGTTAGCCAAGCAATCATGAGAAACCATTCACAGTACATAGCTATGTCGGACGGTAACATTACATAGATTCAAATGCAATCACAATTAACGTGAACAAACTAAGTATATAGGAAAATGGAGTAGATATTGAAAATAAAAGATATTTTATTCACAGCTAATAAGCTTTCCAAATGAAAGTGGGGGTTGTGCTCGCACAGTTATAGCCTATGTGCATGGATCAAATATTAAACAAACAAGTGACAACATAGCAAAAACAACAATTAGACGTTCTTCCTCTCCCTGGAAGAATGTGTCATGTGCCTCTTAGTGGGCTTTCCACCTTTACCTCCAACAGATAGATAGCCTTTGGAGTTGGCATTCTGACCATCAATGCTTCCTGAAGATTCGAGAGCGTCGTCGTGGATGCTACCAGAGGCAGGAGCAGTAGCGGGTATGTCGACAGGTGGTTCGGGCAGAAAAACTAAAAGGGAAGGAGGAATATCATCCATTTTTTCCTTCTTGATGTTCTAACCTTTAAATTTTGTGATTTCTTTTCCTCTTGCATCGAAGGCCTAGATATATGCTTAATGGCTCCAGTGATGATAATGCCTTCATCCTTCTATGGTACATTAGGAGCATTCGTGGCCTCTTCATCCAAAGCATGGATCATTTCAGCTTCGGACTCGAAGTAGGACCTACTAAAGAGGCTGGAATCGGTATAGGGGTGGACACGATGCCTAATTCGGTTGCCTCAGCCTATGTACTTAATGAAAAGTCGCTTTCTGGCAAAGGGGCAAATGAAGCGGACCTGAAACTAGAAAAATGGGAAAGTAGAGATTAGAGACACTAACTGGAATCATGTGAACCATTTCAAATAATGGGAAAGTTAATGATATATCACTGAGAGAAGCAGAAGTCATATGAGATGGAGTCCCTACCATGTTTTCCTCCAATAGAGGAGAAAAAATAGGTAACTTCGAAACCGAATCTGATTCAATATAGTTAGGTTGCTTGGGGTTACATTGTGTGTCAATTGAAGATGTTAACATAGTTGAAATGTGTGAAACAACGGTGTAAGCCGTAGAAGTACCAGAGAAAGGAATAATAAAGTCAGTGGTTTGTGGCCCTGATGTGGAAGAAGTGGTGGCACCAGATGTACCCACCATTTGCGTTAAAGTCTATTTGCGCCAAAATTGGTCAAGAACACCTAATTGCCGATGAAAGCACCTGTTTATAATTGCAGATCACAGAGAGCAGAAATGCAGAGAAAATAAATGTGAAGAATACTCAAATTTAAAAGGAAACACGCAGATTTAGAGTGGTCCAGCATATGGCCTACGTCCACTATGAAATGGCTGACTTTTATTAACCTTTGTTCACTGGTTACAATGAATCACAATAGTAGAATTGAAGTACAAAAGTAGTTTTGGCAGAGTCTCGGCGTAGAAGAGCAAAAGATCCCTTTTCTGAAGCTCTTGGACTGCTATTTATAGGTACAGGCTACAAATATCTCGTCCAGATCTTGGAGTCCTCTTCTCTCACGTGGGTGGGTCCACAAGATCGATCCCATAACGTTTGCACTCGATCCATGACCGATACGAACGAACTTTGTATCGATCAATATCTTGTCCAATCGAGCCGAGATCGATCATAAACATTCTTGAGGATGCACGTAAGCTCCTGTGAAAATTTGGTGGCATTTGGACTTGTAGATTTTGAGTTATGATCGATGAAAGTTCGAATTTATTAAAGGTGCTGAATTCGCATCACTCCTGTTTGCATCGATCGGTTCGTATCGATTTGAGCGTGTGCCTGCAAGTTGACATGGCGCTAAATTCTTGGATCGATCCATTTATTCCGAGTGACCGAGTCAACCATTTTTATGCGTTCTCTTCGTATCGATCACTTGAGGCTCTGTTCGTATCGATGCTTAGAAGTTACTTCGTATCGATGGATGGGTGTCATTTCGTATCGATAGTTGGAGGTTATTTTGTATCGATGGCTGGAGGTTATTTCGTATCGTTCATTCGATGCTTCATTCGTATCGACCGTTGAATGATCGATACAAACACTGCAATTGGAATCGATACGAATTGATTCAATTTGATGGATACGAAGTCGAGCCGATTTGATGGATATGAAGTAGAACCAGGCCAAGTGGACGAGGTAGAGTGCACATGATGGATACAAAACACTGGATGCTTGATGGACACAGAATCAATCGATGCGAAATGGTGGATGCGAGTGAGTTGATCTCCTTGGTTTGCATCGAACATATCTTAAGCATACGAACTCCGATTGACTTGAAATTTGAAATGTTGGCTTTCATAGCTTCGCTTGTCTCATCATTTCAGTTGTAGCTTGATTCGGACTTGGTTCAAATTTACCGACATCCATAGCTGACCTGTACATAACTGATAATCGAGAAGAACTGTCTTTGGTTTCCAGTTAATCTTTTGGTGTCACGGCCTTAGCAAAAGGCAGGATAATAGTTATCATGCTTATTATCTGTGAAAATCCAGCATTGATCATTGTGCAATCGATTGGGTTAAATCCACCTGTATGTGGCCTTGCCTAAAGTCGGGTTTACACTTCCCCCCCCCCAAAATATGCCTTGCGATAGGAATGTGTGTTTTGTAGTGCCATAGGTTGGATGTTCGTATCCTATTGATGACCTGTAAAAGAGATTGATAGTCTTACCTGATTGTGAATGACGATCGTTCAAGATCGTATGTCATTCAGGGTGGTATGTGACTGTTCGAGGTCGGGATCCGTTCATGGAGAAGTGTGATCGTTCACGGTCGGGTGTCATTCGAGGAAAATTGTGATCGTTCGCAGTCGGGTGCCAATTGAGGCGAATGGTGACTGTTCACGGTCGGGTTCCATTAGAGGAGAATTGTGACCGTACGCGGTCAATTGCCATTTGAGGCAAATTGTGACCGTTCGCGGTCGGGTACCGTTCGAGGCGAATTGTGATCATTCGTGGTTGGGTGCCGTTCGAGACGAATTGTGGTGTGCCCAAGGGGCTTATTATCATTAATGTCAGATTTCACATTCGAGTGAGTTTTTGAATTGTTTATTATGGCGGTTTATCGTCATCTCAGAGCGTGCATGAGGACCATTGGCGATCTCGTACATGTGTAAGGGATTTGGCCGTTATAGAATTATAAAAGCCAAATTTACATTCAAATGAGTCTTTCGATTGAAATGTTCAACAAGATCAAGTCCAAATGTGCGAAATAAAAAGAAAAAGCAAAACAGAGACGTCAAAGTGCAAACACCTATACCGATGCAATTGATAGTCATATCAGAGCATGTTCAAGGATCGCTCATAAGCCTATAAATGTGTAAATGACTTAATCGCGTTGGTGTGGAGTTTGCCACTTATTCTTCATTATTCTGATCAGTTGATGACAAGCTGACGCCTCGATCCGGAGCCACCTTCATTTGATGCAGGGGTGGTTGCTCTCGCTCTATCGTTGTTGCTCGCCTTCTCACATATTGCGATAGTAGACCATTCCGGATACGTCCTTCTATCTCATCCCTCAAGTGTTTACAATTATTCATACTATGACCATTTAGCTCATGGAATAAGAAAAACTTGTCTAATCTTCTTTCAGTGTTGGTCGGATCCCTCCTCATTGGCTTTCGATAAGGAACCTGCCCCCCCCCCCTCGATGTCCCGGTAGATCGGCTCCAAAGTTTCATTCAACTCCGTATAAGAGGTGAATCTCGGTTCCTTTCGCGGCCGCTTTGGTCCATCATTGTTATCCTTGGCTTTTCCGTTTCCCCTTATCCTTGCCTGAATCTTTTCTAGGCGGATCTCTGCTTTTAACTGCATAAACATCAACTCCCTCTCCTTCCTCTCTCTCTCAGCTTTGCATCCTCTTGACGTAGGAACCTTTCTGCTTCATTACAAAACTCTCCCAGATCCATAGGCATATCACTTGTCAATGAGTTCTTGAATTCTGTGCCATCGGCTATGCCGGATACAACTGCCATTAAAACCATGGATGGGTCTGGTCGACCCACAGACGTTGTCGTTGCATCGAATCATGTCAGAAATCTCCTCAAAGATTCCCTAGCTCTTTGCTTCAGTGTCATCAAACTCGTCACATTCTTAGGTCTTGAAATTTGGACTCTGAATTGCGTCATAAACTTCTCGGTCAACTCTCTCCATATTCTAATGGAACCGCTCTCCAATTGCCTGAACCATAGTGCTGCTATGTTCATCAGATATAGTAGGAAACATCGGGCCATGATCTCCTCTGATGCCTCCCAGTACTTCCATATGTCACATATACTTTGCTAGATGAACAGCACGGTCTGTCCTTCCGTCGTACATCTCCAATGTCGGTAACTTGAATTCTGGTGGATTCCTAGCATGCCTAATTGCGGGAGTGAATGGGCTTTGTTAACATCTTCCAGATCTCTATTCACTAGTCCGCCTCCCATGGATCGTCTGACAATCTTCGCCAATTTATCACTGTCGTCTAGTTGCAATCCTTGTCTGTTGCTCCAATCTGCCCTTCGAGTTCGCAAGGGAATCCTGCAATCTTCTCACCTGGATGGGCGTCCATTCCTCTATTAATGCCGTGTTGAACAGCTCCACCTAGTATCCTGCATGAGGTTGGATCAACATGCTCCTGGAGAGTGTCTTCTAGCTCTAGGACTACCCCTAATGGTCTTGTTCTGTTCTGGATCCTGGTTGTTCCATGCTCCTGTTCCCTATCTCCAGCACCACTTGTAGTAGTGTTCTCTTAACTCTGCACTCTTGCTTGTCTAATCTGCTGGAGTAGGTCTTGCATCGTCACTTCTTGCCTTTTCATCATTCCCTCCTGCGTAGCTTCCATCATCATCTCCATCTCATCTCGGGTAATGAAGACTGAGGTTTGATTCTCTCCTGAGGACGCTTCCTGACTTCCTTCATGCTGGCTTCTTTCTGCTCTCGGTCTCCATGTTGATTGCTTCACCACAGCTTTTCAAATCCAAAGTTCAAGTTGTAGAATTCTTGAGCTTTTCTTAGTGAAAGCACTAAAATGTTTGCGTCAAAATTGGTCACAAACACCCAATTGCCGATGAAAGCAACCGTTTACAATTGCAGATCACAGATAGCAGAAACGTAGAGAAAATTAATGTGAAGAACACTTAAATTCAAAAGGAAACACACAGAAACACGCAGATTTAGAGTGATTCGGCGTATGGCCTACGTCTCTATGAAATGTCTGACTTTTATTAACCTATGTTCGCTGGTTACAATGAATTACCACAGTAGAATTGAAGTACACAAGTAGTTTTGGTAGAGTCTCGATGTAGAAGAGCAAAAAACCTTTTTTGAAGCTCTTAGACTGCTATTTATAGATGTAGGCTGCAAATATCTCGCCCAAATCTGGGAAGATCTCTTCTCTCACATGGGTGGCCCACACGATCGATTCCATTGCACTCGGTCCGTGATCGATACGAACGAACTTCATACCGATCAGTATATCGTCCAATCGAGCTGAGATCGATCACAAACATTCTTGAGGATGCATGTAATCTCCTGTGAAAATTTGGTGGCATTTGGACTTGTAGATTTTGAGTTATGATAGATACAAGTTCGGATTTATTGAAGGCTGTTGAATTCGCATCGCTCCTGTTCGCATCGATCTGTTCGTATTGATTTGAGCATGTGCCTGCAAGTTGACATGGCATTAAATTATTGATCAATCCACTTTTTATGCCGAATGACCGAGTCAACCATTTTTACGCATTCTCTTCGTATCGATCACTTGAGGCTCTGTTCGTACCGATGCTCATAGGGTACTTCGCATCGATGGCTGGGGGTCATTTCGTATCGATAGCTGGAGGTCATTTCGTATCGATAGCTGGAGGTCATTTTGTATCGTTCATTTAATGCTTCATTCATGTCAATCATTGAACAATCGATACGAACTGTGCAATTGGAATCGATATGAATTGATTCCATTTGATGGATATGAAGTCGAGCCGATTTGATGGATACGAAGTAGAACCAGCCTAAGTGGACACGAGGTAGAGTGCACATGATGGATACGAATCGTTGGATGCTTGATGGATACAGAACCGATCGATGTGAAATGATGGATGCAAGTGAGTTGATCTGCTTGGTTTTCATCGATCATATCTTGAGCATACGAACTCCGATTGACTTGAAGTTTGAAACATTGGATTCCGTAGCTTCACTTGTCTCGTCATATCAATTGTAGCTTGATTAGGACTCTGTTAAAATTTACCGACATCCATAGCTGATCCATACATAACTGGCAATCAAGGAGAGCTGTCTTTGGTTTCTAGTTAATCTTTTGGTGTCACGACCTTGCCAAAAGGTGGGATTACAGTGATTATGCTTATTATCTGTGAAAATTAAGCGTTGATCATTGCACAATCGATTGGGTTAAATCCGCCTATATGTGGCATTGCCTAAAGGTGGGTTAACAAAGTCTCTACCATAGGTCCTTGGGGAATAAAAGTGAAATTCTTACCCAAACCTTTAGAGCTACGTGCGGGTTAGGCCCTGGTAGACATGCTACTTTAGGTAACAAGTTCAGATATTACAAGGACTCTGCCCGTCTTAAGCTCCATTATATCTTCATCTTCCAAGAGGTCAAGTTTTAACACCTCTTCATCGACCTCAGCTCCACTGGAATGCTCTTATTCTCGCTTCAATATTTTTTCCTAGGCCATAGCTAAAGTCCTGGGATATCGCTTGTCTAACCACCTTAAGTTCCTAAACCTGGCAATGTTGGCATAAAATCGAACGAGAATAGGCTTGATTTCAGACTTAACCCGATCCTTAGCTACCTTGACCTGGACATCTATTGTCTTCACTTAGGCCTTGGCCTTTTCTTTCATTAATCAAGAAAACAATAGCTGATTACAGTACTCATGGGCTTGAGCAAGAGCATCATTTTTCTTCTTCTTCTCAGCGTCCAACGCTTCTTTCAACTTTTGAATCTCTAAGGCTCCACGGTTCTACTCATGGGCTTGAGCAAGAGCATCATTTTTCTCCTTCTTCCTAGCCTTTAATTCTTATTTACACTTTTGATTCTCTAAAGCTCCACGGTTTTTTGAAGCTTGTCATTTTCCAACGTAAGGGTATAGTTCTTATGATGTGCAGCTTTAATCTGCCTTTGTTGTGTCTTGTTTTGCTCATCTAACGACTTTGTCTTTTCCTCGGACGTATTCATAGCATCCGCCAATGAGGGCTTAAGCCCAACAACTTCCTTATCAATATTTTCAATAATGCACTTGTTGTCTGATTCAACCAGTTCTTTCGCTTGAAGAGCTACCGATTTCGCATAACTTGCTTTAGAGATCGCTTCTGCTAGCCTCTTCCACTTGCGATATTGGTCTTATAAACCACCCACACAAGCTAGGACCTCAGCCCTAATATGTTTAGGAATATCTTTCAGGTAAGGGATAAACTTGAAATCATCAAAACAAATCTTTGGGAATACCTTTTTCATTGCAGCCAGATGTGGGTTCGAGACAATCTTGGCCTCTGCAGTTGAAACGATGGTAGGAAGTTGATCCTTGCCATACCTCCATCTACAAGTATCATAGGATACAAGCCTAGATGGTTGATCAGATTGATGGGGCATGTGAGAAGACACTATCGATTGTTTTATAGTGGAACTGAAGAAGGAGCGGCAGGGACTTGAATTGAGGGGACGGGATCAGGCTATGTTAAATGTTTATCCATGCATGTGGCAACAGAGAGCAAGATCTATGTTGAGAAGGTGAAGTCCTACCAGACCCTCCTTGAAGGTTATCACGACACCTATAATCTCTATCATGTTTTCCATATTCCCTCTCATGATGGCTGCTTGAGTCAGACTCATGAGATGATTCACCAAGATGGCGTGGCATGTCTCTTATATTCACCTCCAAGCTCCAAAGTGCATCAAAAAGATGTTGGTGATCCATGAAACCTAAAAATAAAAAATATAAGAGTTAATTCTAGGAAGCTTGAGAGATAACATGTGCAGTGTAAAAGTGTAATGATCTGAAGTGTTGTGTAGTGTCGATGTGCCCTAGTACCTTCCATGGACCGTGGTCTTAAAGCTTCCTCACATGTGTTATCTCCCAAACACCGGTTACAGGCACGTCCACAGGTAAGCAGATGGGAAAATCAATATCACCGATGTTGATGTTACCACCAAAAGAAGTTATTTCAGTTGGTATACTCCTAAATGATCCATATATGTCCTCGGATGGAGGGATCGGTGTCTCTTCCACTATGGAAGCTGGTGGCTGCTAGGATGTTGAGTGAGATGAGATAATCTTTAGTTTTGGCTGTCGAGGAATAAGTGGCATCTGATCGTCGCCACAGTTATTACCAACTGATTCATTATCAATATCTATATTCTCATCTTCGCCATCACCTTCATTATCGTCGTCGTCATCGTACCATCACCACCAACAATGGTGAAGTCCCTATTTCTATCACCTACCATGTTCTCTTTCAAGATTGACTTAGGGATCTTGAATGGAGGGGAATCTACATTTTCTTCAACCTTAGCAGCATATTGGGCTTCTTCATGAACAACAAGTGTCGCGCCCAAGCTACGGTTATGATCTAGAAGGTTAAACTGCCACATTTTCTCATTCGGTCAGTATATACCTCATCTCTTACTATTTTTAGGTAATGGCAAGAAAGTGATGAAGGGTATTAGGTATGGTCGAGTTTCCAAGCTTTCTTAGGGTATCTAAAAATCCATAAATAACGGGATTAATAACTTAGATGAGTGAGCATTGTATGAATCACATATGATGGTAAAACTTACATCTAGATATCTATTTCTAGGCAAACCCAAGAGGACACTACATAAAGAAATATTCCCCTTCAAAATAGCTATGTTTATAGAAAAACCCAAAATGACTTAACAGCCCGTAAACGACTCTAAATTGACAAGAGAGAGGCTTCCTTTCGTCTCTAGGAAGCATACAAGTAAAAGTATCCTCTAATGTTAGAACCTTGCTTAGATGTTGTAGGAAAACCATATACATGTTGTTCACTGAAGCATAAATTTTCAAATGAAGTTGAACATGTGCAATCCTTATATACTGGAGCACGATCTAGATGAAATGAGTGAATGGTGGTACACATCCAAATAAGCACATATGCCGGTTGCATGCGGTAAAAACTTTCGGCGGATTATGAGACAATTGATAAGGTTCTGGAACAAGAACATCTTTAACAGGAATGTCGCGCTTATCAAAAATTCCTAAGATGTCCACTCTATCGAGCCTAGATGCTGGGGAGTCCGATGAGTTATCAAGAATAATGGCATTCCTGAGATCAACATCAAGGGAAATTTCAATGAACTCTTTTCCCATTATTATGAAGTGATCAATCTCCAGATATTTCCTCATAGGGCGATGAGGTGGTTGAGGTTGAAAGGACGATGAAGTGGATTGCATTGAAGATGTTGAGGTGTAGCCACAAACCGATTCTATCACGGATTGAATTACATTTGATGTGGATGGACCTGTATCCATCAGTGAGATACACGTGGAGTGCTTGTAATCCATAGCTATTTAAAACTTCATAGGTGAACAAGTTCAGGTAGAATTTATCTATAATTCTTATATTGAAATAAAACTATATACAACCAATGCATAAGACCTAACGGGTGTCAATATGTGTTTGACGATCGGATCTTATACATTAATATGGGCCAATGATGTGTTATCCAATATATGCAGTGTATTTTCGGTGTCCATAGAACTATGAATGCAAACACTTTATGTAGATAGCTTGCTCATGCCAGCAAATGAGCATCATCATGCAATGAAACTATGCATCGGATTTTACCCATTGTCGTATAATTTATGATAACAGAACCATTGTTCAAAGTAACGTGGGACTTCTCTTTATAGGGACACCAGAGTTAAATGTTAAATTAAACAATGGTGGAAAGTCCGTTTGAATGTTGAAATACGTTCAATGTGATCGTTATCTGAAACCTCCTAATAAAGCATAATCTTCAATCCCTATACGACCAAAGTCGCTAAAGAACAACACCTACCCCTTCCTTTATAAGGTGTGGAAATTTTTGACCAAAAATTATTAGAAGTCCATAACCTCATGAAAAATTCAAGCACAACCTATGGAGGGGGAGATGAAGTTGAAGCAGCGGTCGAGTTTGACTAATGACCAACTATTGACGAACCATCGAAGGCAACATCACCACCTACCTAAGTCTAATTGGAGGAATCCGAATTTGATGTTCATAAGGATTTGAGAAATGCATGACTCCCAAATCAATTTAGGGGAAACTCATGTATAACAAATTTGAAGGCGGTGAGTGGTGGTGGAAAAAGAAGTCGAGGGCGACCTTTTTAGACATTGTGAGAGGCAAGTGGTGTTTAAGTTTGGAGGTTTGGCTGTGGAGGATGATAAATGCGAAAAATATTGAGCAAATAAAATGAATGAATAAAGAAAAAGGTTTAATTGGCTCAAGTATAGGATCATATATAATAATAGGCGAAATTTAGGGTGTCGAACCAGGGGTGACAGATCATTATTGATCTGTGATAAAAAAAAAGGGAAAAAGGAAAAAAAAAGTGAGAAAGAAAGGAAAATAGAAATTAAGATTCATGATGCAAGGAAATGCATACTCCAAATATTAAAAAGGGGGAATTAATTTAAAGGACAAAAATTTCTATATTTTTTGCCTCAAGGACACGATCTCACTATTTTTACCACAAGGACAAACATTCTTTTAAAAATTATTCACAAGGACAAACATTTTTCAAAATTATTCATAAGGACAACAAAACTGATACCGAGCTAAAAACTGATACCTAAAAACTGCTACCGATAACTACAAACTGATACCTAAAAACTGCTATCAATAACTAAAAACTGATACCTACAGAAAGTTGTCCTTCAGGATAAAATATTGAAGGTCTGTCCTTGAGGCTAAAAAGCTGTGAAATTTTGTCCTTGACAATCATTTTCTGTATTAAAAATCTATCTGACAAATTTAAAGAAGGTACTTCCAAAGCCTCTAGAGTTCCAACAATGAACTTGGACTGCAAGCTTCAACTTTTATACTACCCAAGAGATGTGAATCCAAAAATTGTTCAAAACGACATGATGACATAAAGAAGACGTACTGATCTATGATAACAATTCAAAAACTGGAAACATTGAATCAAGTAGACTTTGAAATTGATAACTTGAATTTGATCCAGAGAATACCTTATTTACAACAAGATATATTTTGGAGGGCAAGTGTAATTATGCCTTTGAACCATGCCATATTTAACGAGTTAGAACAATGAATAGTCAGATAGTACGGTAAAACCCAAAACTATAACTCGGAAAGTTGAGATTCAATCAAAGAATGATATTGGACCTTACTCACGGGTTATGAGAAGCTAACAATCTTCTAGAGGAATCAAGTGGTAGGGAAAGCAGTTGGCAAATGATAGAAGAAGCGACAGATCGACACCAAGTTGACTCAAACAACTTGATACCGATCCCTAAAGTTAAACCGACCAAGCTACCTTAAGATGATCGAAGCATGAATCATAGATAGGAAACAACTTGGAAAAGAGGAAGTTGGATACACATTTTCACTCAAAAAAACAAGAAGTATGAAGACTAAAGCCTAAAGTTGATACAAGTGACGACTCGGCACCAAGTGGTGAAGCATAACCCGACACCAAGCTGACACATTACTTTTGAACGTGCCATAATCTTCTTCTTGAACCTCCTCTCAAACGTGGAGAATGTTAGTAGCCAATATTGAATCCTATTTCACTGATAGGAGGAGAGGAGAACTATTTCGAGATCCTTTTTTCTGCTTTTTAAACTTTCTTATTTTACTTTGTCACTCTACTGTATTCCCACCGATTCGTGAGTACCAAGTTGTAAGAACATAGTTTGTAAAATCTCTAGAAATCATTAACAAAGTTCACTTAGACATATCCATACCGCTATATATTGTTGTGTGTTGTTTTATCTCATTTTCCATTTAATTTCATCATTTTATTCTCTTCTTCAATCGAATTGGGTGTTTGTCCAACTTTTTTCGTAAACATCTTTTGATGAAGAGAGTTAATGTAAATAATTGTCACTACATAGGACCGTTTAAAATAGTAAAATTGGATTTTACCAAAATTGTGTAAACGATAAGTTTGGCCAAACTGTCACACCACTAGTTAGGGTGAGGTGTGAATGTTAATATTTAAATTATTTAATATTAATTACCAACCAACTTTACACCTTTGAGTCGCACAATTTCAATGCTGAATACTCTAAAATACCATGCAATTTAATTAACTCACAATTGTTGTAAATTAATTAGTATTTATGAAATAATAATTATTAAATTTTTATTTTTATTTTGGTGCAATAAGTAATTAAATAGTTGTGTATGTAAAAGTTAAATATGTATGTATCGATATATGATATTAATAAATATTTAAAATGAACTTAAATTAATTAATTATAAATAAATTTAGACATTTTATTGGCCCATCTTAGTCCATGTTTGGCTTGCCATAGTGGGAAGTTAGGAAAGGCTTTTATGTGTTCAAATAATGATTTGACTAGGCATAGAAGATCGAGTAAACAAAAGAGATTTAGTCTCCACCTTTTACTCCATTTAGATATATATTTATAAAAAGGCTTTCTCCTCTCATTTTTGTAATATCCGGCTCAAGTGACTAAAATCTCAAAGTGAATTCACCATCTAATGGCTTGGATCAATGGTCACCGAATGAGCTATCACTCGTATATGCTACTTTTGGTCAACATGGATACGTTTTAATACCCGAACGTATCTAAAATAATATGTATCCCGTCCTGACAAAAGGGAATGTACACAAGTTCTAGAATTGAATAATATGGTATTAGAGGCAAATAAAAATATCCCAATTTATAGAATCGAAGTGAATAATAACAACGAATTTTATATCATATTTAAAATTTTGATACATTATCTCATCATATATATAACTCATCACATCATATCGATCAATATAATGACATCTCAATATAAAAACAAGCAAGGTAAATACTTGTCGTCGTCGTCTGCTCCAACTTCATATCAAAGCCCACAAAGCACATATAGTCTGTCAAACCTATAGAACAAACTCAGTCTGACCCGAGGTTGTCAAATATAAAAAAAAAAGTCAAGATAGAAATCTAGCCATGAGTATAATAGAATCATAAACGATAAATGTGCAGTGTTGGGTTGAAAGTGACATTTTCAAGCACACAGATACCACTCGCACCATACCAAATCCCGCCTATAATTATTTTCACAAAAAGTGAGAATAGGCATGTCATAGCTCTATTCGTCATGACTCACAGCTACAACTCTAGTTAACCGGGAAGTCATAATCTATCGATATTATATGACTGTCTTTTGTTATTGTATAAATTTGATCCTTCATTCAATAAAATCATTTTATGTGGTTGACATTTCTAGTTATATTTAGGAGAAGGCTAAATAATCTTCTCAAGAGAAGGCTAATTCATCTTCTCGTCTGTGAATATCAACAGGATAGCACGTTGATAAATCTCCTCAGTTGATCTACTGTCTACTAGACTTTCTGCCTTAGCAAGTCATCACTATCTTTTTCACCCGTATACTTCCGATTAGTTGTGGTTGGCCCCCACATGATCCCTTTATTGTTGTACCAATCAAGCATTTGGAGACATGATAAATCTTATTCATGTTGTAGTCCACTTCATCATCATATCTCCATTAGGTAGCACTGCTTCTCTTTGTTTTCACTATATCTTTGACTATCTTTAATTTCGTCAATAACTTCATATGTCCTGGCAACATATTGTTTGTACATTGTAATGAGGGATAAGGTCATCACGATTCAGGTTGTAATCCTCAAACCAGTCCGCTGGGATGGAAACTAGCAGTCAACACCTCGTATTGTTCTCGTCAGATGTTAAATTTATTAATTTTCAAAACATTTGACCTTCATTATGTTCAATATTCCCAAATGAAGTAATATTCCATTTTTCATAAAATAAATGTCATGTACATACATTTCATCACATCATATTACAATGCATCATAACTGGGTAATTTAAACACAACAATCCCTACATTCACATCAACACACAATATGGGATATAATAAAATTGCATGTATATAACATATGTAAATCAAACTATTGGAACTGCACCAACACATAGCAGGGTAAATGTGTGCATTTCAAAAAGAATTATTCCATTTATATTTTTATTGGGCCATGAAGACTAAATTTATTTATATTTAATCTAAATTTGAAATAAATAAAATCAATATTTATTTTTTAAATAATGTTTTATTTATTGTATAAATTGTATTATATAATATGTATACGTATCATATACATGTATGTGTGTATGTGAATGTGCAACATAGTAAATGGTACATGGTTTGACATGTCCGTATACATATGCTATGATTTACATCGCAATGGACATGTTAGTCCCTCCATATACACGTGTGTCGTCAATGTATATATGTGCATATACAAATATTATAGATATATATACATATATGCTTGAATATAATTTTGTATAGTATGAAATATAGTTTATAAATAAAATTCATATGATACATTTATATAAATAAAAATGAGTATAGTTACATTTATTAAATTACTTTTAAATTCAATCTAACAAACTAACTTTTAACAAACTTTAATATAATGATGTATGTATTTCGAAATTAAAAAGTTTTTTAGCATACATACATACATACATATATAAATAAATAAATGTAAAGTTATTATATTAAAATATAAAAGTATATGTACACATATAAATATATCTTATAATATAAATAATAATTAAAACAAAATACACACACATCCCCGTTTATGCTCATAGCCAAAAAAATTCGGCTTAATGTTTATGTAACATTTATTTTATTTTATTCCATACAGAATTCCTTTTATACATGTATATATATTTTTAATTTCTGGAAGAAAAATTATTAATACACTTTTTTATTAAAATTTTGTGTCAAATATTTTGTCTTAATTATACATATATATAGATATATATATAAAATTTAGTGACTGCATAAATAAATTTAAATTGATAAAAATACATAAAATATATACTTATATCTATATTACACACACACACACATATATATATATATATTATTTTATTAAATTTGAAAACAATATACGTGTAAACAAACATTTTGAAAATTTGAATTTTACATTGTTTCTTATTATTTAAAATTAATACTTAATTATTAAATCACTTTTTAATAAAATCATTTCAAAAAATGTTTTTTTTAATCTTTACATTGAGCATTTAAGCATGCATAGATTTTTTTTATTTTATGTGTAGATTTATACAATTCATCTAACCTAGTGACACCTATACATACATATTCATTATAATAATTGACTAACTAATCAGCTATACACTATGGTTAATATAATAAACATTTATATATGATCATGAATAAGGAATTATACCATTAACCAAAGCCTAGTTGTTACACCTTAAAACGAAGAACAAAACTCCCTAAATCGAATCACATCGAATCCCATATTCTTTATACGTGTTTAATTTAATGTTTTAAAGTTTGATAATTTGAGGTATGGAGACGAGATATGGTCAGCGTAATCAAGTCCAAAGGAGAGGCAAAAGTCAAGAAAGAAATATGGGGTTAGAAATCATTAAATAAAGGAGATCTTAACAAGAAAAAAAAGGATCTAGATCCTTATTATTTACTTACAAATTCTCCCATTTTAATTCAAAACCTAACTCCTGTAGCCATCTAATAGCTAGCCCCATTTAGCCAATATATGGTTGGCTATTACAAGCCTTAGATAGACACTAAAATCACTTTAAACCAAATATTTAACGCACTTAAATCCAATTTAAATGTGTATTGATATCTCATATCAATAATTATATTTATAACTATTATGTGCAAAATATTTAATATTGATCAACGCACATCAAATAAAAATTTATATAATTAATATTTCCTAAATATTAATTAATTTATAACAATTATAATTTAATTGAATTAGGTTGTAACAGAATTATTCAAAATTTTAGTTGTGTGACTCTTAGGTGTAAATATGGTCAGGGATTAATATGGAACAATTCAAATATTAAGTTCACATGTTACTTAGCAAACAGTTTGAAATTATGGCCAAATTTATTGCTTATTGGCATTAGTAAAATCCAATTTTACTTTATTACACATTACCCAAAAGTGACAATTATTTACAGCAATTTTCTTCGTCAAAACTATATCACATTTGGACTTATGGAATTTGGTAATTGTGATGACCCGCCTTTCTAGCCCCTAGGAACAACACTTAACACATTCTTGGTGTTCGTGTGTTATTGCCCAAGCACCGAAAAGATGAATCGTCATGGGGTGAAATAAAGAATAAAACAGAAAACATCATAACCAAACTGTAAAATAAACCATAACAGTCAATAGTACATCAAGTTACTCCTTAACAGGGAGTTATCAGAGTTACACAAAGTACTACAAATCAAAGTTACATTAAGTACTACAAATCAGCTTAGGCAGTTATAACATCCTACCTTTATTATGCTAAAACAAAATACACTTACACAGACAAGATATTACGGTGGAATAGATAACTAAGAAGATGAAAGCCTCCTGCTCGGACGCCATCTTCAAAAGAGCCCACAAAATACCTACTACTCTCCGACTACTCAAATAAAATGAGTACTCGAGAGTTTAGGGAAAACAAACAACTCAGTTCAAACGATATTTCTGGTATGAGTAAACTTTTTAAACAATAGGTGTGAAATTTAACACAAACATGTGAGACCACGTCGCTGAACATGAAACGGGTTTGCTCCCACATAAATCAACATCCAAACGTAAAGAATGGATAAATAATTAAACACCAAGAAGATTGGTTGACTTTTCCCAACGCAAATAAGGGAATAAAATTGAAGGTTTGAATCAAAGAAGAAAAGGAAAATCTTCAACAAATGACTAGGAATGATGATAATAAAGAAGCTAAAGTAACCGATAGCTGAGAAACCAACTATCGAGGATATAAAATGATCATATATGGAAATTAGTCTTACACACTTACACCACTCATCGAATTCAAACTTATAATATTTCTTGATTAACAATAATATTGAACAATTCAAGGTAGTGTTACCTCAAAGTCATGTTCCACTATCATTCTTAACTTTCAAAATAGCAATAAGTCTACTTCTTCGATATTTAATGTTAATTTTACAAATAAATCTTTTTCATACTAGTGATTTGCTTTTATGCAAATTAATTCATTTCATTTCCATAAATAGTTCAAACTTTTTCTTTAAAAAACCTGAAATCGTACTTAGCTTCACATTACAAATATTAACTTTAAAACACTATGTTATAAGAGTTTACTAATTTTGAAACATCATTAAAAAGGATTTAACAACTTAAAACATCCTTATAACATTGATTAATTAACTTTAAAACTTTGTTAAGTAGTTAATTAATTTACTTCAATAATTTGTAATTAAAAAAGGTAAATCTCATTTATAACATCATTATTTAAATTAATTAATAATATAATTAATCAATTAAATTAAATAATAATTAAATATCATTAATTAAAAGTGATTAATTAATTTAAAACTTTATTTAAAGAAAGATTAATTGAGGTTAAACAGATTTATTGACCTTTAAAAGCCATTAATTGAAAAGGACTAATTAATTTAAAAAATGTCATTAATTTATAAATCTTAATCCATCACTGTTAAAAGATAAATTAGCCTTAAACATCGTTAAATAAAATGATTAGTTAAATTTAAAACATCGTTAACTAAGAAATCAGTTAAATTTAAAACACATCATTAATAAGTTAATTAGTTAAATTTAATCTATATTAATTAAATAGTTAATTAATTAAATAATCATTATTAAAATAATTAATTATTTTAGCATCAGTTACAAACTTACTTAACCCATAAAATAAATCCAAGTGCGACAATGAAACCAAGCGGTTTCAATAAAATGTGATTTTTTAAAAGTGTCGATGTAATGACTATCGCTGTACGGGCAGCTCGGAATACAAGCTTATGTCATTTGCAGTACAACCAAACATCACATAACAAGGAAATGAGCATGCAAACATGATGATCTACAATAATACAACATATATCAAGCATTTATTTACAATGTAATTAGTTTAACTACTATATTTTCATATAAATTAAGATTCGCTTACTAACTTTCCAAAGCGACTAATTTTCAAAACAACAAACCAATCCAATAACCAAACCATTATTACAACTATAAAACAAGTGTTTAATAGCTAAAAATATGAGCACGAATATAGTTTAAACTTTATGGTTTAAAGGTGGAAGCTTCACTCACCAAAATGCTTACAAACTTTACCGAACTTGCCTAAACTCTTAACAACTTGCCTTAACTCTAAAATAGACCTAGTGTTGTCTTATAGGGTGCAACATGGCTTGGCTAAGGGCATGGATGGGCTCGGCCTTGGAGTTTTGAGGTGGAAATGACTTTTGTCTTGGTGGAGGGGTATTTGTTTGAAGGGGAGTGGATATAGTGAGCTTAGAAATGAAGAAGAGCTAGATTTCCAAGCTTGTTTGAGGATTTTGAGTGTATGAAAGCCATGGATCATTTCATGAACATGAAGTTATGGTAATGAACTTTGGAAATGAAGAAGCAAAGTGAGAAAAGGGTATGTGTAGTGGTATTTATAGGCAAAGAAGTGGAATATTAATTTAATTTAACTTAAACATTTAAATAATATAAATGTAATCGTGCAACATGGAAGCAATGCCTCTCCACCGCTCGAAGTACACACGCACACCCCTAGATCCTCCCTTAACCATGCCTTAGGTCCTAGTTTAGGTGATGGTGGTGCATGAGAGGTTATATTATATTATATTTTTTTCTTTTATTTAAACATATTGTGTCTTATCGTGAGTATACTTAAATTACCATGGTTTGTTACCTTTGATACCTTCGTTAACTTACCATATGACACATGTGCATGTGTACGTTAGTAATACAAAACATGCATGATAATTTTTGATGACTTTCTGATGCCAAAAAGTTAAAATTTTAGAAGGAAAAAATTTCGGTCACAGTTTCTACTTTTATTTGAACAATTTATTTTGTTAAACAAAATTTAAAAAAGATTTTAATATCATTTATTAATGTTTAAAATAAGTTTATTTGGTTATTAAAATCAATTATTTAAAAATTTGAAAACGATTTAAATATTCAAATGCAAAGTTATAAATTTATGGGTCATTGCACTCTCCCCCTAGGAGAATTTCATCCTTGAAATTAATACACAAAAGACAATCCAAATGGTATACATTATACCAAGAAATTCATATAACAATGCAAAGCAACTATGTTGTAATAGAGCATACATAATGCATTTAAACAAAAAACAACTAACCTGACATTACATCAGGGTAAGTTTCTCTAATATGATCCTTAGTCTCCCGAGTATAATCACGAGGGTCATCACCCCACCGAACCTTCACTAGCTTAACCACCTTGTTCCCGATCTCCTTTCATCCTGATCTACAATATGAACTGGGTGTCGTACAACTGCCAAATTAGATTCTATCTTCAAGTCATCCTGAACTGATGTCTCCACAATCAGCGACGGAACATGAACATGCTTTCTCAGATGAGATACATGAAAGACATTATGGACTTCAGACAATCTTTCAGGCAAATCTACTTTATAGGCCAACGATCCAATTCTCTCAAGGATTCTAAATGATCCAATGAATTCTGAGTGCTAGATTTTTTGCTCTTTTGAATCTTACAACTCCTTTAATTGGAGAAACTTTCATAAATACCAAATCCTTAATTGCTAACTTTAAGTCCTTTCTCCTTTGATCAGCATAACTTGTCTATTGATCCTGGGCTTCTTTCACTCTTTCCTTGATCATATCCACTTTCTCTAATGCTTTGTCGATTATCTCTGGTCCAATAACCAAACGGTGTCCAGTCTCTATGCAATACGAAGGTGATTTACATAGCCATCCATAAAAGCCTTGTAGGGTGCCACGCGAATGCTAGCTTGGTAGCTGTTGTTATAAGAGAACTTGACCAAATGTAGATGATTTCCCCAAGAACCACCAAAATCCAAAATACATGCTCTCCAGAGATCCTTTAAAACCCTATTTACCCTTTTGGTTTGTCCTTCTATCTACGGGTGATAGGTCGTGCTCAAATTTAACTTTGTCCCTAAAGCGGCTTGCAATGCTCCCCAAAAATAACCAGTGAAGATAAGATCTCAATCACTGACTATACTTACTAGGATTCCATATAGTCGAATGATCTCCCTCAAATAAATTCTTGCCAATGAAGCTGCGGTTCTTGTTGACTTCACCGGAATAAAGTGGCGCTCTTCTTTAGTCGATCTACAATTACCCAAATGCCTTCATTATCTCTTTTTGTTCTTGGAAACCCATCTATAAAGTCCATGGATACTTGCTCCCATTTCTAATTCGATATCTCCAATGGTCACTCTTGACCTATTGGCAATTTGAACATCAGCTCACAAAGATTGAAATGTCTCTCTTCGTCCCTTTCCACCAAAAGGTCTTCTTTATATTCTGAAACATTTTAGTTACTCCTGGGTGGATAGATTATCTTGACCGATGGCACTTTCCTAGCGCTTTGTCTAAATCCATTAACATCTGGCATGCAAATCCATCAAATCATTCTTAAAATGCCTCGGCAGTCAATCTAAAAACTAGAAACAATTTTCTCTTTAACGCTCCTCTTAAGCCAAGGTAGAATAGGGTCTTCTTCTTAGAAATAAGCAAGTATCTCCATAAGCTCTGACTAACTTCCAAATTTACAATTGTCACCACATTACTACTTAACGCATCTGCAATGTCATTTTCTTTCCCTAGGGTATAAAGAATCTTTAGGTCATAAGACGCAAGAAATTTCAGCCATTTTTTTCGCCTCAAGTTCAAGTCCTTTTGGGTAAAAAGATACTTTAATAACTGATCCTTATACAACTCAAACTTTGCACCTTTAATGCGAAGACAACCGCCAGCTACTCCAAATCATGCATAATTCTTTTCATGAGGTTTCAACTATTGACTTATATACGCTATCAGTCTACCATTCTACATCAAAACTACTCCCAATCAAGTCCTACAAGAATCTGTATAAACTGTTAATCCTTCACTCCCATTTGGAATAGTTAAAACAGGAAAACTTGTCAATTTCTCCTTTGACTCGTTGAATGCTTGACCATTCTTGGGTGTCAAAAAAACTTAGCATCCTTCTTTGATAGCTTCGGTATATGAGTAGCAATCTTCGACGAATCTTTAACGAACCTTCTATAGAAACCTTCCAATCCCAAGAAACTTCTGACCTCAATCGCACCTTTGGGCTTCTTCCAATCTTGAACCGCAACTACTTTATCTGGGTCCACTAATATGCCTTCTCTCGAAACTACATGCCCTATAAATCTAACTTCGAATTTCTAAAAATGGCACTTAGTAAACTTTTTCTTTAAAATATTACTTCTTAAAGTACCTAGAACAACTCGAAGATGGTACTTATGCTCTTCCTTCGTTTTAGAATAAACACAAATGTCATCAATGAAGACTAGGACAAACTTGTTAAGAAAATCCTAAAACATTCTATTCATCAAATCCACAAAATAAGCGAGTGCATCAGTCAATCCAAACGACATGACTTACTCATAAAAACAATTAGGGGTACGAAAAGATGTTAAAGGTACATTCTCTTCTGCTACCCTTAATTGGTGAAAACCAGTGGCAAGTCCAATTGAGAAAATATACGAGCTCCGTGGAGCTGGCCAAACATGTCATCAATCCTAGATAAAGGATACTTATTCTTGATAGTCCTCTTTTTTACTCGGTAATCTATATATAATCAAAGAGAACCATCCACCTTGGTAACGAAAACTACCGGTGATCCCCAACTCGATGTGCCGCATCTAGTCAAACATTTCTGCTATAAATCAAACGTTTGCATCTCCAATTCTCTTCTTTCCTTTAAAGCCAACCTTCGAGGAGGTTGTACAATCGGTATGGTTCCTGGAATCAAATCAGTGCAGAACTCTACTTCCCGATGAAGAGGTAACCTTGCACTTCTTTAACAATATCCTTGAAGTCCCAAATAATTGGTATATTCCATATCTCCTCTTTAGGTACTTCGAGGGAATAAAGGAAGCAGCTTATCAACTTATTAGGATCCCCACAATAAATATCCACACTTTTACCTTTTACATCTTTTATCACAATGATTCTTCTACTACAATCTAGGATGACATTGAACTTAGATAACCAATCCATCCTCAAAAGTAAACCAATACCCATGAACCCAAGAATGAATAAGTCGAATGAGAAGTGCTAATCTCGATAAGAATAGGCACTCTCACATACATAGTGTTATGATTGGTCGGGTCCCCAATTGGGTTCGACACACAAAGAGAATTATAGAGGATAACATATTTATGATTCAACTGGTTCATTAGGTCATATGAGATAAAATTATGGGATGCACCGGTGTTAGATAACACCCTAACAGGGACATCAGAAATGGATAGTGTAACCTTGCAACACCTACTTTCCTTTTGGGTCCGTAGAAGTAGATGGTATTTCCTTAATAGAAAAAGCTTGTCACGGTTATCCCTTTTTTGGAAAAAGGGCATTGGTTCTTTGTATGTCCGTGTTTGTTGCAATTGTAGAAAAGTGGTCCACTAGCTGGGTATAGGCACTGATTTGCACAGTGGCCCGTTTGGTTGCACTTATAACAAAGGATGTTGGTCAAGTCTAATTTCTTATTCTGAGCTAGAGATCCATCTCCAAGTTTCTTTTACAACCACTTCTTCTTCCTTTTGCACTTGAAAAACGGCTTACTAGCAACTGGTATAACTGATAGAGGTTCGGCATTAACTGCTAGCACTACTCCTTTCTGAAATCCTTGCTCAATATCAATAACTTCAAATTTCAAAGCCATACTGATCAGATTGGTAAAGGTACCATTTAGATTATTAGCATTTCGTGGTGAAATTC
Organism: Allium cepa; assembly: GCA_030765085.1. Lineage (NCBI taxonomy): Eukaryota > Viridiplantae > Streptophyta > Magnoliopsida > Asparagales > Amaryllidaceae > Allium > Allium cepa. The sequence continues at coordinate 271,535,089 of CM060932.1, forward strand.
TGGTCGCATTTCTGTCATTAACAATTCATTCTTTTTAAGTGGCGTATCAATCAATCCTGGTCCAAAGTAGGACAATGCGTTGAAATTATGCTCATACTATGCCATTGTCATCTCACCCTATTTCAAATCCATAAAACTTCCGAACAGCCGAGTCCTCCCCGCCTCTGGGATAAATTGAGCTTCAAAAACCTCTTTAAACTGCGCCCAAGAGAAATCTTCTTCTAGTGTATTCATTGTGATTGAATCCCACCAATCCATTGCTATTTTTTAAAGCTGACGCGATGCCGACAATCGCTTTCTAGAATCTCCTAATTGAAGATCCCCGAATATCCTTTCACAAGAGAGGAGCCATGTATGAACTTCCAAAATATCTTTAGTTCCATGGAAAGGCTTACCACCTAAAGTAGGGTAATTCTTGCATAAGGTCGCAAAGTTCTGAGGCGGCTGAACTTGCATCACTGCTTCTGCTACCGTTCTACAACTGATTCATTTCTAGGAGCTTTGCCATTTGTTGCAGTGTTGATTCCAGATCTCTTCCCTCTTCTTCCTCTTGTACTCATTTTCAATAACCTGGGTAAGTGAAAACTATCGTTAGAATACAAAGACAGGGTCTCAAAATTAACTCATTCTAAGGCTCGACTCACCCTATCTCTAATGAGTTATACCCTCATCAAGCTAAGGTGTTTGCTTAATCGAAGCTCAGATACCAACTATAAAGATCTAGGCTTTTCAACCATCGACAGTGGGTACACTCCCACCGTACGCTGGTACCTCCCATTTTCTTGTATGGCCAGCCTCTCGACTGTAAGCCCAACTGGCCAACCAACCTGGAGGACATGTAGGGGTAAGAGTCATCTACTTGCTACCTAAAAATAAAACCCCCCATCATGTCGCACCAACTGTGCCTATGCATATGAGACGTGAAAATACCCTAATGGGAGCAACCCCACATAGTTGGACGTCCTTTCGCACTTTGGGTTCAGTCATATGCCGAGAAAGGATAAAAAAGCTCAACCGAGCAACAAATCATCTTAGAATGACAATAATTGAGAAGATGAAGTAACCGATAATTGAGAAACCAACTATCAAGGATATAAAATAATCATGTATGGAAATTAATTCTTATATACTTACCACCACTCGTCGAATTCAAACTCGTACTATTTCTTGGTTAACAATAATATAGGACAAGTCCAAGTAGTGTTACCTCAAAGTCATGTCCCATGATTATTCTTAAATTTTGAAATAGCAACAAGTCTACTTCTTCGATGTTTAGTGCTAATTATACAAATAAATCATTTCCATTCAAGTGAATCCCTTTTATGGAAATTAATTCATTTCCATAAACAATTCAAACCTTTTCTTTTAAAAACCCAAACTAGTACTTAGCTTCACATTAGAAGTATTAGCTTTAAAACACTTGTTATAAGAGTTTACTAACTTTGAAACATCATTAAAAAGGATCTAACAACTTAAAACATCCTTATTACATTGGTTAATTAACTTAAATATTTGTTAACTAGTTAATCAATTTACTTCAATAACATGTAATTAAAAAGGGTAAATCTCCTTTAAAACATCATTAATTCAATTAACTAATAATTAATTAAATAAATAAATTAAATATCATTATTTAAAAGCGATTAGTTAATTTAAAATTTTATTTCAAGAAAAATTAATTAAGGTTAAATAGATTTATTGACCTTTAAAAGTTATTAAATAAAAAGGATTAATTAATTTAATTACACCATTAAGTAATAAATCTTAATCCATCATTAAAAATGACTAATTAGCCTTAAACATCATTAAATAAAATGATTAGTTAAATTTAAAACATCATTAACTAATAAATTAGTTAAATTTAAAACACGTCGTTAATAAGTTATGTTTGCGTAAAAAATGGCCACAAACACCCAATACCGTGAAAGCACCAGTGTATGAATATAAGTCAGCGATATTCAAACACAAATCACAGATCTCAGCAAATAACTCAAATACGTTTGCACAAAAGATGGGCAAAAAACTCCAAGTCGTATGAATTAGTTGATTTTATGTTGTTCGTAGTGATTTAGGTGGTTTATGCAAATGCGTAAAAAGCAGGGACTAAACTGTAAAAGACACACAGATTTATAGTGGTTCGGCCAGAATGTGCCTACGTCCACTTTATATGTTATTCTCCTTTTCCGATCCGATTACAAGTACAAAGCTTGTAGTACAAGTGTATGAAAGTTGTTTGAAAGTTCCTTCCCGGTTTGAGCTCTCAAACTTGTCTCCATTGTTGTACCCCTGCCCCTCTATTTATAGAGTGAGGTAGGGGGCAGGGGTCTTGGATGTATATAGCTGCTGGTGGGCCCGGGCTGAAGCAATCTGGACTGGCAATTCTGGTTCGGCGAGCCTTCATTCGGTATGGAGCTTGGACCGGTGATGGAGTGGGATGGAGGTTCATTCGGTGGTGAGGTATGTGGTTGGCTCGGTGGTGTCTGGTCCGGTAGTGGCGATTCGGTGGATCTCATTCGGTAGTACATGGAAGTGTGATGATGGACCGGTGGAGCATGGGTTTTGGTTTGGTTCGGTATTAGCTGGTTCGGTGGGAAGGGTAGAGGGATGCCAAAGGATACTTAGGAGTGCCGAATATAGAGGGCCGAATGAGCCCATGCCGGATGAACCAAGGCCGAATGAGAGGGAGGCTAGCCGGATGGACTTGGTCTTGCATTGCCGAATGAGGCTTCACATATGAGAATGCCGAATGAACTGAGGAGCTTCAAGTACCGGATGACACTTACTACCGGATGAACTCGGGGAGTGTAGTGTCGAACGAACTCTTGCCTTGCTTCCAATCGATTTTCAATCCCGGCATCCATTATTCCTTGCTAATTTGTCGATATTCCAGTTTTGACCAAAAAATGGGATAACACTTTGCCCCCCAAAACATGCCTTGTGATAACAAGGTGTGTTTTGAATAGTTCCGAATCCAATATCCAAGGTCCATAGCCATATCGGTAGAGTAGATCATCCTTGACTGCTCCGAGTCGATATCCAATTCCAAATCCAATAACCAAAGCTTGAGCAAATTCCATGTCCATCCGAACTCGACAGCCGAGCCTCAAATCATCCTTATCCAATAGCCAATAACCGAATCCAGGACCTCTCTGGGTCGATATTCAAATCCATAACCTCTCCAGGCTCTTGCCAAGCGCAATCCACACCTGACGGTCGTGACCCAGTGTCCCTAGACGTTAAGCTAGCCTCCTCGTGTTCTTGTCGAGCGTAATCCACACATGACGACCTTGGTCCAGTGTCCCTGGACGTTGAGCTAACCTCTCCGGGTTCTTGCCAAGCGCAATCCACACATGACGACCTTAGTCCAGTGTCCCTGGATGTTGAGCTAACCTCTCCGAGTTCTTGCCAAGCGTAATCCACACTTGACGACCTTGGCCCAGTGTCCCTGGGCACTGTACAATGCCATGGCTTAAGTCCTAAGCCGAATCCTGGTCTCTCCGGACCCTTGCCGAGCATAGTCCATACTCGACGACCTGAAAATAACAATTGATAATATAGGGCCTAAGTCCTAGGCCGAATCCTGGTCACTCCGGACCCTTGCCAAGCATAGTCCATACTCGACGACCTGAATGAGTCAATTTACCACGTTCGGGCAAAGCGACTCACCCCTTGCCAGGCATAATCCATACCCGACGACCGTTTATCAAAAATCAGATAAAAATCCAATCAAAATCCAATCCAAAATCCAAATCCAAATCCAAAATCCAAACCCAGAATCCAAATCCGAAAATCCAAATCTAGAATCCAAATTCAAAATCCAAATCCAAAACCAGAAAACCAAAAATCCAAATCGTCATCCAAAACCGAAAACAATCATCAAAGGAAAATCCAAATCGAAAAGCAGGAAAAAACTAGGAGCTCAATCCAAGCTCCAAAACCGAAAACCAAAAAGGAAAGCAGTGTCCAATCCAAAAGCAAAAGTTAAGTTTCACAAACTATAGCATTGCAGTTTATTGTCATTCAGAGCATGCCTAGGGGCTATCTCCGTCCCCGTACATGTGTAAATGACTTGGTTGCTTGCCAATAGTTTGCTACTTATTTCATATTAACCTGGTCAAGGGACGATCAACCGACCATCATTCCTGGGCCTCCCACCATCGTAGCTTGAGGTAGGCGGCGGTTGCTCCTGCCTCGCCGTTGCATTCCGCGGTCCAACATATTGCGGCAGTTGTCCATTCCTTACATGTTCCTCAATTATGTCCTTTAAGTGCCTGCAGCTGTTGGTGTCGTGTCCATCCAAATCATGAAAGAGACAGTGCCTTCCTGATGTCCTTTCCCGTTCTGTTGGTTCTCTCCTAGCCGGCCTCCGGTAGTGAAGGCGATTTCGAGTATTCAGGTATATCTGCTCCAGTGTCTCGTTCAATCCTGTGTATGTGGAAAACTTTGGGTCCTTCCATTGCTTCCTAGCATTTCCAGAATCACTGTCCAACTTCCTTTTTCCTTTGTTTTTATCCGAACCATTGCTGGATGGTCCTCCCCCCTCAACCGCGTTAACCTTTTTCAGCTTTAAATCCGTACTCGCATCTTCTTGTCGAAGGAACCTTTCTGCCTCATGAAAAAATTCGTCGAGATTCCGTGGGGGATCTCGTATCAGAGATACCTTGAAATCCGAGTTCTCCCTGACTCCTGATACTGCTGCCATTAAAACCATCGATGGATCGGGCCGATCCACCGAAGTAACTGCGGCACTGAATCGAGTTAGAAAAGCTCTAAGCGATTCATCCATCCTTTGCCTTACCGACGTCAACGTCATCACATTCTTCGGTCTCTTGACATGAACCCGAAACTGTCCCAAAAACCTTTCCACCAATTCCCTCCAAGTCCTGATAGATCCTTCTTCCAGCTGCCTGAACCACATTGCAGCTAAGTCCGTCAAGTACAAAGGGAAGCATCGGGCCATCACCTCCTCCGATGCCCCCAGCACCTCCATGTGTCTGGTGTATCTCATCAAGTGATCCGTAGGGTCTTCCTTGCCATTGTATGCCTCCACGCTAGGTAGCTTGAACTTAGGTGGATTCTGAGCCATCCTTATTTCCCGGGTGAACGGACTCCTGTTTACTCCTTCCAAGTCTCCGTTGGTCAAACCACCTCGCACAGTCTTCCTGATTATATCTACCAATCCACCGTTATCTGTCGGGGGTTGCCCCCGAGGGAACTCCGGTACATACTCTTCGTGTGGCTCGTTAGCAGCAACGTTGGTTCTAGCCTGTTGAACTCCTTCCAAAGGTTCTCCTGTGTTGAATCCTGTGGGCCTGCCCCCAAGCCCTTGTCGATTGCCGCCTGGCTCCGTATCCTGTCCTTCATTGGGTTCCATAACCCTAGCTTCTTGTCCTGCATCCACAGCCGTTGTAGCTGTTCCTAGGTTCTGCATCCCTGCAACTCTCATTTGCTCCAAGAAAGTTTGCATCATTTCCTGTTGACTTTTCAGCAACCTCTCTTGCAGTGAATTTGTTATGGCTTCCATTTCATCCCGGGTTATATAGATCGAAGCCGGTCCTTCCTCACCTCCGGAGGATGCTTGTTGACTTCCTCCTTGTTGGCTTCTCTCAGCCCTTAGCCTTCTACTGTTTTGCCTAGTCATTGTCTTCCAAATCCAAACTTCTATCCGATGTAGTGGGAGCTGGTCCCTCTCAGTGAAAGCACCAAAATGTTTGCGTAAAAAATGGCCACAAACACCCAATACCGTGAAAGCACCAGTGTATGAATATAAGTCAGCGATATTCAAACACAAATCACAGATCTCAGCAAATAACTCAAATACGTTTGCACAAAAGATGGGCAAAAAACTCCAAGTCGTATGAATTAGTTGATTTTATGTTGTTCGTAGTGATTTAGGTGGTTTATGCAAATGCGTAAAAAGCAGGGACTAAACTGTAAAAGACACACAGATTTATAGTGGTTCGGCCAGAATGTGCCTACGTCCACTTTATATGTTATTCTCCTTTTCCGATCCGATTACAAGTACAAAGCTTGTAGTACAAGTGTATGAAAGTTGTTTGAAAGTTCCTTCCCGGTTTGAGCTCTCAAACTTGTCTCCATTGTTGTACCCCTGCCCCTCTATTTATAGAGTGAGGTAGGGGGCAGGGGTCTTGGATGTATATAGCTGCTGGTGGGCCCGGGCTGAAGCAATCTGGACTGGCAATTCTGGTTCGGCGAGCCTTCATTCGGTATGGAGCTTGGACCGGTGATGGAGTGGGATGGAGGTTCATTCGGTGGTGAGGTATGTGGTTGGCTCGGTGGTGTCTGGTCCGGTAGTGGCGATTCGGTGGATCTCATTCGGTAGTACATGGAAGTGTGATGATGGACCGGTGGAGCATGGGTTTTGGTTTGGTTCGGTATTAGCTGGTTCGGTGGGAAGGGTAGAGGGATGCCAAAGGATACTTAGGAGTGCCGAATATAGAGGGCCGAATGAGCCCATGCCGGATGAACCAAGGCCGAATGAGAGGGAGGCTAGCCGGATGGACTTGGTCTTGCATTGCCGAATGAGGCTTCACATATGAGAATGCCGAATGAACTGAGGAGCTTCAAGTACCGGATGACACTTACTACCGGATGAACTCGGGGAGTGTAGTGTCGAACGAACTCTTGCCTTGCTTCCAATCGATTTTCAATCCCGGCATCCATTATTCCTTGCTAATTTGTCGATATTCCAGTTTTGACCAAAAAATGGGATAACAAGTTACTTAGTTAACTATAATCCTTATTAATTAAGTAATTAATTAAATTAACTAATCATTATTAAAATAATTAATTATTTTTAAAACATCATCAATTAAAAACTTGCTTAACCCATAAAATAATTCCAAGCACGACAATGAAACCAAGCGGTTTCAATAAAAGTTGATTTTTTAAAAGTGTCGATATAGCGACTATCGCTATATGGGCAATTCGAAATTCAAGCTTATGTCATTGCAGTAAAACCAAACATCACATAGCAAGGAAATAAGCATGCATACATAATGATCTACAATAATACAACTTATATCAAGCATTTTTTTACAATAGTTTAACTCTGAATTTTCATATAAATTAAGATTCGCTTACTAACTTTCCAAAGCAGCTAATTTTCAAAGCAACAAACCAAACCATTATTACAACTATAAAATAAGTTCAATAGCTATAAATATGAGAATGAATATAGTTTAAACTTTATGGTTTAAAGGGAAAGCTTCACTCATCAAAATGCTTACTTACTTTACCGAACTTCCCTAAACTCTTAGCAACTTGCCTTAACTCCAAAATAGGATTTAGTGTGAGCTTGTAGGGTGCAATATGGCTCGGCAAGGGCATGGATGGGCTCAGCTTGGGCATAAATGGGCTCGGTCATGGAATTTTGTGGTGGAAATGTCTTTGTCTTTGTGGAGAGTTGTTTGTTTGAAAAGGAGTGGATGTAGTGAGCTTGGACATGAAGAAGGGCTAGCTTTTCAAGCTTGTTTTAGGATTTTGAGTGTATGGAAGCCATGGATCATTTCATGAACATGAAGTTATGGTAAAATGAAAAATGAGAAAAGAATATGTGTGATGGTATTTATAGGCAAAGAAATGGAGTATTAATTTAGCTTAAACAATTAAATAATATAAATGTTATCTTGCAACATGGAAGCCATGCCTCTCCACCATACTCCGTACACACACACACTCCTAGTTCCCCCTCCCTTCACCATGCCTTAGGTCCAAGTTTAGGTGATGGTGGTGCATGAGAGGTTATATTATATATATTTTTTTCTTTTATTTAAACATATTGTGTCTTATCATGATTACAATTAAATTATCATGGTTTATTACCTCTGATACCTTCATTAATTTACCATGTTACATTTGTACATGTATGCATTATGTTTTCGATGACTTTCCGATGCCGAAAAGTCAAAATTTTAAAAAATGTTTTTTAGTCACGTCTTCTTTTTTTATTTGAACTATTTATTTTGGTATAAAAATTTAAAAATGATTTTAATTTCGTTAATAAAATTTTAAAATAAGTTTATTTGGTTATTAAAATCCATTATTTAAATATTTAAAAATGATTTAAATATTCAAATACAAAGCAATAAGTTTACGGATCATTACAGTAATGGCCAAAATTCCTATATCGTCAACATTCAACTTTATATTCCAAACACAAAGTATTTGGTTCAATAATAACAATTATATTAACCTTACTTCTCCGATCAAAGATTTCAACTTTGAGTTGACTTCAGTTGACCCATGCCAACCTCATATAACCGAGGAGACAAATCCTTACAAATCCTTTCTAGAATAGCGTTTCACTTCCAATGTTTCCATTCAGCCCAACTATAGTAATTCGATGGTCATCTTGCCATGATTTAACTATAATCAAAATGATGCTTCCACATTTAAAGTCAATAGTATTCTCAACTCAAGAGCATTGTGCAGTTTTATCACATCGATATTTTCTGTTTGACCTTAGTTATATTAACCAACAGAAAACCATCGAGCAAGTCATTCCATAATTATTTAATAACTATCAGCACATAAACCCTTGGTGCCCCCACAAGTCAAGAGAAATACACTCTCCAACATTTGGAGAGTGTTACATACTTTAGTCTCAAAGGATGTAACGATATCCAATCTCGATATATCTTGACTATGACTATTTAAAATAGTATGTTTATTTTATTATGATAAATCACTCATGATTATAACACATTGTAGCTACTATAACAAAACAAACCATTTATGGATTTTTTAGTAAATATATACTTTTAATTAAATTAATCAATATAACATATTATATCAAGTATACAATAGAAAGAAATACCATTTGTTTCGAACAAGATAGGCTATCGAGTTTGACATATGTTACAATTACATAATTGAACCAAGGTAATAACCCTAACTCTATCAATCTCTCGCTTGCACTTGGGGACAATTATGGAATCTCGGTCTCATCCCTTCTATCAGTCTAATGAGAACTGATCGAGTTAGACCCTTTATGAATGGATCTACTATGTTGTTTTAATTATCTACTATGTCAATCAACTCTCTCCGATGCTGGTAAACTACCCATATCATATAGAACTATTTGAAGTATGTTTCTAGATTTCTAGTGAGCTCTTATTATTAGATTATTATCACATAATAATGATATGGTATTCTTAATACTTGGAATCACTTTAACTTAGTTATAAAATTTGTGCATTTACATTTATATACATTGCTTTTATTTTGGTGCTATTCTAGACGATGTACTTAGCCTTTTTGTTGAATTAGCCACAACTTTTAGTTTGAAACATTCCCAACTTATATCATCCCTACTAAGGTTTGAACTTGTATTTAATATTGACATATTATACTCGATATTACTTATGAAGTCTGAGTCTGAATACTCCTTCATAAGGAGTTTATGTTTCCAAAAACAATTCTCTAGTATTTCGTAAATACTCAATAATACTATAAGTTATCATTTAGTGATCTTTATTTGGATTTGTTATTGACTTCATGTATCAAATATATAAGCAAATTACATTATTATAGACAGTACAACAAGTATGATAATTCCTTTTGCAAATGCATTAGGAATCCATCTTACACATTCAATATTAAACATTTTAATAAGGTGTTTTTGCGTATCGCTTTGGGACATTCCCTACATCCTTTATACTTGTTATAAAAGATATAATTTAAAAATCAAATATTGAGTATTGAACGACCAAACTATTACTAATTTTAATATGTACATCAATAACAATCAGTAGTATGTTGTTTAGATACAGTTTTAGAAATATCTATATATCTTTAATGCTCGTTCTTATAAACACATGCTTCCTCTGAATTTTGATTGAGAATCAAACTATTCAATATTTCTATCAAAATACTTATTCAGTTTGATGCTTATAGAATGATAGTTCCGTATCATTTCTTGGATCATGTCCGAAAAACCCACAAACTCAATATTGCTCCAATTTACTTTGAGATACTTTGATTGTTATGGATAAATTATCTATTATATATCATTATTTAGAGTTTTCCATTTCAAAATATATTAAACGAAGCACAAAAGTCATACCAGGCGATAATTTTTTGAGTAAATCCAAATTAACTTGAGAAGCATTGAATAAAGAATATATTATGCTAATTTCAATAATTGAAACTTACGATGTTATTCTTATAAATATTGTTGATCATATTCCAACTACATTAGTGTTGCTCTTAAAAAGACATTCGTGGTTGATGGATCCTATCCTTTTGGATACAATAACCAAAATTATATTTTGATAATGTACTTGGAATCAATTTTGGATTTGTGCATCATACCATTCTTAATGGTTTAATTAACGGTTATGGATTATCTTTATCGAACTAATAGGAAACTCATTTCTCTTCAATGTGCGAAAATATTTGTTACACATTCTAATGTGTTGTGTTCATTTAGGTTTGCTTAATTTTATTTCATTCCTTTTAGTCGGTTTATCCTTGGATTGTATCCAAATCCATTATACTACCAACAATTTCTAAAAGAAATTCGTTCACTACAAAATTGATATTGCTTGAAATAATAATTATTTCTCAATGCAATGAAATAGGTATTCATAAACACTTTATGAATTGCCTTATATATAATACTGATTTGGTTTTAGTTCATAAAAATTACGTTCAAAACATAAATAGGTTGTCCAGTGACAATCGTTCCAAAATTCTTTTGGGGCGATTCATGTAAGAACCCTTGCTTATAATTATTACGTGCAATTTTTCCACTTGCGTGGCCTGCCAACTCCTTAGCCTAGGATATGTTAGGATTTGTTACAAACTCTAATCTTGTATGATTTTGTAAACTATTCTTTAGATGAAATTATTTTTAGCCCATTATAACATCATGACTATTCCTAGGGTTTGCTCATAGCCTCCTCTTCCAATCGCGTCTTCCTACTTATTTCTTCACATATTGCACCTTCTCTTTCCGTCCTCCCAATCGTTGAGCAACCTGTGAAAAAGGGATTATTATAATCCCCTAATTTTAAATTGCCTTAGTAATCGTAGCATGATGCGCCCGCCAATGGATTTGGAAAGTTGTACAAACCCCCTTCTCTAATTGACAATAATTTTCCCTCATTGGCCAACTCAACGTCGAAGCCACTTTCAAAGTGCAAATCTTAGGCATCAACTTCTATTTTGGCATCACCCTATGACATGTTTCTCTCCCTCAGTTCTTGCTCATTCTCCTCAGCGATTTCTCTATATGACATGAACGTTCCAGGTGGGGCTCCTATTTCTAGATATAGGGTTGTGTTTACTGGAACTTCTAATGTTAGTCCTGCTCAAAAGCTGCCCATGTCCTTTGGTTTCAATTTGACGTAAGGTATTAGTTCTCTCCAAACTTCTATTACTAATGATGATAATGCCAAGGTGTAAGGTAGAGTTGATAATGTACGTGCTCCGAATACGAGTAAACTTGCTTGGTCTTCACTTTTTTCAGCAAGCCATGCAATGCGAGAAGGTAAGCTTCCACATAATACAAAGTCTCTAATAATATTGATGAAGTCCTAGTTCCTCCTTAAGAAGTAGTTAGTTTCATCGAGGCTTTTTGGTGAAATGCTTTAGTTGGTTTCATTTTGGATTATGGATACCCATGTTATGTTGCTAAGAAACACCTTCGGGCTAAATGAAAGCTAAAAAATTCATTGAATGTGAAATTTGATAGCGACATGTATTTTTTTTATTTTAGAGATGAGGAGGAAAGACAAATGGTACTGAAAGTCGATCCTTGTATTATTGATGGGAAAATTTTCATTGTTACCAAATCGAGCCCATTGATTGGCTTTTCCCATGAGAAGATCTTGTGCATTATAGTTTGGGAAAAGTTTTATAGTATTCCATCTTCACTCCAGTTTCTAGAGGGCCTCGACTGGTTGTCTAGTCATGTTGGTGAGCTTTTTTGTTTTGACGAAAATACCAAACATTGAGGCTGACTATACTTTGCAAGAACATTTATTAAAATCACCCCATATCATCTTTTGCCTACCCGATTATCTATAGCCCACCTCGAAAATTAAACTGGACGTGTTAATGTCTCTTAATTATGGAAACCTCTTATTTACATGTAGAACCACTCATTTGGGCACTTTAATTCCTCCTTCTCTTTTTGATATGGAGAAGATGTCTCCACCCCCTACCGATGCCTGAGAAAGTGCCTCTTTAAAAGCCTCCTCCCTAGGAAAGTCAATCCTAACTCAACAATAGCAGCATCTGTCCCTTCTCAAACCATTCCACCTAGATCCATTGATACTTTCCCTACCACTGTATTTGCCTTTGATCTTCCCCTCAATGATCCACCCACCCTGAGTTTAATTGATAAACCACTATACCTATAAATGATTAGAATACTAATGGCATTCAAAATTCAAATAAAATTTAGTAGTTAATATTCATAAATATTAATTGATTTATTTAATTTATAATGATTATACATTAATTAAATCATGTGGTTTATTCAGATTATCTATCATTACAGTTGTGCAACTCAAGTGTGTAAATTCAGTCAGCGATTAATATCGAACAATTTGAATATTAACGTTCATAGGTCATCTTAGCTAGTGGTGTGACATTTTGAATGAATTTATCTCTTACACATCTTTTGGTAAAATCTAATTTTACTTACATAAGTGGTGCCTAATAGTGAAGATTATTTGAACCAATTCTCTTCGTCAAAACCATATTACATTAGGACTTATGGAATTTGGTTTTGGTCATAATTGCAACATTGTCCAGATTCAACTTTGTAAGTGCAAAAAAAGAATCCTTGATTCAATAATAACAATAATCATTAACCATTCTGCTCTGTCTAGAATCTTTGACTTTCAGTTGACTAAAGTTGACCCCATGATGCTAACCCCATATAATTGGGGAGGCGAATTCTCCCTTGAATAATGTTTCACTTCCAATGCTTCCACTCAACCCAACTGTAGTCGTCCGATACCATGATTTAATTATAACCAAAGTGGAGTTTCCACATTAAAGATCGATAGTCTTATCAAGTTGTGAGAATTATGTAAAATTATCACATCAATGTTTTCTGTTTATCCTTAGTTATATTAACCAACAAAAAATTATCGAGTGAGTCATTCCATAGTTGTCCAATAACTATCAGTATGTAACCCCTTGTTGCTTTCAGCAGCCATGAGTAATACTCTGCCCAATGTTTGGAGAGCGTTATGTATTCTAGTCTTAATAGATGTATCATATCTAGTTGCAACATTCCGCACTTGGAGGCCCAAAACCAACGGCTACGGATGCCGCAGTCTTCCATAGTTATTAATCCTCAGCGACCAAAAACGGCAATGTTAGAAACATTGATATTACAGAAACATGTGAATACATAAAAAAAATAAAATCAACAAACAAATTTCTCATTCCATTATAAAGCATTTCAAATTCATTACATAATCCTAATACGAGAACCATGTTCAGTGAAATTATATTTATTACAACATACGCAAACGATGTATGGAGATGCCCTCTTGGATGATCAGAGTATATGACTAGGAAATTAAACATCTTTTTCCTTTGCAACAAAACATAGTCGAATAAAAATAGAACGGAACTCTAAATAGTTATCATACCTGTTGCACGTCTCGAGAAGCTTATTCGTCTAAAGAGGTACCTGAAAACCTCAACTCTCAAAATACTCAAATTCAATTGAGTATCCAGGGTTTAAGGGAAAAAAATAAACTTCGAGTCAGACATAAAGCCTAATATGAATAATAATCTACTGTCTCAAAACATTTAGATATCTAGTAAGGCCACGCTGCTTAGCGGAATGGGTCTTTCCCTCACTAGTATCCTGCAACTTTATAAAACCATATATTGTGCTCCAATATTCACAATGGTTAAAAATATAACGTATCAAAATAATATGATGATATGCAACAAGTAATCAATTCTGGATTTCCCATCCCCTTTCATTTTGACTAACTATCTCATTTATAGTTTCTAAGGTCACTATTAACCTAATAGTTTTCATGGGATAACCGTTAACATATTTAACACTTATGGACCCCCTATCCAGTTTCATAGTTTTCATGAGGTCAATAAGAACCTATTGGCACCTGCCAATAACTTCGTTATTTCTTGGGTTCTCCCTGAGCCTATTGGTATCTCCAATAACTTCCCACTTATCCTAGTTTTCATGGGTTGATGAGGAACCTATGGCTTCTGTCAATAACTTAATCCGGATATAGTTTTCATAGGTTCACTACAAACCTATTGGCCTCTGCCAATAATTCAATCTAATCATAATTTTCATGGATTTACTATGAACCTATTGGCCCCTGCCAATAACTTCTCCTATACATAGTTTTCATGGGTTTACTACGAACCTGTCTCCCTAACAACTTCTTTGAATCAATATTTTAGCACCTTATATTCTGGTCTTCCTGACCGCCTGGATGCAATTATACTTATTGAGGAGTTAATTAAATTTATATTCACTACTGGGTCAACCTAGCTGGTTACTCTGCCCTTCTCCAAATTACAGTTATGGGTCCATTACAATGTGGATATATTCATATACATATACGAAGAAGCAAACATAATACTACCAACACCTGTGGTATGATATCCTTGAAATCATTTTATATAAAACTTGGTTAATCCCTTAAACCCATTAAGAAAGGAAAACATCATCAGAAACTCCATTTCTAAATTCTTTATTTATGCCATCGTTTTCCTTTAAAACTAGATTAGGTTATTTGTCTTGAAAACTAAGGCTTTCAAAACCTTAAAACATTACTTTTGAAACTCTTGGATAACCTCCTTCGAAAGCATTGAAATGTCTTTTCAAAACATTGGATATGTACCTTTATAAGCTCTTTAAGTCATTTCTTTTTAAATTAAAAGTACCTTTCAATAGTACTAAAGCATTACTTAGAAACATAGCTTCGAAACCAACGAAAGTACCCCTTTCAAACCATTAGATTTTGCTCTAAGACATTTTTGGGGGCATAGTGAACATATACCAAAGTATCTCTTTTGAAACCTTTAATCTTCATATAAAATTGTTATGTGAAAATTTGATGGCATCGGAACCATCCCTTCGAAAACTTCAAGACCTTTAAGTAAAACATTGAAGGTTAGCATAGAAACCCCCTTTCGAAGCCATTGCCTTCGAAACCCTTGAGCTTTTAGGAAGCGAATTAGTATGAGTATAAAACAAAAGCTATCCTTCAAAAGCGTTGATGACTTCAATACATTTGAAAGGCCAAAAGACCGGTAGCAGGGTATCGACTGGGTCGAAACCAACCTATTTGAAAGCATTGTTCTATAAATAGAGAAACTCATTTGAAAACTTATACTTTAAAATAAAACATGGCAACCCCTTTCAAAAGTTATTCAAAAAATCCCTTCAAAACCATATATTTTGACTTCTTCGAAAGCTTTTGGCAAAACAAGGCAGGCACTTATCATTTGAAAGTAAACAAAGGTTTTGACCCCATCGGAAGCGATGCTTTCGACACTATGCCTTCCGCCTTTCTCCAATCCACATCGTACCAACATTATCGATACCCTATGTATTGGTTCTGACTTGATAGTTTTCTAATAGGCTATGTCGAAGTGGAAGTAATGGGTCAAAAGGTACTTTTGAAAGAGGCGAAACCCACTTTTCTGGGTAAAAACTGATTTAATGCCGACTAAAGCAAATACTTTCTAACTAATCTGCTTATTTGTAAACATGTGATGGTTGCCATAACTTTTCAAATTCTTTACAAGGATAACTGCCACATAATTTTAGATCCAGTCAAAGATTAATTTAACAAATAAGCCCTTCCATTAAGCAAACAATTAAATCAGTTAGATCCTCCTTTCCCATAGTATCTTTTAGGAAAATTCCTCAAAAATCATAGAAATTCACTTTTAATATGTTATCTAAAATACATAAATTTTAAACCCAAATTCCTCATATAATTTCTGAAAATAATTTCTAAACCCAATTATTCATATTTTCCTTTGAAAATTCATACTAAATTTTTCATAGCTTGGAAAATTACAAAAATTGAAACCCGCCTCTAAAATCATATTTTACATAAGATAAAATTTTCTCATGGCGCACGAAAATCAATACAATATGTTTTACCCTTTAAACCTTATAAAATAATTATCATATTATTTTGTTTGAACTCAGTGTGTTAGAAACCAAGCATATCATCAAACAAAAACAATCATAATATAGGATTTAATCTTAAACCCCAAAAATAAATGATTATAAATAAAATATAGACGATCTAGATTAATATTCACTTTGGTTAGGGTAAGGAACTTGAGATTTGATTGAGATTAATCCCTTGCATTAATTCCTTAGCTTTAATTTGATTATCTCCTCTTTTCATTCTCTAGTAATGGACGGCTCCTCTTTGATTTACGTTCGTATTTTGTTTCTGCAAAAATGACGTGAATGGGAAATGAAACGTGAATATATAAGGGTAGTAGATGTGTAGGCAGCAATTACCCTAATACCCTTGCATTGATTAATTACAATATAAAACCCATTTATTTAATTTATTAATTGAGCACGGCCGCTTCAAATTTACCTTTTAAAATCTCTATTCCCTTATCATTCTTACATTTACTATTTATTTATCTAATTAATTCTCATGAATAATGTTATAAAAAATTAGAGATGTTACAGGCTCTCCTCCTTAAAGAATTTCGTCCTCAAAATTTAGTAAGGACGAAATACTAAACATAATAATCATCTATAACGACTCCAAACGACTATACTAGTCTACGTGACTAGAAAATATCTATATAAATCTAATATTGACATACCCTCAAAACAGATCAGGATAAGTATCTCTAATCATGTTGTAACAACCCAGAATTTTAGTCATTTGAAATTCGTATATATTTAATTGATTTTAAATATGCATAAGTTAATTTTATAAGTCGAATAACTTATATTTGAAATATAAGGATTTAATTGGATAATTAAATTGATAATTTAATATTAGAAATTGCAGAAATAATTAGAAATTGAATTAAATGTGAACGAAAATGATGTATAAAGTTGAATTAAATCTTATTTGATTTAGAATGATGTTATAGAACTTTTAAAATTGAATTAAAAGTCAAACTGTAGAAATTGAATATTTTAACATTTAATTGACGAGTAAAAATAGAAATTTTCAAACAGTCTCGGATTTCGACGAAACCAGTTTCATCGGGTCCATAATGTTATATTATTATAAGATTTCAAATTCTGTGTCAATCGGATGTACGGTTTGTCCGGGGCAAGCTAAAACGCGTAGGAATCAGTTTAAGTGAAATTTTAAATTTAAATAATTCGATTTGAAAACCTATCTTTCAAATACGATCGAATTGGTTCCCGATATATATTTCATTGCGTTCGGAATAGGAGTAAAACATTATAAACGCCAGACGGCACGCTTCGTTTCGAGTTCGAAAAAATCTCGGATGAATAATGCACGAATATTTTCTATAAAAGGACTTCATAATTCATTATTTTCACTAAACCCTAATGGTACTAGGGCTAGCCACCACTTTGATTTTAATGGCTAGAACTTTGCCTTCTTCCCCTCTTAATCTCTTCCAATCCACAAATTGATTCGAAAAACATTCAACTACAAAATCAAAGAGCGTAATGAGAGCTTCGATTCCATATGGTGATGATCGAAAACGAAGCTACGAATCAACTGCAGTTTTCGTTGAAATGCATGCATTTCGTGCACCATTTCCCAGGCTAGATGATGGCTAAGCTTCATGATACGACGGCCAGTGGTGGAGCACACGTAGGCAAAGGGAACGATGGTGTTCGATCGTGTTCACGGCGTTCGTGGGTAGGGTTTGGGTCGGTCAACGTTTTGAAGGGAATGTGTTCGTGCGTTTTCTTTTACCTGGGAATAAAACGTGGTGGAGAAGAACAAGGGCACGACCCTGATGTAATCAAACGAAATCAACGGTCTGGATGAAGCTAGGGTATATAAATTTGAAAATAGAAATTGAAATTAATTTATATAAATTCGTATTAACTTCTAAATTACGTATCTTTGTCGTACGAGGTCCGTTTCGCACGAAACGAATTGCGTTGGGTTCGTATTCGCGAACACTACGCGATGGATCTGGATTGGGATTGATTGAAGCTAGTGTGAATTTTGGGTAAAATTAAACGGTCGTTTAATTTTATTTGGAATAAAATGTTGAAACTGCTATTGGGACCACTGTGAGTACAACTCACTCTTTATGATTCATTGATATTTTTATATAAGTGAGAATAAATTTATTATATGATGATTGATGATTGTTTGGATGATATATACATGTCTATTGGAGCAGATGAGACCCTATGCGTTCCCGTATATGAGCGGATGACCCTTTGTACGCGCGTCTACCATGAAGCGGACATTATACACATATTCTAGTATGTATATTTGTTGCAGGTGACAGGTTGGATGGTTCCAACTGGATTCCTCAACAGTATTGATTTATTTACAGATATTGTTATATATTCTGTTATCATATGATATATGATGTTTTGGATGCCGTGATTGATGTATTTGGTGCTGTTGCAGCATTGGGCCTATTTTTGATAATTTAAAAATGTTAAAGTGATGATTTCCAAATTTAAAAGGATTTTAAAGTAATTTTTGAACGCATACGTTTTATTGAATTTTGAATTGATTCATTTTAAATAAATAAACGTTAAAAATTTTATGTTATAAAAATTATGATTTTTGTGAAATATATATCAAAACGTGATTTTTGGAATATAGAGTTAACTATTTTGGAAATAGTTTAAATTGGGATTTTTGAATTATTATAAATGGTTTTATATATAAGATTTACAAAATTGATTTTTTATAAATCAGAATGAAGGAACTATAAAGGAGTTTTGGGAATGTTAAAATGGAGTTATAATTAGATTTTATAAATAAATAAGATTTATATTTTTGTGAAGTTATAAATGAATGAATTTTATAAATAAGAGAACTATAAGCTATTAACTTATAATTTGGATTTTTGGCATGTAATTGAGTTATAAATGGAATTGGTTAATAAAGTGATTTTATAAGTTGAAGTTTTTATAAAATATATATGGAATTTATAAACATTGTTTTATAAATCCGAAATCAATTAATTTGATAGTTTAAATATAGAAGTTTATTAAAGGAGATGTATTCGCGATTTTGGACAGCGAATTATCCTTTAAATTAAATGTTGTAATAATAAAGAATTTGGTTGGGATTTATATCCACGATTTTGGAAAGTGGGTTATCTTTAAAATAATGTGTAGAACTGTTGAATTTGGTAAACAGTTTATATTCACGATTTTTGACTGTGAATAATATATTAAATAAAATGGATATTTTTGGAAAGTTAATATTACTAAATGGAGTAAAATGATTTAAAGGTGTTTTAAAATGTGTTAAGGATCGAAACCATAGATTTCAACATTCATTGTTGAAATAGACGTTTTCGAGAAGTAAGGAAATGATGGACTATAACACTGTTGTTATAGTAGATGATTCTCGGAAGGAAATATTTTGTATAGTATTGGGATTTATATATCTATCTAATTTTTGAATCCCTATACTAGTGATTTTGGGTTGTCGTAATGATGTTTTATGCAACATTCGTTTTGACCCAAATAAATGTGTTTAAAGAGAATGTTTTCCTTAAAGAATAAAATATATACTCAATCGTGTTTTAAGTATATCGAATATTTTCCAAGTGTTGAAAATAAATTGATTTGTGAATTGCTTATTATTAAAGTATTTGGAAATGTTTTCCAATGTTGAAATGGTTTTGAGAATATATCTTTTTAAAGATAAATTGAAGTGGATATTTAGCAAATGGTTTAAATTAATAAAATATTTATTAAAAGGGCCTGGTGATTGTTATGGTGCTGAATATTTGTTTGTTTGTTTTGATAGTTAAATAACCGACTATCAAATTGCCCAAAATTTTAGTTTCTCTACTTGATGTGGGAACTATTTAGTCGTACACTTAGTACGTAGCCTTCTATATAGGCTTGATTATCATTTGTGTTGAGGATGTTGATTCGTGTAGTGTGGAGTATTACTCCAATCTATCGAGCTTCCTTCTTGGCCCAAAGGATAGAAAGTTGAAAGTTGGAGACGTGATAAGTCTATAAGACTTAGTTGCTATGTGAGGTTGAAAAACGCTTTTGCATTGTTGGTACGAAGAGACCGAGATCAGATTTATCTGAAAACCACTTCGGACCAACGTATATGCGACGATTTGTGCAGGTTCCTTATGATGATATTGATATTCCAGATTTTCATAGTGGGGGACTGCTTGTTGATCGTTTGGGGTTAAAATCCTAATATACATCCGGCAGCAGTGGTCTCTTCATTATGAAATATACAATGCGAGGACTATCCGCTACTAATCCTAGGGATTTCCCGACAGGATGTGGTAGGAAAGTACCTTCAGTTTGTCCTGTTTCTGAACAACTTGTATGGATGTTTGTCTGACATTACATTTCTATAGATTACGTACATTGGTTTTTACAAACGTACATCGGTGGTGGCGGAGAAGGCAACTTCTCTTAGCTTAACACCCTCCTTGAGACATACGAGCTTAAGGGTTGTATTTTTGTGGAAGGCAATTAGTAGTCAACGGAAATGGCCGTGTGGCATTCAAAGTGATGTGATATGTGATTGTGAAAGGTAATCGTTACCTCGTCAGGCCTCATCAACCGAAAATGACCAAAACAGTGCTAGATGCAGCAGGGCTAAGTGAGTCATTCCCAAGTAGGATATGATCATCCTCTTCTAGATATATCTTTGCATGCTATGACGTAGTGTATCTGATTATTGTGGTTTGTATGTTAGAGGGCCATCGGTAAGGTCGGTAACGACCGGAGGATGACATATTCGGTACCATCTAGTTATAGAGGTGGGTCAGTCTTGTGTTGGTAGAGAAACTTTGTGATGGTTTCTCGGTACATTCTTCTAGAGATGTACTGTCGGAAGGTAGTCCCTTCACCTAGTCGTTTGTATGGAAATCCAAACTCCACTATGTACCTGCCAATTTATTTGTAGAGCCTAGTATGCTGGAATTTAATAATGGTAACAATTTCGGCTATTTTAAGTATTATTTGTATACTAGACACTAGTATAATATCACATGAGTTTGATATGAAATGTTTTAGTTATCGTAAGGTAAAAACATGTCCATGTTTATGTGTGGACTTGTCTTACGAGATACTTTTGTTTTGATAAAGAAAAAGTTTAGTAATTTAATAAATTCAGTTGAGTGTGTTTCTCACGCTAGTTTACCAGACTGATCCGGGCATTCTTTCCTTTCAATGCTCGGGTCAGACCGAGTATATCTACAGGTTATGCTTTGGTGCTTTTGGAGCTTCAACAGGCGAGCTGAAGATCTTCATTTTCGTACATCCATATTTGCTTGATTATCCGCCATGCTTTGTTTGTTGTTGTTTATTAACGGCAATTGTTAGGACAGGTTATTATAACTGTTCAAGCTGATAACTATTGATTGATTGTTGAACTCTGATTGATGTATGTATATATACAGTTTCTGTTTTGTAAAGATCATTGATATGATATTATATGTTTTCCGCTGCGATGTGAGATTCTGTATTGTTCTGTTTGGTTCTATCTTCTCTCTTTCTTCTCTTCTCTTCTTCTCTCTTCTTTTCTTTATCTTGACCTTCCGTCAGTTTGTGCTTTTTGGGTCGGACATGTGTGGATTATTGTCGATTCAAAGGGTACGGATTTTCGGGTCGTCGCATTTGGTATAAGAGCTTAGATTTTGTATATTCCTAAGTTTGATGTGTACTCATTATAGATAGGGACGGTAGCACCCTAGATTGAGTTTGAGTGTATTATATATATGAGCGTATATTTGTTAGTGAATATAAAATGTTTTATATTGTGTTTGCTTATCCGTTGAGCTGTTTGTGAATTCTGGTCGTGATGTGGGACGCCATATTATCGATAGGGATTTCCAAACGCTTAAACGAGGCAAGTCGACATAGTATTATTTTAAATTGGGTAAATGAAATATTTTACCTCGATTATATTTTATATATAAAGGAAATAATATTTCAAGAATTATTAAAGTGTATACAAATTAATTGTTTTGTTGTTTGAAAGTGAAAATATATATAAGTTAAATAAAAGTTGTTTGAATAGTCTAAATAAAAACAACAATTGTAAAAGGATAAATTATATAAGCAAATGAAGTATAAGTATTGAATATAATTAAAGTGATTTACAATTGTGAAATTTAAATTCTGTTAATTTTGAAAGATATTTTTCAAAAGTTAAAGATGGTATATTGTTATAAATCTAAGTAAGATAAATAAATTTAGAATGATCTTATATAAGTAAAGTGAAATAAGTGAAATTATATAAGTGGTAGATTTATAAATGTGATTTATAAATAGAAAGAATTCTTTTAAAAGAATATATAAAGCACTGAATTCACTACTGTTGCTGGAAAATAATAAGGGCGATGAATGCAGCATCATCAGTATCATTTTCGAGTTTCTATGTTATGGATTTGCTACCAATAGTAAATTGAAATTGAAGTTTTGTTATGATAAACAAATTTGAATTTAAAATCCAAGTTGGAATTGATAAAAATAAGTGAAACGAGTTTTGGACTTATAGTATGAAATGGTAAAGATTTAACTTTGGTAAAGTTGAAATAAATTTGAGTTAGTAAGTGAATTATACGATTTGAAATTTAACTAAGGAAGGTTAAATGATTTGAATGGGATTTGAGCTAGATTAGATAAATTGTTGAAATGGGAATTGAACCTAAGTGTAAAGTAATTATATAGTTTTGATTTGAAATTATAAATGAGTTTTGAAAATGGAAGTATACTTAGGTAAATGTTTATGGAAATTGAATAAATAAGTTGTACAACATATAAAATGAGATAAGGTAAGTAAAACCAATTGTTAAAGTGGTTAAACAATTTTGTTAAGTAAAACAAAAATCTGAATTTGAATGGTGATATGAAATTGACTTAAGTTATATAAAATTGACTTTAGAATTGAAATCTGACTTAGATTTAAAAGTTGAAATTTAAGTTAAGTGAAACCAAGTGATGTTTATAAAATGAAATATAGCTTAAGTAATTTTGAATGAAATTGATTTTGGTATCGAAGTAAATTGGTAAAGTGAATTAAATGAATGCGAACTTGAGTTATATATAAAAAAAATTAACTTTAGTTGTAAGAATGAATTAGCAACTGAATTAATAAATGGATTGAATGTTAATCAATCTAATGTAAATGAATTGATATGGTAAGGGATGTAAGTGTTAATTCATTAAAAAGCTAACAAAATTGTAAATTGAATAACTGAATGAAAGTCAATTAAAAGTGTTAAACCAAATTGAATGAATGTAAAGTAAATTAATTTGGTAATGTTGGTTATACATTGTTTGTTAAATGGATGTTAATTAATTGTATAGAAAATCCATATGAAATTGAACTAATGAAATGGAAAGCTAAATAATTGAATTCAAATTAGAAGTTAAGTGAATTTAAATAGAATTGAATTTTATTTTATTTGATTTGGAAGGGAACAAATTGGAATATGAATTAGTAAATGTAAACTAATTGAAAATGAATGAATGTTAGTAAACCCAATATAAATGAATCAAAATGTGATTAAATTGAAAACCAATTCAATGAATATTAATGAGAAGTGAACGAATACTGATTTGATATTGGATAGATATTGATTTGTTGGATGTTAGTTGGATGATAGTTGTTTGATGGTTGGATTTGTTGCCTTTTGTTGCATTTGCTATATTGGCATATGTAGTTGTTGTAGTGATATATGTTGTATATTGATATTACTTTCATATATACATGTTTCTCAATTGTTGTTGAGTGTTTAGTAGGTGCGGACGGCGCTTGCTTCGCTTTTGGAGCTCGCTTTCGCACTATATTAGCCGTATGTGCTTGCTAATAATATTAAGGTACATATCTCGGATTACATATCATACTTTTACACTTTTTTCCCTTCGGGATGCCTCATCCTTAATGATGAGATGTATATTTTTGATATATATATATATATATATATATATTGTTGTTTTTTTTTGGATGGAACCGGGCAAAGGATGTTATGGCGAATTTTTCTGAAAATTTAAGGCGTTAGAATTTTTTTGGGAAAATTGGAAAAATTGTGAAAACAAAAGGTTTGATTTTTGAGATAAAGGTTACACGATATAGTTGGTTTTGGAACGATAACTATAAGTGAATTTGAAACTTAGAAAAGCTTTTGTAAGAAGTTTAACTAATGAATTTTGAGAAAAGTTAAAAGGTTTAAACTTTTGGTAAATCTAGTTTGAACGATTTGTTTGAAAAGTTAATTGATTTTGTAGCTTTTTCTTACTTGGTAGTTTCGGGGACGAAATTCTTTTAAGTATGAGAGAATGTAATGACCCAGAATTTCAGTCATTTGAAATTCGTATATATTTAATTGATTTTAAATATTCATAAGTTAATTTTATAAGTCGAATAACTTATATTTGAAATATAAGGATTTAATTGGATAATTAAATTGATAATTTAATATTAGAAATTGCAGAAATAATTGGAAATTGAATTAAATGTGAATGGAAATGATTTATAAAGTTGAATTAAATCTTATTTGATTTAGAATGATGTTATAGAACTTCTAAAATTGAATTAAAAGTCAAACTGTTGAAATTGAATATTTTAATATTTAATTGACGAGTAAAAATAGCTATTTTTAAAACAGTCTCGGATTTTGATGAAACCAGTTTCATCGGATCTGTAATGTTATATTATTATAAGATTTCAAATTTCGTATCAATCAGATGTACGGTTTGTTCGGGGCAAGCTAAAACGCGTAGGAATCGATTTAAGTGAAATTTTAAATTTAAATAATTCGATTTAAAAACCTCTCTTTCAAATATGATCGAACTGGCTCCCAATATATATTTCATTGCGTTCGGAATAGGGGTAAAACATTATAAACGTCAGGCGGCACGCTTCGTTTTGAGTTCGGAAAAATCTCGGATGAATAGTGCACGAATATTTTCTATAAAAGGACTTCATAATTCATTATTTTCACTAAACCCTAATGGTTCTAGGACTAGCTGCCATTTTGATGTTAATGGCCAGAATTTCGCCTTCTTCCCCTCTTAATCTCTTCCAATCCACAAATCGATTCAAAAACATTCAACTACAAAATCAAAGAGCGTAATGAGAGCTTCGATTCCATATGGTGATGATCGAAAACCAAGCTACGAATCAACTGCAGTTTTCATTGAAATGCATGCGTTTCGTGCATGCAGGCTAGATGATGGCCGAGCTTCATGATACGGCGGCCAGTGGTGGAGCACGCGTAGGCGAAGGAAATGATGGCGTTCGATCGTGTTCACGGCGTTCGTGGGTAGGGTTTGGGTCGGTCAACGTTTCGAAGGGAATAGGTTCGTGCGTTTTCTTTTACCTAGGAACAAAACGTGGGGGAGAAGGAAAAGGGCACAGCCCTGATGCAATCAAATGAAATCAACGGCTTGGATGAAGCTAGGGTATATAAATTTGAAAATAGAAGTTGAAATTAATTTATATAAATTCGTATTAACTTCTAAATTGCGTACCTCTGTCGTACGAGGTCCGTTTCGCACGAAACGAATTGCATTGGGTTCGTATCCGCGAACACTACGCGATGGAGCTGGATTGGGATTGATTGGAGCTAGTGTGAATTTTGGATAAAATTAAACGGTCGTTTAATTTTATTCGGAATAAAATGCTGAAATTACTATTGGAACCATTGTGAGTACAACTCACTCTTTCCGACTCACTGATATTTTTATATAAGTGAGAATAAATTTATTATATGATGATTGATGATTGTTTGGATGATATATGATATATTGATTGGTATTTGGATATATACCTGCCTATTGGAGCAGATGAGACCCTATATGTTCCCGTGTATGAGCGGATGACCCTTTGTACGCGCGTCTACCTTGAAGCGGACATCGTACACATATTCTAATATGTATATTTGTTGCAGGTGATGGGTTGGAGGGATCCAACTGGATTCCTCAACAGTATTGATTTATTTACAGATATTGCGATATATTCTGTTATCATATGATATATGATGTTTTGGATGCCGTGATTGATGTATTTGGTGCTGTTGCAGCATTGGGCCTATTTTTGATAATTTAAAAATGTTAAAGTGATGATTTCCAAATTTAAAAGGATTTTAAAGTGATTTTTGGAAGTATACGTTTTATTGAATTTTCGAATTGATTCATTTTAAACAAATAAACGTTAAAAATTTTATGTTATAAAAATTATGATTTTTGTGAAATATATATTAAAACGCGATTTTTGGAATATAGAGTTAACTATTTCGTATATAGTTTAAATTGGGATTTTTGAATTATTATAAATGGTTTTATATATAAGATTTATAAAATTGAATTTTTATAAATCAGAATGAAGGAATTATAAAGGAGTTTTGGGAATGTTAAAATGGATTTATAATTGGATTTTATAAATAAATATGATTTATATTTTTGTGAAGTTATAAATGAATGAATTTTACAAATAAGAAAATTATAAGCTATTAACTTATAATTTGGATTTTTGGCATGTAATTGAGTTATCAATGGAATTGGTTAATAAAGTGATTTTATAAGTTGAAGTTTTTATAAAATACATATGGAATTTATAAACATTGTTATAGAAATCCAAAATCAATTAATTTGATAGGTTAAATATAGAATTTTATTAAAGGAGATGTATTCGCGATTTTGGACAACGAATTATCCTTTAAATTAAATGTTGTAATAATAAAGAATTTGGTTGGGATTTATATCCACGATTTTGGACAGTGGATTATCTTTAAAATAAATGTGTAGAACTGTTGAATTTGGTAAACGGTTTGTATTCACGATTTTTGACATTGAATAATATATTAAATAAAATGGATAGTTTTGGAAAGCTGATATTATTAAATGGAGTAAAATGATTTTAAGGTGTTTTAAAATGTGTTAAGGATCGAAACCATAGATTTCGACATTCATTGTTGAAATAGACGTTTTCGAGAAGTAAGGAAGTGATGGAGTATAACACTGTTGTTATAGTAGATGATTTTCGAAAGGGAAATATTTTGTATAGTATTGGATTTATATATCTATCTAATTTTTGAATCCCTATACTAGTGATTTTGGGTTGTCGTAACGATGTTTTACACAACATTCGTTTTGACCCAAATAAATGTGTTTAAAGAGAATGTTTTCCTTCAAGAATAAAATATATACTTAATCGTGTTTTAAGTATATTGAATATTTTCCTAGTGTTGAAAATAAATTGATTTGTGAATTACTTATTGTTAAATAATTATTTGGAAATGTTTTCCAACGTTGAAATGGTTTGAGAATATATCTTTTTAAAGATAAATTGAAGTGGATATTTAGAAAATGGTTTAAATTAATAAAAGATTTATTAAAAGGGCTTGGTGATTGTTATGGTGCTGAATATTTGTTTGTTTGCTTTGATAGTTAAATAACCGACTATCAAATTGCCCAAAATTTTAGTTCCTCGACTTGATGTGGGAACTATTTAGTCGTACACTTAGTACGAAGCCTTCTGTGTAGGCTTGATTATCATTTGTGTTGAGGATGTTGATTCGTGTAGTGCGGAGTATTACTCCAATCTATCGAGCTTACTTCTTGGCCCGAAGGATAGCATGTTGAAAGTTGGAGACGTGATAAGTCTATGAGACTTAGTTGCTATGTGAGGTTGAGAAACGCTTTTGCGTTGTTGGTGCGAAGAGACCGGGATAAGATTTATCTGAAAACCACTTCGGACCAACGTATATGCAATGATTTGTGCAGGTTGCTTGTGGTGATATTGATATTCCAGATTTTCATAGTGGGGGACTGCTTGTTGATCGTTTGGGGTTAAAATCCTAATATACATCCAGCAGTGGTGGTCTCTTCATTATGAAATATCCAATGCGAGGACTATTCGCTATTAATCCTAGGGATTTCCCGACAGTATGTGGTAGGAAAGTACCTTCGGTTTGTCTTGTTCCTAGACAACTTGTATGGATGTTTGTCTGACATTGAATTTCTATAGATTTTACATTGGTTTTTACAAACGTACATCGGTGGTGGCGGAGAAGGCAACTTCTCTTAGCTTAACACCCTCCTTGAGACATACGAGCTTAAGGGTTGTATTTTTGTGGAAGGCAATTAGTAGTCAACGGAAATGGCCGTGTGGCATTCAAAGTGATGTGATATGTGATTGTGAAAGGTAATCGTTACCCCGTCAGGCCTCATCAACCGGAAATGACCAAAACAGGGTTAGATGCAGCAGGGCTAAGTGGGTCATTCCCAAGTAGGATATGATCATCCTCTTCTAGATATATATTTGCATGCTATGACGTCGTTATCTGATTATTGTGGTTTGTATGCTAGAGGGCCCTCGGTAAGGTCGGTAACAAACGGAGGATGACATATTCCGTACCATCTAGTATATAGGTGGACTGGTCTTGTGTTGGTAGAGAAACTTTGTGATGGTTTATCGGTACATTCTTCTAGAGATGTACTGTCGGAAGGTAGTCCCTTCACCTGGTCATTTGTATGGAAATCCAAACTCCACTACGTACCTGCCAATTTATTTGTAGAGCCTAGTATGCTGGAATTTAATAATGGTAACAATTTCGGCTATTTTAAATATTATTTGTATACTAGACACTAGTATAATATCACATGAGTTTGATATGAAATATTTTAGTTATTGTAAGGTAGCAACATGTCTGTGTTTATGTGTGGACCTGTCTTACGAGATACTTTTGTTTTGATAAAGGAAAAGTTTGGTAATTTAATAAATTTAGTTGAATGTGTTTCTCACGCTGGTTTACCAGACTGATCCGGGCGTTCTTCCCTTTCAATGCCCGGATCAGACCGAGTATATCTACAGGTTATGCTTTGGTGCTTTTGGAGCTTCAACAGGCGAGCTGAAGATCTTCATTTTCGTACATTCGTATTTGCTTGATTATCCGTTGTGCTTTGTTTGTTGTTGTTTATTATCGGCAACTGTTAGGACAGGTTATTATAACCGTTCAAGCTGATAACTATTGATTGATTGTTGAACTCTGATTGATGTATGTATATATACAGTTTCTGTTTTGTAAAGATCATTGATATGATATTATATGTTTTCCGCTGCGATGTGAAATTCTGTATTGTTCTGTTTGGTTCTATCTTCACTCTTATTCTCCTTCTCTTGACCTTCCATCAGTTTGTGCTTTTTGGGTCGGACATGTGTGGATTATTGTCGATTCAAAGGGCACAAATTTTCGGGTCGTCACACATGTCTTCTACATTCCAAGTACTGTCCTTCTCGTTGTCGCTCCACCGAACTTTCACCAACCTGACTGTCTTGTTCCTCAATCTTTTCTCATCTCTCGCCACAACAAGAATTGGTTGTCTAAAAAAGTCAAATTAGGCTCTACTATCAAATCTTCCAATCATGTTGGAGGAATAGTAGTCTCTGCATACTAACGAAGATGAGACACATGAAATACACTATGGACACCTGCCATACTGCTCAACAACTCTACTCTATATACAAGCTTTCCAATCCTCTCTGAATTCTGGGATGGGCCAACATATCTTGGGGCTAGCTTCCCCGACTTACCAAATCGTATTACATCCTTCATCGATGATACCTTAATGAAAATCTTATCTCCAACTAAGAATTCTATGTCTTTATGCCTCTTATTTGCATAACTCTTCTGTCTGGATTGAGCTTCCCTCATCCTTCCTCGGATCAACTCAATCTTCTTTGATGCCTCTCTAACCAAATCTGAACCTAAGACTAACATGTCTCCAGTCTCCAACCAACATACTGGTGATTTGCATGGCATTCCACACAAAGCTTCAAAAGGCGCCATTCC
This sequence comes from Allium cepa, assembly GCA_030765085.1. Lineage (NCBI taxonomy): Eukaryota > Viridiplantae > Streptophyta > Magnoliopsida > Asparagales > Amaryllidaceae > Allium > Allium cepa. The sequence goes on from CM060932.1 coordinate 271,565,080, forward strand.
TATACTAGTCTAATAACTGTTATTATAGGAAAACTCAACCAAATGTAGGTGATCTTCCTAAGATCCACCAAAGTCTGGTACACAAGTTCTCAATAAATCCTCTAATACCTTATTGACTCTCTCTGTCTGTCCATCCGCCTAAGGGTGATATGCAATAATCATATTAAGCTTGGTACCCAGTACATCCTGTAGACTCTTCCAGAATTCACTAGTGACCAAAGCTTCTCTCTCATTGACTATACTGCTAGGAACTCCATGTAATCTTATTATGTTCTTCATAAACAACTTAGCTAAAATAGGTGTCGTCCTAGTTGGCTTTACTGGAATGAAATAGACACTCTTGGTCAATCTGTCCACTGTGACCCATATATTTCGTTTCCTCTATTTGACCTTGGCAACCCATCTATAGAATCCATGGATATCGAATTCCATTTCCAAATTGGAATCTTTAAAGGCTAAAGCAACCCGCTCGGCTTTTGATGTTCGGCTTTCACTTGTTGACAGTTTGCACAATGCCTAACCCACAAGCCAACATCCCTCTTCACACTGCAAGTAGTCGAACTTCTAAATAGGACAATATGGTGGTACTCTAACTAGAACTAGCAGTCGATCTTAACTTCACACTACAAATAGTCAAATATTCAAAATCCTTCCACTCTGCCAACATAGATAACATTGCATTCTGATGTCTTCTGCTAAAGGCATCTGCTATCTTATTTCCTTTCCTAAGTATATACTCTATACCAAAATCATAAGCAGTCAAAACTTCAGCCATCTCTACTGTCTCATATTCAACTCCTTTTGAGAGAATAAATAGCTTAAAGACTTATGATCCGTATATAGCTCAAATCTCTCCCCTAATAGATAATGTCTCCAAATCTTCAACACAAAGATCACTGTAGCAAACTCCAAATCATGAGTAGGATATTTTACTTCATGCGGTCTAAGCTATCGTGAAGCATAAATGATAACTTTACCTTTCCGCTTCAACATGGCTCCTAATACAATCCCACATGCATCAGTATGCACCACCAACCCTTGGTTTTCATATGGAACTACTAATATTGGTGCATTGGTAAACAAATTTTTTAACTTAAGGAATGCTTCCTCACACTTATCAGAACAGACAAACTTCACCTTCTTTCTGGTTAACTTAATCAAAGGTGATGCTATCCACGAGAAGTCCTTAATGAATCTCCGATGATAGCTAGTAAGTCCTAAAAAACTTCTGATCTCAGTCACCATCTCTGGTCTTTTTCAGTTACTCACAGCTTCAATCTTATTTGGATTGAATGACAAGCCTTTCTCTGAAATCGCATGATCAAGAAACTTAACCTCTTTCTTCCAAAAATGACATTTGGTAAACTTCGCCTTCAGCTGATGATGCCTCAACGTCTCAAGCACCACTGTAAGATGATCCTCATGCTCTCTTTCTTCCTTAGAATATACTAAAATGTCATCTATAAACATCAACATGAACCTATCCAAATACTCTCAGAAGACTCGGTTCATCAAATCCACAAAGAAAGTATGTGAATTCATTAACCCGAATAGCATTACTAACCACTCATACAAGCCATATCGAGTATGGAATGTTGTCAACGGAATACTGTCCTCTACCACTCTTAACTGATGGAAACCTATCGCCAAATCCAACTGGAAAAACACTCTGACTCCACTCAACTGATCAAACAGATCATCGATTTTCGGCAAAGGATACTTATTCTTAATTGTCCTCTCGTTCAACTTACGATAGTTGATACACATCCTCCACAATCCATTCGGTTTCTTCACAAACACCACGGCCGCCCTCAAGACGAACTGCTTGGTCTAATAAAATTCCCTCCTTCTAGGTCCCCTAGCTACACCTTCAATTCCTTCATCTCAGTTGGTATCATCTTCTAAGTATCCTACTCACAGGTTCAGCTCCCGGCACAAGATCTATTCGAGACTTAATAGCTCGTTTCGATGGTAGTCCCATAATTGGCTCAAAGACATCTACAAACTCACTTACTACTCGAATCTAACTTAACTCTTCTCCACTTCCATAGCACTTAACAAAGCACAAACTCTCTAGTCAGAATTCTCCACTGAGAATATGATTCGGTTATGACTTTCAGAGTGTCTTAGTGATATCTTTCCATTTTGGAAAAATATCCCAGCCTCATACTTACTCAACCAATCCATACCCAAAATGATTCCAAGATCTACGAAATAAAAAAATACGGACTTCATGCAAACTTATGACCTAACAGGTCAAGCTCTAACAGGTCACATCTTATCCCCAAAGTTACATACCCTTCTATTGGATTCACAACCCTTAAGGAAGTAATAAAGTAAATAGGTTCTAAGCATAACCTATCTACCAAATTCTAAGATACAAATGAATGTGATGCACCAGTATCAAATAGTATCCTAATTAGTATATTCTAAATCAAAAATGTACCTTCCATCATAGTCTTCCCATTTTTAGCTGCAGTGGTTCTAATAGATGATGGTTCAACAACAAAAGCCTTCCTCTTATCCACCCTGACTTGTTCTGGACACGGGTTCTTATAATGCTCAACTTGGTCATAGTTGAAGCACTTCACATTCTTATTTTCTACAGCCTACTTCCCCTTGCCTGATTGACACTCATGAGCATAATGACCTTTCTTGCCACACTTGAAGCAAACTAACTCAGCCTTTGCCTTCTTAGCAGCATCTCCCTTCTAGGCTCCCTTCTTCTTGAAGAAATTTCTCTTCTTGATAGAGTTAAAGGTATGCCCAAGGGGCAATTATGCAATTTGTTACATATATCTAACTCGTTGAATAATCTTGTTCATAATAAAGGTATTTCTTTCTATTATATACTTGATATAATGTGGTTATATTAGTTAATTAATTTATAAAAGTATATTTAATAGAAAAAATCCACGAATGGCATATTTTGTGATAATAGTTACAAATTGTTGTAATGGTTAATAATTTATCACAATAAAACAAATATACCATTTTAAATGTTCCTAGTCAAGAGGCATCGAGACTGGATATCGATGTATTTGTTGAGACTAGAGTATGTAATGCTCTCCAAATATTGTGCAGTGTATTACTCATGGTTGTTGGGGGCACATAGGGGTTACATATTGGTAGTTATTGGACAACTATGGAACGACTCACTTGATAGTTTTCTGTTCGTTAATATTGCTAAGGTCAAAAAGAAAATATCGATGTGACTGATTTACATAGTTCTTTCGACTGAATACTATAGATCTTTAATATGAAAGCTCTTCTTTGATTATAGTCAAATCATGTCACAGTGTTCCGTCAAGTGACTATAGTTGGGTCGAGTGGAAGTATTGGAAGTGAAGCGTTATTCAGGAGAGGATTCATCTTCTCAGTTATATGGGGTTAGTATCATGGTCAACTCAAAGTCAAAGTCTCTGGCCAGAACATTTTGGTTAATAATAATTATTATTATTGAACCAAGGACTTTGTGTTTGGATTATAAAGTTGAATATGGATGATATTGGAATTTTGACCATTATCAAATTCCATAAGTCCTAATATGATATAGTTTTGACGAAGAGAATTGGTGTACATAATTGTCACTATCAGGTACCACTTATAATAAGTAAAATTTGATTTTACCGAAAAGATATATAAGCGATGAATTCAGCCAAACTATCATATCACCTGCTAAGTGACATGTGAATGTTAATATTTGAATTGTTCAATATTAGTCGCTAGCTAAATTCACACCTCTGAGTTGCACAACCGCATTTGTAATTTCCTCGAAAACCACGTAATTTAATTAGTTTGTAAAATGTTGCAAACTATTTAAATTAATTAATTTATGAAATATTAATTATTGTTAATTTATTTGATGTTTTAAATGTTGTTGGCAATTATTTTATTGCATATATAAAAGTTATTTTTGCATATATAAATATGCGATATCGGTAAACTTTTAAACATGTTTTAAATAATAAAATAATTACATAAAAATTGTTTTCTTTTATATGGAAAAGTTGCATATTTGGAATGTGCTTGGATCAGCTGTATAATGTTAAGAGGAGGAAATTAATTAATGAGATAAATTGAAATTTAAAAAAAGGAAATAAAGGAGGAAGTTCTAATATGAGAATAGGAATAGATTCATTTAACTCTATTAAAAACAAAACCTGCTCTTTTTGAAAGTACAGAGAACAGAACATGACTTTCCTCTTTTTCTTCCTCTTCTCTATCATTCATCCATGGCTAAAACTTCACCAAAGGAAAAAAAACATCAAAATAAATTCAAATCAACATCAATCTAAAGGAAAAAGGGTTGTACATTCTTCTCTTGCAAAGTGGGATGGTGAATTTTGAAGTCTGAGGAGAAGCCACAAATTAAGGTGTGATGAAGGGCAAGGTTTATCAATCTAGAGAGTGACCAATCAAATCTAGGTATTCTTCTATCATTCAAGTTGTTTCTATATGCTTCATGCTAAGGTGATTATATATGTGTATAATTCGGTATTTATATGTTTATTGTATTATTATTTTGATCTATGTTTGTTTATCATTTCCTTTTAATGTATGTTTATGATAAATAGACATGTCTTGAATCTCATGTTACTTTTGATAAATTGTGATCACTCTATGTTTTTTGGATATGTAATTTCTTATCACAAATTTATGCATGCCTGCCGCATTCAAATTTATTTTATTTTATTGTAGATATATATGAAATTAAAAATTGACTTTGAATGGGATTTATGCATACTATGAGATAATCTTATTTATTCAAACGCTAATGGATTATATACATATATATGTGTGTGTGTGTATGTTAAGTTATTTACCATTCCTTGAATCTGATTTTAATTAAATATGTTAAATTTTTTGGGAAAAAATTTTAAAGGACAAATTAAAGTAAATAATTACTCACAAGGACACGCGCAAAATTTTTTTACCGTAAGGACAAAGCTCAAAGCCCAGATACAAATTAAAACAAAACAAAGAATTTTGTTCGTCTCCTCCTTGCTTTCACTCAGAATTTGATGAAATTTTGCTCAAAAAAAGGGCACCGCAAACCAAAAACAAATCACATATCCAACACAGCCGCAACAATCGATAGCCGACGAACAACAAGCGCAATAGTCGACAGTCGAAGAAACCCTGGCTACATCGAAAATGGAGCAACAAAGTGAAAATCAAAATGTCGAATCACTTCCAACAGAAGATATTCAAAAAGAAAACGCAATGACACAAGAAGGAAACCTACCTCTAGTGGAAATGAAATCAAAGACAGTAAAGGGAAGAAGCAGCAAATTAAAACTTTAAAAACCTATATCAGTAGAAGAGAAAAAGCAAAATAGAGAAAAAAGAACAAAAAGAAGACATGAAAATAATACAGCAATTGAAAGCAAAACAGAAACAACAGAAAGTATACCAGCAGAGGTAACTGATACTATAAAACCAAGTATAACAAATTTAGTATATTTTTATTATAGTAACGGTGAAATTTTTTGCATAGAACAAAGAAGAGAACATGCAGCAACAAATAGTTGCAGAGAAATCAGTTGAAGAAAATAAGAAAAAAAGAGAACAAAGAAGAAAAAGAAGAAATGAAAAAATGATTCAAAAGAAAAATCAAACAGAAACTGAGGTAAATGAAATTGAAAATTATGAACTAAAACTAACTATTTCATACTGTTAAATGTATTCTAATATTATCAAAAATGTTCAACATGAAAAATCTCAGTAAGAAGGAGGCAAAAAAGTTGCAAATGAAGAATCAAAAGAAAAAACAACTCAATTCAGTAAAATTAGAAACGCTATAACTTTGTAATTTGATAGATATTGCAAAAATAATACCTGTAAATCATTTGGTAAAAGAAAAGATCAATAATTACAACAAACTGATACCTACTTACAGCAAATAATAGTCGGTATCATGTAGCGTAAATCGTTTGGTAATTGAAATCTGATACTTAAAACAAATTGATACCTACTTACAAAAAATTAATACCTACTTACAAAAAACTGATACTACTTGAAAAAAACTGATACCTCCTTACAGAAAACTGATACCTACTTAGTACAAACTGTTATCTAATTATTGCAAACTGATACCTAGTTATCGCAAACATGAAATCGTTACATATTTGACTGAAGATATTTCACTGCAGCTAATACCCAACCTATTGTAACGATTCAACATAATTTGTTTCACAAATTACTTATTGTCTTTATTCTGAAATAATAGGATGATCAAGATTTTGTTAATCCACATTCAAAATGCATTAAAGGCAGATCACAAACAGAACAAGAGAAAGTTTCAAAATCTAAAGACAAAAAGCATGAAACTTCTTATAGATGTGGATTGCAGGTAGTTCTCAAAACAGTGAAAATGATAAAACAAAAAAATGCTCTATTCAAAAAGCAGATGGACATATTGAAGAGCACTCCTTTCTATAATTTCTCTAGAGTTTTTTACGAAGAGAATATTCTAATGAAAGAATGTAAAAAGCATCAACACAATTTGGATGTTTTATACCAATGCTACTCAGTTGAGGAAGATGCTCTTATTTGCTAAAGAAAGAATGAAAGTTACAGCAATAGATATAAGTTTGATTTTTGGCCTACCATTAAAAAGAATAACATTGAGCCAACTCAGAAAATGACAAACAGAATAATTCCAATGCAATGCAGAGAATTTGCAAAGAGAAACTTCGGCAATTGCACTTACATAACAAGGAATGTTTTGAAAAAAGAATAAAGCAAGGAGTGACAAAGAAGAAAAAGGAGTATGAAAAAGACTTGCCACTGTTAATAGTAATGGAAATACTATTAACATTCTTCTTCTCAAACAACCAACAAAAATTAAGATGGGGAATTCTACCATACTTAATTAATGTAGAGACAATGCAATCGGTTTCTCCGCCAATAACGATAGAAAAAAAATTCAGTAAATTCGTCAAGAAGTTCATCCATAAGCCAAGAAATATGTTGGGATGCTCAATGCTTCCATTGGTAAGATAAATTAATCAAAATAATTCTTTTATTTTTTTTAACAAACATATCTAATCAATTCTTTTTATGTCAACAGTATTGTGTTTGTGAGAAATTGCATCTCATTCAACAAAGACAACAGTATACTGTAGCTTTACCCAAATTTTGCAAACTGGGACTTAAGGAAACAAAAAGACAAAGCAATCAATTTTTTTTGATAATGTGAAAGAGGATGATGTAAGTTAAAATTCCATTTGATTTTTGTTAATCAATATGCTCTAACTCTTATGTAGAATAAAGTATAATTATATAACCTTTGTTTTATAACTTAAAGCTGATACTACAGTGAGCAAAAACTGATACCATATCATTACATTCTAATAATATAAGAAAAAGAAACTAGAATGCAATTGATACTACATGTTTATTTGCTTGAAACTGATACTAATAGTATCAGAAACTGATATTAGAGTGCAAAAACTGATACCATATGATTACATGCTTAAAACTAATTATAGAAGTATCAAAAACAGATACTAGAATGCAAAAAATGATACCATATGGTTTCATGATTGAAATTAATACTAGAATTATAATAAACCGATACTACAATGCAATAACTGATACCACAGTTTTACATCATTGAAACCGATACTAATATCAAAAGAAACTAAATTCAAAATCTGATACCATAGTTTACATGATTGAAGATGATGTTAAAAGTGTCAGAAATTAAGACATTATCTGTTTGTTTTATCGCGTAGTATTTCCTCTTTTTTGTTACAATAAAAATTCATTTGTCATTGCAAATTGAAATCATATTTTAAAACGAAAAAAAAATTCCAAGACCAATTTTATAGGTGAAAGAAATTATAAATCTCAGCCCATATGAAGAATGTCTACTTCAAACAGCAAGTGTAGAACAAAATTTGCCCAAATTTCAAAAACAAAAGCATGGAAAAAAAAGAAAGCTTGAAGAAACCAAAGAAAGTGCACATTCATTTGAGGAAGACATAAGCGTCAGGATCTTCCAAATGCATATAAAAGATTTAGAAGAAGCAAAGAAAACAAAAAAGAATTGGAAGTAGAAAAAAAGAAGAAGAATTAAAGCAGAGCAAGAAGTTTTGAGTTTGAAAGAAGAGTTGAGAGAAATTAAGTTAAAGTTGAAATAAAATGAAGAGAAATGTTTGCAGGCTGAAGACAACACCAAGAAATTTGAAGCCGATTTGAATGACAGTGAGGAAAACAGAGAAAAGAAAATGAAAGTTTCAATGTACAAAGTGACAGTTTACAAACTGAACTAAATGCAGATATTATTGCAGAAATGGAAACAGAAAGAAATGAAAAAGATAAAGAAACAATAGCTGAAGAGAGTGTATAGAAATCAGCAGATAAAACAGAAGAAATGGAGAAACATATGCCCATCGAAGTAGAAAGTGAATTGGATAAAAAACTGAAAAATTAAGAAATGCAAATTGAACATGAAGAAAAAAAGACTCCAACTGAAGTGCATCAAAAAGAAGATTTGGAAAAATAAAGGAAAATGCAGAAAGATAAAACAGAAGATACTCAACATCTTGAAGAGGATGTAAATGTAAAAAACCAAAATGTACCGTACAACATTTTAGTGCTTGACTTTACCCCTCCATCTTTCAAACTTTACGACACATAAGAGTTTGAAAGTGAAAAAACTAAAGATAAAAATGCAGAAAAACCTATGCAACCAGCTGGTAGAAAAGGGAAGCAAACGGTGACAAAATTAAGTGGCAAAAAAATCAAAGCAAAACCAAAAAATTACAGTTCCTATGTTCAAAGATTGAAGGCAAGAATAAGAGTGAGAAAACTGTTGGGATCCCTCCTTAATTGGAGAGTTTCTAGAAAATTCTAGACGTTTCTAGAGAAATCTAAAATTTTCTAGAATGTTTCGGAGAACTCTAGAGAAGTGTAGAACTCTCTAGAAGCTTGTGGAAGAGTGTGGAACCCTCTGAAATATTCTAGAGATGTATGGAACCTTCTGAAACCTTACGGAAGAGTATGGAAGAATAAAGAAGGGAATGGAAGAGTGTAGAGATTCCTAGAGAGTGTGGAGCATTCTAGAGAATCAAACTCTACCGTCGGATGCAAGTAATCTCCACCATTCATTATGCAGGTTGAGTAGTATAAATAGGAGAAGGAGCCCTATTACTAGCCATCCAAGAATCCAAGGAAGAAGCCACTTCTTAAAGTGAGAAAAAAACTTAAGAGTTAAAGAGATCCTCTTTGAGAGAAAAGAGTGATAGCTTGAAAAGTCTTTATCCTCAAGCTTGAGTGAGCCATCAAGTGTGAGTTACTTTTGTAATCATAATATTGTAATCCTACCATTCTTTTGTATAGTGGAAGAATCTCCATATTGGATAACTATAAACTCTTGTGTTTCCATTGCTACTTTTAATCTTAAATTGCAAATCTTAACTTCATGAAGCGGGGAAGACTGAGATTTCCCCAACAGTGGTATCGGAGCGAGGTTCATCCGTAGCCGTAATCAAGCTCGTGTAAGTTCAAGATGGAGGATATTGTCGCTCATGATGAAGACATGTTCAAGCTCACAGCTAACAACTACTCCTATTGAAATCCAATGATGGAGGACCACTTGTATTGTAAGGATTTGCATGAGCCCATCATTTACAAAAATAAGGTGGAAGGAAAGAGTGATGCTCATTGGGAACTGTTGAACCGTAAGGCTGTTGCTTTGATCCGTCAGTACATCGACAAAACTCTCTTCCAGCATGTTTCTACTTATACCAATGCCTATGAATTATGGACAAAGCTTGAGTCCATGATTCAAAAGAAAACGCCTCGCAACAAGGCCAATTTAGTTCGACGGTTGGTGAAATTGGAGTATAAGGATGGTAATAGTATGATTGAGCACTTGAATAACTTCAAGGGGCTCGTAAATCAACTAAAAAAAATTGATAAGAAGATTGATGATGAGCTACAAGCCCTTCTACTCCTTAGTTCCTTACCGGAAAGTTGGGACACACTTGTTGTCACGTTAAGTAACTCAGCTCCGGAAGGAAAGTTAACTATAGATACCGTTAGTGACAGCCTTCTTGGTGAAGAAGCAAGGAGAATGGAACGAGATGAGTCTATCCATCCCGAAGCTAATGTTGTTGAGAATCAGGGTAGGAATGAAACCCGTGGACGTAGTAAGAGCCGAAATCCCCATCAATCTCGAGGTAGATCCAAGTCACGCTCGAATATTGCATGCTATTACTGTGGAAGGATGGGTCACAAGAAAATGGAATGTCGAAGCTTCAAAAGAGACCAAAAGGCCGGTAATGTTAAGCCTGACCAAATAAGCCTAACAAAGAAGCAAGAAGAAAAGAGTACTGCTACCATAGTATTAAAGGAAGATCTGCTATATCTCGTTGGTGAAAGCAACATTCTAAACATTGCTTGTGATGAGAGTTCTTGGATTGTTGATTCTGGTGCTTCTTTCCATGTTACTCCACATGAAAACTTCTTCTCATCCTACAAAGAGGTGACTTTGGCACGGTACAAATGGGAAATCAAGATAGAAGCAAGATTGTTGGAATAGGAGACATCACTCTAACGACAAGCACCGGGTGCAAGCTTGTTTTGAAAGATGTGAGGCATGTCCCGACCATGCGCCTCAGTTTATCTCCCCTGGAAAGCTAGATGATGACGGTCTAATGAATTACTTTGGTGAAGGGAAGTGGAAGCTCACCAAAGGAAGTTTGACAATAGATCGAGGAAAGAAGGTAGGATCATTGTATGTAATGCAAGCTAAGCTATGCAAAGGAAAAGTAAACATCTCTAATGATGATATGGACACATGGCATAAACGATTTGGGCACATTAGTGAGAAAGGTCTTCACATACTCGCTCAGAAACAACTCCTCCCTGACGTGAAAGGTAAACCACTTCATCCTTGTACTCATTGTTTAACTGGAAAACAACATAGGGTTGCTTTCCAAAGATCTTCTCCGCCCACAAGAAGAAAGAACATTCTGGACCTCATGCACACTGACGTATGTTCGATGTCTGAGAGATCCATTGGTGGTGCTCTATATTTTGTCACCATCATTGATGATCATTCAAGGAAAGTATGGTTGCACCTGTTAAAATCAAAGGATCATGTGCTTGATGCCTTCAAAGAATTCCATGCTCTGGTGGAGCGTGAGACTGGACGGAAGATCAAGTGTGTACGATCAAATAACGGAGGTGAGTAAGAGGTCCTTTTGAAGACTATTGCAAGAAATATGGCATTAGGCTAGAGAAGACTCCACCCAAGACACCACAATTGAATGGGCTAGCTTAGAGAATGAACCAGACCATTGAAGAAAGAGTTCGTTGTGTGCTCTCTCATGCTAAGTTACCTAAATCATTCTGGGGAGAAGCTATAATGGTTGTGGCCGACATTGTCAACCTCACGCCATCAATTCCTTTGGATGGGGCCATTCCTGAGGAAGTTTGGACGAGCAAGAGGGCTTCATATAATCATCTCAAGGTGTTCGGGTGCAGGGCATTTGTTCACATCCCCAAAGATGAGGGAGCTAAGCTTGATGCAAAGACAAAGAAGTGTATTTATCTTCGTTCACCTAAGGATGAATTTGGGTACCGGTTGTGGGACCCAATTAACAAGAGGGTTATTCACAGTAGAGACGTTGTATTCTTCGAAGACCAAACAACTGAAGATATCAAGAATTCAGAGAGGCCAAGATTGAGAAGCAGTAAGAACATTGAACCTACTCTGGTTCGACATGAAGATAACAACACACAAGAAAGCAGTGAAGCTGAAGATCATGAAATTCATGATGAACCAGTTCAGGAAGAACCTCAATCTAGCACTCCAATCGCACCAGAGCCAAGACGATCCTCAAGGGACAGAAGACCATCCACCTGATACAACACAGAGGAGTACGTTACGCTCACTGATGAGGGGGAGCCTCAAAGCTATAAAGAAGCAATGAGTGATTGTCATAAAGAAGAGTGGAGAATAGCCATGCAAGAAGAAATGCAATCCTTGCATGAGAATAACACATATGAACTAGTGGAGCTACCAAAAGTGAGAAGAGCTTTGAAGAATAAGTGGGTGTATAGAATCAAGACCGAAGAGAACTGTTCAAAGCCTCGCTATAAAGCTCGATTAGTCGTCAAAGGATTTGGACAAGAAAAAGGTACAGACTTTGAAGAGATATTCTCTCCCGTGGTAAAGATGTCATCAATCCGAGTTGTGCTTAGCCTAGCAGCCGTGCAAGATTTGGAGATTGAACAACTCGATGTCAAGACGGCGTTTCTACATGATGACCAAGGTAGTACCAACAAAGAAGTTTGAAGACTGCTGTCAAGGTGCCGGCGTACTACTACCCCCCCCCCCCCCCCAATTAAGTCGGGAGGGGGGAGATTTGTTGGGATCCTTCCTTAATTGGAGAGTTTCTAGAAAATTCTAGACGTTTCTAGAGAAATCTAAAATTTTCTAGAATGTTTCGGAGAACTCTAGAGAAGTGCAGAACTCACTAGAAGCTTGTGGAAGAGTGTGGAACCCTCTGAAATATTCTAGAGATGTATGGAATCTTCTGAAACCTTACGGAAGAGTATGGAAGAATAAAAAAGGGAATGGAAGAGTGTAGAGATTCCTAGAGAGTGTGGAGCATTCTAGAGAATCAAGCTCTACCGTCGGATGCAAATAATCTCCACCATTCATTATGGAGGTTGAGTAGTATAAATAGGAGAAGGAGCCCTATTACTAGCCATCCAAGAATCCAAGGAAGAAGCCACTTCTTAGAGTGAGAAAAAAACTTGAGAGTTAGAGAGATCCTCTTTGAGCGAAAAGAGTGATAGATTGAGAAGTCTTTATCCTCAAGCTTGAGTGAGCCACCAAGTGTGAGTTACTTTTGTAATCATAATATTGTAATCCTACTATTCTTTTGTATAGTGGAAGAATCTCCATATTGGAGAATTATAAACTCTTGTGTTTCCATTGCTACTTTTAATCTTAAAGTGCCTATCTTAACTTCACGAAGCGGGGAAGACCGAGATTTCCCCAAAAAAAACAACGTGACAACTTTGAATATGGGATGAAACAAAAAAAAGTTGCAAATAAACCAAAACCCCAAAAAAATGGAGATGTTGAAATAAAAAGTGCAAAAGACAACTGTCCAAAGCCACTAGCAGTGATAGAGCCAATACTTTCAGAGATAGGCCTTTTACATTGCAAATGTTTGATCTATCTCAATGTTGAGCAACAAAATGTGATCAAAACATTCTTTTCATTGACGACATCATCACAAAAGTAAGTGTAAAAATATGTATATCAATATTAAATATGAAATTAAATTTATCTAACATATACAGATTGTTTTTGTTAAAATAGTATAGTGGCATGGGAAGATAAGGACACAATCATAGGAGGTTTTTTCATAACAAAAAATGCACTAAAATGTGTACTAGAAGGAAACGAGACGGATAGGCAAGTACATAAAAAAAAATTCTTCTTTACATCAAAACTGATACAAAAATAAAAGAAAAAAATGATACCCAAATCCACAGCATGCTTAAGTCGACTTGATGCATTATTATTTTTATACTTATCAACATACACAGCCAGTAATAACATTAGTAATACTGCTTACTATTTAATATTGATTCACCAATAAATAAAACTTATACTTTCCCGATTTTAATACAGATTATATATTGGTATATTTCAAGATGTGGACTGGAAGAACACAATTATGCTTTCACTACTACAATGACGGTAAATAAAACTTTAATATCCATATAAATAATAATTGCTTCATTTATTAAATCATTACTTATTTTCATATTAAACAGAAAGAAATTATGTGTGATATAATGGGTGTGAAAAAAAGTCTGGTCCTCCCTTATGCTAGAATCCATTGTAAAAGACAAATTTGCTGAAAGTATATATTTTTCTTTGCACTGTGAAAACCATTGGACATTAGTGACTTTAACATACCCAACAATGCAATGGTGCCATGTTGATTCTAACCACCCTAGAAGATCAAATGAAAGAAACAATTCCAGTTTAAAAGAAGCTATAAAATTGGTATGAGATTTCTCTTTCTTTTAAAAAATAACTTATTACAGATAAAAAAGGTGAATATGGCCTAACGTTTTAACATTTTGTCTTTACTAGAGACAAAAAATAGAAGAAATGCTCAAAGAAATCTGAAAAAGCAATAACATAATAGACATGGAGGTCCAGATGATATGCATCAAATAAAGTGTGCACAGCAAGCAAAAGACACATAAGTTTTTTTTGGTTAAAATGATATCTACTGACAACAAAATGAACAATATAATTGAAATGAACAATATAATTGAAACTACTAGTCAGAATCAATTGAAAGTTGCTTAATATTCAAACTATCTGTGCTTTTGCATTATAACATTTCATACATAATTCTATACATCACTGTATGCCTTTTATATTTAATTGGATTTGATTCATAACAAAATATTGAAAAATATTATCTCTTAATTTCAAAAACATTTAGTTCAGAAATGAACAGTTACTGCAGGAAGAAAGTGATATCCACATAAAAGAAACTGATACCTACAGAAACAAAACTAACACCTATAAAAACAAAACATATAACTGCATAATAAAAGATAAAACAAAATATTTAGCAAATATATCTTAAAGTAATAACTTAAAACACAAAATTTCATACACAAATTTATACTAAGTGTGCTAGTAAAACTGTTAAATATCTTAATTCAAAGCATACTATATGCTTGTACCATTATCCCTGAAAATAAATGTTTTGTATTATTTATAAACTTGTAATACAACTTATGCAAACTGATACTAACATTACATTTTGGTTTCAACAAGCTTGACTGTGAAATATTTGTAACGATATTCATCATTTCACTGAACAAAAGCAGAGTACCAATAAAACTTGAAAAGAAGGAAATATTATCTATAAGTGCAAAGATTGTACATGCAATATTGATAGATGATGAACATTGCTGGAGTCTATCTAAATACATGTCAAGCTTAGAAGAAGAAAGAAAAGGAAAGAACTGAATTCACATTGTGTTGTTTCACAATGAAATTTGATACTTGTAAAGTGATGTAATTCTATTGAAATTTGTACTTGTGATGTAATGATGTTCTCTTGCAATTTGGCACTTATGAAGTAATGATGTTCTGTTCTTAAAACAAAGCTGCTCTTACTTGTAAAAACAATACTGGTCTCCTGGAATGATATGTTGTGGTTGGTGTTCTTTTCTTTTCCTGTTTTTTATATTATAACAAGATTGTATAGTGTAAGTTCTATCATGCAGCTATGAATCCCACATAATATAATCACTTTTGTGATACAACTATCGGTTGTATAATGATATTATTAAATTTCATATCATATTTCAATACAAAACATTAATTGAGTATCAGTTCTTATGACTAAAAGAATCAGTTTTTCTAAAACTGATACTCAACGTACTGTATGAAACAACAGTTACTGCTAATGTTAGTTTTTGCTAACACTAGATATCATTCTAATTATGTATTAGTACTGGTGTCAATTCAAGCACGTATTATAATACACGAAACTGATACTAAAAACAAACCAAAACTAATACTAAAGTCGTTTATATCCAATCAACCAAACATCATCTCCAACCAAGCTAACTGATGCTAATACTATAAAAACTGATACCAAAGTTTGTAAAAACTGATATTTGTACGAAATTATAAAAACTGGTACTGTAAAAACTAATACTGTAAAAACTGATACTATAAAATCTGATACTGGTAGAAAAAATTGTAAAAACAAACACCAGAACCGATACTGTAAAAACATATAACTGGTACTAAAACCGATACTATCACTTATACTAAATACTTGAAATTAAAATCAATTTGATAATATGCTATACCGAATACAAATTAATAACAAAAGGTTCGATTACAATAAACCACCAAAACAAGTCACGTATCCACTTATTAATTTGAACAAATTCAAAATGAAAAATCAAAACATACCCTTTTTGAAGCTTGACAATTCCATTTATTATGACCAAACTGCTTGCACTCGTCACATCTGTTTTTCTTGTTTTGAAAATATAAAAATCCTCCTTTACGCTTGATTGATGGTCTACATGTGCCACGTTTCTCCTTTGGTGGCTTGATAACATCTTGAATGCTATCATCAACAATAGGCCTATAATAATTTGGAATAGGATTTATAGCATTGGCATAAGAACATCGACAAGCATGAACAGTGAAATAATTCTCGACAAAATCATATACAAACAACTTAGACTTGTTCATACACTTTATATCATGAGCACAAGGAAATCCCATAATTTTCCGTTGGTTGCAACTACAAACTCGTTCCTTCAGATCAACACAATGAGAGTTTGGAGATTTCACTTCAAAAGCAAAATCAGAAGATTTATATACATCCTATCCAAAACCTTCTTCAATCAATTCACCTAAACGTAATTCCATAGAAGGGCAAAGACTTGTTCTCCACAAACGACACCGTTCTCTTCATGTAGCCATTTGTTCCATAATCTTAACACGAAGTAATAGGCAGTGCTCATTTAACTAAAATCCTACTATTAAAACTTTCTGCAACATTCAAACTATATTCACCATAACGTTTCCCTGGAAAAAATAAATCCATCCACTTATCAAATGGTTTATCCTTTAAAAAATTCACACCAGCAACACCTCCAATTTGAAGAAACTTAGAATGTGCTCCTTCAAATTCATATAGATTAGATGCTCTAGAACACATTTTGAATAAATCAACAATAGACATATATGCATTTTTGGCTTTTACCACTGAAAGAAGATTTTGTTCCATATGCAAATAGCAATAAATGTGATAAGCTGAAGGAAAAACATCACGAACATCTGAAAGCAAACTTTGGTGACGATTTGACATAAAAACCAAAGTACGATCTTCTTGAAGCATTTGTTTTAAATGGTTCAAAAACCATGTCCAATTGTCTACATTTTCTACAGAAACTACACTCATAGATAAAGCGAAGAAACCTGCAAATGCAAAAATGATTAGTGAAAAAAACTAACGCTAATTATGACCATAAATCTGAATCAATTCATGAAACTAATACTAACAGGAAAAAAACTGATACCGAAAACTTGATACGACCATTATAAAAATACTGATAACCACAATAGTATGCACATTATTCTTCATTCTAACACAACAAAGTAATGAACATTGACATATATTATAATACATATGAAATTTCAATAATACATAACTATATATGATACATATATTAACATACTTGAAACTGATACTAACAGTATACACAAACGGATACTAATCTCCTGCTAAGAAGTATGGAATTATAATACCAAAAACAATCTTATAATTCAGTACAATGCAAATTCTGATACTACAAAGTTGCTAACTATAAATTACATATCTTAAAACTGATACCAACATAATACAAACTATTATGATCTCAATACAAATAAGTCAAAACTGAAGGAAAAAAACATACCTTGATCACCATTTTTTGCAGTAGCACTCATCAACACACCAAGACGTCCCTTCAAATGAGTAGCATCTAAGAATATCATAGGAAGACAATACTTGAAACCAAGTAAACAAGCGCCAAAAGCAATAACCACCCTCTCAAATTCATTACTACTAGGATCAACATCCATATCAACATAACTATCTGGATTAGACTTCTTCACTGCTTCCAAATACCAACTCAAAACATTATAAGACAAAGCATCATTACCATGCAACTCCATTAATGCAATTTATTTTCCATGTTAAGCATAACTGCAAGACAGATGGAAGTTGTATTCTCCTCTAAAATCAACTATAATATCTTTACGCTTTTTACTAGGACAATCACGGATCTCGTCAATAATCAATGATTAACAAATGAATTAGATATATGTGGATTATTCACATTTCTAAGACTAGCCCCACAAAAATGATCAGTAACCATATTTCTCATAAAAACTTCTTCGATTCTCCAGAATCACAAGAACCGTGGACTTTGAAAAGATAACCAACATTATATGAAGAGCAAATTACAGTAACTCTTGTAGCATAATTCTTTAAAAATACTAATTCATACCCATTTTGAATTTGATATGCCATCAAAAATTCTCTAAGATGTTCAGCTCCTCCAAAACAAAAACCAGCGAAATCGAAAATGCATAATGTCAAACCTTTCCTCAATATATCTTTTAAATAACTTTTACCATTAACAACAACATTTGAGCAGACAGATACAGTAGAAGTTGAAGACGCACGAACAGTAGATGAAGTTGAAACAGAAGCACCATCAACATATTCCAATTCAGAACTCTTAACCTTAACAGTAAAACCAAAGAAACAATTTTTCTTGTATAACTGAAAACAAATTATACTCTGCATATCAGAATTAGTATCAACCATAATAATTTTGTCCTCAAGTACATAAGAAATCTGAAGAGAAGAAGGAGTTAATTGAGACCAACATCGACATATCTCATTCTTCAAATCATACAAAGAGCAATCGATAGACAATCGAGTGCTAAAAGTGTTATTATTCAACACAAACAAACAAAGAAGACTGTTATCACCACTGCGAAAAAAACATGTTAAATTTAGAACATTAGTTTTTTCATTTCAGAAAACTGATACCTACCGTATAAAAAACTGATACCTAGTTACTAATAATCAAAAAAATTGATACTAAGAAAATATAAAAATGATACCAGAAAACTAAACCTAAGATATGATTCTTTTCCATTCTATCACAACCTTATATACAACTCAATCAATGATACTTTTCCAATCATCCCAACAGTAATACAAGATAATGATAGATAAATTTGATGTAAAGCATATTAGAATACAATATTGCATAAAGAAACATATGAAAAACCTGTCGCTACTTCCAAAAATTGCCATAGAAGAATAAACGAGTAATCAAAAAAATAACACCACATGTAATTTGTGAAAACGAACACAATTAAAAATAGCAAACAATTTTTTTTAACTCTATTAGTTTAAGAACCAAAAATAGAATAATATAAGCATACCTAGTTCATACAATTTGAAGAAAAATAAGATCGCAGTAAAAATATGAAAAGAATGAAATCGACAAATGCGCGTGAGAAAAATTTGATCGATGAACTTGAAATTTCATAAGAACGATATTCAAATGACCGAACGATGTTGATTGATATTTTGATTGCGAGAGAGGTATCGGATCACGACAGAAAAATTTTGATTGAAAGGAAGAAGAAGAATATGCCCGCGAAAGTGGGTTGGAAAGAAAAGTCGATAACTTGTCCTTAAGAGAAAATTATTAGTGGGTTGTTCTATCCAAAAAAAGCCCTAAAAATTGTCCTTGAGGAAAATTTCCAGAATTTTTTTACTATTGTTACAATCCTTGTTAAAACAAAAGTGGATACCTTGATTTAATATTAATTAATGGATTTTAGTGCAAATTTTAATTATTTGTTGGTTTCTATATTTAAAGTTTTGTGTAAAGTTTGATGTATTGTTTCATTCCTATATAAAAAATTTATGAAAACTTTTAACTTTAAAACCAAAAACTATTTGTACAAATGTCTACACACATGTAACATATGCGATATTATTTGCAAATATATGTTTTAAGATCCAAATTATTAAATTTTAATTATTAGTTATTTGTAATATAAATGTTTTGTTTAAATCAAATTTGTTCAAAGATTTTGAGCGATAATGTAACCTTTTTTGTTTTACATTTTATCAATTGGAATTTTTTCTGTTAATGTTAATATATGATTTCAAATTATTTAAAACAACCAGTAGGTTTTCACTTTGTATGTATGTATGCATCCATAATTATTATGAATGTATGCATCCATAATTATTATGAATGTATCCATATATTGCATTAACCAAATTTAGAAAATGAAGGCATGTGTAGATTTTGTTGATAACTAATCAATGTCATTTAATTTATTATTTGTTACAACTAAATGGTGAAAGAAATGAAAGGTTTTCCTCTTTTCATATTCTATCATATCTATATGTAGATTTGACTGATAAGTAACAAATGTTATTTAATATATCGATTGCCACAGTTAAATGGTGAAAGAAACGATAGGTTTCCCTCTTTTCATATTTTATCATATCCATGTGTAGATTTAATTGAAAAGTAATAAATGTCATTTAATGTATTAATTGTCATAGTTAGATGTTGAAAGAAATGATATGTTTCCCTCATTTCATATTCTGTTATATATTCCCTTTATCAATTAAATATAGTAACAGAAGGGAAACAAATAATTTCCTTATCTTAATTTATTCTTACATGTTTCATTTATACATATACACACCACTTATACACCACACTTACACTTGACATAAATGAACGTATTTGATACATTCATCATATCACATACATTTATATATTTAAAGTTCCTTAAATTACCATATTTAATAAAATATTGATTTATTTAAAAGAAAATTTAGATAAGGCCTGAATGCATTTAGAAAATTCATAGGCTCGTTAATGATCCAAAATGGTAAAAAATTTAAAACTCGCCCATTTCATCCGATGTGGGTTGGCCCAGTTCTAACAATGGCATCGGAGACTAATAACTTATGTGGTCTAAATTAGTCATATTAGAGCTAACTAATTAAGCTTGCGCACTAAGTACGGTGTCTAGAAAGGTAATGTCTAGGATTGAAATTGGGTAATCAAGTACCATGTCTTGCCTGGTTACCAGCCTGGTCTAAAAGATGGAGTAAGCCTAAAGATTACCTCTAACAGAAAATGCCCAACTTAATAGGGCCTTGAGTTAATTTTAAAAATAGTTTTGAAAATTAAGGCAAGATTTCAAATTTAAAAGTTAAATTTAAAGTAAACGTGTTTATTATAAATGGTTATAATATAACATAAATTTTCAAAATTTTTGAAAATGTATCGAAAAGTTCAAAATGTTCGAAACTATGTAAATATTAATTTTGAAATTTAAATTATTAATAAGATTAATAATATAAATTAATCAATGAGTTAATTAATTAATATTTATATGCATGTATTATGTATGTTGATACATGTTATGTTATATTAAAGTGTTTAAGATAACATAAGCGTACATATATGTATATAAGATAAATTTTCGAAATTAATATAATTTAACTAAAATTGTTTAATTAATAAAATAACTAAAGGTTAGTTAGTTAACAAAAAATATGCATATATATAAGATATATGTGTCTAACTATGTTATAGTAGATATGTCCAATATAAAAGTTGTATTGGAATACTACTTTATAATTAGTTAAAGAGTTAATTGATTAAAATTAATTAAAATTATTTAATTAATAAAACGCTATACATAAGATTACTGTATATGTTATTTAAAATATAATAGTTATATAGTAATGATACTTATATAATATAAGTGTGTAAACTAAAGGTGGAACATTAAAGAAACCCAAATAGACTTAAGGAATAAATGCATTTGTAAATGTATGTATACTGTGATTTCTTACATGTTTGACACTTGAATCATGGGGATATTTCATACGAAATACATTATTCCATAATTCGATATCACTCAATATATATATTGAAGATTATGAATCTTTAATATAGTGTTGTCCTCTACCATATATATATATTAATAAATTACTTGCATACTCCTTAGTTGTTGAGCAAATTCAAGCTAGGGATGTTATGTGTAGTATTATTAATATATTGAATAGACGAGGTAAAATAACTATATGTATTTATTGAGCAAACTCAAAGTACATATATTATACTTAGGCCATCGCGATGTGGTAGGTATGAGTGAATAATCTCTTTCGATTTATTGAGCAAACTCAAAGTCAAAATGAGATTAGGACAAAGAAAAATATGTCAGGAGTTGTATATGATACAACTGATAAGGAGTTATCCATCATTTGTGGGGCTATGATTTGTTGAGCGAACTCAAGATCATAATACCAAGGCAAACGAGTCTTAACACCCACTAATGAAGTCAAAAGACTTTTATATTTCATCTTAGGGTTTTGAGAAACATAAAAGACTAGTGGGAGCCTTATTAGAAAAATGAAATGGTAACATTTAACATTTCTAATATTATAAGAACATATGCTAAATAATTTTATAACTATCTATAATGATAAATTTATGCATTTAATATGATCGATAAAATGTTCATCAATTAACATATACAAGCGAACTGAATTGAAAGTTGACAAATGGAAATATAATACCCACTATTAAATCCTTATTGCATGTTAATGTTTTCTATACTGATGCAGTGTCTAATTTTTACAACTACTTAATACACTCATAAAATGGTCACTTACGTGCTTATGGTTGACACCATGTGTTGCACTCTATGAGTTTCGAACTCTAAAAGCAATACAATATTTTGGATCTTTGATCCATATACTATCATTTATAAATGTAATATGGTGAATGGTCAAAGTTCGTAATGTTTGATACTTCAATGAGTATAATTCGTTGGAAATAAGCCAATAGACATTATTTTTGAGATATGCATTCAACTTGATTAACAACAAAAGGGATCATATTGTGTTAACGTAATACAAGACCAACTACAAGATAGATCTAAGAACTCGATTGTTGAAATGTCATTTTAATCGGTTTACATAAAATGCAACATATTTGATGTCCTTAACTGTTAAGGATAATCGAATGCGCTTTTGTAATGAGTTTGTTATGATATCATAATAAGGTTCTCTTTTGAATAGTTTGGCTATTTGAAAGGAAAATGAATGTATAAGAATATTTAATTTAAGATACAGTTGGGATGAAGAGAATGAATAGTCGCTTCTGCTTCATAGAGAAACATTGGAAATGAGAATTATAATTTATATTGGTTTAAGAAATATGATTTCTATTCCAAAATGTATTTTCATATGGAAAATTATTTTCTCTGAGATTTATTTCTTCGAGCTCAAGATATTTGATCAACGCAGTCTCCACTGTAAATAGTTGTTGTGTATGAAATAAACAAATTGTATTAAGTGAACGATGGACCTTCTGTTGAATATGCTAGTATATGATTTTTGTTTGATGATAATAAACATATATATATTCATTTAAATGTATTTGCTAATGTACTATTTTATTTTTCATATAATTAAATAAATATTTGCTGAATAAAATAAATAACATGGAATTTAAATTCAAATAGATATTTTATTCAAAAAAATATTTTATTACAATTTTGAATAGTACAAATTTGAGCTCTCACTATATATATACAATTTTTAATTACAATACAATTTCGGTTACATCTCAAATTTCACTTTATATTGTTCACCTCACTACATATCACTCGTTCACTCGTATTTGATCTTCAATTGTATTCCAATTTGTATCCAGCGTCTGAGTTATCAGCAAAGTAAACATTACCGTAGTAAAATTAAAAAAGAAATAATTTTTGCAGTGTAAAATAAAATGTGTATTTCGAAAATTTTATTTGCCTCAGTTATTTGGGTTGTTCGTCGTCATATTTATTTTGAATTCACCATACACGAACAACCTGTGACATGCATAGTGTATCACTGTACATGCCACAAGGCCATGCACACCGATATACACTTGATAAAACTATAGGGACATGTGAGCACAAGGTCAAACCCGAGCCAAAGCTTGGTTCAACTCAAGTCAAACCCGAACCAAAGCTAGGTTCAACTCGGGTGCAATAACAAACCAATGGGTCAAGACACATAAAACAAGCCTCGACCAAAAATTCAGTGGGTACACATGAATAACATCGAGTTAAAACAAATACCAGAGCTAGCATATCAACAAGATAACAGTGGTGCACAGGCATATATAGTTCAGAACTACTCCAGACAGAGATGTGCAAAATGAAATCAAATATATACATACATAAATGTATATGTGTATACAAGTGGAGATGACACTGCAACTATCAAATGAACATAGTCAATGGTTCAAATGGCCAGACTCTACAATACATAACAATTAAATGAATAAAAGGACCAGAGCATAGATGAACATGAGCATGCAAAACAGTCTTGACCAAAACAAACAAAAAGACTTCAATTTCAACATTTCAGTCTCAGAGGCACCAGAGGCGAGATCAAAATACATGAAGCCCAACTGAATGCAATGCAAGAACATGACTGCACAAACCAGGTTAATGAACATAGCAGTTCAAACTAGACCATGCTAACAAGTGCATATACAAAAAGCTTCAGATGCAATCAAGTATACTTAATGTAAAGATATCAAGTGAAAACTCCAAGAGGAACAAGTGAAGCATGTAGACATGCACTCAATGCAAACAAAGCAATATCAAGATAATAGTGACACGGTGCAAAAGTGATGAACAACACACGAATGGAAGCAGTTCAATATGCAGCCACCAGACTACATGAAGTCTAACAGACTCAAGACTGCAAATACCAACACAATGCACAGTGCAGACTTACGAACACAATGAGGCATGAATTCATGAATGACAAATGGAAGTAGTTCAATATACAAGTCTAGCCACAATAAACAACATATATACATATGCAGTGAAGTATGGGATACAATGGAAACTTAAGTGAATATGCAACAGAGATGTGTGCACACACATTGAAACCAGACTCGAACAATCATACAACATCTCTACCAAGTGCAGGACTAGTAAACAATGAAGAAAAAACAAAACTGCAGCAGGTTTTACAAAAATCAAGGTAGATTCATACAAAACAAAGTGCAAACTCAACAAATACAAGTGTAAAAATCAAATGCACAAGTAATTGTGATCAAACTTAAATACTAGAGAATCAAAGCCAGATGATAACACGTATGAACGAGTCCAGATAATATCGCAAGTAAAATGAACAAGTCAAGATAAATCAACACTGTCAAGTCAGAAACAAAAGCCGTGTTTCAAATAAAATAAATGATCATGCCAAAAATCAAAGCCGTGATGACCAAGAAAAATCGAACAAGACAAAATCGAAGCCATGATAATCAAGCGAAGAATTATCTGAAGTAGAATCGGTCAGGAACAATCACAACCATTTAAGTAAAATCAAACGGCCAAGCATATTAACTGAAGAATTCAAATAAATATATTCGAACGATAATTTAGGGTTTTCAACCCTATAAAATCCAATCATCATCGGCATTTTCCATGCAATCGATTTCAACCATATACACGAAAGAAAAAAGGAAATCACATACCAATCAAATTGAACTCGACGAATTGAAGCAACTGCTACAGTGCTTAAGCTAGAAGATGATAGAGAAAGCAACGCAAGGACAATCATTCAACTCGACCGAACTATTATAGAGCAGCGGCTTCACTTCAGAAACCCTAATTTTTCTTTAAAGAGGAACGAATGAGCAAGAAGAACGCAACCATTTTTCAACGCAGATACAAGGCTGAAAAAATAAAAGGATAAAGGGGATCAGCGTTTTTTACTTCAATATTTTTGGGCCGGCTCTTTTATTTGCTTTGGGCTTTTAGTTTTTAAATTAGGGTTTTATTGTTTTAGTTATTTTCATTTTGTATTTTACTTTTAAAATTTGTAAATTCTAGTCGTGTGACTAGGGGACGAACTACGATGGTGTAGTTTGAGAATTCGCAACTCAGTGGCTAAGTTGTGTTAGGTTTTTGAGCGTGGAGTTAGGTTATTCGATGGTGGGTGTCATGAGTTTAAGTGTATAAGCGTCCGACTACTTAATTTCTAGTAGAAACCTTGGAGGCAGCATGTAAGCAGGGTTTTGCCGAAGCTAGATAAATCTATGTTGTTATATTTCTTCTTTTTATATTCTGCTATTATTTGTGCTGCTGTTATTCGACTATTATCAGTGCTGCAATTATTTTATATATTTTCGCATTAAATTTTTATAATTAATAGTATCACCTTATGCACCCTCCTCTAGGGTGAAATCGATCCTACAAGTGGTATCAGAGCTAAGAACAAAAGTCAATTTTTTCTTAAAAAAAATTGATTTTTCAAAAATCAATTTTTGTTTTAAAAATTTGAATTTTAAAATGTGCTCTTTTAATAATGCTTTTCTGAGGGTCAGTCCATAGTTAGAACATCAATGTTCAATGGTGAATATGCTTGCTAGAAAAATAGAATGAAATTTTTTCTGAAAACCATTTATGCTTGGAATATTGTTGAGACAGGTTATAGAATGCCAATTATAGTTGTAGATAATCAAGAAATAGATAAATCGATGGACCAATGGACAGATGTTGAAAATAGACTACATAATGCTAATGCTAAAGTTATGAATTCTATTATTCGTTCATTGGATCAAATTGAATTTAATTATGTCTCACATTGTCTAACTGCGCAAGAAATCTAGCACACACTTGAAGTGACTCGCGAAGGAACATCTCAAGTCAAGGAATCTCGTCTTGCCATGCTTAGTAGCGAATACGAGAACTTCACAATGGCCAAGGATGAAAAATGTCAAGGAGATATATGGACGACTTTCCAATCTCGTATACAAATCAAAAGCTCTTGAAAAATCATATACAAAATTGGAAATTGTCCGAAAAATCCTCAAAGTCCTTCTACGAAGTTTTGAAGTGAAACTTACAGCCATTCAAGAATCAAAAGATTTGAAACAAATCAAAGTTGAAGAACTCATCGGAAATCTCACCACTTATGAGCTAGAAATGATATTCAAGGAAGAACAAGAAGGAGGTGATACCCGAAAGAAATCAAAAGCTCTCAAGGGAACAATAGAAAGTGATGACGATGAGAATGGAACAGCTAAATTGGCACTGATAATAAAGAAATTCAAAAGGTGGAATCGTAGATACGGAAATCCAACTCTAAATCAACAACTAAAAAGCAGAATAGTTAAAGTTCTAGACAACCCAGAAGAGCGGGAGATCATCTATCACAAGTGCAATAAACCTGGTCACATCAAGCCCAATTGTCCTCAGAATCGACTCGGCCAAGGAAAGAAACAAAAAAGGAGAAGTTTTGCAGCCACTTGGGATAAAACTATTGAAGATGGTAAATGTACTGGCAGTGAGAGTGAAAAAGCAGATCTGTGCCTTCGAGATGATATAACTGATAGTGATGAAGACGAGCCAAGTGAGGTATCAAACTTACCCATATAGAATTACTTATATATTTTCACGAAGTAAATGGCTGTTTCGAAAGACTTAAGGAGAAATATGCTAAAAGTGAATCACAAAGAGATACTTTGATAGATTTAAATAAACGGCTTGATCAATTGGTTAAAAACTATCAAACCAAAAGCCATAAGTGTGACAAGTGTCCATCATTAGAAGAAGAAATTAAAAAATCAGAATTTAAAATTATATCACTTGAAAATGAAGTTTTGATTTTGAAAGAAAGTTAAAATACTAGGAGAGAAAATTCTATTAAAAAGTGCACTCGATTAATGAATGAAAAAGAATCTCTCAAAACACAAGTTCAACAATTGTCTACAACTTTAGAAAAATTTTACAAAGGAGAAAGATCGTTAAATATGCTATTAGCAAAACAAACTGTTAATATAGATAGATAAGGACTTGGATATAATCAAACTGAACTTGTTAGAAGAAAAATTAATCAAGTTAAATCCGAGTGCACAATGTGTAGAAAAATTGGACACAATCAAAACAATTGTTGGTATAGACCCAAACACGTGAAAACAATTCCAATTTGGGTTCCAAAAGGCACGAATATAAAATCCCTTAAAGTCAAACAAATCTGGATGCCGAAAAGAACATATATAAATAGTTTTGAGTCTACACAAACATATTTTTCTAAATCATTTGCCACTAACAACCGTGAACCTATAAAAATAAATAGGTCACAAAAATCTTTTCTCGTGTAGGTGTGGTGGCAAGCTAAGGAACAATAACAGTGTTATCTGGATTCTGGCTGTTCCAGGTAAACAACGAGCGACAAATCAAATTTTCTTAGCCTGGTATAAAGGTGGCAGAATCACAATGGGCAACAACGAAATATTATCGTAATGGTAAAATAGGTAATGGTATTTTTTGAACGATTTATTAAAAGTGAAAATTTGCACCATAATCTAAATTTAATCCAGCCAGTTATGTGATAAAGAAATAACCGTTGATTTTGATTTTGAATTATGAAAATTATTGACCAATTATCTTTTTATATCCAGAACACTACATGTACCTCTAGAGTCTTTGAACTACTTCATATAGATTTGTTTGGACTAATGATGGTGCTTTATTGGTTGATGATTACTCTTGATACACGTGGATATATTTGTTTATCTTACTGCTTCTAAATTTGACACACTATGTTCACTATTTTTTTATTTGCATGATTTCAATTCCAATTCAAAAGAATTTCAGTTAAAAACTATAAAAACGATTTCAAGGTATGTGTTGCACACATCACAGTCTGGTCTAAGACCTCCATCTAATGATAATCTTAAGTCAAAAGGAAATTCGGATGCAGATTACACTAGTAATCTAGTTGATAGAGAAATTACTGGTGGATCGTGTTTTATGTTGTGACATTCAGTAGTTGCATTGTTTAAGAAAATATCTGCATTATTGTTCATTTCAACTGATTTTCAAATAGCAGACATTTTTCTTATAAAACATCTTCCAGTAAATAGTTTTGTTGACCTTGTTTCAGATTAGTCAATTTGATTTTATAATAATTTTTGGATTTGATCTTAAATGACAACATTAACTAATCTGACTCCCTACTGATTATCGAAAAGATAAATAGTGATTGAAAAAGTGATGAGTGTTGATATAATCATATATTACGACTTGAGACATTATATCTAGAAAATTTCTTTAAAATCTTTTAAAAAAATTACAATAACTTTTGATGGGTAAAATTTCCATGACCATCTCTATTGCTATCATATTTCTAACGACCATCACTCATCAAAATCCAATATAGTATGTCAATATGTGGTATTTTAAACAGAAAATCATTCGTTCTTCAATTTATTATATTTTTAGCAATAAAAACATCCAAATATTCACTCTCATTTAAAAGTCCTCATGGTTATGCATGGGTGAATTACTTCAAATTTTTGATTATGTGCTTTCATACTCATTTAAAAGTCCTCACGGTTATGTATGTATGGAACGCATATCAAAATTGATTACTAATAGGCAAGTTGATTCTAATCCCATTTAAAAGTCCTCATGGTTAAGCGTGGTTAGAAGATGCTTGAAATTCATTTTGTATAAAAATTTGGAATACTACTAAATCTCATTTAAAAGTCCTAATGGTTATGCATAGTTAGTAGGTATTCAAATTCTTGATTTAAATATACTACAAATAGACACAACTATATGGTTTTATATGCCGACATCACCCTTATCATTGTAAAGTGGAATATGCGCCAGATAGAGTATTTATGATTTTTGTTTGATTTTTTATTGAAATTTAATATTTAAACTCGATTGGGTATTAATGTTGTATTCATGTCTGTCACTTTATCTCTATTTTTTCTAACACTATTACTCTTTTGCTGGAAACAAAAGGTGCAGAGAAAAGTTAAGAATTTAGCAAATAAAAATCAAATATTTTATTTTGTATTTTTTATTTGCATCTAGGTTCATTTGCGTATTTTTATTTATTTTCATGCATATATGAAGGGAGAGCTTCATTGCAGAGAGGGAGCGCCTAAATAGGGGAGCAAATTAAATGATCAAATACATTTAATAAATTCAAAATCTTAAATATATGTTTGTTATCATCAAAAGGGGGAGATTGTTGAATATGCTAGTATATGATCTTTGTTTGATGATAATAAATATATATATACACACACACTTAAAGGTATTTGTTTAATGTATTATTTTATTTTTTACATAATTAAATAAATATTTGCTAAATAAAATAAATAACACTGAATTTAAATTCAAACAGATATTTTATTCAAACAAATATTTTATTACGATTTTGAATAGTACAAATTTGAGCTTTCACTACATATATACAACTTTCAACTATAATACAATTTCGATTACATCCCATTTCACTTTACACTATTCATCTCACCACATATCACTCGTTCACTCGTATTTGATCTTCAACTGTATTCCAATTTGTATCCAGCATCTAAGTTATTTGCAAAGTAAACACTGACGCGGTAAAATTGAAAAATTAATATTTCTGCAGTGTAAAATAAAATGTGTATTTTGAAATGTTCTTTGCCTCAGTTATTTGAGTTGTTCGTTATCATATTTATTTTGAATCATCATGCACGAACAACCAATGACATGCATAGTCTATCACTGTACATGCCACAAGGCCATGCATACTGATATACTGATATACGATCGAGAAAGCAATGCAAGGACAATCATTCAACTCAACCGAACTGTTATAGAGCAGTGGCTTCACTTCAAAAACCCTACTTTTTCTTCAAAGTGGAACGAATGAGCAAAAAGAATGCAGCCATTTTTCAACGCAAATACAAGGCCGAAGAAATAAAAGGATAAATGGGATCAGTGTTTTTACTTCAATATTTTTGGGTCGGCTCTTTTATTTGCTTTGGGCTTTTAGTTTTTGAATTAGGGTTTTATTGTTTTAGTTATTTTTATTTTGAATTTTACTTTTAAAATTTTGTAAATTCTAGTTATGTGACTAGGGGACGAACTACGGTGTGTAATTCGAGAATTCGCAACTCAGTGGCTAAGTTGTGGAAGCGTAGATTTAGGTTAGTCGATAGCGGGTGTCGCGATTTTATGTGTGTAAGCATCTGACTACTTAATTTCTAGTAGAAACCTTAGAGGACAGCACGTAGGCAGGGCTTTTGTCGAAGCTGGGTAAATCTATGTTGTTCTATTTCTGCCTTTTATATTCTGCTATTATCTGTGCTGCTATTATTCGACTATTATCAGTGCTACAATTATTTTATATATTTCTGCATCAAATTTTTATAATTAGTAGTATCACCCTATTCACCCCCCTCTAAGGTGAAATCGATCCTACACCTTCGAATTTAGTACGTTATTAAAGTAATGGTGGAAATAGTGGAAGCATGCCATATAGCACTTATTAATTGCATCATAGTACGAAAATTGTTTTCGTAAAACTTACCATACATTATTTATGAAATAATGATTTTTTTGGGGTATCGATTGGGAAAAAATAGACATAGCTATATTTCAATATAAATATTATGAAAATTCTTTGTGAAATAAAACTATAATATGGTAACTTTTTTATAACAAATTTGATGCATTGGAAAATACAAAAGTATCTAATATTATTTATAGTTGTTTTGGAATTATAGACTAAGCCGTAGTTTTGAGAAATAAATTTATTGTATAATTTTGAATCATATGATACTTGTTAATTATATCTCAAACAACAAAGGGCTATGCACCCATTTAGCGGGAGTATCATAAGACTTGATGAACTCTTCGAATTGATACATATAGATGTATGCGATCGTAATTCTATAAACACCAAAACGGTTCCACGTACTTCGTCATATTCACCGATGAGTTATCATTGACATGGACATGTGTATTTGATACACATATAGCATGTCTATGGTATAATTATAGAATATAAAACAGAAGTAAATAAAATTACATGTGATGTAAATGAGTTGATTTGATCGAATGAGTTAGTATATTGGAAAATGTTCCGAATGTGCCTAAAATGAATAAAGATTCGGTCTTAAAATTACTCCTCCATGTGATACATAATGATGCATCGATATAGAGTAATCGAACTTTGATGGACAATACACGGTTAACTATGAGTAAAGTTGAGTTAGTTTCTTTATATGAAGTAATGTACTTAAGGGAAATACACAAGGTTAATATTATTTCATCTGAGTAACAGTTTACAAAATTTTACAAGATAAGGGTTTATAAGAAACTCCAACATATCATAGGCCAAGGAGTTGGCAGGTTGTGCGACTCGAAAGATTGCACATAATAATTGTTCACGAGAGATCTTGTATGAATCTCCCTAAAAGGATTTTGAAAAGACTGTCATTGGATGACATATTTATGTTTCGAACATAATTTTTGTAAACTAAATCCAAATCAGTTTTATAAATAAAAAGATTCCTAAAACGTTTATGAATACCTATTTTATTGCATTGAGAAACAATTATTGTTTCAAGATATACTAACTTCATTGTAAAGAAATTTCTTTGAGGAATTATTGGTAGTTAAATGGAATTGGATACGATCCATAGATAGAACTGATTATATGAGATGAAATGAAATTAAGTAACCTAAACAAACACATAGCATTAGAATGTCTAATAAGTATTTTCACACATCTAAGAGAAACTATGAGTTTCTTATTAACGTCGAAAATATATAATCCTAGATTGTTTAATTAAACCATTGAGAGTGCTGACTCTATATGGTATGATGTGAAAATCCGAAAGAACTCCAAGTATGCTATCAAAATATAGATTTTGGTGGTCGTAACTGAAAGGATATGATCCATCGACCACGACTATGTCTTATGGGTAAGACTAATGCAGTAGGAATTAAATGAGCAATGTTGATAAGAATAATATCACAAATTTCAATTGTTGAAATTAGCATAATAGATTCGGTATTGAACACGCTCAAGTCAATTCGGATTTACTCATAAAATTATCGCTTGATAAGTCCTCGTGTTTTAGTACATATGCATTGGAACAGAAAATTCTAAATAACGATTTAGAGTAAGATGTTAACACATATTAACCAAAAATGTCTCAAAGTCAGCGAGAGCGGTATTGAGTTTGTGAGTTTTTGGATATGATCCAAGAAAAGATACGAAAGTATCATTTCATAAGTATCAAGATTGAATAAGCATTTTGATAGAAATATGAAATAGTTTGATTTTCAATCAAAGTGTAGAGGAAGAGTGTGTTCATAAAAAAATGTTAAAAGGTACATTGATACGTCTAAACTATAAGTAAATAACACGTTGTTGATTTTAAAGTTGTACTTGTGTTAAAACCAACCTTAGTTTTTTTAATACTCAACATTTGATTAATAAATGATGCCTTTTATACTAAGTATAAAAGATTTCGGGAATGTCCCAAATGATATGCAAGGACATCTTATTAAAATGTTTAATACGAAACATGTAAGGTTGATTACTTTGGCAAAAGAAATTATCATACATGTTGTGTTGTCTACGATATCATGATTTTTTTATGTATTTGATACATGAAGCAAACATCAAATCCAAATTGATGTCACTAAATGGTTGTTTGGAGTATTCTTGTTCTCGTGTATTTATGAAATACTAGAGAATTGTTTACAAAGAAAAAAATTCTATATGAATGAGTGTTCGAACTCAAATTTCATAAGTCATATTGAGTGTAGTATGTCAATAATAAATTCAAGTTAAGAATCTTTAAGTTGGAAATGTTACAAATAAAAGACTGTGGCTTATTCAATGAAAAAGGCTACATAGATCGCCTTGAATATTTCCGCAATAAAAATAATGTATATAAAATTATAAGTGCATAAATTTATAACTGAGCCAATTCCAAACGTTGAGAATCTCATAATATTGCTATATGATCACAATTTCACGATATGGTTCGTAATAGAGCTTAGAGCTCATTAGAGGTCGAGAGACATACTCCGAATTGTTTCATATGATAAAGCAGATTACCACCGTCAGAGAGAGTTGATTGACA
The DNA here is from genome assembly GCA_030765085.1 of Allium cepa. Taxonomy (NCBI): domain Eukaryota; kingdom Viridiplantae; phylum Streptophyta; class Magnoliopsida; order Asparagales; family Amaryllidaceae; genus Allium; species Allium cepa. The sequence goes on from CM060932.1 coordinate 271,598,692, forward strand.
GAATAGATAATTAAAACACAATAGCATATCCGTTCATAAGGGGATTGACCCAACTGGTTTTGAGAAACCGATTGGAGAAGTTGGACTAAGATTCCATTATTGACCCTAACTGCATGTGGGAGATCGATAGAGTTAGGGGTATGCCCTAGAGTTAATTATGTAATTTATCACATATATCTAACTCGTTGAACAATCTTGTTCATAATAAAGGTGTTTCTTTCTATTATATACTTGATATAATGTGGTTATGTTAATTAATTAATTTAATTAAAGTATATTTAATAGAAAAATTCATGAATGACATATTTTGTGATAATAGTCACAAAGTGTTGTAACCGTGAGTAATTTATCACAATAAAACAAATATACCATTTTAAATGTTCCTAGTCAAGATGCATTGAGGTTGGATATCGTTGTATTCGTTGAGAATAGAGTATGTAACGCTCTCCAAATGTTGGGTAGTGTATTAGTCATAACTATTGGGGCCACCTAGGGGTAACGTACTGATAGTTATTGGATAACTATGGAATTACTTACTCGATAGTTTTCTGTTGGTTAATATAACTAAGGTCAAACAGAAAATATCAATGTGACCGATTTACACGGTTCTCTCAACTTGTGAATACTATGGATCTTCACTATGAAAACTCTGCTTTGATTATAGTCAAATCATGGCATGGCGTTCCATCGAGTGACTATAGTTGGGTCGAGTGAAAGTATTGGAAGTGAAGCACTATTCAAGAAAGGATTCATCTCCTCGGTTATATGGGGTTAGTATCGTGGTCAACTCAAAGTTAATCTTTGGCCAGAGGATTTTGGTTAATAATAATTGTTATTATTGAACCAAAGACTTTGTATTTGGACTATAAAGTTGAATGTGGACGATATTGGAATTTTGACCATTACCAAATTCCATAAGTCCTAATATGATATAGTTTTGAAGAAGAGAATTGGTGTAAATAATTGTCAGTATCAGGTACCGCTTATAATAAATAAAGATTTTACCGAAAAGACCAATAAACGATGAATTAAGCCAAACTGTCATACCACTATGATGTGTGAACATTAATATTTGAATTGTCCAATATTAATCGCTGACTGAATTCACACCTTTGAGTCGCACAACCACACTTGTGATTTCTCTGAAAACCACATAATTTAATCAGTTTTAAAATATTGCAAACCGTTTAAATTAATTAATATTCATGACATATTAATTATTTTTAATTCATTTGATGTGCTGAATATTGTTGGTAATTATTTTAATGCATATATAAAAGTTATATTTTCATATATCGATATGCGATATCGGTAAAAAACTAAACATGTTTTAAATAATAAAATAATTACATAAAAGTTGTTTTCTTTTATTTGGAAATGTTGCATATTTGGAATGAGCTTGGATCAGCCATAATGGTAAGAGGAGGAAATCAATTAATGAGATAAACCAAAAATTAAAAAGAGGAAATAAAGGAGAAAGTTCTAATAGGAGAATAGAAAAAGTTTCCTTTAATTCTATTAAAACATCCTCAATTTTGAAAATATAGAAAAGGAATATGAATTTCATTTTTGTTCTTATTTTCTTCCTCTTCTCTATTATTCATCCATGGTAGAAACACCATCCAAAAGAAAAGAAACATCGAAATAAATTCAAATCAGAATTAAACAAAATTAAAAAGGGTGAATAATTCTTATCTTATAAAGTGGGATGGTGATTTTTGAAATCTTAAGAGAAGCCACAAATTAAGGTGTGATGAAGGGCAAGGTTTATCAAATTTAGAGAGCGATCAATCAGATCTAGGTATTCTTCTATCATTTAAAGTGTTTCTACATGCTTCATCCTAAGGTAATTATGTGTGCGTATAATTTGATATTTACATGTTTATTGTATTATTATTTTGATCCATGTTTGTTTATCATTTCCTTTTAATGTATGTTTATAATAAATTGACATGTCTTGAATCTCATATTAATTCTGATAAATTATCATCATTCTCTATGTTGTCTTGATCTGTAATTTCTTATCACAAATTTACGCATGCCCACCTTGTTAAAATTTATTTTATTTTATTGTAGATAGTTATGAAATTATAAGTTGACTTTGAATGAGATTTATGTATATTTTGAGATAATCTTTACTTATTCAAATGCTAAAGGATTACACACACCCCCCACCCCATTATTTGATTCTGATTTTAATTACATATGTTAAATTTTTGTACAATTGTTAAATTCCTTCTTAAAACAAAAGTGGATACCTTGATTTAATATTAATGAATGGACTTTAGTGCAAACTGTTTTCTATATTTAAAGTTTTATATAAATTTTGATGTATTGTTTCATCCCTAAATTGAGAATTTAATGAAAACTTTTAACTTTAAAACCAAAAATCTTTAATACAAATGTATATACATATATACCATATGCTACATTGTTTGCAAATATATGCTTTCAGTTCCAAATTATTAAATTTTAATTATCAATTATGTAATATAAATGTTTTGTTTAAATCAAATTTATACAAAGATTATGAGCAATAATGTAACATTTTTTGTTATACATTTTCTCAATTGGAATTTTTTCTGTTGACGTTAATTTAGGGTTTCAAATTATTTAAAACAGCCAATAGGTTTTCACTTTGTATGTCTATATCCATAATTATTATGAATGTATGCATATATTTCATCAACAAAATCAGCGAAGGCATGTGTAGACTTGGTTGATAAGTAATCTATGTCATTTAATATATTAATTGTTACTGCTAAATGGTGAAAGAAATAAAAGGTTTTCCTCTTTTCATATTCTATCATATCCTAGTGTAGATTTGATTGATAAATAATAATGCCATCTAATGTATTGATTGTCACAGTTGAATGGAAAAAGAAACGACATGTTTCCCTCTTTTCATATTCTATCATACACGTGTGTAGATTTGATTGATAAGTAATAAATGTCATTTAATGTATTAATTTTCATAGTTAAATGTTGATAGAAATGATATGTTTCTCTTCTTTCATATTCTATCATATCTTCTCTTTATCAATTAAATATAGTAACGTAGGAAAACAAATAGTTTCCTTCTCTTAATTTATTTTTACATGTTTCATTTATACATATATACACCACTTATATACGACACCTACACTTTATGTATTTGATACATTCATCATATCACATACATTTGTATATTTAAAGTTCATTAAATTACCATATTGAATAAAAATATTGATTTTATTTAAAAGAAAATTTAGATAATGTCTAAATGCATTTAGACTTCATTGGCCCGTTAATGATCCAAAATGGTAAAAAATTTGAAATTCACTCATTTCTTCCATTGAGGGTTGGCGCAGTTCAAACACTTCTTTCCCTAAGAACCTTGGGTCTCAATTGGATTCTCTCTAGCACAAATAGCAAGCATCTCCTCATGGCGGATTGTCATCTTCGCAACTACATTACAAGGATCACATATATGTGTCAGGATTTCCCTAGCAAGCTTGGGCCTCAATCCCCAAATGAACCTCTCATTCCTCTTGATTTCGGTGTCCATAGTAGCATATCCATATCGGGACAACTCATCAAACTTATTAGCATACTCAATTACCAACATCTCTCCCTGCACCAAATCCATAAACTTTCTCATCAATGCTGACTTAGCAACTTCATATAAAAACCTCTGTCCAAATCCAAGTTAACTCCTTCTCCGGAACCCCAGTGGTGACACTATTCCACCAATGAAGCGCTGCCCCTTGCAACTGCCTAGAGGCCACCTCTTCTTCTACTCATCATCTAAACTCAAATAAGCAATTCTCTCACAATGCAACATCCAATTCTCAACTTCTATGGCATCCTCTGTTTCTATAAACGGTTTTCCTCTAAGACTAGTGTAATCTTTGCTCAGTTTAACACAGTTATTCCCAACTGGAGCCACAGAATTAGCTCTTCCAACATTTCCAACAACACCAGCAGCAGCATCTGCTTGCATTATATTGACGAAGACTGATATATCGCCTCCATGTCTACTTATGGATTTCCAGCACCTACATTGGCATCAGCATTTTGGTTAGCATTAGCCTGTTAACCCGGGTTCCTCCCGATGGGTTGAACATTTTCATTGGTTGTGGTGCTTCCTCCACCAAATTTCCTCTTCTGTTTCCTACCTCCATATCTTCTTTTTCATAATTTGCATACGAGCCTTAGTAAGATACATAAGAACGGTCTAAGAGAGAAGGGAGTATGTACTTATATATATATATATACACACACACACACACACACACACCAAATACAAGTACGTTACTATAGCGTTAACCCAAACCACAATCTTATTTTCTGATTCATTGGATTATGTTTGAAAACTTTTTAGGTTTATATTTCTTTTAAGTATCATAAACCTATGCTCTGATACCTACTTGTAACATCCCCCACTTGGAGGCCCAAAACTAATGGCCACGGATGTTGTAGTCATCCATAGTTATTAATCCTCGGCAACCAAGTACGGTAATTTTACATACATTGTTATAATAGAAACATATGAATATGTAAAAAAAACTAAAACCAACAAAGAACTTTATCATTCCATTTTAAAGCATTTCAAACTCATTACATAATCCCAGTACGAGAACCACGTTCAAGGAAAATATAATTATAACAACATACGCCAAGAGCGATATATGGAGATCCCCTCTGGACGATCTGATTATATAACTAGGAAATTAAACATCTTTTGTCTATACAACAAAACACAACGAAACCAAAATAGAAGAGGACTCTAAATAGCTAGCATGCCTCATGCACGTCTTCGGAAGCTTATTCGTCTAAAGAGGTACATGAAAATCTCAACTCTTAAACTAATCAAAACCAATTGAGTACCCGAGAGTTTAAGAGGAAAATATAAACTTCGAGTCAGACAAAAAGACTGGTGTGAATAATAATAATCTACCATTTCAAATTATTTAGATATCTAGTGAGACCACGCCACTTAGCGGAATGGGTTTCCCCTCACTAGTATCCTAAAACTTTATAAAGCCATATACTGTGCTTCTGCATTCACAATGGTTAAAAAATATAACATTTCAAAATAATATGATGATATGCAACGAGTAACCTATTCTGGATTTCTCATTCCCTTTCATTATGACTAACTGTCTTATTTATTGTTTTTAAGGTCAGTATTAACCTAATAGTCTTCATGGTCTGACTATTAACCTATTTAACACTTATGGGCTCCTTGTCCAGTTTCATAGTTTTCATGAAATCACTAAGAACCTATTGGATCTTACCAATAACTTCATTATTTCATAGAGTCTCCCTGAGACTATTGGTATCTCCAATAACTTCCTTCTTAACCTACTTTTCATAGGTTGACTAAGAACCTATTAACTTCTATCAATAACTTAATCCAAATATAGTTTTCAAGGGTTCACTACAAACCAATTGGCCCCGCTAATAACTCAATCTAATCATAGTTTTCATGGGTTTACTATGAGCCTATTGGCCCCTGCCAATAACTTGTCATATACATAGTTTTCATAGATTTACTATGAACCTATTGGCCCCTGCCAATAACTTCTCCTATACATAGTTTTCATAGGTTTTATACTAACTCGTCTCCTTGACAACTTCTTTTAATCAATATTTTAGTTTCCTATATTTAGTCTTCTTAACCTCCTGGATGCAATTCTACTCATTCAGGAGTTAATTAAATTTATACATACTAGTGGGTCAACCTAGCTGGTTATTCTGCCCTTCCCCAAATTACATTTATGAGTCCATTACAATGTGAATATATACATATACATATATGAAGAAGCAGACATAATAATACCGATACCAGTGGTTTGATATCCTTGAAATCATTTTATATAAAACTTAGTTAATCCCTTTAACCCATTAATCAAGGTAAACATATTCAAAAACTACATTTCAAAATTCTTTATTTATGTCATGGTTTTTCCTTTAAAATGAGATTGATTTATTTGTTTTGAAAACTAAGGATTTCGAAACCTTAAAAAATTACTTTGAAACCCCTGGATAACCTCTTTCGAAAAACAATAGATATATACCTTTCGAAGCTCTTTAAATCATTTCTTTCGAAAGCAAAATGTACCTTTCAAAAGTACTAAAGCTTTAGTTAGAAACATAGCTTCGAAACCAATGAAAGTACCCCTTTTGAAACCATTGGGTTTTGCTTTAAAACTTCTTTTGGGTCAAAGTAAATATATACAAAAGTATCTCTTTCGAAACCTTTAATCTTCATATAAAATTGTTTGGAGAAAATTTGATGGCGTCGGAACCATTCCTTCGGAACTTCAAACCTTTAAGTAAAACATTGAAGGTTAGCGTTGAAACCCCCGTTCGAAGCCATTGCCTTTGAAACCCTTGAACCCTTTCGAAAGCTTTTAGGAAGTGAATTAATGTGAGTTTAAAACAAAAGCTATCCTTCAAAAGCATTGATGACTTCAATACATTCATTAAATCATTTAGGTCATCCTTTCAAAATTTAATTCTCATAGTAATCTCTAAGGAAAAATCTTCAAAAATCACAGAAATTAACTGTTAATATGTTATCTAATATAAATAAATTTCAGACCCAAATTCTCATATAATTTTTGAAAATAATTTCTAAACCCAATTATTCATATCTTCTTTTGGAAATTCATACTAATTATCCACAACTTGAAAAATTACAAAAATTAAAACTCATCTCTAAAGTCATATTTTACATAAGATAAAATTTTCTCACGGCATACGAAAATTAATACAATCGGTTTCACCCTTAAAACCATATAAAATAATTATCATATTATTTTGTTTGAACTCAACATATCCGAAACCAAGCATATCATCAATCAAAAATCATCGTTATATAGGAATTAATCTTAAACCCCAAAAACAAATGATTATAAACAAAATATAGATGATTTAGGTTATTATTCACCTTGATTAGGATAAGGAACTTGAGATTTGATTGAGATTAATCCCCTTGCTTAATAGTTTAGCTTTAATTTGATTATCTCCTATTTTCTTTCTTTAGTAATGGCCGGCTCCTCTTTGATTTACGTTCATATTTTGATTTTGCAAAAATGACGCGATAGGAAAAGAAATGTGAATATATAAGGTAGTAGATGTGTAGGCGGCAATTACCCTAATACCTTTGCATTGATTAATTACCACATAAAGCCCATCTATTTAATTTATTAATTGAGAATGGCCCTTTACATTTTCAAATCTCAATCTCCTTATCATTCTTACATTTACATTATTCTATTTAATTTACCTAATTAAATCTTCTGAATAATGTTATCAAAAATTTGAGGTGTTACGCCAATCTTATCTTGACTAGGAATATTTAAAATGACATGTTTATTTTATTGTGATAACACTCATGATTATATTAGAAAGAAAACACCTTTTATTTTGAAAAAGATTAGTTATCGAGTTAGATATACGTAACAAATTACATAATTGCTCCTATGACATACCCCAACTCCTTCAGGGGCGATCAAATGCATTTGTCAGAGGCTTGTCGAGTCAAGGCAATACGGAAAGATCTGGATGGACATGCCTTTAAGGAAGATGTGAGCGGTAAGGACCGGAGATATTAGAATGGGGAGTGGGAATGGGGATTTCATGTTATGGACGGGCAACCAAATGACGAGGCGAGACGGTGTTGTCTGTGAGGCTCGAAAACTTCCATTAGTGAATGATATTATGTCAGGCAATTTTTTTGAATATTTAGTGTTACAAAATTGTTCACAATATTATTTGAAGCCCAAGAACCGATAAGTAAACATAGGGGAATCTATAGTGAACCCACAGTTAGACTCTAGGTAAGTGAAAGGGAACCTTGCTTTATTGCCTAAGAATTATGCGACATAATAGGATTGAACTTGCGACCTCCTATGTGTTATTGTAACACTCTACCACTTGGTCACCCTAACACTTTTGTCTAGAATGTTTTTCTTTGAGTTTCCATATAGTTAGTGAGGGATTGTTAGGTAACTACAATAAAGCTCAAATTTTTTAAATTTGCTCGACCTTCTGTATTATGTATTAATGAGCGACCATTTTCGTTTATGTAATGTTTATTTATTGATCCTAATTTATTATGAGATATATACTTTAAAAAACTACGTTCATTTCACATCTCTTTTTCATTACTTCCTCCATCTTTCTTCTATTTAAGAAAAAAAATAATGAAAATATCCACCTTCATCGTTCTCACCATAAATTTCTCCAAAGTAAAAGCATCCTCCAAATATACCTAAAACTTACAAGCCTACAAATTCTTCAACGTTGAATGCATCAATTTGATGAATCATTGGGTGGACCTTAGGGATCGGACCCATTAAAAAATAGTGATACCAAATTTTGAACTCAAAGCGATACCCGTCCATAGCACAACAGTTACCATCATCACTTACTCATTATTTTTGTTACTCCATGACATCCAATAAAAACATCGCACCTTTAAAATACTCCATCAACGTTAGCTTTCAAACCTGTAACAATAACAAATAATGTATGGTTACATTTATATATAGTACAAAGCTTAAGGTTTAGCTGGCACATATGGTAATATGTTGTTATCTATAACTTACCGTGATATAAGCTTCTATCACTAATGATGTTAGCTATAAACATTCTAATTTTATGCTTTTGGATTCTGATTGGTGGACAAAATTCAAAATATGATATTATTAGCATTGAACCGAGAGATAAATTGTGAGCCAACCATTGTGAACAAAATTCAAAATTAAAGTAAAACAATCTCTTCCGTTTAATATAGACGTGGACATAAATTTTTAAGTTTTGCGTTATATTTTATTATCAATTTTAGACTAGTTTAGAGAAAACCAACCATTGACAAACCGACTTTTCTTGACCAAAATGCTTGGTCTGCATCGTTCGTACCTATAATCGGATTCACCTCTTTCAAAGATTCATGCATTACTTTCTATTTAATAGAAGCCATGTCTGTGAATTTTTTTTTAGTATGGATCTAAAGAATTTAACTTATTAAATAATTAATGCATAAATATCGCATTGCTTTCGACGGGGGATGTAGCTCAAATGGTAGAGCGCTCGCTTTGCATGCGAGAGGTACAGGGTTCGATACCCTGCATCTCCATTTGTTTTTCGTTCAGCCTTCTTAATGTTTTCCTCCTTTTTCCGTCTTTTATAAATCAGCCCACATCGATTTCAGCTAAAGCGACGACAGATGGCGATAGGATCACAAAACCTTCAGCCCTAGTCCGCTACACTCTTCGATGCTCATCCGCAGATTCTTCTCTGCCTCTCTCTCTCCTCAAAAATTAAAAATACCCTCTTTATCGACCTCAATTCTGTCGAACCCTAATATAAATTTTGTATTAACCCCAAATAATTGCTTCTTGTTTCAACAATCGAGGTTCAAACAATCTTTTATGGCTTCTGCTTATGAAGCCAATAGTAAAAAGTCGTCTCCGCTTCCTCCTTCCACTGCTGATAAGGTCATTTTCTTATTTTGATATTGGGATTTAGCAGAGCTGATTCAATTTCCTGCTGTTTGCTTGTCTCAATTCGACAATCCTTCCCACCAAATTGTACAAACGTTTTCTTCTCGCCAATAATTGACAGCAATTTTGTAAAATTTGTATAATTAGGACTCAGTATGCTTAAACGTCATGTGATTGAAGATGCAATTTGAAAATACATAATCTGAGGCTTAGATATAACACTCACATATTAGCATATATTGAAGAACTTTATTTCAATATCAGCATAAATTTTGTTTATTTGCCTGTAAAATGCATCAGTATTTGTTTATTGACATACTGTGGTATGTGGCCAATTGACATTTGCTTGTTTTAGCAACTTTTATGTTATAGTAGTGTTGTGTGGCATGGAAAAGTAATAGTTATGACATTCAGTTTCTTGCACTTTATACAAGCACTTGTACATCCTAGATTTTCTTCCAGCTGTGTCTTGATTAAACTGTAGTTTGGATCATATGCAAATTGATTGCCGCAACATGTAATACAGTTTCATGCCAAATGTTTTTTGATTGCTAATTATGTACTATTAGCTACATGATGCTATTCTCATGCATGTAAATATTGACAGGCCGAGTTGCTTAGAGGACTGGAAGCAGCATTAGGTTCGCCACTCAGTTCAGAACCATTGGCACCATCTCCTAAACCTTTGATCATCGTAATTAGCGGTCCTAGTGGCGTCGGTAAGGATGCAGTTATTAAGGTAAGATACAAAAAAATTTGGTGTCTATGTTTCAATCATGGAGGAATACCCATCGAATGTCTAAAACCAATTATTTCATTCACTCTTTGTTTTTATGTCCATGTGATTGAATTATATAACTTAAATGTGACTTTTGACAAACATGCCTAAAAGGTTATGAAATAAGTAAGGCAAAATGGTCACTTAATAGAACCTTACAAATAACATTTATATTTTTTTAAACTCGTGTAAATCTTAGAAAAACGATGAAAATCAACATGCAACACCAAAACTAAATGCAAACAAATAAATTAAAAAAGACCAAATCATTGGGGAAAAAAATTAGTGTATGTTTTTGCAAATATTTGCAAAAAAGAAAAAAAAAATCCTGCAAATACTTGCATTTAACATCGCAACATTTTAAAATTTAAAATTTGGATTTCCCTCATAAATAGCATTAATAGTTGCAGATTTTATTCGTAGAAAAAAACAAAACAAAAATTGTTAAAAATAATTCTACTGGGGTAATTTACAAAGCTTGTTTGGGATGAGTGTTTTGCCTATTTAGTTTCAAAAGAAGAGGAGGATTCAAAACCACTAACTTAAATATGTCTATGACATTGATCTATCTACTCTTATACCTTGAAAGTCTTTGCATGGTTAAAAGCATTATAGTAGCGACATTTTCTTCACAGACTATCAGTATACCTATTTTGCACTTTACTGTTTTTTTGGTTGCTTAAATTGAATATTAATGTGGCATATTTCTTTATCGCTTGTTTGCACCATGTACGTCGATGTCACTGCACCGTATTACAGGTTGTCTTTTATAAAATCAAGGGATACTATTATGCTTTAATGCATGGAATTAATGTGTTACTAACATCAATCAAATTTTCCAGAGACTACAAGAAGTTCGTGAGGGAATGCATTTTGTTGTCACAGCTACCAGCAGGGCGAAACGTCCTGGAGAAGTTGACGGGAAGGATTACTATTTTGTAACCAAGGAAAATTTTCTTTCTATGATTGATAGAAATGAACTTTTAGAATATGCTCTCGTGTATGGAGAATACAAGGGAATTCCCAAACAACAGGTACCATGTTTTCTGGTTATTTCATATTTTGGCTTGAAAATTCATATCTTGTTTCTCTTTTTCCACTTTGCATTATTATGAAGAATCTATTTTACTGCATTTTATCTTCAGGTGTGGTTTAATAGAAAAATGTTCTCCTTATACCAGACCAATATTATTCATTTACCTGTCAAATGGGAGTAGATCTATCAAAATAAAACCTAATTCGCTAACCAAAGTCGCTAACCTTCTTTGTAAACGGGTTGGGTCAACCTATTTGAAAAATAGGGTATAAATGAACAACCTTTACCCGTTTACTAAACGGGTTATTTGAAAATTTAAAATATTAAAATTCAATTTTTGAATTTTGATATTGAATTTAAAATTTGAATCTGAAAATCCAAATATCTGAAAATCTGTATTTTAAATTTGAAGTTGAATTTAAAAATAAAAATTTGAACTATAAATTTGAATTTGGAAATTTAGGCTCCGTTTGGTTTGTCAAATAAAATAGAAAACAAATTTATTTTGTTTTTCGTGCTTGAGAAATAACAAAAAAAGGGAAAACAATCTATCTCCTTCGTCGTCCCTCCGTCGTCGTCATAGTGATCTAAAATTTTAAATTTTCTTCTTTATCGTCATATTTTGGTATGAAGGTTGAAAATGCAAAACACGAAATGAAACCAAACATGCGTTTAGTTTTTGATTTGAGAATTTGAATATGAAAATTCATATGCATGTTTTGATGTATTTTATGGTTTCAATGCAATTTTTGTGAAATGGTCAAACGGGTCTACCCATATATTAAAAAGGTTGGACCAGTTTAACCTGTTTGATGAATCGGTCAAACGTGACTGGCCATTTATGGGTCAGGTCAATCTTCATCCGATCCATTTTGAGCCGTCCTGTTTGATAGGTACAAATGGGAGTTTGAAAACCATAGCAAACCCCATAATTAGACTAATGCTTTTGTACATTGATGATGAACTATGTTCATTTTCCTATTACCACGAAAGACAATTAGTTACTGGTTGACTATTACTTGATTGGCAACTAAAAAGTCACAGAATCGAAGATGTGTTTCTTAATTTGATTTATGCTCTCGGCAAAGTTGTAAAATTTGATGCAAATTGTGTTTCAGATTAGAGACTTCATGGCAAAAGGGTACGACATAGTACTGCGAGTAGATATACAAGGAGCAGCAACACTAAGAAGGATACTTGGTGATGCAGCTATATTCATATTTCTAGTAGCAGAAAGTGAAGAAGCATTGGTGAAGCGTCTAATAGATCGGAGGACAGAGACAAGCGAAATGATGCTGGTCAGAATCGCTACAGCTCGAGAGGAAGTAAGGCATATTAGAAATTTTGACTATGCTGTGGTCAATGCTGAAGGCAAGCTTGAGGATTCAGTTAAGCTAGTTGAGTCCATTATTGATGCTGAGAAAGCCAAAGTGAAGCAACGCTTCGTGAAGATTTAGTTACTGGGTTTTTACTGGATTACACTATAGTTTTTTTTGACATTATTAGAAAAATAATGTCAATGTCTAAATAAACATGTTTACTTAGCGGATCTTTGTTTTGCATCTTGGATTAATACTAGCTTTGTGTAATCTCGAGATTTATTGTTTAGGCAGTTAAATTTATGAGTGTTTGATATTTCAGAAATAGAAGAGAGATGAACAGAAAAAAATTGCATTCAATCTGAATGAATCACGGTTTGTTTATGTGCTTGCTATATTTATATTGGTACAGAATTTAGTAAATAGCTTATATGGGATTGGGCTTGGGCTTATTACATTACCGCATTATTACACATTATTTGCACATAATAGAATAAAGTATGATATTGTGGGAGATGACAATCCTATAGCTTTCATTCGTATCATTTTTCCTTTTCAAATCAATCCGGGGTTTCGCCGATTCCCTAAATCTTCCTTCTAGAGAGAAAATATACAAAAATTGCCTCAAATTTCATGCGATTTGATGTTTATCCATACTATAAACTTCGGATCCGAGAGCGATTTGTTGAGGTTGCCGTTCGTTGATCTTTTTCGGAGAAAGAATTTGTGTTTGGTCCAACTAGAGTTATTTGTTTACTGTTGCAGTTCCTCAATCTTTAGATCTTTTCTAAATCGTATGAAATTTGTTGCTAACATGGGTTTTGTGAGAATATCCGCACGCTGGTAAGTGGTAGGTATGTGATTGATGTTGAGATTTCCTTTTAATATCTGTTCACAAACCAAATATAAATCGATTTCTATGTGCTTGATCCTTGAATGAAGTATAGGATTAGCGGCTAGGGATACAGTACTTAAATTATCACACCATAATACTTGTTTGATTCAATTTAAAGTTCCTTGAGTAATGATTGTAGCCACATAATCTTAACTGTGGCACTTGCCATACTTCTGTACTCGGACTTGTATACAGTATATTGCTTCTTTGAGCTCCATGAGATGAGGTTCTCATTAAGATAAATGCAGTACCCAGTGGTTAATCTGCGATCATCTGGGTCTGTTGCTCAGTCCGCATCAGCCTAGCCATTAAGATGAGAGTTTTTTCCCCTTTTAGAATCAGTCCAAAATTTATTGTTCCCTTTAAATATATCAAAATTCTTTTAATAGTCTTCTAATGTTCATCAATGGCAGATGCATAAATTGACTCGCTTTATTTACACTGTATGAGATTTTTGGTCTTGTGATAGTTGCATATTGTAAGTCTCCTATAATGCTTCTATATTGTTTGTCGTTACTGATTGGTTCACCTCTATTTTTGGACAACTTTAGATTGCTTGTCATTGAAATAGGCAATGGCTTTGCTAGATTCATTTTCGCTCTACACGATATTTCAGTAATGTATTTCTTCTGACTTAGTTGTATTGCTGAATCTGACGGTCTCTTGACTTCAATGCCTAACAAGTAACTTAGTTCACCCAGATCCTTGCTTGAGAATTGCTTGTCAAAATATTGCATGACGGTGTTGATTTCCTTACTGTTGTTTCCAGTGATAATGAAATCATCCACATCTACAAGATGTATGTTACTCCATCCTTGCTATGCTTTGTAAATAATGATCTGCTTGATTTTGTTGATTGATACTGCAATCTTATGAGTGTTGCTTTCAGTTTATCAAACCATACCCTTGGAGATTGCTTTAACCCATAAATAGCCTTGTTTAATTTGCATACACTATCATATGATGCTTGTATTCCTGTGATTATTCTATATAAACTTTGTAGAAATGTGGATTACGGATCTTAAGGCTAAAACTAACACTAGAGGGGGAGGGTGAATAGTGTTTTAAGGAATTACTAAATCTTTTTGAGTTTATGTTAATTTGAACACAAATGTATGCAATATTCAGACACAGATATGATCACAGAATCAAACACAGATGGAGAAATAAAGTAAAAGCAATAAAGGAAAGAACACACTGGATTTTATACTGGTTCGAAGTTACCCTGCATCCAGTCCCGCACATAAGTACGGATTTCATTTCAAAAGCAATTGTTACAATTACAACCCTCGATTTCAAGGCCACGAGGTACACCACTCCAGATTCACAATCCTCTGGGTAGAGATACTTGATTTTACGGGCAACAAGTTCACCCAATTGATTTTACAGGCTACAATCACACCTTTTCTCGCTTGATTGATTTCACAGGCTACAGTCACATCTTTTATCACTCAATTTATTACAAAGAAGCCTATAACTCTGAATAGCACTGAGATCTTGTTGAGACAGCGATAAAGAATCTAACTAGAGATGATCTAGTTAGACTCAATGGTGATTTCGGCAGAGTAATGGAAAAAATATATGTAAAGAAATGTGGAAGAAGAAGATGAGTGAAATCAGAGAAAAATTATATATAAATTCATTTAAAACTGCCCCTATTTATAGTAGAACAACAGCCATGTCCATTCATGAAAGGATATGACGAATAGACACTTCTTTTGAAATTTAAATTTTTGAAACAAACTGCCACCTTGTCGATGTGGGGTCCTAGGGGTTGTCGACAAGCCTAAGGTATTTTTGGTGATTTGTTTTTCTTTGAAAATAACTTTCATCTTGTATTAAAAGTATTATTTAAACTTTGTAAATATACTTAACTATAGTTAAAATACATAAACAAGTATAGAGAATAATATTTTGATATATATAAAATTTTACTATAATATTATATTTAAATCTAGATATAAATATTAAAAGTTAAATATATTATTATTAAAAGATAGTTTAAAAATAGGGATAATTTGATTTTGAAGATAAAGATTATTTTGAGGCTAAAAGTATTTCAAAACCAGGATAGATGTTTTTGATTCTTTTAAAAGGAAGATTTTAAATTCATTTTTGAAAACAAGATATAATTTTATAAAAAACATTTTGAATAAACGTTAGTAGATACAAAACAATGTTCCACTAGTTTTTTCGTAGGTTCCATCCTACTTAGGGTTCCATCCCTTTAACAGGCTAGAATTGGATTCCATTCCACGAATAAATTGGATTTTAAGATGCCAATGCTTTTCTAGGTGTTTTAACAAAATTTCTATCTAAATTATAATCTTGAAATATTGAACTCTTGATAATCTTAATACTCATGAGTCTTCAATCTTGATATCTTGAATCTCTATAATGTACAGTCTTCATTCTTGATACATGCATGGTTAAATCCTGCATATACCTGTATACCTAAACTATAATGTTAGTATTTATATTTTATAATCTTATTCTAAGGTTGTTGTCATCAAAACCATATTCTTAGGGACTAACAATCTCCTCCTTTTTGATGATGACAACCTTTCTTTATAAAATATTGCTTCTATCCTAATAACTCCCCCTTAATCTATGCCTAACTATCCTATTTTATACTTCTCCCTCTTTGTCATCAACAAAAACTAACTCCAAACTATATAACTCCCCCTAAAACTAATACTATATGACATGTGATTATAATGAGTGTTATCATAAATAATCATCACTTAATTCTAAAACTAAAACTTAGTCCTTAATAACTAACTATCCTAACTAAGAATCCATATATGATAATACTTATAATAGTGATAATTCAAATAAAAGAACACAAATCATATATTAATTATTTATTGTTATATTTACATTTGCGTAGAAGATGAAAGAAAGAACATATAACAATAAGAAAAAGAGAAAAGAAACTAATGTGTGTCCTTGAAAATGGGAGATCTATGAACCGAACAATTTGGGTAGTGGAAACAGAAATCTCCACGTTGTTCGACTAGATTTCCATCTTTGTCAAAGCACACTTCGCCAACGCAAACAACTTTGTCATCATCTTCAGCATGCTCTTCTTCCATGAAGGATTCTTTTTCTTCTTCCTGGCTGTCCTCTTGCACTCGATCTCTTGAAGATTCTTCATCAATCAAGATCGGATTAACGTGATTGTCCATTAGAAACTTTTGCAAATTTCCAAGGATTTTGCCTTGCCGTTCTTGTTCTTTGGCCATTCTAAGTTGCACTACTTGAATTTCAGTCATTAGTTGCAGTGCATCCTTCAAGGAATCCTCCATTTTCATTACTTGTGCGAGCGTAGTTCGTTGAAATGGTCCAGTACAAGGAGAAGAGAACGAAAAGGTTGAATTTTTGTTTGATTTGGAATAGGAGACCATTGTTTAATTGTTTTCAGAAGTTAGAAAGGAGAGAGAACAGAATGAATGATCAAAATTTCGAAATAAGAAGAATATATAACCACTTATTTGAATTTTGGTGGGAAAATTTCAAAAAAAAATTGTTATATGTCAACTGTAAAGGCCCGCAAATCCGTACCCCTTTTGAGCTGGTAAAATCCCATAACAACTCAGCCCAAAGTGAAACGAATGTACGAGTCTTCGGGTTTAAAGAAGAAAAAGGTAGAAGAAGAAGAAAAGAAAACAATAACAGAATCTCACATATCACAGCGGAACAAATATAATAGACAAATGAATATCTTTAAAACAAAAACATTATATCAGTTTATACATCACATTATCAGAGTTTACAGCAACAAACAGCGGAAAAGAAATATTACATATAAGTGATACGCCTCGCCATCCAGCTCCAACTCCTGGTCTCCACAGCAGCTTCTTGACTTTGCTCCCGAATAACTGTTAACCTGACTCTAGGCTGCCCGTGTGGAAAATTATGGGCATCCAGAGTTTAGAAAGGGAACAATAAACTTCAGGTCAGTCGTAGGATTGGTGTGAGATGAAAAAACAGTTATTTTCACAAAGAAAATAAAAGAAATCCGTTATGCTTTTGGAAAATAAAACTACCATAAGGCCTCCCGCCACACACACAATGCAAACGCAGAATTGGAGGAGATTTCTCTTTATGATAGTCAAACATGCTTAATATGCAAAATCTTTTAATATTATTATTATTAGTGTATAGTGCAGAAAACATTTCGAAAGTATAATATTAATCTTAGCCAGCATACAACCATTATTGCATGCCTACTATAGCTACCATGTTCAATAGCACGTTACTGCCACATTCCATGGCAGGTTATACAACTAAAACCGTACAGGGAGCATATTGTTTCTTTGGATTTCCAACAAATGGTCAGGCTAAGGAACTTCCTACTGCCACATGGGTACGCCTCTGGAGGGACGTCCCGAGAACCTACCCGGATCTCTGCCAACACAAGGCCAGGTTACCTCTGTAACTAGGTAACTACTACTCGAGTATGTTATCTCTCGGTCGTTTGCGACCTTTATCCGAGAATCCTCTACCATAAAGCAACAACCACAAAGTATAATAAATCTGCGGCAACAACATAGGTAAAATATCTGGGCTCCATACCATGATACTACTCTTTTGCAGAAGGAAATGACATACCCTAAAGGGCGCGACCCTCATAACCTTGCCGCATCTTTCCTGTTTCGACCATTTCCGGGGTGTGAGGTCCGATGAGGTCTCGTCCACAAAGCTACACTTTTCACAAAGTCATGCTTTGATCAACAAATGATCAGCAGCACTTCGTATATCATGTTACCAAATTGGGAATGCATTACTAGTAGAAATCAACTACATAACCTCTGAGCTCGTACGTCTCAGAGAAGGGTGTTAAGCTAAGAGAATAAATTCTCTGCCACCAACAGAAATGTATTTGATAGAAACCAACTTTACATCTCAAAGTGTAATGTCAGACACACATCCATACAAGTCTGTTCCGAGATCGAACGAAACTGAAGGCACTTCAAAGAAGCCCTTGTAAATCAAGATATCCACAAATCACGTCTGAAATCCTCATCACAAAGGTGATAAAATGCCTATACCGGAGCAACCCGGTGCAGAGACATTCGACAGGCAATTCTTTCGCTTTCGAAAATACTCGGTCTTCAACACCGTCTTCAATTGCAATCCCATTTCGTCGTATCGTTATTCGGAATGAGTTTTATGACACAAGGTCCTCTCCCGGCTAATCCGAATAACGAGCGCTTATTTTTAAAAATAAATGTTACATTCAGATTTCAACAAATTACAACAATTTTCACTTTGATCTTTTAAACAAAAGATCTATCACAATCACAAAGGTTCGATGTGGTATTCGGATATCCACTTGGAATCCGACCCCCGATCGCATCGAAATTCAAATGTCATTAAAAGGCCAATATTGATAGTCTGTTATTTAACTATCAATCAACATCCACATCAATTGTTGGATTTAAATAAATTTCTCAAACTATTTATTTTAAAAATATTTCCGCAAGATATATTTCACACTTCAACCATTTGAAAACAAATTTCAAATTACTTTCCACATTTCAATACTTAGAAAACAAATTTCAAATCACTTTTCCTTACACGGAATACATTCCAAAGATTTATTCATTTCCATTGGAAATCTGCCGAGTTAAAATAATTCAAATCGCTTATCCAAAATATTCTTGGAACATTTAAAATAAAACCATCTTAAATACTTACTTAAAATATTGGTTATGAAAACATTATACAAATGATCACATATAAGATTTTAAGTCCCACCTAATTTTTAAAATAAAATTAGTAGATAAGGTATAACTATTTAAATAATCGTTTCCTAAAACAAATATCAATTTTTAATCTTTAAAATAATTCCTTCCATAAGTAATTAAATAAATCCATACTTTAAATATTTGAAACCAGTTAAGAAAATAATTTATCCAAAGTATCCTATCTAAAACCATCCTTAAAATTTTCAGTTTATATTTATGGGCTACTTCGAAATCATACTTAGTTTTCCAGGGAAAATACATTTTTTCATTTCAAAATGGTTCATTTAAATCAATTAATAAATCTTTCTTGATTTATTTTAAATTTACGTTCCGAATCCGTAAATTCCTTTCACACTTTTAAAAATAACCAAATGTTTATTTTTAAAACAAATTTCCCTTTCCTTTATAAATTCTAATTGTGAATTTAAACTTCTAAATATCCATAGATATACGATTTTATTCATCCAGCACCGAATTAAATTCTAAAATTGATTTCCAAATCTATTTACAACTACCAAATCAATTTCCAAAATTGATTTCTAAATTTATTTCGACACCAAATTTATTATCTTTTGAAACAAATTCCTTCTTTTCAATTTATTCAATTTTCTAAAATTAATTTACTGTAAATTTTCTACTAAATTTCAAAAATTCAATTTTATTTATTTCTGGTATCCTACGATACTAAAAATATATTCAGCTAAATTATAGCCTTCAATAGTCTCAATCATAAATAGTCACACACAGATTACAGATAATCAACACACAATATTGAAAGTAACTCAAATATTTGAGGAATCCAGTTGAATCCCTCCAACCTGTTTTTCCTACATCCACAGACGTTAGCACAACAATTAAATACCAATTCCACTTCGAGGTGGAATATCGCGGTATATGTGATTTATAAAATATCATCCGCTATTATGCGGCGCATAGGGTCTTATCCGCTATATAATGCGGGAAATCAATCATCCAGTATATACTATATACTACTATATATATAATATCATCCAGTAAATAATTATTATAAATCAATCATCCAAGCTTACAGTCAATCAATTTTAAATCAAACTATTCAAAATTTAGATATTGATTGAGTGAGAAGATCTCACTTTTGCTTTTATTTTGCAATCCATTTTCCATCATGACTTGTTTCTTCACAGTTTTAGACCTTGTATAAATAATTTATACAATTTATTAATATTTGAACTAAACGAAAAATAAATTACCGTTTATTAGTTTAATTTTTAAACTAAATTTTTAAAACTAAATTTTTAACCCATTTTCCTTATTAATAAATCATCCTTAGTGACTAAAAAAAATTAATATGAGTGAATTAAACAATTAATAACTCAATCCAATAGTTAAATTCATATTTAAAAATATGTATACTTATTTTATTTTTGAAACTACATAAATATAACTATAAAATAAATTATAGGCTTCAAAAATCCATTTTCACATAAACATTTCCAAATTACTACTTTCATATGTATATATAAATTTACATTAATCCTAAAACAGAATTTCTTTACGTTTACTACAAAGAAAAATTTTAGCCTCCTGTAAGATGTAAATGTACATAAAATTTATAAATCAAAGATACCTCACTACTACACATCTCGACATCGACCTTACTGCTCAATCGCAACCCTAGTTCCGCGCTCACGTCATCGAGATCTCGACAGCTTCGTCCACGCAAATTCAAGCAGGAGCTTACGCTGATCGTATGCCGCCGCCACAAACCCGAGCTCCAGCCTCGCGATGCTCTGAGTAGCTCAAACGCATCACCAATGCATCGCGTGCTCTACTAAATTGAAGATACCTCACTACTACACATCTCGGCATCGACCTAACTGCTCAATCGCAACCCTAGTTTCGCGCGCACGTCATCAAGATCCCGACAGCCTCGTCCACGCAAATTCAAGCAGGAGCTTACGCTGATCGTATGCCGCCACTACAAACCCGAGCTCCAGCCTCGCGATGCTCTGAGTAGCTCAAACCCATCACCAATGCATCGCGTGCTCTACTCCTTCTCTTCCAGCAGTGGATTGAGCACGAAACCCTAGGCCATCGATCGCAGTGCTTCATCAACCCACGAGCCTTCACAAGCTCGTACTCGTGTGCCCTAGCATCTGTCGCGATTCGATTCCAGACGAGGCGAGCGACTCAAGAATTCAGGCCGAGCAAAGAACGGAAAAATCGATTTTGAAGAGGGGGTTATCGACTTCGGCCATCTATTTCTTTCTCTTGTTTTTTTCTGGGTTTCGATTTAATTTGAGGGAGAAAGGGAATGGGATAGCTTGCATGAAAACTTGGACTAGCTTATAAAGGAAGGAGCTACTTTGATTTGTTTTATAATAATTTTTTTATTTGTTAAATTATAGAATGTCTCGTTCGCATACCTCAAAATCTTGAACCCCTATCGAGTCATGCCGCTAGACATTTATAGTGTTATGCCCCTATTTCGAACACAATGGAAAAGGTTTCGAGCCCTATTTCGATCGTATGGAGAAGATAGCTTTTTGACCAGTTATTAAATTGAATTTCGATAGAAATTTTAGCGCGTTTGCTTATCATACGGCCAAACGAAAACTCCGAATGCTTTGAAAATTGAAATCCAATAATAATATAATATTACGGATCCAATGGAACTAGTTTCGTTGAATTCCGAGACTGTGCCTCAGAAGGCTATTTTTAAATATCGATTTAAACAATATAAATCCAGAATTAAATCAAACTGCTGTTAGATTTAATTTTAAAAGTTTTATTACCTCCAGTATTATCAATATAAATTTTCCAAACCTTGAAAATAATTTTAATCAGCTTAAAATTTCAGATTCAATTTTTTTTACCCAAGCTTTAATAATTAAATTAAATAATTTAATTGTCAAATTCATAATTATATTTGAAATTTAAGGTTAAAATAACTTTCAAATATTTAAATTCAACCAAATATTTCAATTTCAAATGTTCAAAAATTCTAGGTCGTCACATCGACAGGGGTAGAAGGGGGTTGTCGACATGGTACTTGATATTTTTGTTATTTGATTTTTTATTTAAATTTTTAATTATACTTTGTTATTTATATTCTATATTTCAGTTATTGAACAAATACCTAATTCATTTCTTAATTTGGTAAATATAGATTCATTTAAGGATTTTGTTAAAATATCAGCAATTTGATTCTCGGAATTGATATAATCGAGAGTAATTACTTCCTTACTTATATTATCTCTGAGAAAATGGTGTCTGATATCAATATGCTTAGTTCGAGCATAATGAGTAGTATTTTTGAATAAATTTATTGCACTGGTATTTTCACAATAAATAGGTGATTTTGAGATATTTAAACCAAAATCTTTTAAAGTTTGTTGCATACATATTACCTGAGAACAAGCCAAAGCAACAGAAATATACTCTGCTTCAGTTGTTGATAAAGAAACCGTGTTTTGCTTTTTACTAAACTAGAAAATCAGAGAATGTCCCAAAAGGTGTCAAGTTCCACTTGTATCTTTTCGGTTTGATTTACAATCAGCATCACAGTAAGATATTAATTCAAAAGAATCATTTTTAGGATAAAATAAGCCATAATCAAATGTGTGTTTAACATATCTTATGATACGTTTTACAGCTTTTAAGTGGGTCTCTTTAGGTTGTGATTGATATCTTGCACAGAGACAAACACTATGCATGATATCAGGTCTACTAACAGTGATATAGAGTAGTGATCCAATCATTTCTCTATATAATTTTTGATCTACATCTTTTGAGAGATCTTCTTTACTTAGGTATTCATTGGTTGCCATGGAAGTGGGTTTTCCACTTGCAGTAGTTAAACCAAATTTACTAAATAGGTCTTTAGCATATTTTTCTTGACTAATAAGGATAACATTATCTAATTGCTTTATTGCAATCCTAGAAAGAAGTTTAATTCACCCATATGACCCATCTCAAACTCTTTTATCATTATTTCATAAAATTCTTTATTCATTTCAAAATTAATTGGTCCGAAAATGATATCATCTACGTAGACTTGTACTAGTTGAATATCATTTTTATTTCTTTTAATAAAAAGAGTATTATCTACTTTACCAATTTCAAAGTTTGATTGTAATTAGTAAGATATTAGTCTATCATATCAGGCTCTAGGAGCTTGTTTTAGACCATATAGAGCTTTTTTAAGTTTGTAAACATGATTTGGTAATTTTTCATTTTCAAAAAGTGGCGGTTGTTCAACATATACTTCCTCTTTTACAAATCCATTTAAAAAGGCACTTTTAACATCCATTTGATATAATTTGAAATTATTATGATTTGCGAAAGTAAGTAGAATCCTAATGACTTCTAATCTTGCTACGGGAGCAAAGTTTTCATCAAAATCTATTCCTTCTTCTTGACAATAACCTTAAGCGACTAACCGAGCTTTATTTCTAACAACCTCTCTTTGTTCATTCATTTTATTTTTATAAACCCATTTAGTTTCAATTATAGTTTTATTTTCAGGTCTAGGAACAAGTTCCCAAACATCATTTTTAGTAAATGGATTTAGTTCTTCTTGCATAGCCAAAATCCATGAATCATCAGTTGATGCATCTTTTGGATTTTTGGGTTCAATAGTTGATATAAAGGCTACATTGCTCATTTTACTTAGTTGATTTCTAGTTTTAACAACAGATTGCATATCTCCAAGTACATTTTCTATAGGATGATCTTTTAAAAGTTTAATCTTTTTATCAGGATGATTAATTTCATTATTAGTTTCAGTTGACTCTTGATTTTGAGTGATTAAATCCTCTTCATCATTTGTATCTTCTAAAATTTTGAGATTTTCATCGAATGAAACATGCATTGTTTCTTCGATGGTGTTAGTTCTTAAATTAAATACTATGTACGCTTTACTTCTATTAGAATATCCGATAAAGTTACCTTTGTCGGATTTAGGATCAAATTTATCTAAGTTATCTTTTGTATTTAAAATAAAGCATTTACTTCCAAAAATTCTAAAATAAGATACCTTAGGTTTCTTTGAGTGAAGATGTTCATAAGATGTCTTATCAGTTAAAGGTCTAATTAAAATTCTATTTGAAATATAACAGGCGGTAGCAACTGCTTCTGACCAAAAATACTTTGGTAATTTATTATCTGAAAGCATAGTTCTCGCACACTCTTGAATCGTCCAATTTTAACGTTATACTACTCCGTTTTGTTATGAAGTTCTTGGAAATGAAAAATTGTGAATTATTCCCTTTTTATTACAGAATTCCTCAAACTTTTCATTTTCAAATTCACCACCGTGATCACTACGGATGGTTATAATTTTTAAATAAAGTTGATTTTGAATCCTTTTTATAAAGTTCTTAAAACATTCAAAAGTATCACTTTTATGTTTCAAAAATATTATCCACGTAAATCTAGAATAATCATCTATAATTACAAAAACATATTTACTATGATTTATTAACAGAATTTGAGGTGGACCAAATAAATCAAGATGAAGTAATTCAAGAGATTTTGAAGTTGAAATCATATCTTTTAATTTAAAGGAACTTTTTCTAAGTTTTCCTAATTGACATGCATCACATAAGCTATCTACTTTAAAATTCATTTTAGGGAGACTTCTTACTAGATCATATTTTGACAGTCTAGATAAGAGTTTGAAATTCAAATGCTTAAATCTCTTATGCCAAATCCAAGGGTCACTTGTATTTTCCAAAAGACATAGGTTATCATTTGAAATTTTCATACTAAGAATATAAATATCTTTTTCCTAATTCCCTCAAATATTATGGTTGAATTATTATCTTCAATGTGACATTTATCTTTTTCAAATTTAATTTTATATCCTTTATCGCAAAGTTGACTAATACTTAGCAGATTATGTTTCAGATTCTTAACTAGCAAAACATTAGTAATAATAGGAGTTTCAGAGTTACCGACTTTGCCGATGTCAATCACATATCTTTTTGAGTTGTCTCCAAATTTAACTAGTCCTCCGTCTTTTTATATTATATCATTTAGCATATCTGGATTACCAGTCATGTGTCTAGATCATCCACTATCGAGTATCCATTTTTTTTTTTAATCTGCACAATTTGTCCATTGTGGATTGATTCCTCAACACCCATAAAGCATGTTTCCTGCACATCATACAATTTTGGTAAACAACTTGAATTTGAATATTGATTATATGCAGACTCAAGAGACAATGATGATTTGAATAATTTTTAACTAGTATTAACAATTTTTTAAACATAGCCATTTTAAAAACTTTTTCAAAAATCATATTATGAAACTTTGAAAACCTTGCTCTAATACCAAATGTAAGAAATGTGGATTACAGATTTTAAGGCTAGAATTAACTCTAGAAGGGGGGTGAATAGTGTTTTAAGGAATTACTAAATGTTTTTGAGTTTATGTTAATTTGAACACAAATGTATGCAATATTCAGACACAGGTTTGATCATAAAATCAAACACAGATGTAGAAATAAAGTAAAAGCAATAAAGGAAAGAACACACTGGATTTTATACTAGTTCGGAGTTACCCTACATCCAGTCCCGCACACAAGTATGGATTTCCTTTCAAAAGCAATTATTACAATTACAACACTCGATTTCAAGGCTACGAGGTACACCACTCCAGATTCACAATCCTTTGGGTAGAGATACTTGATTTTATGGGAAACAAGTTCATCCAATTGATTTCACAGGCTACAATCACACCTTTTCTCGCTTGATTGATTTCATAGGCTACAATCACACCTTTTATCACTCAATTTATTACTAAGAAGCCTATAACTCTGAATATCACTCAGATCTTGTTGAGATAGTGATAGAGAATCAAACCAGAGATGATCTAATTAGACTCAATGGTGATTTCGGCAGAGTAATGGTAAAAATATATGTAAAGAAATGTGGAAGAAGAAGAGGAGTGAAATCAGAGAAAAATTATATATAAATTCGTTTAAAATTGCCCCTATTTATAGTAGAACAACAGCCATGTCCATTCATGAAAGGATATGACGAATATGCACTTCTTTTGAAATTCAAATTTTTAAAACAAACTGCCACCTTGTCGATATGGGGTCCTAGGGGTTGTCGAAAAGCCTAAGGTATTTTTGGTGATTTGTTTTTCTTTGAAAATAGCTTTCATCTTGTATTAAAACTATTATTTAAACTTTATAAATATACTTAACTATAGTTAAAATACATAAATAAGTATAGAGAATAATATTTTGACATATATAAAATTTTACTATAATTTTATATTTAAATCTAAGTATAAATATTAAAAGTTAAATATATTATTATTAAAATATAGTTTAATAACAAGGATATTTGATTTTGAAGATAAAGATTATTTTGCGGCTAAAAGTATTTTAAAACCAACATAGATTTTTTTGATTCTTTTAAAAGGAAGATTTTAAAATCATTTTTGAAAACAAGATATAATTTTGTAAAAACATTTTGAATAAAAGCTATTGGATGCAAAACAATGTTCCACTAGATTTTTCGTAGGTTCCATCCTACTTAGGGTTCCATACCTTTAACAGGCTCGAAGTGGATTCCATTTCACGAATAAATTGGATTTTAAGATGCCAGTTCTTTTCTAGGAGTTTTAACAAAAATCCTATCTAAATTATAATCTTAAAATCTTGAAACCCAGATAATCTTGATACTCATGAGTCTTTATCTTGAATCTCTATACTGTTCAGTCTTCATTCTTGATACCTGCGTGGTTAAATCCTGCACATACATATATATCTAAACTATAATGTAAATATTTATATTTTATATTCTTATTCTAAGGTTGTTGTCATCAAAACCATCTTCTCAAGGACTGACAAACTTCTTCTTGAATTCCTCCATTAAGAAATGCATTGTTTACATCCAATTGCCTAGTGTTCCATTTCTTATGTAGAGCAACAGTGAGTATAACCCTGGTAGTAGCTAGCTTTACCACTAATGAGAAAGTTTCATTGAAATCAAAGCCATACTGCTGTGTGTAACCCTTGGCAACAAATCCGGCCTTGTAGTTTGACATAGTCCCATCAGGATTTCTTTTTAATTTGTATGTTCATTTGCATCCAATTGTATTTTTATTCTTGGGGGTAGAGGAACAAGTTCCCATGTCTTGTTTTTGACGAGGGAATTATTGTAACGACCCAGGATTCGACCACATTTTATTTGGATATTTAATCAATCTTAAAAATAAAATAAAAAATATATGTCCTTTGAAAACTCAATTGAAAATCGGAGATTTACAAAATGTATTTGGATGCAGTATTGTTTGGATATCGTCAGTTGATTTTTTTATAGAAAATTTCTTACCGCACACACAGAAACCCCAAAATTTCATATATACATAAGAAGCGTATTCGACGAGTGATTTGACATATTATATGTCCGGTATATTTTGAACATTTTGGTTTATTTAAATTATTGAAAATTTTGTGTTATTAGCTTCAAATACTCTATCTATATGTTTATTCATCATATATATATATATATATATATATTCCTTAATCATGTGATAAGAACACACATAATCATTTTAGCTATGTTAAGAAGGAAATATAGTTTGGGCTATGTTAAGTCACCCTAGACTTCAGTACAGTTGAAAAAGAAGTTATAGGCGATGATTCATAAGCAGGGATATTTTTATTGAAAAGTAAAATCAAAGTTTGGGCCTATAAATAGAACTGTTGTATCCTCCATTCTCTGATCATCTTTTCAATTTTTTTCCAACAGCAGGAAGTCTTCTGGAAGAAATACAATGAGTGCCTCTGTCTTGATTTCTTTTTTTTCTTCTGGAAATCATATTTCAATAAATTGTATGATTCATTTACAATTGGAGTTTTAAAATAATTGTACATGTTGTTAGGATATATGGTATTGTGAAAAGTATGTATACAGTGGAGATAGTTCATATTATTTCAAAATGACACTTGCAATAAATAGAATTCACCATTTTCCTCTTTCAAAAATTCATATCTTCCTAAATACTTAAAATTAGCCTTGACCGTGTAAATGAAAGTTATTCATATTCTCCTGCAATATTTTTAAAAACTTACGGCACTGAATTTCATCGAGTATCGATGGAGAAATCTTCAAAAAACTGAAAAAGGGAAAAATAACGTCAAAACTTTGACAAGTATTTTCCCTCAACTCGTGCGAATCATTCGATGCCGTCCGTGCCAAAAGGTTTGTATCGAAGAAAGGAAATTTTCATGTAAATTCGACGATAATCCGTGAAGATGATTTGAAATCTTCAAAATTAAGGTTGAATTTAACTCTTGATTCGGCCAACGATATTCGAATCGAAAGATAGACGTGTGATCAGAGCGGAGAGAGGTGCGCAAGGTGATTTTTTTGTAAGCTTCAGCAACAATAAGTGTCACAGCCTGTAGCTATGCCGCGAGAGGTGAAATTGCGAATGGAGGCACCGATCGAGTGATGGCGGGGTGGGAAAGGACAAGTGCGAGTGAAGAAACTCGATGGTGGGATGTGGCGTAGGTTTCGTGGAGTAACGATGTGGTGCATGTGCACGAGATGCACGATAATGGCGATGTGCAGGTTAACAGAGGAGGAAGAAGAAGGGAAGGGGAAGGAAAGGAGCGGTCGGGTTTGGTTTGAATTCTTGGGCTTGACCCAGTTTATATAAAAAAACAAAGGAGATTTTAAGTTTAAATTTAAATGAAAAATTTAAAATATCGATAACGAGTTCGTTTTAAATATGATCATCATGCAAAATTTTGCATTGTGATCGCATTGACGAGTACTACGCCTCATATAAATTATTGGTTGATTTGGACCATTAGAATTATATGACATATTAAAACAGACTGATTTTAAATTACGTTATTTATATCAATAATGTCTTTTAAAATTATATACATTAATCGGAGATGTTTATTCGACCAAATAAAACACTGTTAAGTTAATTTGAGTTATATAGATTATTATGGACATCTATGGAGCAGAACAAAACCCCATTCTGCACTTGCTATGTAAATTGTCAAATTGTGTACTAATTAACATACAGATAAATTAGTATGTGTTTGATGGTAAATTAACTACGGATTGTTAATTATCTAGTGTTAGAAGCTTGGTAGCCGGACCAAATTGAATATGGCACCGACATATGAACCCCTTGTGATATGAAAAGAGATGGCAACTTGCTTAAGTACCCTTGCAGTCCTTAAGCCTCGGATTTGATTAATGTAAATTTATTAATTTCATAATTGACATTGGTTTAAGATTAATTATGTCTATTTAAAACGTTTAGATTTTGGTTTTATTTTATTTACATTATTAAAAGTTAATTTTTGATATTTTAACATATATTATTTAAGATATTAAATTACATTAAATATTTAAGTTTTGAGTTAATTGATTGTATTATTAATGTTGTTTAACTTAATTTATTTAATTATTAATTTAACATATTTCAAATTAATAAATTACCCTACTGAAAATGTTTTAGTCAATAAATTTACTTAATATGGATTAAGTTGATTATTTACATATATCAAACTGACTTATGTAAATTGCTTAATTAATGATGGTAAGTTAATTTGTGTTAATAAATGAAGTTAAAATTAACGAACGAAGTTAAAGTTAACAAATGAAGTTAAGTTAGTCAACTGTTTAATTAGCAGTGTTTTAAGTCAATTAATTATTTTAATTATTAATAACTAAGAAATCTTAATTAATTATTTATGATATTCGTGGTTGAATGATATTTAATTAGGGGCGTCTAAAAATAGTTGATCATTATAGTTAATGATGTTTAAGTCAATCACTGATTTAATTGGGTTTAAGTTTGTGGAATGACTTGTCAAAAGTGTTTATAGATAGTATTTTACAAATTAATGAAATGATTTGTAAACGATGTTTTATATAAAAAGAACGGAGGTTTACATTAAATAGTATGAGTTTTAACGGTTTACAAAAGGGGAATTATAAATAGGATTTATAAAAGAATATTATAAATGGTTTTATGGAGGTTTTACAAATGATTTTAGAAATGTACAAAAAGAATTTATGGACGATTGAATGTATAAAAGAATTATGTAAATGGTCTAGAAGATCGATGAAATGGATTATAAACGTTTTTAGAGAATTATAAGGAAGTTTTATATATGACTTTTGAATCAAATAAAAATGGATTCTTTCTCAGTTTGTAAATATAATTATATCACCGAGATAAGCAAATGGATATATTTTAGGTGCTGAAGATATAGGGATTGGGAAATATATTCTTATAAAAGCATTCTTATACAAGTAACGAATAAATGGTTTTATTTATGAAAAATTTATAGAAGGAGGCTAGAAATTTCTTATGTGTTGAACCAATGTTGGTTTTCTCTATGAATTAAATTTCTAATTGTATGTTTTATTCGATAGTTAAATAACCGACTATTGAAATTGAACCCAAACGTAACTTTGGAAATATCTAAGAGAAACACATGAGTAATATGGCACAGTCATCTCCATGATGTTGTACTAAGCGTATAAATCTCGTTCCGTTCTCTTAGGACAATGAGAAGGAAATCCATCCTTAAACAGTTATAGGAGGTGAACTCCGCTCTTGTTCGGTTATTTTCTGAAAAACCGGGGTTGAGTTTACCGAAAAATCAAACGTTGTTTCGAAGAGACCAAGATCAGATATGTTATCTAAAAACCATTTCGATCCAACGAATACGTTTCATAGTGAAGTCATTGTCAAGAGCATGGAATCAAAGATAGAGATGTGAAGTGCAAGGGCTAATCGCTACCAATCCTAGTGGTGATTCCAAAAAGGATGCGGTAGGAATAGTGCCTTCAATTTTGTTCAGACCCAAAACGGACTTGTATGGATGAACGCTATCAGCACATTGTCATCGGAGGGCAATGAACATTCTAAGTGTAAATGTTCTTGAAAGGTAATCATAGCCTCAAGCCTCATCAACCGGGAATGACTAAAACATGGAAGATGCAGTAGGGCTAAGTGAGTCGCTCCCAAGTAAGGTATGATCATCCCTATCTAGATTCGCTATTATCTCTCTTTTGTATGATTCAAGGCCCATTAACGGAGGGGTGATTATATTTGGTACTATCCAACAAGGGGTAGGCCGGTCCTGTATTGGCAGTGGATCCAGGCGAGGTCCTCGGTATTATTTTATCTAGAGATGCATCATGAAGGGCGGCACCCCAGTAGCCTAGTCATTATTAGAATCCAATCTACAATACGTGCCTTACGTTTTTTATTTTGGAGTCTAGTATGTTGGAATGTGAGATGCAAGCATTTCAACTATTTTATCTATTTACTTTGACCCCTAGACATTATGATAATATCATTGGATTAATATAAAATGTTTTAGTTATCGTAAGATGAAAACCCATCCTTTTTTATGTGTGATGTGGTCTTACGAGATACCTTTTGTTTGAAAAAATTTTCGAACATAGAATCAGTTTGGTTGTTACTTGTTATCGAGTTTTATTCATGCTAGGTTACCAGACTGTCCCAAGCTTTATTTTATGTAATGCTCAGGTCAGACCGAGCATGTTTTCCTTTGGTTTAGCTGGATACTTTGGAGTTGGAAAGAGCTAGATGGTCAAGACGTATTCACGTATATTTTTCTTCCGATGTATTATAGAGTCAGTATGTTTTTCAATAATAAGAATGTGTTTTTATAACTATCTAAAAAAATGTAGGATAAGTCTGGTGTACTCTGATGTTGTATATATAAATAAAGATGTTCCTTTTTATAAAGATCATTGTTGTATTATATATTATTCGCTATGTTGTGAGATTCTATGTTATGTAGTTTTCTTCTACCTTCTACCTTCTTCTTCCACCCTAACAAATCAGTATTTCCGACACTTAAATATTCGGCATGTGATATAGCGGACGTAATAGTATTGATTTTCGAGGGTTGAAAATCCGGTTAGTTACAATTATATTCCTCATCCATTGCAGCTTTCCATTTAACATCAAGTATGGCTTGCTCAAAATTTTCTATTTCATTATAGTTTAGAGTAGTTACATATACCTTTGGCTCAAATATTCTACTCTTTGATCTTGTTGTCATGTGATGCCCAGTTTGTGTTTGCCTGACTTGAGTATGAGAAGTTGTAGTAGTTTCTTGTTCATTATGTGTACTTAATTGTCACTTTGTTCATGCTGACTGCTTTGCCTTGTGCTTTGATTGTTCTGAAGAGTGCTCAGGCATATTAGTTAGCTCATGATCTGCTCTATCATCAAACAAGGTAAATTTTGATCCTGATATGTCTTGAGTTACATTTGTGTTCCTTGGTTCCATATTATTTGAGTAAAGTGGTATATTTGGAATTGAGACTATTGGATTGTACACTTTCGAGGTTGGTCTTTTTTGGTTACCTTTAAAAGGAAAAAATTTCATTAAAAACCACATGTCTGGATAAAAATGCCACCTTTGCTGTCAAGACATTTGTAGCCTTTTTTTCTTGGATGCGTATCCCAGGACATGGAGAGGATCTAATGCTAAGTTTGTGTGCATTGTATGGCCTTAAGACTGGAAAACAAAGACATCCAATTTTTTATTTAGATTTTGATAATCTGGTTTTGTATTAAACATAATTTTAGTTGGACTTTTATGATCCAGAATTTTTGTGGGTATCTGTTAATAAGAAACATTGCACTGCCAAAAGTATCAGGCCAGAATTTTAGTGGTAAGAAAGCTTGGGCTAATAGAGTAAGATTGGTTTTTACAATGTGCCTATGCTTCCTTTCCACCAATCCATTCTGCTTAGAAGTATAAGGGCATGTAGTTCTATGCATAATATCTTTTTCCTAAAAATACATATTAAGATATTTATATTCTCCTCCTCTATCTTTTTGATTGGTTTTGACCAGATAGTTTGTCTAGCTGTTTGGTTATGTAATGAACTGTATCACTGCATTGTGTGTATCTGACTTTGCCTTGAGAAAATATATCCAGGTAAATCTGGAATAAGCATCAACAAAAGAAATATAATATTTGAATCCATAATCAAAATTGATTGGAGCCGGACCCTACATGTTTGATGCTATCAGCTCAAGAAGTCCGTGAAAAACTATAGATGAGTTAGTAAAGTAAGTTTATGACTTTTACCTAATTGACGGTAAGTGCATATATAAGGTAAAGATACATCACAAAAGGAAATATTATTATCTAATAGAATTTGGTTTACAATTCTTTCACTTGGATGACCAAGTTTATAATGCCATACATCAAAAACATTATATGTTCTATTTGTTGCAATACATTCAGTAAGATTACATAATTTTCTTGAATTTTCCTGTTGGTTGTAGTTTGGTAGATTGAATTTGTATAGATCATTTTGCACTTCACCCTGCAAAAGAATGCTTTTAGTTAGTAAATCTCTAGTTAAGCAAGTTTTAGGATAAAACTCAAAATAGACTCTATTGTCAGTTGCAGATTGAGATACACTAATGAGATTTTTTCTTATTTGCAGCACTCTAAGTAAATTTTTAAGATATAAACATCTTTTTTCCTAAATAATACCATCTCCGATATGACTAATAAAAACTGACTCACCGTTTCCCATATATGCTAATCTGTTACCTTTGCACTCCATTTTGCGTATATTCAGGTTGTGTAGATTGCTGGTGATATGATTTGTTGCACCTGAGTCAAGATACCAGCTTTCACTCGTTATATCTTCAGTTCTTGCTACTACATCAGTCTCCAGTGATGTATTTTGTTATTTCATGATGCATTTCTTGTTTCTGACTGCATTTGTGCTATGTTTGCACTTGGGTTAATATTTCTTTGATTTCTTGAATTTTGACTTTGCTGTGTGTATTGAGTATCAAATCTGAAGTAACATCTCATTGTTGTGTGACCATTCCTTCCATATATTTAATATTTCATCTTGTTACTGTTATTCCACCTGCCGCCTCTATCTCTTCCTTTGTAAGATTGTCCTCTTTAAAATGATTGATTTCCTCTACTATTTGACTCAATTTTGTTACGGTATCTCCCTTCTTGATGCTTACTGTTAAAATTGGCAACGTAATTGATTATATACTCTATCTCCATTGGTTTCTTTTGTTCAGTCCACCCTTCACGTGCAAGAAGGGTGGAGTGGACATATTGAATGGATTGTAGGGTTTTCTTTGATGAAATTACTGCAACCATTGGTTCATACTCCTCATTAAGTCCATTTAAAATTGATAGAACCTATTCAATATAGGTAATTTTATGCCCAGCAGTACTTAACAAATCACAGAGAGTTTTTTATCTTGCAAAGATACTCTCTCGTTGACATATCATCTTTCTTTAAATTTTGAAGCTGTCTTTTGTAGTGTATAATTCTTGCTGCTGATTGAATACTAGAGATTTGCTCTATGGTTGACCATATTTCATATGCCGAGTTGCATCCCACAATCTATGGTAGTAAGTTTGTACTTATTGATGATAGTAGCCAAGAACTTAAGAGACTGTTATGTCTTTGATATGCAGTGTATTCTTTATTGACTATTGACTTTCCATCATTGTCTTTGAAGAATTATGGAGGAATTGTTGAAGTGGCAGAAATAAAATTATCAAGACCATACCCTCTGATTGCAGTTTGCACTTGATACTTCCAAAGGAGATGATTGCTTTCGTCTAAGTGTGTAGTTATCAATTGACTTTGTGGGCTAACTATGGTCTTGATTAATTCTTGTGCGGCCATTTATTGAGATGTAGCTGAGTTGTTTGAAGTTGCTGAATCAGTTCCAGCCATGATAAGAATAGAGTCCAAATAATAATATTGATGGATTCTTTACATGATAATGATTCATAGAAGAAAATAAAACTTTCAAGAAGATCAAGAAACAGATCTGATATCTTCAAATTTCAAATGAAAGGTAAGTGCAGTCACTAACCCAAATGATGATTTAATGATAAGTTTTTCTAGCAAGACACTTCCCTTTTGATTCTTTTGATGATTTCTTGAATCTCAGTTCCTTGTATGGGATCTAATGGCAAGGTATTTGATTTATTTCGAAAAACGCTTTGAAATCTTGATCTCAAATGATGATGCTCTATTAATTCTGATGAGATCTTGATGCCGCCAAATTATTAAACGATAATGATGATTCTGATGATATTCTGATCTATATGACGCCGTTGGGGAATTTGCTTTGATTTCAAGTTAAATTTCTTGAGTGTTTGATATTTCAAAAATAGAAGAAATATGAACAGAAGAAAATTGCATTCAATCTGAATGAATCACGGTTTGTTTACATACTTGCTATATTTATGTTGGTACAGAATTGAGTAAATAGCTTATATGAGCTTGAGCTTGTTACTCAACCCATTACCTCATTACTACACAATATTTACACGTAACAGAATAAAGTATGATATTGTAGGTTATGACAACCCGATAGCTTCCATTTGTATCCTTCATTTTATTCATTTGTATCCTTCATTTTAGGAAATTCTTGTACTCATATTATACCTTATTTTTATTTATTTATTTTTTACTTTTATTTCCTTTTAAATTTAAATTAGAGTTAGATGGAAACTTCAATGTACGACGTTGAATGGAGTCATTTGTTTATCCAGTCATTATGTTACTTCATCCTTCGGGAAAAACGTTTTTGTTTCGGCCCTGGGGAGCCAAAATTAGTTCATTTAACGTAGGGTAAAAAGGATATAATGGCCCAATTAGCCCATGTATGCTTACGGAGTGCGATATTGCGTTTGAACGACATTGTTCAATTTTGAATTTTTTTGGCGAGATGTCGAAGTTTCGCTGTTCTTTCCAAGCTGTAAAGCCTGGTAGAAAAGAGTAGCATACAACGACCGCACTTTCCACTATATTTTAGGTTCTTGTTCATAATCCCCAGATTGCCCCTTTCCTTCTTTCCTTCTCAAATCAATGGCTCTCTGTGCTACTTTCACATCAACAATAGACTCATACTTAGGCCTAACCCCTACATCATTCTTCACTATCCTCGCACTCATGGTCGGAGTCTACCTCCTAGTCTCCTCCTTCTTCGTTTCGCCCGACACACTAACGTCGTCTAGGAATACTGCAGCGCCTCCATCTGAACCGATTGGTTTACCTGCTGAGCCGGTGCAGCTTGGTGACGTAACGGTCGAGGAGTTGAAGGCGTATGATGGGTCTGATCCTAAGAAGCCTTTGCTGATGGCGATTAGGGGAAATATCTTTGATGTTTCTAGAGGGAGGTATACGATGATTTTATTGAGATTTTGTTTGCTGATTCGGATTTTAATTTAGCTAATTTTGCGCTTCCTTTTTTCATTTAGTTTTTTGTCTTACAAATGCTTTGTTAACATTTAAAATTTACTGTAATTTAAAGCAACCGGGGTTTATACTTTATAGCACAATAATCAATATTAAGACTGATCGGTTACACATAATCTACTCCTACTGTGATTTTTTTTTTCTCCAATCGGCAAATGCTTTCTGTTAACGGTAAAAATAGCTTTAACACTAACACCCGGTGTATATCGTGATGAAGTGAAAGCACCACCCGCTTGCACGGGAATCAAAGTAAACAAAAAATAGCAGAAAAGTAAAAGAGACAGAGACTTTTATAGTGGTTCGGCTTCTAGCAAGCCTACATCCACTTTACATCCTCCATTATCTTCTTCGAGCACACTTTTACAAGATTACAACACCTTTACAACACGATTGATTGATTACAACACTTTTACAATTCACTTTCGAGTTTACAACACAATTGAAGAAGGAGATTAGAACTTTGATCATAGATTGTTCCTCGGATCCATGCTGAATGGAGTAGATGCATTGATGAAGAATCTTCAATGGTTGAGGTGTTCGGGGAGTCGAGAAATCAGCAGAGTGTAGGCGCTTGAAATCCAGAAAAGTCCCTTTGTCGTTGGAGTAGGCGGAGTATTTATAGGAGAGTTCAGAGTTGGGTCGGCTGTGTATAGGTCGTGAGCGACCTAGGGGTAGGTCGTAGGTCGTTAGCGACCTAAGAGGTAGTAGGAGAAGGAGCGGCGACCTAAGGAGTGGTAGGAGAAGGGGGAGCGACCTAAGGCCGGCGGCATAAGGAGTAGCCTTCGTCTTCTTAGGTCGTGAGCGACCTAATAGAGAAGGGAAAGTGAGGCTTAGGTCGTGAGCGACTTACTGGAAGAGGGAATGTGAGGCTTAGGTCGTGAGTGACCTACTGGAAGAGGGAATGTGAGGCTTAGGTCGTGAGCGACCTACTGGAAGAGGGAATGTGAGGCTTAGGTCGGTAAACTATAGGTCGTTAGGTCGCTCCGTGTTTGGTGAGAGATAGGCCGCGAGCGACCTACGGGTTAAGGATAGGAGTTAGGTCGCGAGCGACCTAACTTGGAGGGAGATAGGTCGCTAAGTCGCAAGGAATTCTCTAGCTCGCTAAGTCGCCAGTCCCTTTAACTCGTTAGGTCGTTGGAGACGTTAGGTCGTTGGACGCTATAGATCGCTGCATACTTGAGAAATTAGGTCACTAGGTCGTGTACCATCCTAGGTCGCTGCCTTTAGACCGTTGCTCTTAACTCGCTGAGTTGCTTTAGCTCGTTGGATACTCCATGCCTTAGGTCGCATACCGTTTTGGACGGGGCGCTGCCCCCTGGACCCTGCGACCTGACCGGTCAGGTCGAACACCGTAGCGGTGGCGTTGCCCCCGCACCCTTGGGGGGTTGGCACCCCTCGGACCCCCCGGACCCCCCCTCCGTAGGGGATCTTAGATGAGAAATCATTCAACAGAACTTGTTTTGTTGGGATGCTGAGTTGACCAATCTTTGAGACGAGCTATCTTGCTTTTCTCGGTCGATCTTTTGATATCACGACCTTGCTAAAAAGGCGGGATAACACTTTCAATACCATTTTATGGTTGTATTTGTATAGACAGCTAGGAGCCTATAATATCATAGAATGCAGGATACCAACACGAACATGGTGGTTAAGTACAAATTTGAAGGCAGTGATTTCTTTTCATTAGCCAAGAGGGATTACAGAAGGTAAGTATGCCATAGTTCTCATAGGACATTCTAGATAATGGTTAAATACTAGAGAACCACTTATTAGGCAGTGGGAAGATTGATATTTATGTAGAGTTTATTAATTTTCCAAAGTTGAGATGATTCACAACATACATAGAGCTGTGTAATATTTTTCGCATCATACATGAAAAATCTTTATCTTGAAATATGCATGTTAGTTTAGTTCAAGTGTAGCATGTTAGTTGCTTCCTAATACCATAAAAAATAAATTAGAAACAATAAGATTTGTATATTACCTAATACCAAAGTCCTTTTACACGACCATCGACCATCGTCCAAAATCACTTTGCACGACCGTCAACCACCGATCAAAACAATTTTTCCACGCCCGTCAAACTTCAGTAGTTCGGTGGTTGACGACTGTAAAAAATTGTTTTGGCTTGTGGTTGATGGCCGTGCAAAAAAAGATGTTATTGTTGCCCTAGAAAAGCCTGGTATTATGAAGAAAGAGTATAGAATAAAATTGTCTGGTATTTTTTAGCAATTGTGTGGTATAACTCCCACTATGAAATTACTCTCCACGGTTTGTAAATTCTATAATAATATCATTGATTCGATCGTAGTATCGCTCACCATTGTCTATTAAAGGTAACCATTCATTCTCTTGGTATTATGATAATGATAAATAAAAACTTTTTCCATTTGATGCAGTCACCAACAAAAGTAAAGGATTATGTAATCCTTACTTGATAAGGTGAATATGAGTGCCTTCATTGAATTGTATGTATGATATTATGCACCATCCTTTGATATGAAAATTTGAACAGATAAATTATAACTGGATCTGCCAATCAACTTGCCAGAAGCAAATTTATTTGCATGCATTTAGTCACAACTCACTTTATTGCAGGTTAATTTAGTTCAAGTCTCTTGAGAGTTGAGACCTAGAAGCTACCACATATGTTATAAGCGGAATTCATGGATGCATATTAGAACCTATTTGAAGATATCTATTTAGGCACATATTAAGTTATTGTAAACCAAACATGTATTTAATGCAATCTGCAAGCACCATGTTTTGTTAATTTTAAGACTTATTACCCAAAGTATTCTACAGTATTAACTGAAAATTTCTAAATGCACATCACACGGCATGCGATTCCTGGCTTGTTGTTGTTGTTTGAACTGCTTTTAGCTAGTCACAAATTTAATACAACATGTTTGGATGCACATCTTAGCAATTTTTACTCTATTTTCTCAAGTTACTTGCATCGGTTTATAATACACTCTATCATTGTAATCTAAGCTAGCTTAAGTGTCTTTGAATACAAAATCCTAGCTGGATTTCATAGATGTTTGTAAAAATCCTATTAAAACCAAGGTTCAAGAGCTCGGTTTTGGTCTTTTGTAATCTTAGCAATTTCGATCTACTTCGTAAATTTTGGGTATTTCAGTTCACGTTTCGGTTTTGGATTTCATTATTTATTTTTCATATAATTACACATATATTTTTAATTACACATATATTTTTAATTACACATATATTTTGTTTAATGAATTAAAACAAAATGTGTAATTTATATTTAATTCAATAAGATATAAATGAACAATATTGATTAATTATAAATATTTATAACTGTAACAAATATTTATTTATTACTTATTATTTAACCTTTTTAGTTACTAATATATGTGTGTGTGTGTGTGTATATATATATAGTGATTTTGCATGTCTTCGAAGTTAAATATCCATAATTTAAGGTTTATACTTTATATGCACATTGAAGTTGATTTTGATGTATGAACTTCTTCAATTAAACTTAAAAATTAATTTTCGCTTTAATTCTATTTTTATTTTGTTTTAAAAACATTATAACAAGAATTAATTATGAATCTAAATAGGTATATTAAATGTGTTAGTATGAGTTGAATGTGTATTTGATTGTGGTTTTAACTGAGTTTGAATCGGAATGTAAATCGAATCATAAATAGAGGGATCCAATCTGAATCGGAATTCAAATCGTAAGATTTTAAGATTTTTGACTACGATATTTGTAACACAGATTAATTCATTTTTGTTTTTCTTCTATAAAAATCGAATTTCAATAGTTTGTTTATTGAACCAAAATTTTGGTTTCGTTTCGATCCCTACTGAGATCGGAACTGAACGACCGAAATCTCGTTGTTCCGGTCGAAACTTCAAATCTTGATTAGAAGACATTTATTAGTTCAAACACATAATATGTTGCATGTACAATGGAAATGATCTGCATTGCTATTATTTACCCTTTGAATCTCCCTTGGTATTTTTATGCCAATTTATTTCTGAAATAAAACAACATTTCATGTATGTGATCCGTTGCTATCAAAATTATGTTTACAAAAATTATAATATTTCAAAACTTTTTAATCCTTCAAAACTACATTTTAAATTGGCGGTTAAAATAAATATTTTCAATGGTTCATATTTATATACAATATTGAATAGTTTAAAAGTTTCAGACTGATACAAAAATAATAGGGGATCCCCTAAAATTTCTCATACAGGTTATCATATCAATTATTTCTAAAATTTGTCCAAGTTTTGTGGATATGATCTTATTCCAAACATGATCATCCTCATAAATTTTTGTATCATTTTGAAACTTCTAACCTATCAAATATATGTCCTCTTCCCAATGGCACAAATTACTCAATCTTTACTGTATATGCGCTAAATTAACTTAAATAGCAAATATATGTCCTCTTCCCTGTGACACAAATTACTCGATCTGTAGTGTATGCGAGCTAAATTAAGTTGAATTAACATGAGGAATTTTATCCACTATATCACACAGTATGCCATAAGTGTCCTGTGAAGCTTGGATTGATGAACTACACTCTCTAGTAGTCGAAGTAAATGACACACCTGACTGTTTTTTTTACAAATAATTGGGTCACAAAGCACTCGATATATCGCAGTCTGAACTTGCTTCTTCTATATGCTATAATAATGTCAAATTGGATGTGGTTGATACTTATAGGGACTGATAGGAGATATCTAATCAGAGTGACTCTACATATAATGTTGGTTTTTAGCATTATCAGGTGTTAGCAAAGATGTTTTTTTTCCTGCACAAATGATTCATTTTTTTTTGAATCCTTTCCCGCATGAATTTTACTAAGGACAAATTTTCAAAAAAAGTTGATCTTCAATGCAAATTTAACTCAGTTTTTAAACTATTTGCAAGTATAGACTGATTTGTGCCAGTTCAATGCTGAGTTACCCGTGATTTTAAAAAAACGTAAATCCATTTGCGCGCAATTGTATACATGTGCTCCTGTGCATGTGTATGATGCAGTTCCCAATTGCAGGCTTTGCAGCAATACAAATTATTTTTACAAATTGAAGTTGACTTAAGTGAGTATACATTGGTGTTATTCCTCATTGCGCCTAGTGTTAAATTATATAGGTGCAATTCGTAATTGTGCTCAAATGCAATTTTTTTATTTATAAAATCACGGTAACTTAGTGCTGAGTTGGTAAAAATCAGTTTATATTTGCAGATAGTTCGAAAAGTAGTAATTTATTATTTAATTTTAAAAAATTAGTCTATTCTGAAAATGTGACATTTTATTAAAAATACCATTTTGAGAAAATTGATACAGACCATCTAGCGTGACAGTACTTTGCTTGCACGCAATTGTTTGGTTGGTTATTTCCTTTTATAGTATTCTATCATGGTGGGCACAACTCACTACATAATCGTAGACTGATAACAAAATTTGACAAGTGGCTTGGAATTTCAAGATGCTACAATGTTTTCATGGATGATTGTTAAAATCTTGCTGAATATTTATGTAGAAACGGTCTAGTTATGTACGAGTGCCAAAATAAAATTTGTACGCCAGTGTTGTGTGAATGATAACTACCAAATTGTGTAGTCTGTGGTTTTAAACAGGGTTTGGACCTTCCTTATTCTTCTCATGCGATTTAAGAAGCTCCTAAAGCTTATATCCTTTCATTTGGCTCTCCTAAGATAGTAAGATAGCTGATGTATACTTATCTTAAACTACCACATGAGTACCTATTTCGAGTCTTTTGACATGATATGAACATGCGTATATGTGCGTGTCACAAATTAATCCTTTATGCGTATAATTTGATAAAAGAGTTTTTTCTAATTTTTTTCTTCAATGTTTTAAGAATCAGATGATGGAACCACATTCCTTTTTTTATACACACATTGAGGTGCATAACTTTTTATTGCATGAGGCGTCCTTTAAATTTGCAGTTGTATGTTAAAACTAAATTGTAGTGTTACAGGATGTTCTATGGACCTGGTGGACCATATGCCTTGTTTGCAGGAAGAGATGCAAGCCGAGCTTTGGCTCTCATGTCATTTGATCCTGTCGACCTTACTGGAAATCTTGAAGGTTTAAGCGCATCTGAGCTTGAAGTTTTGGAAGATTGGGAGTACAAATTCATGGAGAAATACGTTAAAGTTGGACAACTTGTTACTGATAAATCAACTGTTACCAAGAGCGAAGGAAGCGAATTGGTTCAGACTTCCAAATTGGAAAGTGAGGAGGCCAAGTCTTCTTCTGACTGACTTCTTCACAACCCTTGTTAGTTACGAGGCATTTTTTTTCTTCATGATATGTGTGTACTGTGATATATCATGTATCATCCTAGCAACTTTAGCTGATATTCTTATCCGTACATTTAACCACGTAATTATATTATCTAAGTAATTGTTAATGTTCTATCAAAATGCTTCTCGTGAGACCTTGGGAAGCTCGTACTCTGTATGTTGTGTAGGTAGACCTTGGTTAGGCTTGTGTATTTACATATATACAGCTCTTTTATTTAGCATCGTTTTGTAGTATTCTGATATTGGCCACGAGTTTTTATTTGAAATTAGTTTAAATATATTTAAACATAAACTTATGGTTGATATCAGAGAATTACAAACGGTGCTAAATAAAGGATCGGCTATACTTCATTTTGACTACATCATAATTTCCCTTTTAATTTCGCCGTAAGTTTCAAATTGAATAATAGAGCGTAGTGATGGAAGGTGGAAAGTATTTTCATTTACATTTGAACTTGTGGTTGAAAC
The DNA here is from genome assembly GCA_030765085.1 of Allium cepa. Classification (NCBI taxonomy): domain Eukaryota; kingdom Viridiplantae; phylum Streptophyta; class Magnoliopsida; order Asparagales; family Amaryllidaceae; genus Allium; species Allium cepa. Next base: position 271,642,051 of record CM060932.1, read on the forward strand.
CAGGGAGATTAGAGGTGTATCAAAAATGACGTGTAGTTGATTCTTGCCATATGTATACACATACGCTTTATTGTGAATTTTATTAGAGGATTGTTAAAATGATTCAATGTACGTTTAAGAGAAGGCAGGTTTTACAAGGTTTTTGTTCAAAATGAATTTTATACGTGAGGGTTTATTACGCCTAAAACTTATATCAACTGAATAAACTAAATTGCAAAAATGATTGCACTTAAAATTGCCATATTAAGCATTTAATTTCAACGTCGACAAAGCTGTTTATTTTAATTTATTTTTTATTTTAATAGAAAAATTGAAGTTTATTATCATTAATTATAGTATATGATTAAATTAATGATCTTTAATTTGTTTTACAGAGGTTAAACATATGGATTTAGCAATGATATAATCACGTGATGTGATGAGATTTTGTGATTCTTAATGCACAAAAGCTGTTTGATATAATATTAAAGAAAATTATTTAAGTGATGTAAGGTTTATGTGGTCGTCGTCATACTTGCATATTTTCCTAAATGATTGGTCAAATAACTTTTCAGTTTTCATAGTTTTCTATCTTAAGTTAAATTTACCTTCCTTTTTAATCATTTTGAATACTCATCTTAAATCAATTTAGGTCTTTTTTTTTTCTTTCCGTCAATTTAATATTTTTTTTCCTTTCCTTACTTATACTTTATCTTGTCTTCTTTATATGTGTTTATATAATCTTAGCCTTCATCCTTTTTCTCATTTATAATGTCACCTTTAGTTTCTTTTTCATTCTCCCATTTCTTACTCTTGTCTTTTCTTGTAATTCCAATCATTCTTCCGAACATTCGTGTTTCTCCTACATTTAACATATTTTTTTGTTTCTTTTTTAGATGACACATTCTGCGTTTTGTAATATGTAGATTTAATTATTGTTCCTTATTTTTTTTTAACATAAAGGTTGGATAATCCGAAGGTCATGCACTCATTATATATATATATATATAAATCAGAAATAAAAGAAGTACAGACGTCCCGGACATCACGCCCACTATACAGAAATAAGTTGCCAACATGCTTGACCAGTAACATAATAATAACAAATAGGCACAAAATAGCTGGCCAGGCAAAGCAAAAATAGCAAAACAAATGCAACACAATAAATAGCAAAGGCGCAAGATAAAATCAGAAAGAAGTCCTCTATTTCAACCAAAAATAGTCCACCTAAGCCCCAACACACCTATGGAACCAGCCAATGAGCTCAGTGCAGAAACCGGGAGTGCGAGGCGAGAAAATGAATTTTCGATCCCAATCCGGAGCAACCAGAATCGCCTCGTTATAAGCCCCAAATCCACCGTTATTGCAAAGGACCAGCTCATCTTCCGTAAGCCAATAATATAGTTCATGCTCGTCTTTAGCGTCATCTGATGCCCATTTGAAGAATATTCACTAACTAGAATGGAAGCACAAACCACTTTCCCTATGAGATCAGGTTTTGGCTTCCTTGCAGAAGACCGGTCGTGTGCCTTCGACCAACTTATCAGTAAGTTCCTCAACGATACACTCATCACTTGTGGAATCGGAATGAAGAGCCTCGATAAATTTATTTTCAAACAAGTGATTAAGGAAATAGGCGGATCATGAGGAGGGACGTGGGTATTCTCTAGGGATGGCCGAACTGACGTTGGGGCAGTCGGCACCTGGAAAGGAATGAATGGAGAGGTTTGGGGGCAGATCAAGGGGCGAGGGTCGATTGGTGGGGGAACCGTAGGGCCGAAAGAGGGCGCATCCAGAGGGATCGAGGGGGGGGCCCGAGGTTAGGCAGTGGGTCGGAATGGGAGATGTGAGGAGATTTGATTTTCCAATGCCTAACGGGAGGTTTAGGAAGATGATTCTTAAGGGGAAACTTATCTAGGGCAACATCGAAATGTGGACACGCAGAAGAAGTATGGCCAAATGAGTGGCATAGGTAGCGAATATGAGGTTTCCACTGATACGAAATGTCAACGAAGTCAATCCTATCGGCGGCTACGGATACAAGAATACGAGTGGGTAACTGCCTAGAAGGGGAAATCTCCATAAGTGCCTTTGCAAAACGAAGAAGCAACCTAGCTCGGTGTAAATATCTAAACAACTCAGCTGACCAATATAGTTAGCAATTCAATTAACACCCTCTAGCGATTGAAAAACCGAAGGGATATCTATGCACGTAAACAAGAATAGATAAGACTTGTTCACGAGTAAGATCGACGGAAGGATACCCAATGAGTGATGATGAACACTTTTTCTTCAACAATAATAGGGTCTGATTCTACAACATTGGCTCTCTCTTGGAGGCAAGAAAACTTGAAAAAGTACATCAACTTATGACATCTACAGAACCACGCAAACGACACAAACAGAGGACTTGATTTTTCATGATAAAATAATGTGAGGCCTTATCCAAGAAGAAACTAACTAAATAATCTTTCCAGAACTCAATATCCGCGTCGATAATTTCCTTCGGAGGGGAGACATGCTTATCAGCAAAATTAACATCATACTGTTTAGGAACAAAAGAGCCTTTGTTCTCGAGCTCTTCTTATATAGAGAAGACCAACCACTTGTAGACGAGAGCTTAACATATCATTTTCCGAGAAGGAATTGCAATCGACATTCCACCGAGGTGGAAGCAATATTAGAAAGAGTGAGATCAGGAAATACCTTTAAAGGCCTAACATCACATGAATCCATCTTTTTTCTTACCGGCAGAACAGAGGATGAAGGCACTTGTCCCAAATCAACTTGGACCCTTCCACCAAAACAGCAGCATCAGGCGAGTGTGAACTCAAGTTTCCAACCTCAGGCAGCCTAGCACCATCAACCAAAGCGACAACGACCGTAGAACCAACAGCAGCCAAATCAGGGTCCACATCCGATGGTCCAGACCAAAGCGGAGGAGCAAGAAATCCCTCCAGACCTAGAAACCGCACCAGAATCGGCATGGTGGGCTTACAAAATTAGAGGATGAGTAGGTAGAGGAGGAAAATCGACACTATCTAGCAGCGATGCTATAAGCAAGGGCACTGTCGCGGAGCTAGGATTGGAAAGAGAAAACGAAATAGGTGTGCAATTGCGATACCGCAGAACCTCGGAGGAGAAAGATCGGTGCATAAGAAGAAATTTGCAAACTTCGAAGTAGGTAAATTCGATCAGAAGGATGAAAATTGAAGAAGCGAATTTCAAAATTGGAAGTCGCCATTATCGACAGCCTTTATTTTTCTTCTTAAATCAAAATGGATGTAGATTTAATTGTTGTTCCTTAAATTTAAATGGCACATTCTGCTTTATATAATATGTAGATTTACTTGTTGTTCCTTAACTTTTCCTTTTGGTTTCTCTAATTTCTCCTATCACATAACATACCACTAGTTTATCTCCAAACCATCTAAAGAAAATTCTATTCATATCAACCGATATGTACATTTATTGAGAACTCACCAGTCTCTCCACATGTTGATCAAATTTTGTCTCGTGGTTTTCATACATATTTTGATTTAGTTTTATTATGTGTGTTGAGATTTGTTTTTTTACGTATTGCCCTCTCTCGGTAGTTTATCATAGGCTTTTTCTACGTCCGTGAATAACATATGCAAATCCTTTTGTTTTCTTTTAAACTTTCTATTAATTGTCTTATTAAGTACATAACTTCTATTGTAGATTTGCTTGGCTCACTGCTTAATCGTTGTTTTATCACAGTTTCCCATTGATTCATTGTGTGCCTGTTGATTAGATTTCTAGCCAACCTAAAATTGTGATTAGAAGTTGGTATCAGAGAAGGTATTCGGGTATTAGGGTATTCCCTAGTGCCGTATTTAAAAATGTAAAATGAGGAGTTATGAGCTATGATGCAAGAAAAATAAATAACACAAGATTTAGAGTGGTTCGATCTTAGTGAAGATCTACATCCACTATAATAACTAATTTTATTGCTTATTACAAATTTTTTAGCTATGTTATATGATATGCAAGAATGGAAAATTCAAATCCTTTGTATAAGTTCACATGAATGCATATTTATAGTTGTTAAGATCAATATCTAGAAGGCTCAAATTAAAGCTCCAGACCTTGGGTTTTCTCATAGTTGTTGATGGTGTTATATAGTTTAGATAATGGTCAGCTAGGAAGCCAAATGGAGAGAACGACTCAGATGAAGGTCAACCGACGAGCCATACTATGACATTCGTGTGCCAGAAATGCGACACGAGAGCTGTTGTTGAATAATAGTGTCACTGTCATGTTGACAGTGAAGCACAAAGGTTAGTAATTGCACAATGGTGCTTTTGCTAGATGAACAGTATCGTATTATGCTGATCTTGTCAGGGAAACAATACAGGATCATCGTTTCTTAATGTAGGGACGACCGGATAGTTTTCTCAAAAGTCCGTCGAGTCACGACGAAGCAAGACAGACGGGGCAGTTTAGACGACCAAGGTAGAGACGGTTTAGGAGAGACGGTTTAGGAGAGACTAGAGGCTTAGATGGGCATATGGGAGGCGAGACTTTCTTGTTGCAGCTTAGTAATCTTTAGAAGATGTGGGGCTACTCTCTCCTTAGGCTTCTGGGCTTAAGTTTCGATGGGTCAATGTCCAGCCCAAGAAGCGACGGGGTGCGCCTACATCCGAGATCTAAACCACTTGAAGTGTTTGTGTAAGTTTTGGACTGGACCGACCATTGGTTGGCAAATATGGTGTGGGCTTGTGCTGTTGGGCCCTTAGCTAACAGACCCAATTTTAATTATGAGAAATCCAATCAATGTGATTCATTAGTGCAAGGAAAATTCTAATTATATAGCCAAAATTACCCAACATCATATTCAAAATAAACTTGCCAAATTCCGAAGAGAAATCGACAAGCTGTAAACCCCCCCTCGAGTGGACTTTGACCCCTTTAAATCCATCAAACCTCCAGGGAATTGTTTCATGGAAACCTAAATAACAAAGTTGCTACGATTCGAATCCGGGGTATCGCACACCTTGTCCGTGAAACACGTGCTGCCCTATAGGTGTTCCAAAAACATCATTAAATTACCTTTCTTCTTTATTGCATCTTTAATCATTTTCTTATAACTCTTCAAATTAAACCTTAAAAAAATGAAACGAGGTCAAGTCTATACATTTTAATGAAGAAGCTAGTGGAATATTATAACATGGATCCCAAAATACCAACTAAGACAACATGACTAACAACTATAATTTTAAAATATTTAACTTATGTCTAAAATTAAGATTGATTTTGTTGGAATTAGGAAATTTAAAAGTATTATATAAGGAAGAAGGTACAATATTAGCGTTGGAGATTAAAATTGATTTTTTTGAATTTTGATTCAATTTATCGCTAGAAATTAGATATATTTTTTGTTGAAATTTTGACATAATTTAGTGCAAGAAATTTCTAGTTTTTTGTGAATGAGTTTTAAGTTTGAACAGATGATGATGAAGATAAGAACAAGGGTACTTGTTTTATAAATAATAATGCACCATAAGTAATTTTGATGTATACTAATTTGTTATATTTTTGGTGCGCACTAAGTGATTATTGGTGTACACTAAGTGATTATTGGTGTATGAGTATATTTTGTTTAGTTTAAGTCCTCTGTAGTTATCATAATTTTGTATATCTTAATTAGTTTTAAAATTTGAATCATTGTGGGTTTTCTACACTTGTCTACAAAAATTACTTTAGTAAATACTATATTGATTAAGTTTGTAAGTCATTTAATCCATTTATTTCCTAACATTTCCTTGATTCTGTCGTAAATTGTACAAACCTACCAATTTAAGGTTTAATTGATTTATTAAATAAGGTTAAAAAAGGAATCAACATGAATTATAAAAGGAAACCAAATATGTAATGATCCTTCATACGAATAATAATATTGGATTTAACAAAATATAGTGCCCTTTTAACCATTTTTTGAGTTTATTTAACAGTTCCCATTTATTTAATCCTTAAAACAATTATTTAAGAATCACTTTAAATTATGAACTAAATCTTGATATTTTGGTAATAAAATAATGTTGCTTTACTTTGAAAGTAAACTCTAAATGAGATTCCTATTCTAGTTTTGTCACTTTTTTCCAATTGTATATTTAGAGACACAAAGTATACATAAATTCATGATTCTATATTCTTAAAACCAACCACTAACGTGATTTCAAAAAAATGAAGTCTTTCATTGCATTCCAACAAGAAATTATAATGATAAGGTCAGTAGATAAATGTATTCAAATTGCATGCAAGTTGTTTTCCTATACTTAAATAATTGTGTATATAAGCTTAAATCGTGAATAAATTTTGCATAATAGCATCTTATTTTTGATGCTATTTGTCTCATTTATTTTGCTAGTTGAATGTTTGATTCGTACTCGCATGCAGGATCAAACTAAACTTTCAGTTGTCTTAGACAGGTAGAGAGCCTTTGTTGCCCAAAAAAAAAACCAAAGCAATACAGGAACACTATGAATATTTTTTCATTATATTCACAAACATAATTCGATACTCTCAAAATACGTACTACATAAAAAATATAAACATATTTCAACTTCTTTAACATATCAATCTATTCAAAGACAAAAATTTATCGAGTTTCTAGAAACTTCAATTGTGTTATTATATTTTACAAGTTTTCAAATATTTATTTTAATTAAATTATCACTATCACACTCACATTTCTTACAACATAGTAGTCCAAACACAACTTTTTTTTATCAACTTTATCTTAAGAACTTTGTTTAGCCAAAGCCATTATGACTTGTATAGTCAATAAAATAAACATTCAAGCTACACATTAAGAAATCCACTTATATGCACGTATATCACATCTACAAACATACTGAAATCTATTTATTATTTAAATTACACCAACTCTTCCATCAATTGTTATTTATTATTTTTAGTACACACGTAATAGGACGATCAAAGCATTAGTAACTTTACATTCAATTGAAAAAATAGCAATAGTTATTTATTAACTTTTACTAAGTAATTGAAAAGGGTAAAATCAAAACATCAAGGGGAAATTTGACATCAGATTAGGAATTAAGTACTATAGTGTGGAACTATTCAATTTATTTTTTCATTAAGCAACGATAATTTAAAAAACAATTATAGCAGATAATGATTTTTTTTTTGAAAAATTGTTCTTTATTATTTACATACAAAAAAGATACAAATATAGTTGCCTCGAAGCCAAACAAGTGATGGCCGGAGTATACAAAATCCAACTGTGTTGGTTGAAGGTAGCTAATAAAAAACATTTGACATATAATAAAATGCAACTAGGAAAAACAAAAGATAAAAGAACTATTGAATGTGCAAGTTCAAGTGAACCGCTTGCCAGCTATATTCTCATCCAATGCACCATTTTCAAAGCTTCCTGCCTGAACTTGCTAGTTCGTTATCATCCACACTTCCCTGGAAAAATAAAATCATAAAAAATGGCGTCCCCTTGCTCTAGTTTGACCGTCAAACGCTGCCACCACACTACGAGTCTCCTTGAAAAAAAATTCCAGATCTTAAATCCGCACGAGCTAGATCTTTAGGATTATGCATTAGTTTCTCTAGCAAGCTACTTTCAGTTGAACATGATGCTCACATCTTTAGCGAAAAATGAGTTTTGGTAAGTGAAAAAATCGTTCATAGCTTTGTATCTCATCATTTAGGAACTTGGATTTGTTTGTAATAACTTTAATTCTTTCTTGATCAAATTTTATTTGGGTTCACTTGATAATTTATCGTTGCCAAACATTCTTTAATCATGTTCATGCCATATGTTTGTTATGTGTCTAGTATACCAAAACAGAGAATAATCAATTATAAACTCATCGCACAAGTTTATAACTCAGATTTCCACTACACTGGAATTCTGTATTAATTATTAAAACAATATGAATGTTGTAAATAAGTTACAACAACAGCGTTATAATATTTTGAATAAATAGTATAATCAGAATAACGGATAGAATATAGAATAGTGTATATAAATATACAAACAAACTAGAATTCTAACCGGATTATGTCTGAAGCTCGTCGTAACGATTTCCTTAAGAATTTTATTTTAAAATTCTCCTAAGATACAACGGATGAATTCTGCTCGAAATTGTAATGAGTATATCACTCTATGATTTGAATATAAGAACAACCGTTATTAGAAGAGAAGAGATATTCAGATTGGAAATTCAGTGAGGAAAGTGATCAGTCTTCCTCTTAATGTATAGTTGGTTCGTATCCCTTTGAACGGTCGCGTCTGCACCCGTTTGTCCAAACGGTCGTGCCCGTTTCTGCCTTGTTGTTGCTGTTTATCGGTTGCACCCCTTCATTTTGAACAGGCCGCATCTGTTCGTCAAAAATTAAACTGCACCCGCTGGTCGCATCCTTTCAGAAAAAAATGCTGCTTCATAAACAGGTCGCTTTCAAATTCCAGGCCCAACCCAGTTTCAGCCGAAGCCCAAAACCGTTAAACAATGGCCTAGCAAAAAGAATGGTCATTTTAGACCCGTACCCGGTCCGGTTCGGTATGGTTCGGTCGGTCGGACAGACGGCGGCTGCGGCGCTCGCGTGTGATGGTGAAGCATGGCCTCCCTCCTCACAACGAAATATACATTTGGGTGCCCCTAGGCCCCAACCTCCTCATGAGAAGGCTATTGATATACTTCATTTCTATTTTGATTTTTGGCAATGTGGGACTAAAGGATATTTCATTCATATTCAATCCTTTTAACTTTAACAATCCCCCACATGAATGATAATATTCTTTCCCCCACACAAAATGGAATATCACAGAGTATATACAGAATTAATGCTTTATCGTGGATAGGTAGATATTTCACTTTGAACTTTCCATAGTTAAAACTTATCGGATTTACTTGGCTAATCGGTGAAATATTTCATCTTGAACCGTCAGCCGTTATTGTATATCCATACAATAAGCTTTACGAAGCATTGATTCTCTTCTCATCCAATTTCTTGGCTGTGTTCATTTTGGTCCGGAACACTACTTGGTTTTGCGAGTGTTATAGAGAATTTAAAGCCTTTAAAAATTCTCATAGAGCCGACCCAGCTCACACTTACATAGGTGATCGCAACCATTAAGAGTATCCTACAAATACCCTACTTGTTATTTCCAAGATATGGTCATCATTAAAAAACATAGTTTTAACCTATTAATACTTCTGTAGGCATGCATTTATATTTTTCACCATAGGAATGGAATAGGACTATGTCCAAACAAATGCATTACGTCTTGAGTTATTCAGAACTGGTTTGCCTACTGATCCTAATCCGTGGGATCTCCAGTCGCTAGGATAAGTTTCCGTATAAGATAACTCTTATTAGTTTAGGCTTTTAAACCCATTCCCCTCGATGTGCAGTTAATCTTTTCTCTTGATAAACCTTTAGTAAACGGATCCGCTAGGTTATCATTTGTTCTTACATAATCTATGGAAATAGTTCCATTTGAGAGTAACTGCCTAACTGTGTTATGGCGTCAAAGAATGTGTCGTGACTTTCCATTATACACAAAGTTTTGCGCTCTGCTTAGCGCTGCTTGGTTATCGCAGTGCATGCATATGGCCGGTACAGGTTTAGGCCAGAACGGAATATCTTCTAAAAAGTAACGAAGCGATTCTGCTTCTTCGCCTGCTTTATCTAATGCAATGAACTCTGATTCCATAGTGGATCGACCTATGCATATTTGTTTAGTAGATTTCCATGACACTGTTGCCCCTGCTAGGGTAAAGACATAACCACTAGTTGATTTTGATTCCCCTGAATCTGCAATCCAGTTTGCATCACTATATCCTTCTAAGACGGCAGGATATTTTCCATAATGTAAGGAATAGGTAGTGGTATTTTTTAAATATCCAAGCACTCTCATTAGTGCTTTCCATTGTTCCTTTCCTGGATTGCTCGTATACCTGCTCAATCGACTTACTTCATAGGCTATATCTGGTCTTGTGCAATTCATGAGATACATGAGACATCCTATTACACGAGAATACTGTAGTTGCATTACACTCTCATTAGTGTTTTTATGCAGTACTTCTGATGGGTTAAAAGGTGTATTTACTCCTTTAATTCCAAAATTTTGAAATCTTTCAATCACTTGTTTTACATAATGTGATTGAGATAACTCAATTCCATTAGGTGTTCTTATTATTTTTATTCCCAAAATAACATCTACAACACCCAAGTATTTCATGTCGAAATTGTTGATCAACATTTTCTTTATGGTCTCAAACCTGAGTATTTGGACCGAATATTAGCATATCGTCCACATATAGACAGATCATCACATATGATTGTCCAAGTTGTTTATAATAAACACATTTTTCACATTCATTTATACGAAAACCATTTCTCATCATGACACTATCAAATTTTGCGTGCCATTTCTTTGGAGCTTGTTTTAGTCCGTATAATGATTTGACTAATCTACAGACTTTGCTTTCATTTCCTTTGGAAATAAATCCCTCAGGTTGCTTCATGTAAATTTCCTCATCGAGATTTCCATTTAAGAATGCTGTTTTTACATCCATTTGATGAATCTCTAGATTATAGATGGATGCATTTGCTATTAATATTCTTATAGAGGTTATACGTGTTACCGGAGAATATGTATCAAAAAAGTCTACTCCTTCTTTTTGACGATATCCTTTGTCTACTAATCTGGCTTTATACTTGTCGATAGAGCCATCTGCTTTCATTTTCTTCTTGAAAATCCATTTGCAGCCAATTGGTTTTATTCCTCGCCGAATATCAACAATTTCCCAAGTTTTATTACTTAGAATTGAATCAATCTCACTTTGGATTGCTTCTTTCCATTATGAGGATTCAGAAGATGACATTGCTTCCTTGTACGTTTGAGGTTCGTGCTCTAAGACATATGTGAAAAAGTCCGAACCAAATGTTTTGGAAGTTCTATACCTTACGCTTCTTCTTGGTTCAGCATCCTTAATTTCATGATGAGTTTCATCTTCATGTGAATCGTTTGATCCTTCCCTTGTCCTTTTTGGGACATTATTTCCTTCATTCCTTTTGTGCGGAAACACATCTTCAAAGAATGAGGCATCTCTTGATTCCATGATTGTATTTACATGAATATCCGTTATATCAGACTTGAATACCAAAAATCTGTAGGCACTACTATTTTGGGCTGGCCCAAGATAATAACAATCTACTGTTTTTGGTCCAAGTTTGACTCTCTTGGGAGGCGGAACTGGAACTTTTGCCAAGCACCCCACACTTTGAGGTATTTGAAGCTTGGCTTGTGTCCTTTCCATATCTCATATGGAATTGTTCCTGTTCTATTGTGAGGAACCTTATTTAATATATGATTAGACATATTTAGGGCTTCCCCCACAAGTTCGTCGGTAGACCAGAAGTTAAAAGCATTGCATTAATCATATCTTTTAACGTTCTATTCTTCCTCTCGGCTACACCATTTTGTTGTGGTGAATATGGAGCTGTTGTTTGATGAATTATTTCATTTTCTTCACAGAATTGTTCAAATGGTGATTCATATTCTCCACCTCGATCAGATTTTAGTATCTTGATCTTTTTATTTAACTGATTTTCCACCTCAGCCTTGTATTTTATAAACGCTGTTATTGCTTCATCTTTACTATTTAAAAGATATACATAGCAATACCGCGTATAATCGTCAATAAAAGTAATGAAATACTTTTTCCCACCTCTTGTAGGTAGTGATTTAAAATCACATAAATCTGTATGTACCAAACCTAATGGTTCGGTGCCTCTGTCAACAGATTTAAATGGTTGTTTGACCATTTTTGCTTCTAAACATGTCTCACATTTGTAGTTCTTATCTACTTAGAATTTTGGAATTAATCCCAAGTTTGATAATGTTTTCATTTTGCGGAAATTTATGTGTCCCATTCTATCGTTCCAAAGTAAAATTTCGTGCTCAAGCAAATAAGAAACTTCAATTTTATTAATAGCACAATCAGAATACATATTTTTGTTGCCGACAACGGCTACATTTGCCTTAAATAGGCCATCACATAAATATCCCCTTCCTATATACATTCCATCTTTGGATAGAACTATCTTGTCTGACTCGAACACCATCTTGAATCCCTTCTTTGATAGGACTGCACCAGAGATGAGATTCTTGCGTATGTATGGAACGTGGAGCACGTCATTCAACTTAACAGTTTTTCCAGAAGTAAACTTGAGGATTACTGTGCCGCTGCCTTCGATCATGGAAACTGCAGAATTACCTATGTAGAGTTTTTCTTTGTGATTGAATTTCTGATATGTAGAAAACATGGATTTGTCCGAACAAACATGACGAGTAGCGCCTGTATCTACCCACCTTTGGTTAGGATTCTGAACCAGATTGCATTCAGATACCTCCTCCGAGAAGTTGGACTCGTCTACTTCCATGTTATCCACTATATTTGCCTCTTTATTGCGTTCCTTCTTGTGTCTGCAATCTTTAGCGGTATGTCCAACTTTTCCACAAACCCAACATTCGCATTAAACTTCTTGGTTCGTTTGTTGTCTTTTGGTTTGTTGTCTTGAGCTTTCCTTTTCTTCTAGAAATTCTTCCATTTGTTTTTGGTCTTTGACCCTTCAGCCACAAATGCCTCCTCGCTTTGTTTTGTTATTCCATAGTTATCTGCCTCAATTTTCAATCGGACTATGAGATCTTGTAAAGAGATTTCCTTCTTTTTATGCTTTAGATAATTGCGGTAATCTCTCCATGACGGCGGCAGTTTTCTCGTGATGGCTTCAACCAAAAACGATTCTCCAACCTTATGACCTTCCGCCTCGAGTTCATGAATGATGATTTGCAGTTCATGCAGTTGAGCAGTCACCGGTTTGGAATCTACCATCTTGTAGTCCATGAATTTGTCTACAATGAATTTCTTAGGACTGATATTCTGCGTCTTATACTTTATGGTAAGTGCATTCCAGAGTGCTTTTGATGTCTTTGAAGGCTGATATACTTTGTATGGCACCTTGTCGAGACAATTCAGAATATAGTTTCTGCATAAAAAATCAAAATGCTTCCACGTATTCACCTCTACTTCATTGCCTGGTGCAGGAATCAGTTCCTCCTCCTCGAGATACTTTTGCAGACCAAGTGTGGTGAGATAAAACGACATCTGATTCTGCCATGTCAAGAAATCATCACCATCTCCCTTGAACGGTTCAGGTCTGTTGTGAGTAGTATTCTTTGAAAATTCTACTGTTGCCATCTCTGTTTTAGTAAGAAAACGGTAAAATTCTTAAGATGTTATACGACTAGTATACTAAAACAAAGAATAATCAATTATAAACTCGTTGCACAAGTTTAAAACTCAGATTTCCACTACACTGAAATTCTATATTAATTATTAAAACAATATGAATGTTGTAAATAAGTTACAACAACAGCATTATACTATTTTGAATAAATAGCATAACCAGAATAACGAATAGAATATAGAATAGTGTATATAAATATACAAACAAACTGGAATTCTAACCGGATTATGTCTGAGGCTCGTCGTAACGATTTCCTTAAGAATTTTATTTCAAAATTCGCCCAAGATACAGCAGACGAATTCTGCTTGAAATTGTAATGTGTATATCACTCTGTGATTTGAATATAAGAACAACAGTTATTAGAAGAGAAGAGATATTCGGATTGGAAATTCAGTGAGGAAAGTGATCAGTCTTCCTCTTTATTTATAGTTGGTTCGTATCCCTTCGAATGGTCGCATCTGCACCCGTTTGTCCAAACGGTCGTGCCCGTTTCTACCTTGTTGCTGCTGTTTATCGGTTGCGCCCCATCATTTTGAACAGGCTGCATCCGTTCGCCAAAAATTAAACTGCGCCCGCTGGTCGCATCCTTTCAGAAAAAATGCTGCTTCATAAACAGGTCGCTTTCAAATTCCAGGCCCAGCCTAGTTTCAGCCGAAGCCCAAACCCGTTAAACAATGGCCTAGAAAAAAGAATGGACATTTTACACCCGTACCCGAGCCCGGTTCGGTTCGGTCGGTCGGACGGCCGGCGGCGGGGGGCGCGCGCGCGTGATGGTGAAACATGGCCTCCCTCCTCACAACGAAGTATACATTTAGGTGCCCCTAGGCCCCAACCTCCTCATAAGAAGGCTATTGATATACTTCATTTCTATTTTGATTTTTGGCAATGTGGGACTAAACGATATTTCATTCATATTCAATCCTTTTAACTTTAACAATCCCCCACATGAATGATAATATTCTTTCCCCCACACAAAGTGGAATATCACAGAGTATATACGGAATTAATGCTTTATCGTGGATAAGTAGATATTTCACTTTGAACTTTCCCTTGTTAAAACTTATCGGATTTACTTGGCTAATCGGTGAAATATTTCATCTTGAACCGTCATCCTTTATTGTATATCTAGACAATAAGCTTTACGAAGCATTGCTTCCCTTCTCATCCAATTTCTTGGCTATGTTCATTTTGGTCCTGAACACTACTTGGTTCTGCGAGTGTTATAGAGAATTTAAAGCCTTGAAAAATTCTCATAGAGCCGACCCAACTCACACTTACATAGGTGATCGCAACCATTAAGAGTATCCTACAAATACCATACTTGTTATTTCCAAGATATGGTCATCATTAAAAAACATAGTTTTAATCTATTAATACTTCTGTAGGCATGCATTTATATTTTGCACCATAGGAATGGAATAGGACTATGTCCAAACAAATGCATTACGTCTTGGGTTATTCACAACTGGTTTGCCTGTTGATCCTAGTCCGTGGGATCTCCCGTCGCTAGGATAGGTTTCCGTATAAGATAACTCTTATTAGTGTAGGCTTTTAAACCCATTCAACTCGATGCGCAGTTAATCTTTTCTCTTCATAAACCTTTAGTAAACGGATCCGCTAGGTTATCATTTGTTCTTACATAATCTATGGAAATAGTTCCATTTGAGAGTAACTGCCTAACTGTGTTATGGCGTAGACGAATGTGTCGTGACTTTCCATTATACACAAAGTTTTGCGCTCTGCTTAGCGCTGCTTGGTTATCGCAGTGTATGCATATGGCCGGTACAGGTTTAGGCCAGAGCGACATATCTTCTAAAAAGTGACGAAGCCATTCTGCTTCTTCGCCTGCTTTATCTAATGTAATGAACTCTGATTCCATAGTGGATCGAGCTATGCATGTTTGTTTAGTAGATTTCCATGACACTACTGCCCCTGCTAGGGTAAAGACATAACCACTTGTTAATTTTGATTCCCCTGAATATGCAATCCAGTTTGCATAACTATATCCTTCTAAGACGGCAGGATATTTTCCATAATGTAAGGAATAGGTAGTGGTATTTTTTAAATATCCAAGCACTCTCATTAGTGCTTTCCAGTGTTCCTTCCCTGGATTGCTCGTATACCTGCTCAATCGACTTAATGCATAAGCTATATTTGGTCTTGTGCAATTCATGAGAAACATGAGACATCATATTACACGAGAATATTCCAGTTGCATTACACTCTCATTAGTGTTTTTATGCAGTACTTCTGATGGATTAAAAGGTGTATTTACTCCTTTAATTCCAAAATTTTAAAATCTTTCAATCACTTGTTCTACATAATATGATTGAGATAACTCAATTCCATTAGGTGTTCTTATTATTTTTTATTCCCAAAATAACATCTGCAACACCCAAGTCTTTCATGTCGAAATTGTTGATCAACATTTTCTTTATGGTCTCAATTACCCGAGTATTTGGACCGAATATTAGCATATCGTCCACATATAGACAGATCATCACATATGATTGTCCAAGTTGTTTATAATAAACACATTTTTCACATTCATTTATACGAAAACCATTTCTCATCATGACACTATCAAATTTTGCGTGCCATTTCTTTGGAGCTTGTTTTAGTCCGTATAATGATTTGACTAATCTACAGTCTTTGTTTTCATTTCCTTTGAAAATAAATCCCTCAGGTTGCTCCATGTAAAATTCCTCATCGAGATTTCCATTTAAGAATGCTGTTTTTACATCCATTTGATGAATCTCTAGATCATAGATGGATGCAATTGCTATTAACATTCTTATAGAGGTTATACGTGTTACCGGAGAATATGTATCAAAAAAGTCTACTCCTTCTTTTTGACGATATCCTTTGGCTACTAATCTGGCTTTATACTTGTCAATAGAGCCATATGCTTTCATTTTCTTCCTGAAAATCCATTTGCAGCCAATTGGTTTTATTCCTGGTGGAATATCAACAATTTTCCAAGTTTTATTACATAGAATTGAATCAATCTCACTTTGGATTGCTTCCTTCCAACATAAGGATTCAGAAGATGACATTGCTTTTTTGTACGTTTTGAGATTCATGCTCTAATACATATGTGAAAAAGTCCGAACCAAATGTTTTTGAAGTTCTAGCCCGTACACTTCTTCTTGGTTCAGCATCCTCAATTTCATGATGAGTTTCATCTTCATATGAATCGTTTGATTCTTCCCTTGTCCTTTTTGGGACATTATTTCCTTCATTCCTTTTGTGTAGAAACACATCTTCAAAGAATGAGGCATCTGTTGATTCCATGATTGTATTTACATGCATATCCGTTATATCAGACTTGAATACCAAAAATCTGTAGGCACTACTATTTTGGGCTGGCCCAAGATAATAACAATCTACTGTTTTTGGTCCAAGTTTGACTCTCTTGGGAGGCGGAACTGGAACTTTTGTCAAGCACCCCCACACTTTGAGGTATTTGAAGCTTGGTTCGTGTCCTTTCCATATCTCATATGGAATTGTTTCCGTTTTATTATGAGGAACCTTATTTAATATATGATTAGACATATTTATGGCTTCCCCCTACAAGTTCGTCGGTAGACCAGAAGTTAAAAGCATTGCATTAATCATATCTTTTAACGTTCTATTCTTCCTCTCGGCTACACCATTTTGTTGTGGTGAATATGGAGGTGCTATTTGATGAATTATTCCATTTTCTTCACAGAATTGTTCAAATGGTGATTCATATTCTCCACCTCGATCAGATCTTAGTATCTTGATCTTTTTATTTAACCGATTTTCCCCCTCAGCCTTGTATTTTATAAAGGCTGTTATTGCTTCATCTTTACTATTTAAAAGATATACATAGCAATACCGCGTATAATCGTCAATAAAAGTAATGAAATACTTTTTCCCTCCTCTTGTAGGTAGTGATTTAAAATCATATAAATCTGTATGTACCAAACCTTATGGTTCGGTGCTTCTGTCAACAGATTTAAATGGTTGTTTGACCATTTTTGCTTCTACACACGTCTCACATTTGTAGTTCTTATCTACTTGGAATTTTGGAATTAATCCCAAGTTTGATAATTTTTTCATTTTACGGAAATTTATGTGTCCCAATCTATCGTGCCAAAGTAAAATTTCATGCTCAAGCAAATAAGAAACTTCAATTTTATTAATAACAAGATCAGAATACATATTTTTGTTGCCGACAACGGCTACATTTTCCTTACATAGGCCATCACATAAATATCCCCTTCCTATATACATTCCAGCTTTGGACAGAACCATCTTGTCTGACTCGAACACCATCTTGAATCCCTTCTTTGATAGGACTGCACCAGAGATGAGATTCTTACGTATGTTTGGAACGTGGAGCACGTAATTCAACTTAACAGTTTTTCCAGAAGTAAGCTTGAGGATTACTGTGCCGCTGCCTTCGACCATGAAAACTGCAGAATTACCCATATAGAGTTTTTCTTCGTGATCGAATTTCTGATATGTAGAAAACATGGATTTTTCATAACAAACATGACTAGTAGCGTCTGTATCTACCCACCATTGGTTAGGATTCTGAACCAGATTGCATTCAGATACTACCGCTGAGAAGTTGGACTCGTCTACTTCCATGTTATCCACTATATTTGCCTCTTTATCGCGTTCCTTCTTGTGTCTGCAATCTTTAGCGGCATGCCCAACTTTTCCACAAATCCAACATTCGCCATTAAACTTCTTGGTTCGTTTGTTGTCTTGAGCTTTCCTTTTCTTCTTGAAATTCTTCATTTTGTTTTTGGTCTTTGACCCTTCAGCCACAAATGCCTCCTCGCTTTGTTTTGTTATTCCACGGTTATCTGCCTCAATTTTCAATCGGACTATGAGATCCTGTAAAGAGATTTCCTTCTTTTTATGCTTTAGATAATCACGGTAATCTCTCCATGACGGCGGCAGTTTTCCCGTGATGGCTTCAACCAAAAATGATTCTCCAACCTTATGACATTCCGCCTCGAGTTCATGAATGATGATTTGTAGTTCATGCAGTTGAGCAGTCACCGGTTTGGAATCAACCATCTTGTAGTCCATGAATTTGTCTATAATGAATTTCTTAAGACTGATATTCTGCGTCTTGTACTTTATGGTAAGTGCATTCCAGAGTGCTTTTGATATCTTTGAAGGCTAATATACTTTGTATAGCACCTTGTCGAGACAATTTAGAATATAGTTTCTGCATAAAAAATCGGAATGCTTCCACGTATTCACCTCTGCTTCCTTGCCTGGTGCAGGAATCGGTTCCTCCTCCTCGAGGTACTTTTGCAGACCAAGTGTGGTGAGATAAAACGACATCTGATTCTGCCATGTCAAGAAATCATCAGCATCTCCCTTGAACAGTTCAGGTCTGTTGTGAGTAGTATTCTTTGAAAATTCTACTGTTGCCATCTCTGTTTTAGTAAGAAAACAGTTAAATTCTTATGATGTTATACGTCTAATATACCAAAACAGAGAATAATCAATTATAAACTCGTCGCACAAGTTTATAACTTAGATTTCCACTACACTGGAACTCCATATTAACTATTAATACAATATGAATGTTGTAAATAAGTTACAACAATATCGTTATACTATTTTGAATAAATCGTATAACCAGAATAACGGATAGAATATAGAATAGTGTATATAAATATACAAACAAACTAGAATTCTAACCGGATTATGTCTGAGGCTCGTCGTAACGATTTCCTTAAGAATTTTATTTCAAAATTTTCCCAAGATACAACGACGAATTCTACTCGAAATTGTAATGAGTATATCACTCTATGATTTGAATATAAGAACTGCAGTTATTAGAAGAGAAGAGATATTCAGATTGGAAATTCAGTGAGGAAAGTGATCGGTCTTCCTCTTTATTTATAGTTGGTTCGTATCCTTTCGAACGGTCGCGTCTGCACCCGTTTGTCCAAACGGTCGCGCCCGTTTCTTCCTTGTTGTTGCTGTTTATCGGTTGCGCCCCTTCATTTTGAATAGACCACATCCGTTCGCCAAAAATTAAACTGCGCCCGCTGGTCACATCCTTTCAGAAAAAATGCTGCTTCATAAACAGGTCGCTTTCAAATTCCAGGCCCTACCCAGTTTCAGCCGAAGCCCAAAACCATTAAACAATGGCCTAGCAAAAATAATGGTCATTTTAGACCCGTACCCGAGCCCGTCCCGGTTCGGTTCGGTAGGTCGGACGGACGGCGACGGCGGCGCGCGCATGTAATGGTGAAGCATGACCTCCCTCCTCACAACGAAGTATACATTTGGGTGCCCATGGGCCCCAACCTCCTTATGAGAAGGCTATTGATATACTTCATTTCTATTTTGATTTTTGGCAATGTGGGACTAAAGATATTTCATTCATATTTAATCCTTTTAACTTTAACAATCCCCCACATGAATGATAATATTCTTTCCCCCACACAAAGTGGAATGTCACAGAGTATATACGGAATTAATGCTTTATCGTGGATAAGTAGATATTTCTCTTTAAACTTTCCCTAGTTAAAACTTATCGGATTTACTTGGCTAATCGGTGAAATATTTCATCTTGAACTGCCAACCTTTATTTTATATCCAGACAATAAGCTTTACGAAGCATTGATTCCCTTCTCATCCAATTTCTTGGCTGTGTTCATTTTGGTCCTGAACACTACTTGGTTCTGCAAGTGTTATAGAGAATTTAAAGCCTTGAAAAATTCTCATAGAGTCGACCCAGCTCACACTTACATAGGTGATCGCAACCATTAAGAGTATCCTACAAATACCGTACTTGTTATTTCCAAGACATGGTCATCATTAAAAAACATAGTTTTAACCTATTAATACTTCTGTAGGCATGCATTTATATTTTGCACCATAAAAATGGAATAGGACTATGTCCAAACAAATGCATTACGTCTTGAGTTATTCAGAATTGGTTTGCCTATTGATCCTAGTTCGTGGGATCTCCAGTCGTTAGGATATGTTTCCTTATAAGATAACTCTTATTAGTTTAGGCTTTTAAACCTATTCCCCTCGATGCGTAGTTAATCTTTTCCCTTGATAAACCTTTAGTAAACGGATCCGCTAGGTTATCATTTGTTCTTACATAATCTATGAAAATAGTTCCATTTGAGAGTAACTGCCTAACTGTGTTATGACGTCGACGAATGTGTTATGACTTTCCATTATACACAAAATTTTGCGCTCTACTTAGCGCTGCTTGGTTATTGCAGTGTATGCATATGGATGGTACAGGTTTAGGCCAGAACGGAATATCTTCTAAAAAGTGACGAAGCCATTCTGCTTCTTCGCCTGCTTTATCTAATGCAATGAACTCTGATTCCATAGTGGATCGAGTTATGCATGTTTGTTTAGTAGATTTCCATGACACTGCTGCCCTTGCTAGGGTAAAGACATAACCACTTGTTGATTTTGATTCCTCTGAATCTGCAATCCAGTTTGCATCACTATATCCTTCTAAGACGGCAGGATATTTTCCATAATGTAAGGAATAGGTAGTGGTATTTTTTAAATATCCAAGATGTGACGTCCCAAAATTTTTAGACATTTGAAATGGGAATATTTAATTAATTTTAAATATTTGAAAGTTAATTTTTAACTTGAATTTCAAATGCCAATATTTATTGGATAATTAAATATTGAATTTAATTATCAGAATTGGGTAATTTATTGAATCTGGAATTTTAAGCCAGTTAAAAATAACCTGAAGGCTTGTAAAATTTTATATTGATAATACTGAAGATAATAAAAGTGATAGAATCGAATTTAAAGATGTTTTGTTCAGTTTTAAAAATATATAGTTTAAACTGAATTTAAAATTAGCCGCCCGAGCACAGTCTCGGAATTCGACGAAACCAGTTCCATTGGATCCGTAATATTGAATTATTACCGGATCTCAAATTTCGTAGCTTTCGGAAATAACGTGTGATCGTACGGGGTATAAACGCTTAGTCGGTAATTACCGATTTATATTAAATATTATTATCTGAAAAAAAAATCATCAACCGAAATCATCTCACATCTATCTTTCTTTTCGTCAGCTACGCGCCACCCTAGTATCTGTTTTCGTCGCCCTAGTTGTCTCCCCTCTTCATTATCACGCAAACATCATTCTTCTTTCAAAATTTCACTGAGAACAATATATGGCTGAAGTCGATAACAATCTTCTTCATTCCAGCTTAAATTAAATAAATGGCCGAGTTGTTTTATTCACCCAGCCTTCCCTCTTTCGAAATTCCTATGGCCGAGAAAAATATATTCGATTTTTCCTCTAAAACCAATCGCGACCGAAACAAAATCAAGCGAGAGAAAAACATAACCCTCTTTTTTTTTCGTTTGAGACCCATGCCCTTTTCCCCTTTAACCTTCAGTGTATCGAAAGGATATTAGGCCGGCAACTTGAATTCGATTTTGAAATCTGGGTTGGCTTCGCATTCGCCTTATCGCGAGGCTCGGCGGCAAGCGAGGGAAGGGTGTCGCGTGTGATTTTGGGTGGGTCGTCTGGGACTTCGCGACGGCATGGCGCTCGAACTTGATTCGAGTGGGATGGGGCTTTCGCGAGTGGGGCGAGCTCGATGGAGATTCGCGTGGAGGCAAGAACGAGGGTTTGGAGTCGCGATTCGCATAGGGAGGCAGTGGACCGGCTTGGGCTGGATTGGTCTCGCGATTCGAGTCTGGTGCTCGTCTTGCGTTGAAGCAGGTGAATGAAGGCGTTTCAGGAGGCGCCTGTTTTAGGTATTCAATTTTAGTTTTCTTTTTTATTTATTTTAATTAATGTGTTTAAGTTGAATTTTAAATTAATTTTGGTAATGATTTCAATTTACCAGTGATTTTTGTTTTTAGGTTGGAAGTGTTTTGATTTAAAAAAATTTCTTTTTCTTATAAGTATATATATGCAGTGTCAAAAAAAATATATATACAAATGCTCATTTTAGAGTTACTAGTTCATCCTAAAATAGTGAGTTGGTAATTAAGTTGTTCAATTTTCTTATTTAATTATTTTAGTTATCAAAAGAATTTTAAAAGAGGAAATTATTAGTTTAAGAAAAATTATTAGTTTAAAATAAATTGTTTAATTACTTTAGTTACTAGAAGAATTTCAAAAGGGAAATTAGTTTAAAATATAATTACTTGTTCAAACCAAATCATTTGTTTAAATTAAATAAGTAAGTAGTAATTAACTGTTCGAACAATTTGAATATTAATTAAATCATAATATGTTATTCAAGGTCCAGAATAGTAGAGGAAGCAACCTGGATTGGAAATGGATGCTAATAAAATAATGTGAGTTAATCTCACTCAGTAAATTTTTATTTAAATTTAAATAGTTAAATTTAAATAATTGATTGAATGCTTGTTTGGATTGATTGGATGTGATAGTATATATAGTAGTATATATACCAATATATATATATATATTGGAATATGTATATATTGGAGTTGTTGATTTCCCGCAATTTATAGCGGATGAGACCCTATGCGCCGCATAATAGCGGGTAATATTATTTAAATCCCATATACCGCGATATTCCACCTCGAAGTGGAATTGGTATTGTGCTAACATCTGTGGATGCAGGGAAACAGGTCGGAGGGATCCAACTGGATTCCTCAAATTTATTTAGATTATTTAATATTCTGTGTGATGAATAGTTGATATCCTGTGATGGTTTTATGGATAACTGGAATATTTGATAGTATGGTTGGATGGAATAACTCAGTATAATGAGTTACCAAAATCTATAGAATTGAAATTTTGAAAGGTAATAAAAGAGTAAAATTTTAAGTAAATAAATTCTAGAGAATTGAAATAAATGAGATAATGATGTGAAAATAAAATAAAATAAAGTGATTTCTAAAATCTAACAAATATAGAATATGAGGAATTGAATTAACACGGAAATAATAAACTTTGGACTTAAGTGAATAAAAGACGTTATTTTAAATTTAAGAATTTAATTAAATTAAATTAGAGGGAAAGAATGAAATTGAGAAATATGAAATTGGTATTTTTCAGTTTAAAGATTTTAAACATAATTTAGAAATTAAATCTAAAGTTAATGAATTTTGAAATAAATGAAGTAAGGAAATTTATTTCATGGTAAAGTAAATAGAAATCAATTGTAAAATTGATTTAAGTGTTGAAATTGAAATTTAAAGTGAAGAGAGATTTAGGGACTTTATGACTGGGTTATAAAGTAAAATAAAATGTCGGAGGATATTTTATATTATAAATTCAAGGTAGGAATTTATTAAAGGAATGAGAATTTGTTTAAAAATAAATGGAGATTTATTTTTAAGAAATGGGAAAGAGAAGAGGATTTCCCTGGATAGCCAAGTATGGTTTTCAAAAATATTTAAAGGTTTTAAGATCATTTTAAAAAGCAGGTTTTGGAAAGTTTATTATTTCTAAATCTAAATTTTTAAAGCAAGTATATTTTTCTATATCTATTATTGAAATAACTATATAAAGTAACTTGGTATTGAGTTTAAAAGAGGAAATTTAGTTTATATTTTATAAAGTGTTTTATACAAAATATTTTGTTAGTATATTTATTTTAATAAAATATTTAAAGTTATAATTTTAAAAGTTATAAGTATATTTTATAAAAAGTGTTTTTAAATTATTTAAAACGTAAGTGTTTTGTACTTGGTGTTCCAGTGGAAATAATTAATTGGGAATGTACTCTGTGTAAGGAAAAAACTGGTTTTGAAACTGTTTTCAAAAAGGGTTTTGAAATTGGAAATATATATCTGGTAAAGATATTTTGGGATTAATAAATAATTTGGGAAATTATTTATTTGGTTGATGGTTGTTGTGAATATTAATTGATAGTTAAATAACCGACTATCAATATTTGGCCAAGTGCGTTGATCGTTTCGAAGAGACCGGGATCGAGATTAATTTCTCGAAAACCACTTCGATCCGGTTTGTACGTTTTCGTGGGAAAACGAATTTGGATGCAAAGATGGAGCAGTGAAGTGCAAGGGCTAGTCGCTACTAATCCTGAGAATATTTCCATAATGGATGTAGTAGGAGTAGTGCCTTCGGTTCCGTTCGAACCCAAGACGGACTTGTATGGATGAATGCTTGCGAAACATCGTCAGGTGGGCGATGGGCATTCTAAGTGAAACGTTCTAAAGGTAACGCTTAGCCTCAAGCCTCATCAAATGGGAATGACTAAAAATCAGGGGATATGCAGCAAGGTTAGGTGGGTAGCACCCAAGTAGGGTGAGGTCATTCCAGTCTAGATGTCCCTTTTTATTTTTCGGCTTAGTGGTGCGGTTGCTGATCCCAGCCGCGGGGTGATCTCACTCGGGACTGTCCAGTAAGGGATGGTTCCGGCCTTGTGTTGCAGGGGATGAAGGGAGTAATCCTCGGTACGGTGATCTAGGCCCCGTACTGTGACAGGTGGTACCCCAGTGCCTAGTCATTAGTTGGAAATCCATTCTCCCTACAAGCCTTGTACGAGTTTTGTTTGTATTACCCACTTTTGTGGCTAGTAGCTGGAATTTAATAATGTAACAATTTCGGCTATTTTATAAGTATTTGTAAATAGACCCTATCATAATATCAAAGGATTTCTATAAAAATTGTTTTAGCTATCGTAAGGTAAAAACCCGACATGTTTATTTGTGGCGTGGTCTTACGAGATGCTTTTGTTTTCAAAGGATTTTTGAAATTTTAATAATCAATTGGGTGTGATTTTGTCACGCTGGTATTCTAGACTGACTCGGGTGTTATTTAACTGTAATGCTCGGGTCAGACCGAGTATTATAGAATACAGGATGATGCTTTGGAGCGCAGGAGACGAGCTGGATGACGATACGTACTTACGTACTTGATTATGTATATATTCCGCATTGTTGAGTTGTTGTGTATCCATTGTATGTTATTTGATGTGAGCTGTGATTGATGTACTTTGATGATGTAATGTATGTAAACAGATATATTTGATTTTGAGTAAAAATTATTTACTATCTATTATATTTTATTCCGCTGCGATGGTTAGATTCTGATGTTGATTTTGTTTTCTCTTCTTCTACCTCTTCTTCTTAAACCCAAATGGTTCGTATTTCTGTGCAACTTGAGTTGATTGTTGTAGAATAGTGTTGACTCAAGGGGTACGGATTTTTCGGGTCGTTACACAAGCACTCTCATTAGTACTTTCCAGTGTTCCTTCCTTGGATTGCTCGTATACCAGCTCAATCGACTTAATGCATAAGATATATCTGGTCTTGTGCAATTCATGAGATACATGAGACATCCTATTACACGAGAATATTGTAGTTGTATTACACTCTCATTAGTGTTTTTATGCAGTACTTCTGATGGATTAAAAGGTGTATTTACTCCTTTAATTCCAAAATTTTGAAATCTTTCAATCACTTGTTCTACATAATGTGATTGAGATAACTCAATTCCATTAGGTGTTCTTATTATTTTTATTCCCAAAATAACATCTGCAACACCCAAGTCTTTCATGTCGAAATTGTTGATCAACATTTTCTTTATGGTCTCAATTACCTGAGTATTTGGACCGAATATTAGCATATCGTCCACATATAGACAGACCATCACATATGATTGTCCAAGTTGTTTATAATAAACACTTTTGTCACATTCATTTATACGAAAACCATTTCTCATCATGACACTATCAAATTTTGCGTGCCATTGCTTTGGAGCTTGTTTTAGTCCGTATAATGATTTGACTAATCTATA
This sequence comes from Allium cepa, assembly GCA_030765085.1. Classification (NCBI taxonomy): domain Eukaryota; kingdom Viridiplantae; phylum Streptophyta; class Magnoliopsida; order Asparagales; family Amaryllidaceae; genus Allium; species Allium cepa. Next base: position 271,668,098 of record CM060932.1, read on the forward strand.
GACTTTGTTTTCATTTCCTTTGGAAATAAATCCCTCAGGTTGCTCCATGTAAATTTCCTCATCGAGATTTCCATTTAATAGTGCTGTTTTTACATCCATTTGATGAATCTCTAGATTATAGATGGATGCAATTGCTATTAACATTCTTATAGAGGTTATACGTGTTACCGGAGAATATGTATCAAAAAAGTCTACTCCTTCTTTTTGACGATGTCTTTTGGCTACTAATCTGGCTTTATACTTGTCGATAGAGCCATCTGCTTTCATTTTCTTCTTGAAAATCCATTTGCAGCCAATTGGTTTTATTCCTCGCCGAATATCAATAATTTCCCAAGTTTTATTACTTAGAATTGAATCAATCTCACTTTGGATTGCTTCTTTCCATTATGAGGATTCAGAAGATGACATTGCTTCCTTGTACGTTTGAGGTTCGTGCTCTAATACATATGTAAAAAGTCCGAACCAAATATTTTGGAAGTTCTAGCCCTTACGCTTCTTCTTGGTTCAGCATCCTCAATTTCATGATGAGTTTCATCTTCATGTGAATCGTTTGATTCTTCCCTTGTCCTTTTTGGGACATTATTTCCTTCATTCCTTTTGTGCGGAAACACATCTTCAAAGAATGAGGCATCTCTTGATTCCATGATTGTATTTACATGATTATCCGTTATATCAGACTTGAATACCAAAAATCTGTAGGCACTACTATTTTGGGCTGGCCTAAGATAATAACAATCTACTGTTTTTGGTCCAAGTTTGACTCTCTTGGGAGGCGGAACTGGAACTTTTGCCAAGCACCCCCACACTTTGAGGTATTTAAAGCTTGGTTCGTGTCCTTTCCATATCTCATATGGAATTGTTCCTGTTTTATTGTGAGAAACCTGATTTAATATGTGATTAGACATATTTTGGGCTTCCCCCACAAGTTCGTCGGTAGACCAGAAGTTAAAAGCATTGCATTAATCATATCTTTTAACGTTCTATTCTTCCTCTCGGCTACACCATTTTGTTGTGGTGAATATGGAGCTGTTGTTTGATGAATTATTCCATTTTCTTCACAGAATTGTTCAAATGGTGATTCATATTCTCCACCTCGATCAGATCTTAGTATCTTGATCTTTTTTTTTAACTGATTTTCCACCTCAGCCTTGTATTTTATAAACGCTGTTATTGCTTCATCTTTACTATTTAAAAGATATACATAGAAATACCGCGTATAATCGTCAATAAAAGTAATGAAATACTTTTTCCCTCCTCTTGTAGGTAGTGATTTAAAATCACATAAATCTGTATGTACCAAACCTAATGGTTCGGTGCTTCTGTCAACAGATTTAAATGGTTGTTTGACCATTTTTGCTTCTACACATGTCTCACATTTGTAGTTCTTATATACTTGGAATTTTGAAATTAATCCCAAGTTTGATAATGTTTTCATTTTGCTGAAATTTATGTGTCCCAATCTATCGCGCCAAAGTAAAATTTCGTACTCAAGCAAATAAGAAACTTCAATTTTATTAATAGCACAATTAGAATACATATTTTTGTTGCCGACAACGGCTACATTTGCCTTAAATAGGCCATCACATAAATATCCCATTCCTATATACATTTCAGCTTTGGACAGAACCATCTTGTCTGACTCGAACACCATCTTGAATCCTTTCTTTGATAGGACTGCACCAGAGATGAGATGCTTGCGTATGTCTGGAACGTGGAGCACGTCATTCAACTTAACAGTTTTTCCAGAAGTCAACTTGAGGATTATTGTGCCGCTGCCTTCGATCATGGAAACTGCAGAATTACCCATGTAGAGTTTTTCTTCGTGATCGAATTTCTGATATGTAGAAAACGTGGATTTGTCGGAACAAACATGACGAGTAGCGCCTGTATCTACCCACCATTGGTTAGGATTCTGAACCAGATTGCATTCAGATACCACCGCCGAGAAGTTGGACTCGTCTACTTCCATGTTATCCACTATATTTGCCTCTTTATTGCGTTCCTTCTTGTGTCTGCAATCTTTAGCGGCATGTCCAAATTTTCCACAAGCCCAACATTCGCCATTAGACTTCTTGGTTGGTTTGTTGTCTTGAGCTTTTCTTTTCTTTTGGAAATTTTTCTTTTTGTTTTTGGTCTTTGACCCTTCAGCCACAAATGCCTCCTCGCTTTGTTTTGTTATTCCATGGTTACTCAATTTTCAATCGGACTATGAGATCCTGTAAAGAGATTTTCTTCTTTTTATGCTTTAGATAATTGCGGTAATCTCTCCATGGCGGCGGCAGTTTTCCGTGATGGCTTCAACCAAAACAATTCTCCAACCTTATGATCTTCCGCCTCGAGTTCATGAATGATGATTTGCAGTTCATGCAGTTGAGCAGTCACCGGTTTGGAATCAACCATCTTGTAGTCCATGAATTTGTCTACAATGAATTTCTTAAGACTGATATTCTGCGTCTTGTACTTTGTGGTAAGTGCATTTCAGAGTGCTTTTGATATCTTTGAAGGCTGATATACTTTGTATAGCACCTTGTCGAGACAATTCAGAATATAGTTTCTGCATAAAAAATCGGAATGCTTCCACGTATTCACCTCTGCTTCCTTGCCTGGTGCAGGAATCGGTTCCTCCTCCTCGAGGTACTTTTGCAGACCAAGTGTGGTGAGATAAAATAACATCTGATTCTGCCATGTCAAGAAATCATCACCTTCTCCCTTGAACGGTTCAGGTTTGTTGTGAGTAGTATTCTTTGAAAATTCTACTGTTGCCATCTCTGTTTTAGTGAAAACAGTAAAATTCTTAAGATGTTATACGTCTAGTATACCAAAACAGAGAATAATCAATTATAAACTCGTCGCACAAGTTTATAACTTAGATTTCCACTACACTGGAATTCTGTATTAATTATTAAAACAATATGAATGTTGTAAATAAGTTACAACAACAGCGTTATACTATTTTGAATAAATAGTATAAACAAAATAACAGATAGAATGTAGAATAATGTATATAAATATACAAACAAACTAGAATTCTAACCGGATTATGTCTGAGGCTCGTCGTAACGATTTCCTTAAGAATTTTATTTTAAAATTTTTCCAAGGTACAACAGACGAATTCTGCTCGAAATTGTAATGAGTATATCACTCTGTGATTTGAATATAAGAACAGCAGTTATTAAAAGAAAAGAGATATTCGGATTGGAAATTCAGTGAGGAAAATGATCAGTCTTTTAGACCCATACCTGGTCGGTCGGACGGACGACGGCGCGCGCGTGTGATGGTGAAGCATGACCTCCCTCCTCACAACGAAGTATACATTTAGGTGCCCCTAGGCCCAACCTTCTCATGAGAAGGCTATTGATATATTTCATTTCTATTTTGATTTTTGGCAACGTGGGACTAAATGATATTTCATTCATATTAAATCCTTTTAACTTTAACATGTTCCACATGGAAGCTATAATCGCCGCATCTATAAGATCGGGCTGAAAATTATACTTGAATGGTTTGTCCCAACATAATCTAAAATGGATGTTATACTGGTATGCTGCATGTACTGTAGAAGTAGCATCTGCTTGATCTGTTCCCAAATGTCTGTTGAATATTCACATTTGAAAAATAAATGTTGGCTTGATCCGTTCTCCTTGTTGCGTAGTTTACAGACTGTACATTGAACACCACACCACTTATTTTTGTTGTCCAATATTTTTTAGTTTGTTCATTACTACCAAATACACACAAGTTGACATTTTGTCGGGTGGGGATGTCATTCCATACGGGATGATATGTTGGAAGAGTGCTAGCTTTGAGTCCAGTGCAAATCCAAGCAGATTTTAAGATGAATTGTTTATTTCTTCTCTTTGAGTTCCACCACCAATAATTACTATGTGCATTGTGTAGAATATCAGTTTGCTCAATTTGTATACAAATACATTGGGGGAAGTTGGACGTGTTGAGGCATCAGTTTGAGTTAGAAATGAGTGCTGCCACATCCTTCTTTGCCCTCCTACGTTTATCGATTAATGAATCACCTTGTAGCCAAGGTTCAAGCCATATCTTATATTTCTCCCATTAACTATTTTCTTCTCTACTAGACCATGTGAAAGCTACCTTTCTTTGAGTATGACTTTTCATGTATTAGAAGCATTAGAATCTTCACTTGCTATCCAGAAATTTACATTAGCACAATATCAATTTTCCGTCCACTTTGCCCTGAGGGAATTTGTTGCAAGTATCTCCATCAAAGTTTATTGAAATTGCATTACTAACATCAAGTAAACTTCTCAAACCTAGATCCCCTTCACTTTTTGGCATGCACGCTCTTGACCAACTAATTTGATGAGCTTTGCCTTGCCATAGAAAATCAGAACAAACACTTTCAAATCGATTAATATCATTTTTTTGGCATTTTTCCAATTTGCATTCAAAAATGTAATGTAGAATGAATAACAATTTTGATTAATTCCGTCCACTCATGGTAAATATCCTACTACACCATCCAACAAATCACTTTTTGATTTTGTCCTTGCTTTTGGCGAAGCTGTTCTTTTTAAAGTAGAACTGCTTAGGCTTGCCTAAATATGTGATTGGTAGGCTACATATTTAGGTCTACTACCTTTAGAGATAACTTGCTTCATAGTAATCCTCTTCCTGAAATATAATTTTGATTTCTTTTCATTCATTACCAGCCCAGTATGTTGTTTAAGTGCTTGCATAATGGTTTTGACAGTCTTTGCATTTTCGATGTTATCTTTTAAGGGACTATGAGATCATTTTACATAAAGCAGATGGTATATTTGAATCACATTCGTGAGTTTGTGTCAGTTGCCCTTTATTTCCCAAGTTCAAACATAATTAAGAGGTACTCCATTGCAACTATAAAAAGATAAGGTGATAGCCGCTCTTCTTGTTTGATTTTTCCAAGTTCAAACACAAGCAGATGTTATAAACAGGCAAGGAGTTCCATCAATTTTTACAGAAAAAGCGGAGGTGGAAATACATGTGTATATAGTAGCGGTTAATTTTGGTGGGAGCCCCATAGCCAAAAGCATATGCTGATTATATGATTTTTGCAATTCAACTTTTAAACATAGATTGCTAGAGCCTTTTCTATTAAAGGTTCTAACCATACCATCTCATAAGCTAGTAGAGAGTTTTCTAAAATATACCTGCCTGGAATGTAGGTATTTTGACTTGGAGAAATTAAATCAATTACATACCCTTTTGTCCTATTACAAATAATATTCGAGATTTTTTTTATAGCACATGATATAGGCCTGAATTATAACATGTACTTTTTGGAACCAAGGGGATAAAAGTATGTTTTATTTCATTTATGATTTGCCCACTTAAAAAATTCCTTGAATTGTTGCTATAAGATTATTTTTAACTAAATCCCAATAACATTTGTAAAATTTAGAGCCAAAACCATCTGGCATGGGGCTGCCATCGCCATCAATCTGGAATGTTTCATACTTGATTTCATTAGCTCTAATGTCTGCATCTAACTTCATTCTAGCTTGTTCTTAACACTTTCTTACAAATAACATCAGGAAAACTAGAAGTGATGGTTTAAGAATTGAACTTGGAGGAAAAATATGATAAAGCATTATTTTGTGATTAAGATGCGTCTGTAATAGGATTGCTAGAAGAGTTAAGAAGCTGTCTGGTTCTATATATTATTGTTTATGTTATTTTATATGCATGCATAAAAAACTTGATGTGTTGATCAGCATCATTAAGCCATCTTACTTATATTTTTGTTGGTTTTCAATAGCATGGCCGTGGATTATTCTTTTAAGGCTAAATAGATTGTGTCTGTATTCTTCTATAATGCTAGTGTCATTAGGCTTTTCAATCATTTGAAGATATAACATATTGCATTGTTCTCTCATGTTCCCCAATAGTTTTTTTAGACTAGTTATACCTTTATCCCACTCCATAAGAGCTTTTCTTTGTGTTTTTAAGTTTAAGTAAGAAGCGGAATAAAAGATTTGTAGTGTTTTTTGCATGCGTATTACAACAAGCTCTTTGTAGCCATTCATTTGAATCCATGCATTATTAATCTGAATGGTGAGCTTTTAGCTTGCTTATTGTGTTCAAAATTTTTAATTAAAATGGGGAACGGATCTCTTGTTGAATGTTTAAGATCTGAGCATGTGAGAAAGGAAATTTATCCAAAAATTCAATGTTTATGAAACTACTATCTATTTTACTATGAGTCGCATGATTTCTACCTCCCTTCCAAGTGTAAGGTTGCATCTATATATATATATATATATATATGTATATGTATATGCATGCGCGTGTGTATTAAATTTCTTGCAAATAGGTAGAAAAAACAGTCTCGTATAAGTCATTGTCCGCATATCTTCCATTTTTCGTAGAACCTATTCTATCATTCTCATAAAGGACATAATTAAAATCACCTGAAATTATCCATGGTATGATTATGTTGCTTGACGTATCTTTGGTGAGTTCCATAGAGAGTGTCTTTGTTGTTGATTGTGTAAGCCATAAACCACCATTAGTGCCAAATTAAGCCCACCTTAGAAAAATACCAAAAATAGCCTCTTTGTTGTTGAAAATTAGACTAAAGCTCCATAGAGAAGGAATCCAAATGAGAAAATTTCTACTTTTTTCCTCTATTTCTTCTGATATGTTGAAAATATAAGCTCATTTAGGTCTTGAATGTGATGCCCCACCAACAAAGGATGTTACAAAGTAATATCGTCTGCTAGTGCAGCGAATAGAGTTGGTTACGAACGACCATCCATGAATTTTACTTTAAACGAGCATCGATACGTCGATTAATATGCTATATTTTTTTTTGCCTCACAAGTGGAATCGACATACGCACTCCAGGCATAAAACAAAACTTCGATGGTTAAAATAATAATCTTGAACTATATACGATAAGTACAAATCAGAGAATCATAGATTACAGAATATACACAGCCGAATACAAATAGATACAAGCCGATCAAATCGAATACATAATCAACATAATATCAAATACAAGATCGTGGTCAAAAGATCCATATAATACCTCAACGCTACAACTCAAGAAATGAATAAGCACAAGGAATGAATCTTGACTCGGTATAGATACAACACTACAATGAATTTGTACACATATACAAGATGATGACAAGATAAATAATAATTAGAGAATTGGAGTAAAATCTTCTTAGAATAATCAAACTGGAGCACCTGAAATATCTTGATCTAACCTGAGTATTGTAAAATAATAAATGGGCCAGTTAGACTATAATAAAAGTGTTAAGCAAAATAGATAATAAACGTAATGATATAGATCTCAAATAGCACAAAACCAAGTATTGGCAACAACAAAAAGAATGCTTCAATAAACTCCAAATATGAAGTCACCAAACATCAAAACCCCACAATAGCTTCTAAAAGAAAAAACCTCCAAAATCTTATGGTGATAACACAAATAACATCGAATCTAGAAATCATAATAGAAATCTAGAAAATTACACAAAAGAGGAAAGGCGCAAAAATCCAAGATTGATGAATATATTCATCTACATGCATGTAACTCCAAAATAGAGTATAAGTCTATAAACATCAAGATAGGTATGAGACCTATAAACATAAGATATGAATAAGTCCTATAAACATCAAGATAGGCACGAGACCTATAAACTCCGAACCCGAGTCATAAACTCGTCGATAAGTGTCATATTCCTTCGAATAGTAATCGAATACATAACAACCGTGTGTCCCATACCATGCGGATTTATTTAAACGTTTACTATAGGTTAGTAAAGTCCACTCATGTGTATAAATGGCTCAATCGAACAAATTTGGGAATTTGTTGAAAAAATAAACGCGAGCGTTTCATACCACTCATTTTATTAATTCGTTTAAATCAATTTCTCATTTGATCAATGTCATGTAATTTTATGAAAATAATTTACTTTTAAATCCCTCTCGAAAATATTATTTTATAAACTAGAATATGTGTGTGCGCGTGTGTGTTGGAAAGTCTTTGCTAAAATATATGTATATAAGTACAATTTTAAACCATCGTTCAAATCAAATTTAAAGCCATTATTATTATAAATAAATATTATATATGTATAAATATTCCAAATATCTTTTATAGAAAATATATATTCATACTTAAAATGATTGGAGAAAACAGTATGGATTGGAAATCATTCTTTTGAAAACTCTAGTTGAAAATGTACGATGGAAATCGCGTGTTGTGTCATGGACCCATGGGGCAAATCTATGGTATAATAAACTCCAAGATGAATTCACAAATTCATAAATTAAAATCCAGAAATAGCATTGAAATCGGCATAGAAAACAACACCAAAATCAAATAATAGGTTTAAGCAATCGAACAGACGAACGAAGGAGAAAACGGGCACAAACGGAACCCGAAACGATGTGACCTGGGTATCAACCCAGGTCATGACTGGTCCACCGATAATGGTGGCTGGTGCACCAGTTGACATGCCTAGGCTGAGTCCCAGGCGATGCCGGCGGGGTTCCGGTTGTCTGTTTGTAGTGTTTTCTTCTCTGAACTGAACCTTTATGTTAGACGGAATTAGCTAACATGTGAGCATCAAAACAACTATAACGGAATGAAATTCATGATCATATGAAATGGGTTTTTATCAAACAAAAATTCAAATTTCATATGACAAGAAAATCAACATAAAATTGAGATTAATTCAACATCAAATTCATCCGTAATAACAACATCGATAAACATTCTTGTATAGGCTAGAAGTGTGAGTATTACTTACCGAATTTGAACTTGAATTAGGTAGCAAAAGACCGAGATTCTCTTAGGCTAGCTTCTCGTGGCAAGTACCTTTGTTTGATTTTGAACGATTACAAAACCATGAATTACAATCATAATCAAAACTAAGATTAAAGACTCAATAGATTTAAGACGTGTTGGTAGAGACTACCTTAGCTTTACATTTTCTATTAATATATCAAAATCTCTTTGATTTAAGCTTGATTTGGAGATTTAATCTAGTTTCTAGTGTTTGTAAATAAGGTTAATTTATTTTTAGATATTTGATCTTGGCATAAACGAGAAAGTGATGAAGTAAAATAAGGATATGTGGATTATTATTCACCCTCTACATGGGCCTAATGGGTATCTTATAACCCAACAAGAAAATGTTTATTAATTTCTATTGTTTTATCTCATAAAACACTAATTAATACTCAACTATGTTTATGGAAGCCTAGATTAATTTTCCCCAAATTTTACCAAAGCTCCAACATATCAAAATTTCTCATTTTTATTAATATTGAGGTATTGTGTAAAACTAAATATAACTTTTAAAATTGAAAGTTACTCTTATTATTATTAATAAAATAAACTATTAATCGGCGATTGCGATTTTTTCGTCGGCTTCGTTTTCTAATTCTTCTCACTGACAACTTCCCCTGCCCCGTTTCTTTCCGCTTCCTCCATCCTATTCCCCTTTCTCCTCAGCCTCCCCCTATTCGCTCCCCTTCTCTCCGTCGTCGACAAGATCTGGTCGCGTTTTCAAGGCTATGCCCACTGACTTTGAGACACCTAGTCTCTCCTCGAACTCTGAGTTTCCTCCACCGCGTTGTTCTAAGCAGTCCTTGAATGTTGCTGTAGCTCGTCCTTGCGTGAACTCGGAGGTTGCGATCGCATATTTTCCTGTAACGTCCGTGGACGCTATTTCTGTCAGCGCTTCTCCTATTGTGGCAAATGTTTCTTCTGCCGAGAATAATGACCTCCCTTTGAATTCGAATGCTATCTGTGGACTGGCTGAGAAAGCGACTGTCTTGTCTGGTGAGTTTCCTCTTCCCAGCGTTTTTGGCAGTCATTTGTGTTCCCTTGTGGATTCTGCTTGTGTTTTGAATAAGCTTGGTTCGAATGATGTGATCGATGCCCAATGTACCGTATGTACGTCTGGTCTAGAAAAAGTATTAGATCCTGCTGTCAATTCCAGTTCGTCCCAATGCACTCCAGGTGCTTGTGTAATTGCTGCTGAAAATTATGAACCATATGTTAGTGAAAAAGCACCTAGTATTCCCGGGCCTCCTTTTCAACCTGGTATTTCTTCCCCGTTGCTGGCTCGTCCCAAGTCTTGGTCTTCGCTATTCAAATCTTTGCCACGTAATGCGGGTGATTACACACCTATTGATTTTGACATTATTGAGGAGAATGGTGTGATGATCCCTCCTCCTATAATTATGCAGGCTGGAGTGGATTATGTTGAATATGCGCTTATATGATTTTTGTTTGATGATAATAAACATATATACATTCGTTTAAATGTATTTGTTAATATACTATTTTATTTTTCACAGATAAAATAAATATTTGCTGAATAAAATAAATAACACAGATTTTGAATTCAAACGAATATTTTATTCAAACAAATATTTATTACAATTTTGAATAGTACAAATTCAAGCTCTCACCATTCACTATACAACTTTGATACAAATTCAATTACATTACAATTTTACATTTACAGTTGACCTCACTACATAACACTCACACTCGCATTTATCTTCGACTTCATTCCAGTTTGAATCCAGCATCTGAGCAATCTGCAAAAATATTCACTAACGCAGTAAAATTGAAAAAGAAATATTTTTGCAATATAAAATAAAATGTTAATTTTGAAAATAATATTTGCCTCAGTTATTTGGGTTGTTCGTCATCATTTAAATTTGAATTCATCATACACGAACAACTTGTGACATACACAGTGTATCACTGTACATGCCACAAGGCCGTGCACATCGATATACACTTGATTGATTTACAGGGACAGGTGAGCACAGGTCAAACCCAAATGAAAAGCCGGGTTCAACTCACGTGCAGTATATTCAAAATTACGACACGAGCACAAGGTCAAACCCGAGTTTTGAAACTGGATTCAACACAAGGCAACATGACCGAAGGCATAACAACTGCATAGCGACTGCAGCAGTGACAAGTGCAATTCGAACCAACATGACAGCAATGCACCAATGCAAAATGGAGTGAATGCAACATGATAAACAACCAAAGTGCAACAATGTGCACAGTTCAGACAGGCAGTAGTGAAGTGACTCAAGTAAAATGCAAACCCAAACCATCAAGCCAACACTGCAAGTCCCAACCAATGAATGAACATACATATATGGAACAAAACTGCAGAATACAAATGAACTCGACCAAGTACACAAGTGCTATAAGCAGCAATGTGCAAGTGCAAAGACAAATGCACATGTCAACAAAACTTGAAACCAACAAAATGCATCATGAACACTATAGGTCGAGAACCAGACCAGGCAAGTATCAAGATAAGTGTACAGCAACAATAATCATGGCAACAACAAACATGACAAGAGACCAAAGTGCAACAGGATGAACAGCAAAGCCAAGCATGATACGAGTGAACAAGTATGGCAGCATGCAAATGCATCAAAGCAAGTAAACAACAATGTCGAGCTCAATGCAACATATTCGCCAATGAATCATCAAAGAGTGCAACAGGGATGAATACAAAATAACTGTATCAAACAGTGGCAAATGCATGTACAAACTGTAGTGAATGCAGATGGTAAACCAGAGATCAGACAAGACCGAACGAGCAAGCTAACCGGCAAATGAACAGAGGCAACAAGGTCAGAGTACAATGCAACATTTTCAAAATGCACAAATATACTATGCAATGAATATCAAGCGATACAACTGCAAGTATCAAAACCAGGTTGAACAACTACAAGTACAGGTTCAAGGCCAGAATGACAAAGTGTATGCAACAAGACAGACTCGAGCACACAAACAAAAGACTACAAGTTAATGTCCAGTCACAACAAAGAAAATGTAAAGTCGACGTTCACAGTGAAGATCAATTTCAAAAGTATGACCAAAGAAAATAAACTGGTCAAAGCAAATGTCAGTGCAGTGATGAACAAGGTGTCGAATAATTCACAAATCAGAAATCAAGTGTGTGTCAAATTGAAACAGTCAATGCCAAGTCGAACCAGCAAAATCAAAACCGTGGTAGCAAACGTAATTGACCAAGTCACGAATCAACAACGTGACTATCAAGCCAAGAAAGTATATTCATATGAACAAGTCAGAAAACATCTCAATCATCGAAACGAAATCAAGTGGCCGAGGTGAATAATATGACAAATTCAAATAGAGAATATACGATGCAAATCTAGGGTTACAAACCCTATTTAATCAAATTCACATCATCGGCAATAGGTATGGAGTTCAATGAAGCATAACAGAACAACATAAACAAAAATCACATACCGAATCGAAGTTGAACTCTATCAACTCGAAGTAGCCAGAGAGAGAGCAACGAGAAATCAATCGAGCAAGGCAATTCTCGAACAACCACAGATTCGATCAAAGCAATAACGGCACTTCGAAAGCCCTAATCTGAATCAAGAACGAAAGCCCCAATTTTGCAAGAGGAACGACCGCCATTATTCTCAAGCAAAAAAGGAACCAGGCCGATAAAATAAAAAGGAGAAAAGGGGGACGCAATCTTTTAATTAGTGGGCCGGTTCTAATAATATTATTTTGGGCTTAGTTGTTTTAAATTAGGGTTATTTTGTTTTAAATTGTTTTTAATTTGTAATTTTCTTTTTTAAACCGTTTAATTTCTAGTCGTGTGACTAGGGGATAAGCTACGTAGCGTAGCTTGAGAATTCGCAACTCGGTGGTTGAGTTGTGGCAAGGTTTTGAGCGTAGAGTTAGATTAGTCAATAGCAGATATAGCGAGTTTACGTGTGTAAGCGAGGGACTATCTAATTTCTAGTAGAAACCTTGGGGGCAGCACGTAGGCAGGGTTTTGCCGAAGCTGGGTAAATTCTGTGTTGTTCTGTTTTTTCTGTTATTTATATTCTGCGATTCTGTGCTGCTATTCTGTGATCTGAATTGAATATTTTATAAGCTTCCGCGATTAATATTTATAATTAACACTATCACCCTATTCACCCCCCCTCTAGGGTGAAATCGATCCTACAAGTGGTATCAGAGCTAGGAACAAAAGCCGTTTTTGTTTTAATTTTTTTTTACAACAATCAATTTTTGTTTTAAAAATTCGTGTTTTAAAAATTGGTTTTTGTTTTAAAAATTTGAATTTTTGAAATGGCTTCTTTTATTAATACTTTTGAAGGTCACTCCGATATTATTCCTTCTATTTTCGATGGAACAGATTTTTTGAATTGGAAATTGAAAATGGAATTTTATTTAAAATCTGTTAATATTAAATGTTGGGATATTATTGAAAATGGGTGTGATATAACAGATAAGAAAATTATCTCGATTAATGCTATGGCTATGCATTTATTATATTCTCATATTAATCAAGATAATTTTAATTTCATCTCTCATTGTGAAAATGCACAGGAAATCTGGAATACTTTAAATGCAATATATGGTGCAAAAGTCGACAGCAATGAGAAATCCTCCACAACCAACTCAGTTAAAGAAATGTGCTTAACAGGAATTGTAAAAAGCAGTTGTGATGAGGATGATGATGATGGAGCAACTGAGCTGGCGTTAATAATAAAGAAATTCAAAAGATGGAACAACAAATACGGAAATCCAGCTCTAAATCAGCAATTGAAAAGCAGAATAATTAAAGCACTAGACAACTCTGAAGAACACAGGATCATCTGCAACAAACCCGATGATATCAAGCCCAATTATCCCCGATTTCAACTCGACAAAGAAAAGAATTCAAAAAGGAAATTTGCAGCCACGTGGAATAAAAGCGATAGCAGTGAAAGTGAGAAAGCAGATATATGCCTTCATGGAAATATAACCGATAGCGACGATGACGAGCCAAGCGAGGTATCAAAACTTACTCACTCTGAATTACTTATTTATTTCCACGAAGTAAATGGCTGTTTTGAACGACTTAGGGAAAAATACGCCAAACTTGAATCTCAAAAGGATACTTTGATAGAATGTAATAAACAACTTGATCAATTAGTTAAAACCTATCAAAGTAGGATCCCTAAGTGTGATAAGTGTCCAACATTTGATGAAGAAATTAAAAAATCAGAAATTAAAATGAAATCGCTTGAAAATGAAATTCTGATTTTAAAAGAGAATGAAAATACTAGAAGAGAGAATTCTATTAAAAAGTGCACACAATTATTAAAAGAAAACGAGTCTCTCAAAACACAAGTCCAACAATTGTCTACTACTTTAGATAAATTTTCCAAAAGTGAAAAATCATTGAATATGCTATTAGGAAAGCAAACTGTTAATACGGTTAGATAAGGACTTGGATCTAATAGTTCGAAAATTGTTGAAAACAAGATTAATCAAGAAAATTCAATGTGCACGATTCGTAGAAAATATGGACACAATCACAATAATTGTTGGTATAGACCCAAGCATGTGAAAACTATATCGATTTGGGTTCCTAAAGGCACAAATATAAAATCTCTCAAAGTTAAACAAATTTGGGTGCCGAAGGGAACAATTATAAATAATTTTGGGTCTTTACAAAATTGTTTTTCAAAATTTTCTGCCACTAACAACCATGGACCTATAAAAATAAATAGGTCACATAAATCTTTCAACGTGTAGGTGTAGTGGCAGGCTAAGCAACAACAACAGTGTTCTCTGGATTTTTGGCTGTTCCAGAAACACAACGGCGACAAAGCAAAGTTCCTTAGCCTTGTATAAAGGTGACAGAATCACAATGGACAACAGCGAAAAATATCGTTAAGGTAAAACAGGTATATTTATTTGAACGATATATTAAATGTGATAATCTGCACCATATTCTGAATTAAAATTCAGCCAATATTGAGATTGATGAAAAGATGATGATTTTGTTTCTGACTTATTCAACATAGTTGGCCAATTATATTCTTATGCCAAAAACACTATAAAGTTCTCTAGATTCTTTGAATTACTTCATATATATCAGTTTGGATTAAAAATAGTGTTTTGTTGGATATTACAATTGGTTATAATACGGCTGACTCTATATTCACGGTTTTCTGATTATTTACACGGCTTCAATTCAATTTCAAAAGAATGTCATTTAAATTGCTGTAAAAATTGAGTTCGAAATTTTTGGTGCACACTTCATGTTTTGGTCTATAAAGTTCAATTGATGATAATTTTGAGTGAAAGAGAAATTCAGATGCAGATTACACTGGTAATCTAGTTGATAGAAAAATTACTAGTGAAACGCGATTTTTGTTGAGACATTTAGTAACTGCATCGTTTTTCAAAGAAAATATCTGCATATTTTTCATTTCAAATAATTTTCAAATAACAGAAAATTTTCTTATAAAACCCCCTCGAGAAAATCATTTTTGACCATATTTTCGGATTAGTCATTTTGAAAAATTAATTTCATAATTATTTTTGAATTTGATTTTAAATGACTATTTTGACTAATCTGACTCCCAAATGATTATCGAAAAGAAAAATAGTGATTGAAAAAGTGATGAGTGTTGATATTGATCATATATTATAACTCGAGAAAGTATAATTAGAAAATTTCTTTAGAAATTTAAACAAGAATTATAGAACTGTTTGTTGGTAAAAATTCCATGACCATCTCTATATCTATCATATTTCTAACGACCATCACTCATCAAAATTCTATATTGCTTGTCAATATGTGGTACTTTAGAATCGTTCGTTTTTCATTTTCACATTTTTAAAAAAAAAAATAGTAATAATAAATAAATACCAATGTATTCACTCTCATTTAAAAGTCCTCATGGTTATGCATGAGTGAATTACTTGGAATTTGTTATGTGCTTCCATGCTCGTTTAAAAGTCCTCACGGTTATGCATGTATGGAACGCATATCAAAAGTTGATTTTTAAAATAAACAAGTTGATTCTAATCCCATTTAAAAGTCCTTACGGTTATGCGTGGTTAGAAGATACTTGAATTTATTTTTTTAAAAATAAAATTGGAATACTACTAATCTCATTTAAAAGTCCTAACGGTTATGCATGGTTAGTAGATATTCAAATTCCTGATATAAATATACCACAAATAGACATAACTATATGGTTTTATATGATGACATCGTTTCCATCATTCTAAAAATGGAATATGCGCCTAACAAAATATTTATGATTTTTGTTTGATTTTTTATTGAAATTTAATATTTATATTCAATTGAGTTTTAATGTTGGATTAATATCGATCACTTTATCTCTATTTTCTCTAATACTATTATTCTTTTGCTGATAACAAAAGGGGGAGAGAAAAGTTAAGATTTTGTCAAATAAAATCAAGCAAAGGTCAAATAATTTTCAATTTGCATCTAGACTCATTTGCATATTTTTATTTGTATGCATATATGTACGGGGAGCTTTATGTAGAGAGGAAGCATTTAAATAGGGGGAGCAATTAGAGCATATGAATGATCAAATACATTTAACATATTCAAAATCTTAAATATATGTTTGTTATCATCAAAAGGGGGAGATTGTTGAATATGCGCTTATATGATTTTTGTTTGATGATAATAAACATATATACATTCGTTTAAATGTATTTGTTAATATGCTATTTTATTTTTCATAGATAAAATAAATATTTGCTGAATAAAATAAATAACACAGATTTTGAATTCAAACGAATATTTTATTCAAACAAATATTTATTACAATTTTGAATAGTACAAATTCAAGCTCTCACTATTCACTATACAACTTTGATACAAATTCAATTACATTACAATTTTACATTTACAGTTGACCTCACTACATAACACTCACACTCGCATTTATCTTCGACTTCATTCCAGTTTGAATCCAGTATCTGAGCAATCTGCACAAATATTCACTAACGCAGTAAAATTGAAAAAGAAATATTTTTGCAATATAAAATAAAATGTTAATTTTGAAAATAATATTTGCCTCAGTTATTTGGGTTGTTCGTCACCATTTAAATTTGAATTCATCATACACGAACAACTTGTGACATACACAGTGTATCACTGTACATGCCACAAGGCCGTGCACATCGATATACACTTGATCGATTTACAGGGACAGGTGAGCACAGGTCAAACCCAAATGAAAAGCCGGGTTCAACTCACGTGCAGTATATTCAAAATTACGACACGAGCACAAGGTCAAACCCGAGTTTTGAAACTGGATTCAACACAAGGCAACATGACCGAAGGCATAGCAACTGCATAGCGACTGCAGCAGTGACAAGTGCAATTCGAACCAACATGACAGCAATGCACCAATGCAAAATGGAGTGAATGCAACATGATAAACAACCAAAGTGCAACAATGTGCACAGTTCAGACAGGCAGTAGTGAAGTGACTCAAGTAAAATGCAAACCCAAACCATCAAGCCAACACTGCAAGTCCCAACCAATGAATGAACATACATATATGGAACAAAACTGCAGAATGCAAATGAACTCGACCAAGTACACAAGTGCTACAAGCAGCAATGTGCAAGTGCAAAGACAAATGCACATGTCAACAAAACTTGAAACCAACAAAATGCATCATGAACACTATAGGTCGAGAACCAGACCAGGCAAGTATCAAGATAAGTGTACAACAACAATAATCATGGCAACAACAAACATGACAAGAGACCAAAGTGCAACAGGATGAACAACAAAGCCAAGCATGATACGAGTGAACAAGTATGGCAGCATGCAAATGCATCAAAGAAAGTAAACAACAATGTCGAGCTCAATGCAACATATTCACCAATGAATCATCAAAGAGTGCAAGGGATGAATACAAAATAACTGTATCAAACAGTGGCAAATGCATGTACAAACTGTAGTGAATGCAGATGGTAAACCAGAGATCAGACAAGACCGAACGAGCAAGCTAACCGGCAAATGAACAGAGGCAACAAGGTCAGAGTACAATGCAACATTTTCAAAATGCACAAATATACTATGCAATGAATATCAAGCGATACAACTCCAAGTATCAAAACCAGGTTGAACAACTACAAGTACAGGTTCAAGGCCAGAATGACAAAGTGTATGCAACAAGACAGACTCGAGCACACAAACAAAAGACTACAAGTTAATGTCCAGTCACAACAAA